>CM073440.1:12500000-13750000 GCA_037074515.1 Mimosa bimucronata | reverse complement strand
ATGGGAAAAGGCAGAACAGTTTTATCCAGAAAGGTTCTTAAATTGTTCAATAGACTTCAAAGGCCAAGATTTTGAGTTGATTCCATTTGGAGGTGGACGTAGGATTTGTCCTGGAATACACCTAGGAGTGGTCACTGTGGAGCTTATGCTTGCAAATCTTGTTCACTCTTTTGATTGGGAATTACCCTATGGGATTGAGGAGCAAGCCATAGACACAGAAGTCAAACCAGGGATAACAATGCACAAAAAGAATGATCTCTGCCTTGTTGCCAACAACCATGTAGCTCACCCATAGGTTGTTTACCTGAGTATGATTATCTGGCTCCCTCAAGTTGAAGTGTGATAGAGGAAATTTATGTTTGTTGTATTTGATCATGGAGAGTTGATCTTTAATTTCCGTCAAAGAGGTTCAGTTAGCATGCATAATAAAGGGAACAAATAGAAATATTTGTGTCAATTAAGATAGTCTAAGCAATTTAGTGAAGGCAATGTTGTTGGTTAAAGCTTGTGTACCGTTGTTATTAAAAGTTATGTGTCCTATTTGAATCAACCCATTGTGTAATGAACGGGGCCCAAACTCTGGTTTATCAAGATCCCAGATATCGAATCATGACTTGCATGGTAATCATGTGAAGTTCTCCTTTACTTTTCTTATTGGAGCTGAACCAGGGGACGCAATCTCTGCTGCCTATCCTCTTCTAGGAAGAAAAACTTTTGAGACATTTATACACACATGTGTACTTTTCAGAGATGCATTAATACTCATAGTCATGTAGAATGTGGCCTTTCCATATCATGTTTCGTAATGCCAATCAATTAATAATTAAATTGGGTTGGCTAACACTTGAATCAACTTATCATCTTATATGTTAGCATATTATATTCCAATGGTGCCTTTCATAAGTAACAATTACTAAAAACACACAAAACAAGTTAGTGGTTAGAATAAGTTAAAAGCAAAAGAATATAACTAACTTAACTAACATCCTTAATTTAATCAAATTAGTTAAATATGTCTTATATTTAGGAACGGAAGGAGTATATAAATAAGTATCATACAATTATAAAAATGTATTTATAAAATATAATTATATATTAAATTATTAATTATTATAGAAATGACTGTTATAAATTAATACTCCCTCTGGTCCTAAATATATGACCTATTTGGGAGGTGACTTTGATCCTAAATATATGACATTTTTCTAATTTTTCTCAATATTTACCCAAATTATCCCTATTAATGCTCCTCAATGATAAACAAACAAAAGAGGGAGGGTGGGAATAAATGTAGATGATTAGGGTGCTTTGGTAATATCATGTGATGATTTTAGTTATTTTAACAAGCATCATTCATCTAATTAAATTAGGTAAATAGGTCTTATATTTAGGATTGGAGGGGGTATTTTTTATAACATTTGAGAAAGAATTTTTTCACTTTAAATTTTGGCAATAATTCCATATCAAATTCTGGGATAAATAAATTTGAGATTAAAAAAATTCATAAGTAATTCTGTATGAAATTCCATATGAAATTTGCAACTAAAAAAATTCCGTCACAGAAATAATTTGGAGACGAAAATTTGTGATGGAAAGATTCTGTCTCACATTTGGTTTATAATTCCGTCTCAAATTATGTCAGTAAATAAAATTTGGAACGAATCAAATTTGAGACAAAAAAATTATGTCTCAAATTGTCAGTAAATTTCTGGCGGAATCTAAAAGAAAAATTCTGTATGAAATAAGATGGCTTTTTGTAGTGTTGGAAGACATTTATATCCATTGATGCTCTCTATATCAACAAAATTGACAGTGGACTAATTAATCAACTGAGAGCAATTAGATTTGTGAAGCTAATAATTTATTTATTACTCTGTGCCCATCATCAAGCATATATAGTGCTGAACATTATTTTTGACGTATAATTTGCTCTAGTAAAAAAAAAAAAAAAATCATCTTCTCACACACATGTGCTGTTTAGAGTTGCATCAGTAGTACGTACTCATATAGTCATGCATAATATGGTTTTCAATCTCATTAGTAATACTCATGTGGTATTTTTTTTTTCTTTTGCCACGGAATACTCTTTTGGTATTTAATGTAAGATGAAGTTATCTTTATAACTGGGGAAATTTTGAGACCAAATAAATTATTTTAAAGTATTTATTTATTTATCATTTTTTCTTTCAAACTAATTTATATGACTTATAAACTGACGATAGGTCCTATTTATAAGTCACTTCCAACATATTTTACACAAACAAAAGAAAACCTTAAAACTCATTAACTTTCCATTAAAATCCAATAAATTTTCAACATTGTTCATATTTAATATCCACTATAAAATAAAGTCAACAAATAATAAACGGAGGGTAAAATTGTATATTCACACTAAATATTTAATGAAGTGACTTATATATAGGACTAAATAAAACATTCTCTCTCTGTCATATAAATAGGATGAAATGAGTATATTATATTTAAGTAGTTTATTTAGTGTTTTTAATCTCCCTAAATAATGTTAATTTGATATTATATTTCTAACATCCCAAAAATTTAATTAAAGATTAGTTGTAATTTAATAATTAAGTTGGGATTAATTAAGGAATTTTAAGAGCTTTATAAATAAATTCATGAAAATATAAGTAGTTATGGGAATTTTAAAGCCTAGTTTCTCCCTTAATTTAGAAAAATTAGAGTTAGAGAAATTAATTGTAGACCTAGAAGGGATCATAATGGGAGAAAATATTAGTGAGAATTTGAAATAAATTTTTAGAATGAAAAATGGGGGGTTTTATCTTATCTTAATGATTTAAGAACCTATTAGTAATTTCTTTTTTTACCTATTGAATTCACTTTTATTTTTATTTTTAATTTTCCCTCTTTTTCCCCTTATTCCTTCTCCCTTCCCGTGCTCCTTCTTCATTCTAGTTCCATTCCTCCTTCCTCCTTTCTGCGTTTCGGGCGAGAGAGAGAGAGAGAGGGAGCAGCGTCTCTCACCACCGCCGCGCCGGCGATGGTGACCCCTCTCCTATCCTTCCTTCCTTCTTCCTTCCCCCACCCTCTCCCATTTCCTTTTCCTTCCTCTGCGATCGAGAGACGAGAGCAGAGGGAGGCCGCCGCTTTCGACGGCGATGAGGGAAATTGAGAGAGGGAGAGAGGGTGGCTTTGGCCGGCGGTGGGAGGCGGCGTTCCGGCGAACCACCGGCGAGTTTGAAGGCAGAAGTGGGCCATGTGATTTTTGGGTAACTTTTCTTCATTTCCTCCCCTCTTGTGCTTGACTTTTCCAATTGAAATCTTTAAGGTTTGAGTGATTTTTGAAATCTGAGTTGTTTTGAGGCAAATTGGTTGCTCTTTCATGATTATTATAATGATGATAAATTGGTTAGTGTGATTGGATTTATTCCTATATGTGATTTTGCTTGCTTAAAATTAGATTAAGACAGGTTTTAAACAAAAAATCCTTTGAATTTGGGTTTTTGAACTTGATTTATGGTTTATGGAAGGTTGTTTAGATTCAACGATAATGTTGGTTGAATTCATTGTGTTAGATTTAGTGTTTGACGAAGATTTGGAGTGATTGGGTGCTTAGGAGATAGCTAGATTGTTGAGATAAGTGGTGATGAGTTTGGAAGAATGATTTAAATGAATTTTGTTAGGAAATTGGATTACGTTTGAGTTACGTTAATGAAGAAACTTGATTTAGGGGAATTGTGGAAGAATTTGGGTGATTATAATAAATTGCAAATAAAGAAAGGAGCTCTGGATTCTTGAGTAAAATTGGAGGTGATTTGTTATTTTGTGTTTTGATAGGAATTAAATCAAATTAATCAAACAATTTAAAATAATTTGAACTATGGGATGTTGTTGTTCAAAGATTTAATAAGGTAGGGTTCAGAGGAATATGGAATTTTGTGATGAATATTGGTGGTTTGATGACTTCAAAAGACTTATTAAGATCGGTCTATAATTTCAAATGAGCCAGATTGTTGAGATATACGTTAATTTTGTTTTAGGTGTTCAAAGTATTGAAATTCTTGGAATAAGCTAGGTGGATTGAGTTAGATGATGGTTCTGGGATGATGTGATAAAGAGACTGAATTAATCGATGTTAGTAATCGACTACTCAAGGATTTGAATCGCTGAGATTGGACAAATTGCAACGGATGGTTATGGTTGCCCTAGGGATTATTTATGTTGTAATGCAAATAATTATGAGGGGATGATCGTTTTAAGAGTTCAATGGGATAGTACGGATTAGGGATTTATAGTTAATGCTTAGGAATGCTCTCGCTAAATTCGAGTTGTGAGTTGAGGTAAATGGGTTAAGTATTTATGTTAATGAAAAAGGGGTTCTTGCTTTAAGAGAGGTTATTGAGATTGGATAATTGCAATAGGTTTGGTATGAGTTCAATTTAACTTAACCAAGCCAAATAAATGTAATTAGATTTCTTTGTATAATTGGGACTCCTTTTTGGTAAAGTCCCAAAGTGTAAGGATAATGCCACTTGAAATGTGCCTTGACCGTGTGTATGTATGTGTGTGGTGATTGTAGACACTGATGGATCGAGTTCGGTTCGAGGACTCTGTGTTTCTGGTATTTCCTTTTATTTTTGGCTATTTCAGGTAACCACTCTTACCTCACTACGTGGTTGTGTGTGACGTTAGTTGGGATTTTTCTCGAAAATCCCTTTTTATATATGTATACGCCTATTCGCAGGAAAATTGAAATTTTTAAATTATACGTTCATATTAAAGAGCCTATTGAATGCCTTTGGAATTCAATCTATTTTCATATGAAAATATCAAGAGTTCCGTTATATGTGTTATCTATCCTGGTTGGCTAAATGGTAGTGCTGAGTAATGGTTACTGATATTAAGATGGTTGAAAGTTGCATATTCTATGGTTCTTGAGAATAATTATTGTTATTGTTGTTGCATGACACTGAAAACGTACCATCGCGCGATATAACCTTCGGTAGGCCAACTGAGAGGTTATTTGTATCGGTCATCCTGATTGTAGAAAGGGACTGCTGGTCATCCTGATTGTAGACAGGGATCACTCCTCATCCTGATTGTAGACAGAGGGGAAATTGCCATCCTGATTGTAGATAGGGACACGTGTCACATCATGTTTATTTTTGTCATAAGTTCTTGAAATATGTTAATTCTGCAGTAGCATGATTACGAGGCATACTGATATTCTAACGATGATATGGTTGTATATATATAAATGTATACTCTGTTTGTAGATTAACTATTTTAAATGTGGTACCATTTAGGCGCTCTGCTAATCCACTCACTCTTGTATTGAGTTGAGTTGTGGTTATTAAGACAAATTTGTCTCACCCTATTGTTGTTTACATTTTTACAGGTGATCATGTACGAACGATGGTTTAAGGGAAAGAGTAGACTGGTTCGCTTTGAGCCATGAGTCGAATGGCTTATTTTTGGATATGTATATTGCCAAAACTGTTCTAGGTTGCATCTCGTTTCCGCATGTTTATATTAGATCTTATTTTATTTGAATTTTGGATGATTGTATTAGTTATATTACGTCTGATGTTGATTGTTACGGGGTGTTGGATTTCTTCCCGTTCTAGGCTGCATCTCGTTTCCGCATGTTTATATTAGATCTTATTTTATTTGAATTTTGGATGATTGTATTAGTTATATTACGTCTGATGTTGATTGTTACGGGGTGTTGGATTTCTTCCCGATTGTCGATATTGTTACTTCTTGTGATGTATTGGAGATGGATTAGGTATCCTTTTACAGGTTTTAATGTTATTATAGATAGTGAGCCATATTATGGTAGTCTGGGAATTCAGACCCAAATGGCAGCAATGACTGATTCCTAGGTCTTGGTAATCAATCATGTTAGACAAATTCCTTTTAACATGGTTATGTGGTGTGTATTGATTGATGAAATGCTTATATGTATATGAGTAGCTTTTAATAACCATGTTAGGTTATTTCTTATTTAATGTGGTTAATTATTTGTAAATTAGGTGGACTTTTTATTAAGCATGTTAGGTGATTCTTTATGTAACATGGTTATCTATATGATTATTTATTAATCAAGTGAATCTTTACTAATTATGTTAGATATTTCTCTTTATAACATAGTTAGGGATTATAATCCATGATATTATAATTGTTGTGCTGATTGTTTGTCTTTTCTATCATGGATTATCCTTTTGATTCTTATGTAGATCTTTTTTTTTTAAGTATGATAGGAGTATTGTAATTGTATGAATAATCATTTTCCCTGTCATAGTTAGTAGGGTAATTGTGATTGAAAGCGATATTTAGGAGATTAATTAAGGTATTAGTAAGATTTTACAATATTAAATATTAGAAAAATAATTTAGTAAATTAGACATGCCAACATCTGAATCAAAAACATTATATTATCTTATCTGTTAGGTGTTAGCATTATAAGGCAGTCATCATGCTCACTGTAAGTAATATTAAAATAATATAATTTTATTATTAATAATATTTATAATCACTAATATCAAAATATAAATATAGATAAATATACATGATTCATTAAATATGAATATTTTAATATTTCTATAGAGGGAAAAAAAGAAAATGATTACACATGAAAGTAAATATTATTCTACAATTCACATACCAAATTAAAAATACTAAGAACAACAACAATTAAATATTAAACATATGCAAGTAAAATAACATTTAGAATAATCAACATGACTATATTATAATTTATTATATGTGATTTCTAAAATTGAGTGAAATGCAAGTTAACAATTAGGGGGAAGTACTACAAAATAAGAAAACCACATTCTGCAACAACAAAAAAATGTGAACCGGTTTAACCCCTCGGTTTTTTGATTGGGTCTCCCAATTTTTTGCCGCTTCAACCTCTTCGCACCAGTTTGTCTAATTCCCCTACTCTCTCATTGATCCAGCCTGGAATATAATGGAGACAGGTTCACCAGGTTTCCAATTCGATCTGGGTTTTTGAACCATGAATAATACTTCGTATAATACCAAAATTGAATGTGAACTGTGGGCTTTGGCGTATGAGATATTTTCATGCTATATTTACTTCAACATTGTCTGTAGTAGGGCTGCCCATAGTTGTCCAGTCCCGTCCTGGTCCATTCGGGACGGGACAAAATAAATGTTCGAGACGGGACGGACGACCCCATCCCGAATACATGAATGCTTTTTTTTTAATTCATGTAACATGACATGTGTCATATTTTGTGTGGTTTATGCCTTTTTATTTAATTTTTTCTTAAAAGACCTAACTTCTAGAGTCTTCTCTCAGAAGCCAACCATCTCACTCACTCTCACATTTCTTGTCTGCTCCAGTGCTCTATGCTCAGCACCTCACATTTGAAAACATGTTTTTAATTTGATGTATTACTATGGAAGTTTTTTTCAAACTCTAATTAATTTGATATATTTTTTCCAATCAGGACAAGATGGACAATTTTTCTAGTCTATGCAGACCAGGCTAACGTGAGTCTTGCTATGTAAAAAAAATATTTTTGGGTCATTTTTTTAATTGGGAAAAAATTTCGGAACAAAGACCGTCCCGTCCCGAACACTTTTCTTCGGGACGGGACGGGACACGGGACGAGAACCCCGTCCCGAACACTTTTCTTTGGGACGGGACGGGGTCATCCCGGTCCCATTCTGTCCCGTGAACACCAATAGTCTATAGCAAGCAAAGATATATATCGGAGGTTTGGACCCATACAAATATATACTCTTTTGATTTGGATTAAAAATTAGATAAATGACATAAATTTAAGATTAAAAAATTAGTTAATTCAGTTATTTGTTAAAAAATGTATGTTTTTCTCTTAAATATCACATTTAAAATCTTGGGCAAATTCCAAATAAATACCTCTCGAATATCAAAAGGACAAAAAGGTACCTCCAATATACAAAATGACATAAAAGGGATCGTTCCCAATTCGGAATAAATAATTTTAAGGCAAAAAGACCAAAATACCCCTGTCTCCATTCACTTTCAAAGTAAAGTAGTTAATGACTATACTAGAGTGGTTAATGGCTATACTAAAGTGGTTAATTGCTATACTAGAGTGGTTAACGACTTTCACAAATATAAGAGTATTTGAGCCCAACTAATGAATCAGTGAAGTAGTTAATTGCTATACTGGAGTGGTTAATCGCTATACTGAAGTGGTTAATTGCTATACTAGAGTAGTTAACAACTTTCCCAAAAACAAGCATAAATAATGAATCAGTGAAATAGTTAATGGCTATACTAGAGTGGTTAATCGCTATACGGGAGTGGTTAATGGCCATACTTGAATGGTTAATGGAGACAGGGGCATTTTGGTATTTTTGCCTTAAAATTGTTTATTCCAAATTGGGAACGATCCCTTTTATGTCCTTTTGTATATTGGAAGTACCTTTTTGTCCTTTTGATATTCAAGAGGTATTTATTTGGAATTTTCCCTTTAATCTTTTGTATTGAAGTTATCTCTTTAAAGGTTTGAAAATTATCAGTAGGGGTAGCATATAGAAAATTAAAAAATGGCAGAAATTAATTACATGCCACGTGGAAGATTTTTACTTAAGATAAGGTCGCACAAAATCCCTTAATTAAATTGAGGTCCCACAAATCCTCTAATTAAACTGAGGTCCCTAGTTCTGACTAGAAAGTTGTCATCGTCTAGCCAAAATTGTTATCGTCTGGTCAAAAGTTATTAGTAACTAATAGTTTAAATTTTTGGTCACTAACAACTTTTGATCAAAAGATAACTTTTTGGATCTTTGTAACAACTTTATGAGTATCATTCATAATTGTTATTTATAATGGGTCACTAATAACTTTTGGTGAGACGATAACAACTTTTTGGATCTTTATAACAACATTATAAGTATCATTCACAATGAAATCTTGATCACTAGAAACTTTGGGTTAGACAATGGAAGCTTTCCGGCCAGAACTAGGGACCCTTGCTCAATTAGGTTACTATATGGGACCTCAATTTAATTATTAGTCAAATTTTTTCTATGGAACCCATGATTAATTTTTCCAAAAAAATATATATGAGACATTGTGAATTGAAGTCTTATATTTAAATTTAATACCAACAAACCTTTGGATTAACTACCTATGGGTTGTTCCATCTTAATTAGTAGTCTCGAGTTCAAGCCTTTACCATGCAGTTGTGATAATTACTTGGAGGTAGCGAGGTTCTTCCATTGTGGGTATACATTCCTACGAACTGGATTTATAGGTTGTTAGTAGCACTGGATACCAATGGATAAATACAAAAAAAATCAACTTTATAACAAACTCTTACACACACACACATTCCTTTTCTTTTCTTTTTTTCTTTTTGTTGCTAAGTGACTGAAATAAATGGATGGGAAAAAGACAAAAAAAACCACTTAAATTCAAAAAGAACATTTCAATCCCTCGAATTTTGGAAATCTCATGAGTCCCTTGGGAGGAATTTTGGATTTTCAAATGCTATTAAAAGACATTTTTGCTCTTAAGTGCAAGTAAAGGAAAATGGGTAAGGTTTTACAATTTTGATATAGGGATTTATTACTTTACCATAACAATTTGTAAGTTAACCATGTCAATTCACAACTAAGTACCTTATTTTTGTAATGATTATTTGATAAGGCCTTTAAGATAAAAATCAACTAATACTATTTTTCACAATTTTTACATAGATATTTACAACTTTACTATAACGATTCTTAAGTTGATTATAGTAAAGAGTTAGTTGTAAATTACTATGATCAACTTGGAAATCACTATGGTAAAGTTATAAATACTTGTGTAAAAGTTATGAAAAGTAGCCTGATTGATTTTCATATTAAGGGCATTGGTAAATGGTCATTGCGAAAAAAAGTGGTTAGTTGTTACTCCCTCCGGTCCTAAATATAAAACCACTTTGATTTTTTTTGTGGAAGTTAAGGAAGCAAATTAAACCACTAAATTATAACATATGTCACATGAAATTAGATTATAGGTTAGTTTATAAATAGAATAAATTAGTTTTGAGGAAAAAAGATTTTTTTTTTGGACTGAAAAAAAAAGTCAAAAAAGTCAAAGTGGTCTTATTATAATTAGGACCGGAGGGAGTAATTGCTTTTCTTAACTAGCAAATCGTTATGATAATGTTGTAAATTTTTATGTCAAAATTGTTAAACCGTGATCATTTATTTAGGGTAAAAATGTCTTTTAATAACATTGAGAAATCCTCGATTCCTTGCTATAAACAAAAAGATGCTAAAAAAAGGAAGGAAATGCCCGATTTCTCCTTACAAACCGACCTAAGATTTGATAAATTCAATGAATTGAAATGTCTTTTTGGAATTTCGAAGGGATTTTTTTTTAATCTTTTTCCCTTAATGGAACTAGAGTTGATGACTTTCCTGGAACAATGTTCGTTAGAGCCCAAAGGATGCCCCAAGCTTCAGTGGTGAAGCTTGTTCCAGAAATCATTCTGTCAAAGGCCATAGAGAAGACAAGAAGATAATCTCTCCTTTGGAGTTTCTTGCGATTTTGCCATAACCACGCACTCTAGTATACACATTCAAAGGCCGATCTACATTAAACTCAAATTTCTATATTTAAACATAGTTGGAATTTTTTAGTTATAATGTGGAATGTTAAAATTCTTATCATAACGATATTTTTTTTAAAAAAAAACTATAGCTATGTTTTTCAATATACTGCTATGATGATTTTGAAAATATTTTAAAAAATAAAAATAAAAAAAAGTGTAAGGCCCTATAAGATCCCTTTAGCCTTTTATTCAAATTTTAGATGAGACATATGTGTTAGAGAGGTAAACCACGACGAACCCTCTAAAATTAGAATAGTCAATTCCAAATGTTAAGTTTGATAATATGAATTGATTGAAAAAAAAACCAACATAATCAATCTGATTGAGTCAATCATGAAGGGTTAGAAAAATCTACTGAAACGAGTGGTGCAGATCACTTCATTTCGATCCATCGTCCAGTGGGCCAATTGATGGAAACCCTTCGCAAATATATCAGAAATTTGGAATCCAAAAGAACACTGAAAAAACCACTAATGATTGTAAAGCCAAAACAAAAAATTCAGAGGGAAATGACAAGACAAGCGCTACTTTCCATATTTATTCACATGCTTTGATTTCAAGCCATGGAACGTTAACAAGGATTTCTAGATATTTCATTTCTTTTTCTTGTGTCCCGTTTTTGAAGTCTGGTTAGCCAATGCCATTATTGGAAGATCAAGATCAAGCAACAGGAAAAATACTAATTATCATTCCTCTATCCCCTGTGAGAGTTTCATCCCTCTCCTCTGTGAGAGTCTTAATCCAGGTTCTTGCCGTGGCCTTTAGCCAATATCTCTCCCCTACAGAGCTTTGGCTTTCTCTTCTCATCTTATTCGAAATCTGTACGTGACGTAATTCCTCGTAGTGACTAGTTTTTTATTTTTCTCTGAATTATGGATTCTGGAACAAGCATCAAAGGTAGAAACTCTAAGGAAGTTGTTCTGAAACTAAGCAAAGGGAAGGGTACCAGTGGTGGTGCTCTCGTCGGAAAGCTTTCTACAGGAAAGAATCTGAACAGGAATACAGTGATTTCTATGATCAAGAAGGGATGGCAAATGGAAAAGGGAGGAGTAGAAATTCATGAACTTGATCGTATCAAGCCCATCTTCCTTTTCAGGTTCGAAAAAGAGGACGATCGTTTGCGAATTCTCAAAGGACATCCTTGGTCAATACAGGGTCTTCTCCTACGTCTACAAGTGTGGGAGGACTATACGGTACTGTCAGAAGTTAAGTTTAATTCCTCTCCTTTCTGGGTACAATTTCTTGACCTACCCCTAGAGGCGTTCAATAAAGATGACGATATTACTCTCAGAAACGCAGTGGAGGAGGTGCTTATGTATGAGGATCCAAATATAGATGGGAAATTGTCCAGAAGTTTTGTACGCGTGAGATGCATGATTAATCTAGATGAGCCTCTAGTAACAGGTTTCTGGATTCCTCGTGAAGGTAAAGATCCTGCTTGGGTCTCAGTGAAGTATGAACCTCGGCAGAATCATGATTCTAATTTTGGAATGAATAAGCAATCCCAACAAACTCGGCGCAATGAGAGTGTCACGGAGAGTGAATCACGGGTATCTTTTGAGGAAATCAGGGATTTTAATGCTCATTAATTAATTCCTTTCCAAGATCAGATAGAGGTAAACGTGCAGCAACAATTCCCAAATATCACGGAGCTCACTTCGCAACGGTCTAGTATTTACATTAATGAGATGGGGAGGAAGACAATCAAGCTGGGCCCGAAGAGTAAAACAAAAGAAGCCCAAGTGAATGACTCTGACGTGGAGACAAAGGAGGCTTCAAGTATGATAATTAGCCCAATTAAAAAGGGCCCAAGTGATGGGAACAGGAATGTGGTGGAATTTCCAATTGAACAAGCAGATCAGTCCAAGGCGTTAATTCCCTACACTGCTCTCTCTCCCGAAGCGGCCCATCCTAGATGATGCTGAAACTAGTGACCCGAAGAGTAGGAAGCAACTGAATTTTGACATCAAGGACGCTGACCAGAAAAGCTCCAGTAACACCAAGAATTCAGCTCGTAACGCTAGACTGAAGGGCTCAGTTCGAAAATTGAAGCAGCAAATTAGAAATACGTCTTCTAGTGCTGAAAACATAAGCCATGCAGGGATTCATCTAAATGATGAAATTGATTTTCCACAAGAGTGGCTTGTTTTCAATGGAGGCAATTCTAATGATGATTCTTCTTCACCAAACGCCGGTTCACAATGAATCTATTATCCTGAAACTGTTAAGGTTTTGGAGTTCCTTTGACAGTTAAGAACCTTAAAGAGGAATGTTTCAAAAATAAACCCCATATTGTGTTTCTCATGGAGACAAAAAATAAAAAAAGATATGTTTAAAAAATTCAACAAAAAAAAATGCAGATTTGTTCATGAATGGTCTGTGGATCCAATCGGTATTGGTGGTGGGCTTGCATTGTGGTGGACTGATGATGTGATTGTGAACATTCTATTCTCCTCTAATAATATTATTCACACTAATATTTCTGCTTCATTGTTTGATACCCCTCACTACATAACTTTTGTGTATGGCCCTCCCAAGGAACGAGAAAGGATTTTATACTGGAACGAACTTACTCGTATTTCTCATTCCATTGATCAATCTTGGTTGTGTATTGGTGACTTTAATGATATTTCTTCACTTGTAGAAAAATCAGGAGGCCAGCCCAGAGCTATGAGGAAAATCATAAATTTCTAGAATTTAATTTCCAATTGTGCTCTTATCGATTTGGGTTTCAATGGGTACCGATATACCTGGTGCAACAATAGGGAAGGGCATGCGACAATCAGAGAACGCATTGATAGGGCCATGGGTAACATTCCATTGCGCGAAACTTTCCCCAACTTGGAGGTTTTCCATATTGACCCCACGGGCTATGATCATCATTTTCTTCTAGTTAACTTCTGTCATAAGTAGGTACACCACACAAGAGACTTTAAATTTGAAGCCAGTTGTGTAACACCCCAAATTTTAGAAAATAAGAAATAAGGAAATATTTGGAATATTAGGGTATTATTTGATTTTTAAAGAGTCTTATAAATAAATCTGGAAATTAAAGTATATCTAGAAAAATTATTTTGGGACAAATTTTAGATTTATTTGTAAATGAGAATGGTAAATGAAATTACCATTTAAGAGAAAATATAAGTTGGGAAATGAAAAAGACAATGTCTGCCCCTAGTTAAAAATATCTTCAGTTATAAAGGGAAGGGCAAGATAGTAAAATGCCTACTAAAAATATCACCACTGTACTTGTTAAACATGCACCACACATGTGTCCTCAACTGCTTGATTCATTTAATTTACTTTGCTTTCTCCCTCTGCCTAAATACACACACAGTTGAAAAAAAAATTATTATACTCCCTCCGCCCGAACACACATATACACACACATACACTCCCTCATTTTCTCTCACCGACTCTCACCCTCTCACTCTCTTCTCTCTGTCTCGCGAACCCAGCGGCGTCTCCGGCATCCAGCAGCGGCGCTCGACGGCGATCGACGGCGGGGAAAGCTCAAGAGCTTGGGACAACCTTAGGTAAGTTGTTTCCCTTCCTTTTCCTCTTCTTCTGCCACGAGTTGAGCGAATTTGGGGGTGAATCGATTCAGATTTTTGGAAAGATTTTGGAGCTTCTAAAATTATAGAAATGTTGCTTGAAGCTTGTTCTTGGTTGTTTGAGTGTTGATTTTGGAAAGGAAGTGAAATAGGTTCAAGATTTTTGGAATTTCTCTTCCCCTGCTACTGTTCACCGACGGGAAAATTTGGGCTTTTGAGTATTTGTTGTTTTGGAGCTTAATTACTCATGATTTCTAGCAATTCTAAGACTATATGGAATGGATTGAATGTGTGTTCTTGAGGTTAGGGAATTTTTGAATTAATTTCTTTGCCTCCCCTGTTTATGCAAATCTGTTGGGCCGAGAGGGTTGAAATTTTTCAGAGTAATATGTGCATGAATGGGAACCTGAAATGGATGGTTTGGATATGTGATTTGATGAAGTTGGGATTTTGTTCAATTTTCCCTGTTTTCCCTGTCTGGCCGAGAATAGGAAAAATGAGAGGAATGTAATTTTGAAAACTATAGTTTTAATATCTCACCTCTGTGAATGCCTTGCTCTGATGAATTGATGAAATTTGTAATGGTTGGATTATTTTCTTCTTCTTGCTTTTTGTTCTGTTCGGCCAAAAGAGGAAATATGGCCATTGATTCCTTGTTTTGCTTCTGGAAGATGAACTGAATCTGTTTAAGTATGGTTGATTAATATTAGGCTCTTAAAGGTGCAATTCTTGCTTATTTGATGCTCTGGCTGATTGGGACTGATTAGGGAAAGAAGAAAGAATGTTTTGGTAAATAGTTAAACAATAATTAAGCAATGGTTAGTGATATGTTGCAAGCCTTTAGGTTGTAAATCTTTATTGTTGTTTGAATTGAATCAAAGGGCTGTTGGTTTATTGGTAGTGAAGAAGGATAGCATTATGATTGATTAATTAAAAGGAGTAGGAAGTGGTTGATTATTGGGTTCAATAATGGAAATGGAGGAAATGGTAATATAAGTTCAACAGAGAGTAAAGGAAGAGATATGGAAAGTTGGATTAGTTATTCTTGAGTTTAATTGGTTTTGGTTTGAAATATACTTTGGATTGGAAATGGCATTTATTGGTTTAAAGATGGGAAAGAGGATGGTTGTTGATGGTTCATGATAGTAAATGAAGTAATGGTTTCTGTTTTGTTGATCATTGGCCACTGATTTGAGAGACAATAAAAGAGAATGGTGATATGGGTTTAAAAGGAATTAAGTTAAGAAAGTAGGAAAATGAGGTGGTTGTTCTTGAATTTATTAGACTTATTGGATTATTAATTGATTAGTAGTAAAGGTTAGTTAATTTAAAATAGTAAAGATATTCATGTGCTTATGATTGTGTGTATATTAATTGTATTGTGCATATATTAGTCTTTGTTGTGCAATGTTTATTAGTAATAGTATAATTAATCATTAAGTTAAAGATTTGGGTTTAATAATATTAGAAATAGAAAAGGGGTAGTATGATAGGAATGTGAGAGACGCTTAGTTATTATTTCTATGTTTAGATATTAATATATTATTTTATATTACCAATATTTATAGGACAAGATAGTGGGACTGAATTCCCAGAGTACAAAGAAGATGAGGAATATACTGAAGAGTAAATCAAGAATCAGGTAGCAGTTTATTTCAGTAACAATAAATTAAATTGCATGTATCATTTTGTAATTTCTGTTGCATTTTGTTGGTAAGTTTTTATTCCTCAGTGGAGTACTCCAGGGTTTAGAGGTTGGCCCCCTCTTTTCCCAACCAGTTAGTTGTAGCTTTAAATGCTATAACGAGAAATCCTGCAGGTAAAGCCTCCACTAGTTAACGAACATATCGTTATCAGTTGTTGGTAGGTGCGGATCGCACATAGATTAATAGGGATATAACTATAATCATTTGAGCAGTTTTTATAAAATGATTACATGTCAATATACTCATGAGAATAAAGGTTAATGAGATAAACTGCGTTGAATTATTGCTTTCAGAGAAGCTGGAAGAAGTAAGCCTTTTGGGGAGTAAGGTAAAGTAGAAGAAAGCAGGAATGCCTGCTTTATAGTGTATTTTGATAAGTTATTTTGGGACTAGTTTGTATATATTGTAAAGCTAAAAGATAGGCAAAAAGACAAGTATAAGTATATAACTGAGAAGCAGTAAACTGATAGGTAAAGTTAAAGAGGATCGTCAATCGAAATTGTTCCTCTAATTTATTTTTAAGCCACGCTAGTCGCTATTAAGTATTAGATCGATATTATGATAGTTCCGATCATTATTTTAATTGTCTTATAACCACTGGATCTTATAAATAGATTTAGAATTCTAAGTTAGTTCGAAAAGCCCATTCCAACTATAATAAAGTTGGAGCACTGTTTCGAAAGGAAAAGTTTTAAAATTTTTCATATTTTAGGGCTTTCGGTATTAAAAAGTGGTTATAATTCGATTAAAATACTATAATATAATAGTAAAAGTTAAGGTGTTACAAGTTGGGCTAATCACTGATATTTTCTTCAAGTAGTAAAGCATGGTTGGCACTGCATCAAGGTATATAATGCTTCCTCTCTTATTAATTTTCTAACCTGTCTTGTTGCTTGTAAAGATGAATTATACAGGTGGAGCCGGAAAGTGTTTCCTAATGCTAAAAAGCTAATCTCAAGGCTCACCATGGGAATTTCTACATGCTTACAAAACAACATTACGGAAGATTCTAAGAGGAAGGTCGAACATCTCAAGTCTAAGCTTGAAGCTGCTTTTGACCGAGAGGAGGAATGTTGGTGGCAACGTTCGTGAATCCAATGGCTTCAGTCTGGGGACCGCAATTCAAAAATTTTCCACTTATCCACTTTAAAATGCCAGAAAACAAATAGTATTCTCCGAATCAAAGATGACGACAATCAGTGGTTGACGGAGTAGCACGACATTAATTCCAATATTTCCCTGTTCTACTAACAGCTGTTTTGCTCATCGGGCAACAGAAGTATGGAAGAAATTCTCAGTTATATTGAACTCCGTATCAGTCATCAAATGAACCAGCAACTTATGAAACCAGTCTCAATGGAGGAGGTTCGGCTCACAGCCTTTAGTATGGGAGGTAATAAAGCACTAGGTCCGGACGGTTTCTCAGGTAAATTCTACCAATCTACATGGCCTGAAATAGGCAAACAGGTTTATGGTATGGTGTTTGAATTTTTTGCTGGAAATTCTAATTTATTTGAGATAAATGATACTAATGTGGTGCTTATTCCAAAAATTGATAAACCTAAACATGTGTCTCATTTTAGACCCATAGGATTGTGTAATTTCTCATATAAAATCATTTATAAAATCTTGGCACTTCGCATGAGACCCTATCTGGATACATGTATTTCACAAAATCAAAGTGATTTTATTCCAGGTACATTGATTCACGATAATATCATTATAGACCATGAAGTCTATCACTATCTCCGAAGAAAGAAAACAAGCTCAAAGTATGAATTTACCCTTAAAATGGATATGAGCAAAGCCTATGATAGAGTTGAGTGGGATTTCCTTAAGAATGCATTACTTAAATTCAGATTATGTGCTGAATGGGTTTCTCTTATTATGAAATGTATAGAATCTATGCATTTGCATTTGTGTGTTTCAGGAGACAAGATAGACTCTTTCTCTCCAGGGCGTGGCTTACGACAAGGAGATCCCCTTTTTCCATACCTGTTCATCCTTATGGCAGAAGTCTTATCCACAATGATAAATAAGAGCATACAAGATAAGTCCATCAAAGGAATAAAGTTGAGCATCACATGCCTGGAACTCTCTCATAGCTTCTTTGCAGATGATGCCCTGTTTTTCATGAATGTAAGCAGAGCTAATTGTATTAATCTGGCAAGAATCTTGAAGTTATATTGCGATGCGTCTGGCCAAGCTGCAAATTTTGATAAATCCAGTATTGTATTCTCGGCTAATGCTACTCTTGATGTAAAAAATATGGTTGGCCATATTCTTGGTATTCCTGCTGCTGAGGATCAAGGGAAATACTTAGGTATTCCAAGTATTTGGGGAAAAACAAAGCATAAGCCATTGTCATATATCAGAGAAAGAGTTAGAACTAAAGTACAAGGGTGGACTCAAAAAACTCTCTCCTATGCTGGCAGGGAGGTGATGATTAAAGTAGTTGTAAATGCAATCCCTATCTACCCTATGAATTGCTTTAAATTTCCAACCAAAACTTGCAAGGAACTCAATAGCCTGGTCTCTAATTTTTGGTGGGATGGTACAATAGAGGGAGGTGGCACATATTGGAAGTCCTGGGACTATTTGACAACCCCTAAGGCTTCTGGAGGTATGGGGTTTCGTGATTTTATCATTATGAATGTGCTCTCCTAGCCAAGACTGCGTGGAGAGTGATGCATAATCCTTAAGATCTTTGGGTGAAAGTGTTAAAAAGTATCTATTTCCCTAAAAACGAGTTCATTGATGCAGAAAAGGGCTACAAGGCTTCATGGTATTGGGCTAGCATTCTTGATGGGAGAGAATTCTTGAAAACGGATCTTTTATGGGACATAGGCACCGGCTCCTCAATCCAGATTTGGGGGGATACATGGCTTCCCAATTCAAATTTCCCCCCAAACCGACTAGTGGTGATGAATTTATAGTGGCTAATTGTTGAGTTTCCGATCTAATCCAAGAGGGCCATTGGAATCTAAACCCAATTCACCATCTCCTTCCCAAGATACTCTTGAAGAAATTTCTAAACTCCCAATTCCCTCTGCTCCCATAGGTGAGAAAATTGGTGATAAACTTATTTGGACTCTATCCAAAAATGGGGTTTATTATGTGAGCGCAGGATATAATAATAAAAAGTCTGACGGGCTCATTAACCAAAATAAAGCCTCCTCCTCCCTAGTTCTTATGGAAGCTTATTGGAAGAAAATATGGCGCCTTCACACAGTCCCATGGGTCCAACAATTTCTATGGCGCATTCTATCCAACTCGGTGGCGACTAATGAAACTTTATATAGGAGAAAAAGATCCTCTTCCCAATACTTTCCTATCTGTGCAGCTTCGGTGGAATCCATTGAGCATCTTTTCTTCTTATGCCCTTGGACTAGATGCATTTGGTTTGGCTGCAATTTGGGCGCGAGAATTGACATTTTTAATATAACGAGCTTTGTTCAATGGTGGCTCAACTTACTCAACGGTTCGAATCAGCTTTCTGATAAGGAAACCTCATTGGTATGTTTGCTTTTATGGTATATTTGGAAGCAGAGGAATGACAAAGTTTTCAATCAAGTGGAGCCAAACCCGGTAGAGGTCATTAAATTAGCATCTAAAGCAAATGAAGAATTTTGATTAACTAAGGAAGCTCACACATGTGTCATTCCAACTCCTTCAAATCTGAACGAGAAGGAATCTTGGTCAAAGCCACCGATTGGACATTTAAAGATCAACTTGGATGGGTCTTTCAAAAACCCTTATGATAAAGCTGGTATTGGTTTAGCTTGCAGGGATGAACACGGCCTGTTCCAATGGGGATTTATCGACAAGGTTAAATCTATTTCGGCGTTTATGACTGAAGCTTTGGCTCTCAAAAGAACGTTGATGATTGCCATTGATGTTTGAAACCAATTGTCTTTTACTAAAGAAGAACGTGATGTGGGACAACCTAATTTATATGAATGGCAAAGTAGAAGAATCATTCAAGAAATCCACAACCTCCTAGCGTCTAAAGTTGGGTACTCGGTTTGTTTTATTCCTATAAAAGGAAATTGTGTAGCTGATCATCTTGCAGCTGAAGTTTATAAGGAAGTGAACCCAATTGGGTGGGTTCAAAAACCATCACTTCTTTTGTCAAAATTTCTAGCTTGTGATGTTAAGGAGCAAAATGGAGATCTTGCAAATTCTTCTCCTGGAAGAGCCGGTGTTGGCTGATGCTGGGTTCCCATTCATTGCTTTCATGTTTTCATTTTGTCGTGCTTTGCATTTGATATTTCCCTTGTATGTCTAAATGTTGTTTCAGTTTCTTATCTTAATGAAAGTCATATTTGCAGTTAAAAAAAATGCCATTATTGATCGCTACTTGTATTGCATATATGTGTAACTTAGGATTTAATGTAACATGTGCTTAGTTCTTCGTACACACAGAGACATGTTGATACTTATCATTCTCTTCTCCTCCATCTTCCTCGTATTTCTTATATGCAGAACAAGAAAAACAAGACCACATCTTCCAACAGGTCCTTCTGGCCTTCCTCTCATAGGCAATCTTCACCAGCTTCTTAACTCTTCCCAACTACATCTCTATCTATGGTGTCTCTCCAAGCAATATGGCCCTCTCTTCTTCCTTCGCTTACGCCTTAAGCCGGCCATTGTTGTTTCCTCTTCCAAAATAGCCATACAAATCATGAAAACCCACGGCCTCGTATTTGCCAGCAGGCCATCCTTGCTTTCTTATTAGAAATTGTCCTACAATGGCTCAGATGTCATTTTCGCTCCTTACAGTGACTATTAGAGAGAGATGAAAAAATTGTATGTCATCCATCTATTTAGCTCTAGACCCATCCACTTGTTTTGTTCCATTAGGGAAGACGAGGTTGTGAAAATGATTCGGAAGTTGTCTTTATCTGCTGCTTCTCATAAAGCAATCAACCTCAGCGACGCTATGACGTATTTTGTAGGAACTTTGATATGTCAGATTGCTTTTGGGAAGAGTTATGAGTCGGAAGACAATAATAAAGGTAGCGATGAGAGAAGGAGATTTCATGGACTTCTCGATGAAACTCAAGCCTTGTGGACAGAGTTTTACTTCTCAGATTATATACCATTGTTGGGGTGGATTGATAGAATCAAAGGACTTCATGGTTTGATTGGATAAAAACTTCAAGCAGCTGGACATGTTCTACCAGTAAGTCATCGACGACCACATGAATTCGACAATGCATCGAATTGAACAAAAAGGCATTATCGATGTCCTTCTACAAATAATGAATGCTCAGTCTACCTCGGCTGACCTCACTATGGACCATATCAAAGGTCTGCTTATGGTAATGTTGTCTCTCCAATCTATTCCTCTGCATTGAAATTGTATGTTTGTGAGACTTTGTTCAGAAGGAGTGAAAATTTTGGGTGGAAAAAAGTAGGAGAGAAAATGGGAGAGACGATGAGGAGAAAATTAACAAGGGGAAAAGAAAAGTGGGAGGAAAAGTAAAAGATGAATTCTAGAGGTTTTTCTCTTCAAATTTTCTCCAAAATAATAGAGAGATTTTGTGGAGAAAACCAATTATCAACCATTCTCCCAACACTACTCTCATTGCCCCACCTTAATTTTCTTAAAAAACACACAAACAAAACTTCACTTTTTATTTCCAAATATTAGAATTTTTTCTCAATGACAATGGTGGAAACCCTAACAACACCAACAACGTTTGAGACAGAAATTACAACATCATCAGTGGCAGTTGCGTGTCACTGACGACGACGGAAACCACAACGTCACTATTGGTGGACGCAATGTCACTAATGATAACATAAATCACAATGTCACCGACGGTGGTTGTGACGCCACTGATGACGTCAGAAACAGTAATGTCACCAATAATGACATAAATTATAACGTCATCGATGGCGATCGTGAAGCCATCGATGACGACAGAAACTGCAACTTCATTGACGGCAGACTTGACGACAGAAACCGCAACGTCACTGCCGACACCACAATGTCATCGACGATGGCCACGATAGTGAGAACCACAGCTTTAACGTCAGCGACAATGACATCATCGACGGTGACAAAAACTGCAATATATCATTGATGACGGCTGCTACAGAAACCGTAACATCGATTTGATTATATATGTTGAGGTTATATATGTTGCTTATATTTTTATTTTTAAACAAAATATAAAAATATATTTTAATATGACCATACTCTTCAATTTGATTGTGTTAATTTTGTATTTAAACTTAGTTCTTATGATATTATTTGGAAAAAAATTTGGTAAAAATTAAATTATGATATTATTGTAATTAAGATTTCTTCTGGTTGATGCAGAATATATTTATAGCAGGAGCAGACACTAGTGCGGCGACACTAGTTTGGGCGATGACCTCACTAATAAAGAATCCCGGAGTGATGAGAAAGGTACAAGTTGAAATCAGAGAGTTATATGGAGGGAAATATTTTATAAATGAAGAGGATATTGAAAAGGCTACCTTATCTCAGAGCAGTGGTGAAGGAGACTCTGAGGTTGTTCTCACCTACACCCTTGCTTTTACCAAGAGAGTCTATGGAACAATGTAACGTAGAAGGATACGAGATTCAAGCCAAGACTCTAGTTATTGTGAATGCGTGGGCTATAGCAAGAGACCCCAACATCTAACATCCCAAAAGTTTAATTAAGGACTAGTGGGGATTAAGAATTGATTTTGAGATTAATTAAGGAATTTAATTTTTAGAGCTTTTAAGATAAATTCATGAAAATAGAAATAATTTTAGAGGTTTTAAATGCCTAATTTTTCCCTTAATTTGAGAAAATTAGAGTTAAAAAAATTATTTTTAGACTCATAAGAGACCATAGTGAAAGAAGAATCTTGAGGGATGTTTAGAATTAAATTTTAGAGTGAAGTGGGGGAATTTTATGTTAAAAGAAAATGTCTCATTTTAAGGATCTAAGAACTTATTAGTCTTTTCTCTATCCTAAACATTTAAATTTCTATTTTTATTTCTTTTTCCCCTTATTTCTCCCTTCTTTCCCGTCTTTGCCTGCTCGCTAAGAACCATGTAGCTCACCATAGGTTGTTCACTTGACATATTGATTCAAGATCTATCCGGCTCGCTAAAGTTGAAGTGTGATAGAGGAAATTTATGTCGTATTCTGATCAGGGCGAGTTGATCTTCTTTGATTTATGTCAAAGAGATTTAGTTATCATGCGTAATAAAGTGAACAATTTGAAAGAATTGTGTCAACTAAGATGGATTAAGAAATTTAGTGAAGGCAATGTTGTTAGTTAAAGCTTGTGTACTGTTGTTACTAAAAGTTTTGTATCCTTTTGAACCACTTATCTGATGAAGTGGTGTATACGCTACTCTCATGCCATATTTGCTTCAGCATTGTCTGTCCCAAGCAAAGTTATATACTACCGGAACTAAACAAATTACAATTGCAAAACACAATCTATCAAAAAAAATAAAATAAAATAATTGCAAAACACAAATTAAGTCAATTCATTTACTATTTACGTTTACGTTTAAAATTAATAGATAATTTTTTTGTCAATTGGATAAGTTACTTTTGTCATTGGAAAAAGGAGTTCACTAACCTGAGAAGTAAACCCAAGATTAATAGGTTTAAACGTATTTTTTGTCTCTATCCGGTATCCACATCTTATCCAGTTATCCCACTATTTTTTTTTTCATATCTCAACCCACACTTTTATTTTTATATTATTGCTTGAGCTATATCCAAATGATTTTATAGATTTTTTTTTGTTCAACTAATGATTTTATAGATTTGAATGTTTATTTGAATAAATATCATATACAACGTGTTCCTCCGACGAATGAAGACAGGAAACAATCATATAGGATTAGCAAATCTCGTGATGCCAGTAGTATTTAAATCAATGTTGCGTGGGCCAATTGATGGAAACCCGTACAAAAAAGTCAAAGATTTCGGATGGTGAAAGGAAAAGAAAGAAAAGTCAAAGATTTTTTTTTTTGAAAGAAAAGTCAAAGATGTCGAATCTGAAAGATTTCTAATAAACTCTAAAACAACAAAATGAGCGTGTTTGGTTGGGCTATCAATGGTAAAATAAGTCCTTATTTTTAGGAAAAAAGATTTAAAATAAAAAAAGGCTTCTAGAACTTGTTTGGTTGGGCTGCTGAAAAATAAGTACTTATGGCAAATCATACCCAATAAGTAGAAGTTGTTGAGTTCAACTTATTTTGGGTAAAAAGGACTTATAACCATTGCATACAATCAGGGATCGGGCCCACTTTAGTTTAATTATTGACCTTCCCCATCTCTTCTTCTCTCTCCCCGAAAGCATCCCTTTCTTCACACATATCAGTGGCTTTTTTTTTCTCTGCTCTCTCTCTCTCTCTCGATCCCTCTATCATTGGCTTTTATCCATTAAATATATTTTTTAAGTTTCCATTTTATTATGTTTGCAAATAACTGAAATTAAATTTTCATTTTATTTTGTTTGCAAATAATTGTAATAAAATTTCCATTTAATTTTTTCAGATAAGTTTTTAATTTTTCACTCAAAATCATCATAATTCAAAATTTTAATTTAGATCTATTATTCTTCAAAGTTATGTCCTTTTTGGTCATTTTCATCTTAACCTTACTTTTCAAAAAGTCTATCCAAACATGTTTGAAAGTTCAATTGACTTATAAGTCATTTTTTCAGATAAGTTTTTAATTTTTCACTCAAAATCATCATAATTCAAAATTTTAATTTAGATCTATTATTCTTCAAAGTTATGTCCTTTTTGGTCATTTTCATCTTAACCTTACTTTTCAAAAAGTCTATCCAAACATGTTTGAAAGTTCAATTGACTTATAAGTCATTTTTAACAGCTCATCCAAACATAAAAGTCATTACACAATCTGACTTATTTTCAGTTTGACTTATATATAAGTCACTTTTCCAGAAGTCCATCCAAACACACCCAATGTCCTCATCATCTTCATCAAGACGCAAGCTAGTCGCATCGCACCTCTACCTTTCCCTCCTCATCTCTCCTATCTTTATTTTATAACCATCAAATTAATAATTCAATTTTCCAAATTTCATTTTATATTAAATTCTTAATTGTGTGTTATTTATTATAATATTAAGTTGTTCATATTAGAATTTATCAACTTACATGTAATTAATTATTTTTCTTTTTGTTATTTAGCATTTTGAAGACAAATTAATAAAATGTCAAATCCGAATCATTCAATTATTGATCTAATAATTATTAAAGTGAATATGAGAGAAAAGTAGGAAAAGTAATAAGAGAGGTTCATCTTCCACCTAGGTTTGTTATACTTATTACTATTTGTTGAGAAATATGTTTTCATAACCAATCTGCATAGTGGAATTGATTCGAATGGTTAGATTTGATTTAATTTAATATATATATTAAAAAAATTATTTTAAATATGTAAAACTTGAAATAAAAACAATCTTATGAGTTATGATCATTATTTCGCATATAAATGAATCAATCATTCTAAAACTTACTAATTAAAATTTTTAAATTTAAAAATATTTAATTTGAATGGTCTATGATGAGAAAATAATTTTTTATCAAGAGCATTGATTGCAGACCGATTCGTGTGGTAGATGGTAGTCAACTTTTTAACAATTAACATGAGTTTTTTAATGGTATAGGGCGATATTATTACGTTTTAAAACTTACAAGGCACTTTTAAACCCCGAAAACACTTCCGGGCATAACTGATCTTGAGCAAAAACTTTGAAAATGAAATTGACCCTTAACCCATAATTAAATTAGTTAAGCCTTGGACCAACAGATCATCTTCTTATCTGTTAGTTTTTTATATACCTGTGGTCCTTTTATAAGCAACAGCTACTCAAAACACACAAAATAAATTAGTTCTTAAAATTAGGTAAAAGCATAATGGATAAAATGTTTTTTAAAATATTCCCTTATTTATGAAGATGATGAATAAGAAAGAGAGAAAGAGTTAGTGGAAAAAAAAGACTAGAGACACTTGCAATTAATTGAAGGTATAAACGGAAAAAAGTAAATTAAATGTATAAACATAATGAACTTATTGTTTATATTTTAGATCAAGCTCACAAGGTTGAGATAACGTTACTTGCAGGGCTGTTCAAAAAGTTCTTGTCCCGGTTATCCCGGTCTTGTCCCGGACCTATCAGGACCGGAATTTTCTAAGACCAACGGGATCCGGTAATGGGATCAATGGTACCAGGATCAAATTGAATCCGGGACGGTACCGGGATATGATACATTGATAACTCCCAGGAATTCATGTCATTTTAGCATATTTTCCTTGATGTTTTATTCAGTCATTGATATATTTTGGAAACTCAAGATATGAAAATGTTCATTTGATTTAGGTTGCACATCATTTTTCATTTTTGTAGATTTTGCTCATATTTCTAGTTAGTTTCTTATGTTGTTTTATGTAAATCTTGTAGGAATATTTTAATACAATAACCAAGGGATCCGGGATTAAGAAGAACACTTGAAAAGGGGAGAAATTGGGGATAGAATCTGAAATTTCAAGAAAAAAGGGAAAATACAAGTTTCTGGATGAATTGTAAAAATTACAGAAAATGACCTTAAAATTCCCAAATTACAGACATGTCCCTGAAATTCCCAAATTACAGACAGGTCCCCGAAATTCCAAAATTATAGACAGGTCCCCGCTCGCCGTGACCTAGCTGCGGCGAGCCCACAACGAACCAAACCCCCAAAATTGGCAGAAAAACTTGCAGCTCGCCGAGGCGAGCTCACTGCGCTGCTACGTGTTTTTTGACAGATTTAAGTGATATAAAAGCTAGAGTTTCGATCTCATTCGATATTCTTCGACTTTGGGGACATTTTGGGAGTGTTTTGATCTGCTAGGGCTTGGAGCTTGGTGGGGATTGAGCTAGGGCTTGGAGCTTTGAAGAGATTTGGGCTTCCTCTCTTGGTTTATCTTCTCCATCTTCATTCTCTTCTCTTATTCTCTGTTTCTGATTGTATATATATGTATGCTCTCATAGAGTTGTTGAACATGAGTAGCTAAATACTTTTATTCTAAGATTATGATGAACCCTTGTATAGATTAACTCTTGATTCCTCCTCTTAATTTGTGATTAATGAGATGTATGTGTTTATTTTACTCTTCTCTTAATGCTTCTAAGTGATTGATCACCATTTAGATGTTGGGTTCACTTGATTGATGCTTGAGAGGGCTAGATTGAGTGTAGAACTTGGGTAAAGTAGTGCAAGAACTTGAAGTTTGCATGATGAATGGATGGTTTTGTTGGTAAGATAGAGATATACTTGCTAACCTTGCATAATCACATTAGGATTGGAGCTTGAAAATTGGATTTTATTAAATTGTAGCAAGATATTGTGCAATTAATAAGATTAAACACTTGCTCCTGACTTGAGAGAGCTTTTACAAGTCCTTTGTGAATCCTAGATTAGCACATGGTTTCGTTGAAAACATCTTTGAGAGGAGGTTAATTGAGTTTTATAAAGTACAAAGGGGATACATAATCTTAGGACCCATTTTATCCTTGAAGTTGGAGAATCACTTGCGTATAATTTTATTTTCATTTAGTATATATTTATTTTCTTAGTTGATTTTCAATCTCAACATTTGTGTCACTCAAATTGGGCAAAAGTGTGACAATCATTGTTTGATCGGGTTTTGGACCAAATCCTCGTGGGAACGGTACTTTACTTATCACTTTATTACTTGGCGCGACCCATGCACTTGCGGCCGGTGACGAACAAGTTTTTGGCGCCGTTGCCTGGGATTTGTTTCCCAAAACCGTCCTTGGTCAACCTTGATTAGAGTACTAGTAGCTTAAGTTTGAGTTTTGTATATATTTGTTCATGTGTTTGTTTTTCTCTTTTAACTTATTTTCTTGTGTTCATGTGTATATTTGTTCTCTTTGTGTGTCTTTTTGTTTTCTTAGTTATTTTATTGTAAATTTTGTGTATGGATCATCCTTGGTGGACTAATGGGGCAAGTGGTGGATTTGAATGTGATAATGATTATCTACATTCTTGTTATGAACCTAATGCTTTTGAAACTCAATATGAGTACATTTGTTGCAATTTTTATGGAGATAATCATTATATTGAGTAATGCCCTAATGTCTCATCCTTGGATTATGTAGGGGATGATTTTGCTAGGGTTCAAACTTATTGGCATGATAATTCTTTTAACACTAGTTGAAATCATGAACATTCATTGTCTTGGGATCAAAATTTTTCTTTCCCTTCATATGTATCACATTCTCAAACATCACCCAAGCATTTAGATGAAATCACTTCCATTCATGAGAAAAAGCCTACAGTAGAGGAGATGCTTCAGCGTATTCTTGATAATCAAAATAAAATGAGAGCTTGGACAAAAGAGAAATTTAATGAACATGCATTAGCTTTTGAAAATTTAGCATCTAAGGCAAATGAAATGGCGTCTAACATCGAGTCTTTAAAGTAAACAGGCGTTTTCATTGATAATTCAAATGACTCTTATGTAGAAGATGACATTTCAAGTGAGAAATTGACTAAGGGAAGTGATAATGTGTTTTCAATGGTTTGTGATACTTTTGTAGGTGATTGTGAGCTAGAACTTGAAGAGGGAGAGAACAACATTGAGTGCCCAATTGAGGTTTTGAGTGGGGAACCTAATCTTTGTCATTGGGAGCTAGAGAATAGAGTAGAAATCCCTGCAATTTATGTTCAAAATCCTTTTACTGATAGCTTGATTCTTACTGATGGGAGTCACGTAGATTTTATTGGGTTTTCAAAATATTTGGGGGCTATTGAGGAAAATTTTACAACAATTGAATTGAAGCTTCCCATGTGCCACATTGAATCATGTTTCTTGAAGTCACTCTTGATTGAGGGAACATGTGATTATCATATGAATGAATTCCCAATTCTGCTGAAACCTTGTCTTTTGAAGAGAAATGAAGACAATGTGATTTTTGTTTTTGATACGTATGATTAGCAGTTGACATTGGAAGTCTAGCTGAAGACTATAAACTTAGCGCTTCTTGGGAGGCAACCCAAGCTTTAAAAATTTAATATTTTTCATTGTTGTTTTTCTCTAGTAGGTGTGACCTCTTTTGAGTATTTTCAAGGTTTGTCATCAACTTGAACATGAGGCAAAGGAAAGCAAGTTTAGAGAGAAAAGAGCATTTACAGGGAAGTTTCTTGCATTTCCAATTTGCTTAGAACTGAATGATTTGATGATAGACTGTTTTACATTGACATGAATTTCAATTTTGGAAACTTGGACGATTACTTGTCATTTTACTTGAAGCATGATGTAGAAATCCACTGAATTAAATGTGAGATCCAATGATAGAATGGTTGCTTAGATTATATGTTTAAAAGAAAATTGTAGTTAATATTTTTGGATGCTTGATTTGCATTATTGAGACTGGCTTTTTGACTATTTTGAAGAAAATTTGGTACACTAGAGTTAGTAATGGTTTGTAAGCTTTGGTTCGGAGATTTTGGCATTTGAGCATGTACTTTCTTTCTTAACTGATAGACTCTAGAACCTATCTTGGAATCTCTTGAGTCTTTGTAATGACTTTGCATGATTTTGGAAAATGATATGGGCATTCTTTCAAATGCGTTTGAGCCTTTCAAGCCTACCTCTGAATCATTCCCATTTGAACCCACATTTGAGCCTTCAAAAGAAAAACCATATGAGTTTCTTTTTGGAACCCACACTAGACCTTAACCGTTGTAACCCGAAAAATCATGAATTACCTTGATCTTGAGATGATTGATGATTTGATAATTATGATTGGTGGTAAGGATTGGTTTGGTAATTTTGAAATGAGTGTGATTGCACAAGTGGGTATGGGGAATGTAAATAATACATGATGCTCAATATGTAACATCCTAAAAAAAATTGATTAAGGATTTGTGGTAAATTATTAATTAATTTGGGGATTAATTAAGGAGTTTTGGGAGTTCTATAAATATAATTGCGGAAAATGGAGTATTTTGGGAATTTTTAAAGGCCTAGTTTGTCCCTTAATTTGGGAACATTAGAGTTAGAGGAATTGTTTTTGGACCCAAAAGAGAACTTAGTGGGAGAAAATATTAGTGGGTACTTGAAGAAAATTTTTAGAATAAAAGATGGGGGTTTTATCTTAGAGAAAAGTATCTTATGTTAATTAATTGAGAGCCTATTAGTAATTTCCTCCCTCCCATTTAAATTATTTTGTAATTCATTTTATATATACTCCCTTATCCCTCCGTCCTGTAACCTTCTCCCTCAGCTCCCGCGATCTCAAACCCTTCCTCCTCTTTCACTTCGCTGCTCCTTCCCTCTTCGTCGGTGTTGGCCGGCCCAGGGGGCGACGCCGTCGCCGACGACGGCGACACTGGTGAGGGGAGCCGAGGGCTCCCTCTGTCTTCGTCTTCCCCTTCCTACGCTCGTGTGTGTGTGTGTTTCGCAGTGAGAAAGAGAGGAGATGAGTGTGTTGTCCGGCCGGCTATTTTGGGCGGAGCTGCGGTGGATTCCGGCGGCTTAGAGGGGGAGGAAAGATTCTTCAGCTTGGGTAATCTCTATTCTTGCAATTTCCCTCTTGTTCTTGATTTTTCCCAAATAGAAACTTCTAGGGTTTGTTGATTTTCGAATTTCTGGCTTGATTGGGGCAATTGCCTTGTGCTAAATGTTTATTTAGACTACTTGGTTATTGTAATGTGGTTGATTTGGTCTAATTTGATCCTATGTGAGATTTTGCTTGCTTAAAGTTGAATTAAGCTAAGTTTACGACAAGAAATCATTTGAATTTGGGTTTTTAAACTTGATTTATGGATTCTAGAAGGTTATTGGAGTTAAACGATAATGTTGGTTGGGATTATGGAGTTGATTTAGAATTTTGTTGAAAATTGGGATTTTTAGGTGTTTTAGGAAAGTAGAGGGTTGCTTTCGGGAATTTTAAATATGGAAGATGAGTTAGATAAATTAAATGTGAATATTTGACTATGTTGAGTAGAGTGATGGAGAATTTTTGTTGTATAAGAATTTTGGAAGAAATTGAGTAATTATAGGAGATTTTGAAGCAAGAAGGAAAGACTATTGTTTCTTGGGAAATAATGACGATTTGGAGTAAATTGATTGCCCTTATATGTTTGTTGAAGTTAGGATGACTGTAATTGGTTTAATTGGGTTAGATAGCGTTGGATATGAATGGTAGGATGTTTAAGGGAGAATTAGATTATTTTAATATATTATGTTGTTTATAAAAAGGGATGATTTAAAGGAATTGTGTGGGGAGGTTGGTATATGTTTGAAAGTTATTTAGAGAGAAAGGAAATTAGTTTTTCTTGGGAGTTATGTGGGTTATAAATAAATTGGAGGTTCCAATGAGTTAAAGGTGATTAGTAATTAAAATGTTTCCTTTAGGCAGGAATTGGGATTGGATGGAATTTGAGTTCTTGATGGTTTAGTTATTTTGAATGGTTCATTTGAGCTTATCTATTGATTGTTATGGCTTGGTTTGGCTTGAAAGGAATCTATAGGAATTGTTGGATGATTAAAGTTTGATTTGGTTGGGATTTGATTAAATTCAGGAGAATATGGTTGTGTGAAATTAATTGGGGGTTTAGATAAATCCATTGAGGCTAAATGATGATGATTAAAGGTTTGGGTGAGTTAGATTTTCTTTACGCATATGAATTTTTGATTGATTAAAGCTCGAATAGGTTAGTATTGTGGAGAAAGTTCTTTGAACCTTGTTGATTGAGGTTGATTCTAGATTATTGGGGGTTTATAAGGTAGAATGATGTTATATATCTAGGTGGCTTGATGGAATGGTGATTTTAAAAGCTTTGGCCATTTAAATTGTAAATCGGGTGTCTCAAGGGAAGTACGGATTCGGTGGTGATCCTTGAATAATGTGATAATTATTTTAGGTAAATTGATGTTGGTGATTGATTATTAATGATTTAGATTGATGGGAAAAATTGGTTAATGGTAACAAGAATTTGCCATCCCCGAAATTATGATTTCTCTTGTGTGCACATGCTGGAATGATTGGAACCATGAGACCTACACATTACCATGTTCTATTAGATGAGATTGGTTGCTCTGCGGATGAGCTTCAGGAATTGATATATTCTCTGTCATTCGTGTATCAGCGGAGCCCAGCTGTCATATCGATGGGCGTCGGTTGGTTGAACTGAACTGGAAGACCGCATGTTATGGTATATTTATTGTTTTTGACCAGTTCAGGTAACCACTCTCACCTCACTATATGGTTGTGTGTGATGTTAGTCGGGATTTTCTTAAAAATCCCTTTATATATACGTCTATTAGCATACTCGTTGGATTTTAAATGGTATGTTTATATGAAAGAGCCTATGGGGTACCTTTAAAATCCCACCTACTTTCATATGAAGATATACCCAGTTTTATTATAATATTTAGTAACCACTGGCTACTTAGTCTATGTGTGTGTGTGTGTTGTTAAGGTTTTTGAAATTATATTATTATTATTATTATTATGAAATTTTGGATTCTGGTGATATACATAAAGTATGATTTATATTGTTTATTTTGTATGAAAATGTCATGTGGGATTTTTATGTTAAACCTGGCATATATATTTGTGTATTGCAACATAAATTTGAAAAGAATAAATATATGGTTTTGAAATATTATCGCAAGATTTTTGGAACACTGGTAAGGCCAAGTGCCTGATTTGTGGTTGCATTGCCATTATTGCTTGTGATGCATATGTTGTGGTAGTTAGCATCGATGCACCGGACACTTTTGCCATCACGTGATGAGGTACCCTGTTGGCCCACAGGGACTAATTATATTATTGGTGTACTGGGTATGGGTAGCCCCCATCGAGCATTACCCCGTTGTGGTGCTGGGTATGGGTAGCCCCATCGAGTTCCACTTCTCCGTGGTTCTGGGTACGGGTTGAGATCCCCGTCGAGTTCCACTTTGGTCCACCTAATTGTAGGGGACAACCTAACGTTTCGCAGGGCTAACGTTATGGATGATTGTGTAAAATATATTTTGAACTGCTTTTATAAAATGATATACCTTGAGTTTGTAAAAGATTTTTTTAGTTACGAAGCTCTGCATGATTGTCTGGATATACTTCTGATGATATGGTGGTATATATATTACTTGTGGTTTAAATATTTTTATGTGGTACCCTTTAGGCGCTCTGCTAACCCACTCACACTCTTGTATTGAGTTGAGTTGTGGTTACTGAGACATGTTTGTCTCACCCCGTGGTTATTTACATTTTTGCAGGTGATCATGTACAGACCAGGGCAAAGGAAAAGGGAATGGGGCCCACCGGTTCACCTGAAACCGGTGAGTTGGCCGGTAAAGTTATTTGGAAATTGTATATTGCCACATATAGGCTTGCATTCGCTTCCGCATGTTTATGTATTGGATTGATATTAAAATCTGGATAACTGTATTAATAATTGCTCGGATGCAATTTAGTGTGCGGGTTGTGTTCCATAACCATGTTAGAGGAATCTTATCTGACATGGTTATGGCAAAGGTTTGATTGTCGTGGGGTTAATGTTTTTAACTCTGGATTTTTATTAACCATGTTAGGAGGCTCCTTATCTAACATGGTTAAATCAATTGGTATTAGTTAATTAGGTGAATTTTTACTAACTATGTTAGGGGAATCTTTTTCTAACATAGTTAGGGAAAAATATCCACGATAGTATGTTTGTTGGAATATGTGTTCACTTTTTCTATCATGGATGATCATTTGAACTCCTAGATAAACCTTTTTCTAACTATGATAGGGGTATCGTCGTAATCGTAAGAAAACCCTTTTTCCTATCATAGTTAGCGGTGTAATATGATTAATTTTTAATTGTTGGTGGTTTAATTATAAGTAATAAGTAGGATTTTATATACAGATAACACTCTGAATGATTAGTACGATCTTTTCTAACTATGATAGGGTTGAATTGTATGAAAAATCTTTTTCTATCATAGTTAGTATTGTTAATTATGATTATGATTGATTATGATCAGTTATTAGAGATTAATTATGGATTAGTAGAAAGGATTTTACAAAATAGCTTGTACTCCAAAGTCATTTCAAGTTGATTCTCCTTTGTTTAAAAAAAAGGGGGGAAGAAGAAGAAAAAAAATGGAAGAAAAGGAAGAAAAGAAAAGAAAAAGAAGAAAAGAGTTTAGTTTCAATAAGACTTGGAGTGCAAATACATCAATTTGAGATAAGTTTGGGGGAGTGGTTGGATTTTTGGAAGGAAATTTTGTGTAGAAAAGGAAGAAAGATGAGTTGCATATTATCATTTATCTCAAGATATTTGAATTCTTTTTATACCTTTCTTTCTCTGAGCTTAACCCTTGGCCACATTAGAACCTTATAAAGTCCCATTGATTTTGGATTTATGTGAAATGATGTTTTAGAGGAGAGAGAGGAATAGGTTAGGCATATGAAGTCTTGATGTTGAGGCTGGTTTATACCTCTTGAAATGTTGAATTTTTCCGTGACATTTGTAGAAGAATCATTTTCTAACTCCACACACACACACACTTGGAATTGTTGGGAAGTTTGTTTTTAATTTGTGAATTTTGCATCCTTTTATATTCCATTGATTTCCTATTGAATATATCTTTTTGAGCAACTAATGAGGGAAACTTCATGCATGCACACATATCCGAGATTTCCGGTCCCATCCCGGTTTTATAAGTATAGTTACTTATGTAATTTTTTCCTAATTCAATATGCATTTATTCCTTTATTTTTTCAATTAATTAATCAAGTCCCTACCCAAACATTATTTTTTTCTTTCCTTACAAGATCATTTAATTATATTGATGATTGATTGATTCAATCATTTAAGGTTTATGGTTTAACCTTTTAAGAGGCACACATTTGTTTTTTTTTCCATCATTCCACAATCCTTAAGGAAAGAGAAGGATCGAAGAAGTAGAGAATTGCTGAATTATTGGCTATTGCTTTGGATTTTAATATATTTTGAAAAATATTGTTGCTTTGAATTTGAATGTTTAAATTTTCATTATAGATTTATGGTTGTTGTCTTGTTTCGCTATAATATTTTGGAAACTTTATAAGTAGTTAAAAAGGATTTGTTGGACTGAATGATTAATCTTTTTTTACACATAAATATATATGTGATATTAAAAAATTAATTATATTATATTATTAGTAACTAGAGTATAAACATACATAGGTGCTTCGTTTTTTTTGTTTCTTGATAAAGCAGATTGTGTCAAAGAGAATCAGGATGTCCCGGTCTTGGTCCATGTCCCGGCCCCGTCCCGATGGGTCCAGGACCCCTTCAATACTGATGCTGTGATCGGGGACACAAATGGCGTCCCGGCCTTCTTATGGTACCAGGATTCGGACAAAGGGGGTCCCAATTTCGTCCCGGTACTTGAACAGTCCTAGTTACTTGTAGCACCTAAGAGGTATTATTCATAACCACTTTAATTTTTGGCCTTAGCAATATTATCTATCAACCTAAAATTTCCAAAATATTATTATAATAGAAACCATAATTTTATGTGTGTTATTCTATGGACGTAAATAGGTTTAAATGTGTTTTTGTCTCTAGCTAGGATCCACATCTTATCCTACTATTTCTTTTTCCATGTCTCAACCCACAAGTATAACGTTCTCGGACGAACGAAGTCTATAGGGCCTGTTTGGATTAGCTTATAGAAAATAACTTTTAATAAAAAAGCTGGAAAAATGTTTTTAAAGGATGGATTTTTTAAACAGAATAGCTTTTGTGCAAAAGGGCTTTTAATAAAATGAAAGTGTCTGGATAGTTGCTACTAGAATAACTTTTTTTTGTTCAAAGTACCAAAAAAGGATATTAGCTAATGTAGTATTTACATTTAAAAGAAAAATTTTATTTCAAAGATTCAAAACATCAAATTATATAATTAATAATAAAATTTAAAAAAAATTACTAAAAAATTAAAATGATAGCATTAACTATTTTATAATATGATTAAAAAAAACTAATAGTATATGTACTAAAATTTATTGTAGAGACATAACCCGTTTTTAGATATTAATTATGTTTAACAAAATTATTTATTTTAAAATATGTAACTCAACCAACAGTTAAAAATTTTATGGGTAAGTAAAAATGGAACTGAAAAAAAAAAATAAAAGTGGGGTTTTGTAATATAGCTTATACTTTTATAACTAAATTAAAGTAAGGTTGTGGTTGAAGTTTTTTTTTTTCCCCCAATGAAGTATGGTTATTAGCCACCTTGCTTGCGTTGAAAAGACTTAAATAGAATATTGGGGTATTTTCGGTAGAACATTTATGATGAGATGAGAAAAGGGCAAAAGTAGTTGAATAGCGGCAAAAGGTTGCTTTTCCAAACCAGACCTCAAAACCTAGTTTTTTTTTTAAAAAAAAAAACAGTGTTTAAGAGAGTGTTTAGCTTTTTTTTTTTAAAAAAAAAAATAAGTTTGGATAGTCAATTTTTTTATGGGTACCGAAACAGGCACTAAATCCACAAAATAATTCAATGCAAATCCCACGAAAATAAAAAGGGCAATGAGAAGACGCACACTACGTTCCATATATTTATACTTTGTGCTCATCGCCTCGAATAAGAAAAATGCTCCCATCGTCAATTTATTTACACTGTTAGATTATTTTGGACATATCGATTTAATTTACATTAATCTAACTTTTATATTTTAAATAAATTTTTACCTTGACCTAAATGAAACTTGAAATAAAGATGATATTATAACTATCACATGTTATAAAAATGACTTGATCACCTCAAAACCTAAGACCTTCAGGATTCAATTCGAATGGTTTAATATGTTATGGTAAGCGAGGGGAAAAGGATAATAAAAAAAGGAGGGTTCCTTGGCGTGTGAGAAAATGAGAAAATAACTTGCTATAATAATTGTGATCAACATCAAATGTAGAGTCGTCGGTGGTAGCCATTTCTCTAGTCCCTTTTCATTTTTTCTTTTCTGCTTTCTTAAGTGTGGTTGCCATTATTGATCTCCACTGCCACTAGTATATATATAGAACTTAGAATGTATCAAGTGCTTAGCTCCACGTGCCCAGAAACATGTTGGCACTTGTCATTCTCTTCTCTTCTATCTTCCTCGTATTTCTTATATACAGAACAAGAAAGACAAGACCACATCTCCCACCAGGTCCTTCTGGTCTTCCTCTCATAGGCAATCTTCACCAGCTTCCTAATTCTTCCCAGCTACATCTCTATCTATGGCGTCTCTCCAAGCAATATGGCCCTCTCTTCTTCCTTCGCTTAGGCCTCAAACCCACTATTGTTGTTTCTTCTGCCAAAATAGCCAGACAAATCAAGAAAACCCACGACCTTGTATTTGCCAGCAGGCCATCCTTGCTTTCTTATCAGAAATTGTCCTACAATGGCTCAGATGTGGTTTTCACCCCTTACAATGACTATTGGAGGGAGCTGAAAAAATTGTGCGTGCTTCACCTGTTTAGCTCTCGACGCATCCACTCGTTTCGTCCCATTAGGGAAGACGAGGTAGTCAAAATGATTCGAAATTAAAGTTGTCTTCATCTGCTGCTTCTCATAAAGTGATTAACCTTAGCGAGGCAATGATGTCTTTCACAGGAACTTTGATATGTCGGATTGCTTTTGGGAAGGATTATGAGTCGGAAGACAATAATAAAGGAAGCGAGAGAAGTAGATTTCATGGACTTCTCAATGAAACTTAGGCCTTGTGGACAGAGTTTTTCTTCTCAGATTATATTCCATGGTTGGGGTGGATTGATAGAATCAGAGGACTTCGTGATCGATTGGGTAGAAACTTCAAGCAGCTTGACATGTTCTACCAACAAGTCATCGACGACCACATAAATCCCACAACCCCTCATACAGAGCAAAAAGACATAATTGATATCTTCCTTCAAATAATGAATGATCCAAACTCGTTTGATCTCACTATGAACCATATCAAAGCTCTGCTCATGGTAATGTTGTCCTTCCGTCTTTTTCCTTTGCATTGAAATTGTATGTACTGAGATTTATTGATGAATTAATTAAGTTGTCTTCTGGTTGATGCAGAATATATTTATAGCAGGAACAGACACTAGTGCGGCAACGCTAGTTTGGGCGATGACCTCACTAATAAAGAATCCCAGAGTGATGAGAAAGGTACGAGTTGAAATCAGAGAGTTATATGGAGGGAAAGATTTCATAAATGAAGATGATATTGAAAAGCTTCCTTATCTCAAAGCAGTGGTAAAAGAGACTCTGAGGTTGTTCCCACCTGCACCCTTGCTTTTACCAAGAGAGTCAATGGAAAAATGTAACATAGAAGGATATGAGATTCCAGCCAAGACTTTAGTTTATGTGAATGCGTGGGCTATAGCAATAGACTCTGACACATGGGAAGAGCTAGAACAATTTTATCCAGAAAGATTCTTAAACTGTTCAATAGATTTCAAAGGCCATGATTTTGAGCTGATTCCATTTGGAGGTGGACGCAGAATTTGTCCTGCAATGCAACTTGGGGTGGTTACTGTGGAGCTTATGCTTGCAAATCTTGTTCACTCTTTTGATTGGGAATTACCCTCTGGGATTGAGGAGCAAGACATAGACACAGAAGTCAAACCAGGGATAACAATGCACAAGAAGAATGATCTCTGCCTTGTTGCCAACAACCATGTAGCTTACCCATAGGTTCTTCATTTCACAGTATGATTATCTGTCTCGCTCAAGCTGAAGTGTGATAGAGGAAATTAATGTCTGTTGTATTCTGATCATGGCGAGTTGATCTTCTTTAATTTCCGTCAAAAAGGTTTAGTTAGCATGCATAATAAAGGGGATAATTTGAAAGAATTGTGTCACTTAAGATAGACTAGGCAATTTAGTGAAGGCAATGTTGTTGGCTAAAGCTTGTGGACTACTGTTAAGTTTTGTGTCCTGTTTGAATCAAGCCATTGTCAAATGAACGGGGGCCAAACTCCTGTTTATAAGATCACATATATCACATCAGGACTTGCTTGGTATACATGTGAAGTTCTTCTTTATTTTCTTATTGAAGCTGAACCAGAGGACGCGATCTCTGCTGCTTTTCCTCTTCTATGAAGAACAACTGTTGTGAGACATTTATATGTGTGTGTGTGTGTATTTATATGTACTGCTTAGAGATGCATTAATACTCATAACCATGTAGAATATGGCTGATGACTCTCATTTATCATTGATTTATAGCATATCAATCAACTTTAACTCTAGAACCTAATCCACCCTCGGCTCATGTCATTCTCGACTCCACCATGACTATAGACACAGATTACTGTTCACAACAGTAATATGGCTCGCCTCAATACATGCTCCAGTGCATGTGGCTCCGTGTGAGCCGTGTCAGTGTTAATTAATGCTCTTTGGAGATTTCATGTGCCTTCTAGCGTTGGTCTACATGGAGCTTGGTGTTGTCGTTTTCATAAGAAAAATGTGGGCCCATTTAGACAGATGTGAACAACAAGCCTTGGTTGTTCAACAATGTCTTGCCTATATAAGAACTCAAGTGCCTCAAGGTTATGCTAATGTGTATTGGTTTTTCCTATTTCATTTTCCATTGTGTGTTCAATCTGCGATGGCCAATGTTTTTTTATTCTTGATGCATCGTGTACAGATTTTTTCGGATATGTCAAGGTGGTAACGGAGGTTGAGGTTAGGACTTTTAGGGGGGTACATGGAAAGGGAGCTACTATTGATGCTTGAGTCAAGGCTGAAGGATTCTTATAAGTTTGTATCTTTCTAATAACCTCACCCCTGTTTATTTAACGTCACAAATATGGATACCTTAAGCTTATTTCTAATCACAGTGACAGTAAGGTGAGGTCAACTCTACAAGCAAACACCCACTTTCAATGGTTTGCAGGTTTACCCGTTCTGATTTTGGTTGACGATGCTACAGCATGCACTTTCGACCCTGACCTGCCAGCAGTGAATGTGCTTAAGGCCTATTTCATCTAGAGCTTTTAACTGGAAAATGCACATGTTTGGGCACTAATAGCCTTGCTGCGATCTTATAGTCTCATTGTACTAGAGTTTGCTTACTGTAATTTGTTTACCTTTATCCCGAGACAATGATTATCCACTATTTCCTAGCGTGTTAAATGTATCATCTGATGTATTAGCATTTGTACCCCTCCGGCCTATGTTTAATCTACTTAAGTGTTTTAATTTTTTATACTTATTACCCTTCGTTTTAGCTTGGTCCCAGTATCTCAGTCTTTGACTTCCTGCCTTTGTCTTTCCAAGAATGAACGTTGCTTGATCCATTATTTTTAATAAATATGGACTCTGTTTAAAACAACTATTAATTTATATTCAAAATAATTTGTGGTCAACATCTTGTATATTTGCTGTAGAAATTTCAGATCCTTTTTTATTAGTTAAAACATTGATAGTCGAAAATTCCATAAATGGGTGTGAGATAAAGTTCTATTCGGGGAAATTGTCTGCCGTAAAAATGGGTTATGGGTTGCACAAAATAGGTAATACTCTTCTTTGTTTTATCCATTTGGACATTCATGTGGTTCAGAAATTTGTATCATTACATGGGCATTATAATTCTAAGTTATTCAATCTTAAATGCTGCAGTAATGGTGAGCACATTCGAGGAAATTTATTCCAAAGTCTATTCTGTGCACTTTGATTTGCACTATTCAACCTACATCATCTATTCTGGCACCTGGAATTCACTTTGCTTTTTTCTGACATCACATGTTGCTTCGCTTCATCCCAAGTATATCACTACATAACAAAGTTCTGCAGGCCCGGGATAGAGGAGGATAATTAAACACGTGGATGGTAAATTGGATTTTGCCTTTCATATGTTGATACCTTCACTTTATAACCACTTTGATGTAATCTTTGGTTAGTGTGAGTTCTTGCGACAAGTCATCAACCAACAGCATCATTTCAAAAGCATTCAATTTCCTTTGTGTGCTCTTGCATGACAGGCTGGTGCATCCTGGGTATATAGGGGCATAAAGATCCAGATGTCCTTTTAGTTGCAAGAACTTATCTAGCTAGGAAGTGAAGTGTATTGGTGTTTTACTAAATGGACTTCCACATAACTAAGCATTTTGAATCCAACAAAACCAGTACTCATCTAGACTGTGTAAGTGGCAGAATCATGGTTGGGCTTTTATATAATCCTTGGTCCTCGATAAGTGAATCATGCTTAATTTTTGGTCACACTTCATTAATTGCTTTCCCAGGCTTGAATTGTCGGTTTTGGGAACATGTCTCTCTTTTCATTGATATGGCAAATATAGAAACTCTGTTTTAATGCTTTTTTCTGCGCACCAAGTCTGTCAGATTGCTTTGTTCACATTTTAGGAAATCTAGCTAACCTTTTTGCATAGAATAAAATCATTTTTTTTTCAATACCTATTTGCATTTTTCACAATTCAATGATTCGATATTTATTTATATGACTAATGCTTGAATGTTTATTGCAGTACATACACGCGCTAATAAACATGCTTTACCCTTTGGTATCAAACAATGATTTTTACCCATGGTGCATTATATGTTGAGATCAGACGTTAGGATATTTCTTAGAGACTAACATATTTTAAGTTTTATGCTGATCATTCACGTGCTAAAGAGGGAAAGACAATGCTAATTAGAAAGAAGACAAATTCTGTGGTTCTGCCTTACAGTTATTGCTACACCAAAGCATGCCTTGCCATCTTTTTAGGTTCCCAGTCACATTAACGGAAATTTAATTTCAATGTCTCTGAAACAAAAAATTTAACCGTCATCATGCCAAGTTTGATGGTCATGGTCTCTTATTCTAGAGTTTTACCAACTTGAAAAGTTGTGTTTACCCTTAACCTACCATTGTAGGGTAATATACCCAGTTCAAAAACCAAAGTGCCTCAAGAAGAAATCCTCCTGTCATTGGTTTGTTGCATTATCCCAGATAAAACCTGTATAGCTATTCAAGGTCAGGATTCCAAGTTTTTCATGCATTTGTGGTTATGTCTGTTTTGCTTTCTCCTGCACGCTGCCAAACGACCAAGATATGTGTACGCCATCATTTTTCTATTATTATTTTACAGCTGTGGCGATGCATATCAATGCACTCTGCATTATCTTACAATTTTCATTCATTGATAGTCAATCGCTTGAACATGCTTGCCTTACCTTTTAACAGATTTGACAAGGACATATCTATGTATAGCCTTTTTATGACCTTTTCATGTAATTTATCGTCAAAAGGAAATAAAATGAGAGCAGTTTATCATTTTGCAGCATCACAAGCACCAACATTCGACTTTGTAGGCTCTCATATAATAGGTGTCTCCATCCTAAGTATATCACTATTGCTCCCTTTTTTGCAGGTCTTTTTCTAGCATTAGGCCGAGCAGCTTTAATAACTGAAAGTTTCATTTGCGTCCATACCAGATTGTGAGTTTCCAACTTTTTCTGAACACCAAAGACCAGCACTAATAAGTAAAGTAATACATATGAATATACATCATTGAAAGGATGCTTAACATGTGTATTGTCATTTATACTTTAGTATACAATCATTCCTTTACAATCTTTGTGGTTGTCTTCTATCTTTATTACTTCATAATCTGTAGTAATTACGTATGTAAGTCCATAATTTCAATGATGACCTATGGACTTTTTCATGTACCCATCTCAATTTTGCAAAAGATCTTACTAAAGAGACAGCATAGACCAAATGAAAGCATGCTTCATCTATTATGCTGTCACTTTTTAGCTTGTACAATACTACCTTTTAAACTTTATGCTTGTTTTCTTTATTCATTAATAATAAGAGGTCATGGTAATTAAAAAGGTTTCTTCTCCAACAGGTGCACACATATAGGTAGGCATGTCAATTATTCCATGTTTCCTGTTGCATTATTTTTTTATTACTTAATAATTTGTCATATTAGTTAGAAATGGAATTCTTATCGTCTGAGACCTACCAACTTTTTGCAGGCAGGTATTTCAATTCTACATATCTGAAAAAATGGAGAGATACTTGCCAAATGGAAGCATGCTACATATTTTAGACTGTCCTATTTTCACTTTTACATCATGCATTTTTAACCTTTATGCTTGTCTTCTTTACCCACTGTTCATTAGAGGTCCAAGTAATTAAATATTCAAATTCAATTCTATGAACTCTGAACACATACTTGGGAAGTGCAGCCTCCAAATTCCCACATTCGTCATTATACAAAACTGTGCACTTTACACAGTAGATGGAAGCATAAAAAGACAACGACCCACGTGGTGTACAATGAAGTGTTTAGGAACTTAGTTTGATGACCAAGCTACTATATCGCTTCTCATTACAATTTCTGTAAGTTTGATGACCAAGCTACTCTATTGCTGCTCATTACAATTTCTGTTGGTGATTTGTTGCAAAAGACAAAGATTTGTAAATTTTTTGAAATTTTCCAATAAATAACAATGGGAAGTTCCATCTTGTATTTTTAATATTTACATCAAGATGGATCCAGTTAGGAGTAGATTCCAGTACATAAACACTACCATATATTTTACAACCAAAAAATAACCCTCCACTCCTACCAACAGGATCACAACCAGCGACCATAAAAAAACCCAAAAAGGCAGATGAAAAATGGTGACTGACTAGCATGATATTCATATCATGATGTTCACTAACATTCGAAACAAAAACTGCAAAAGCTTTTGCACGACCCTGAGAAACATTATCCTCCTCCCTAGCCTTTCGCTTACTTCTGCTTCCATGAGAAACGATCAGATTAAGCTCAGAAAAAAGAGAAGGAGGCGAAGTATCTGATGGCAAAGAAGATATTTATCTTCTTTCTTTTTAGCAAAATAAATAGGGAATACGAGAGGGGAAGGGGGACAAAATGAAGGGAGGTAGGTCCTTAATTTTTTTTCAAAAAGGAAAAAAAAGCAATTAAAAGGTCACATGAATCTTTATGTCACTGTGTACGAAAAGAAAATCTCTATCAGACTGCCACTGAAGGGAACACTTACTTCATTGGCAATTTCGTGGTTTCCATGAACACTTCACAGTATAGACCTTGCACTCATGAATTCAAGATCACCTTAACCCCACATACATAAATAGATCAAGAGAAAGGAGATATACCACTATATTCTTATTCATTCTTCTCTCTTCCAGACATATTGAAGGCCAAGGAATAGAAAGATGTGGACTACCTTATTGGTCAGAGATTAATGTCCTCCCTACGTATTCTTTTATTCCATGCATGACAAGCACTTCGCTGACTTGTGTGCTGACACTTATTATTTGTTTCATATTTTTAATATTACAATATTACTTGTAGATGTCATGGCATTCGTTCGATCAATTGGTGAAATGGAAGAGTACCCAAAGGTTGACCATAAAAAAGATTAAGCTTATTAGGATGGTTCTCATTGATAGAGTTATTTCCCTTTATACATTACACGTCACATTTTAATTTACTAATTTTGGGGTTCTCCTTTTCAATTACATAATTACATACTTACATATTACATAATTTAATAGACATTATTCCATTGTAGTGACATTAGGTAGACTGTGTTCTTTGGGATAAATGCGCAACTGATGCTTACTCTAGCTACATTAAAAATCTGGAAACCTCTGTTGTGTTTGATTCCTTCCTCTCATCCTTTTGTGATTACTTAAAATGCATGGCCTATTTTCAGCCACTCGTAGTGTTTCTTTAAAAAAAAAATTCATGTCTCTCAATTAAATGATTTTTATATTGCATAATTGAATTCGAGGTTCATGGATAATGTTCATCTTCAAGCGGCCATAATGAATCTGGGCATGGTTGTCTCCTCGAACACTTTTTCTCATTGTATGCTTTACCTTTTCCCTTTGAAAAACAGTATGTCATTATCATCATAAACTAAGAATACATAGGTTATCATGTACCACAATGCTCAAATTCAAATATTTTCCTCCCGCGCATCGCGCGGGGAAGTGAGATCTAGTTTAGAATATATTTGGGGAGTCATTGATATAAATTAAGGGTATTCTAAGAGCAATTGAGAGAAAATTGTGTAAATCTATTATATGAGCTTAAATTGATTATTTTTTTAGGAAAATATGATAATTTATTAGAAAATTTAAGTGGCATGATTCCCTCACATTTATGAATGTTTTGGACAAGTAAATATGGATATTCTAAGCAAGAAAGAAGAAGGAGATGGAACGAAAAGATTGGAGAAAGCTGGAGATCATTTTTGAAAAATAGCATAAAATTGCTTCTGATGTCGTGACATTGCACCAGTGTGTCGAAACACTGCACAAAAAATCCTAAAATGCACATCATTCACATAGTTAATATCAATAAAGCCCATTTTATTCGAAATGATTTATTTTTTATTTTTTATTATTTTAAAACACCTAAAGCACAAAAATTAAGAGAGGATCAGCCCCCTTTTCACCCTAGAACCCAAAGGAACAAATAGATTTATTGGTATACACAACTATGGAGTTAGAGTTTGCAAAATTGGAGGTAGACAAATTGGAAGAGTTTCTTGCTATACAGTAGTAGACTTTTCTTGTTTTCTTCAATTTTTTACTACTTTTGTGAATTGGACATGAGGTTTCCTTATTTACTGGTTTAATCCATTCATGAGTAGCTAAATAGTTTAATCTATAATTGATTCAAACTTTGTATGGATTTAAACCTAATTTATTTCATTTTCTTTTGGTATTTGACGACTATTTGTGTTGATTTACCTTATTTCTAATGCATTTATTTGACTGGCCATCTTTAGAGTGATCCATTCATTTAAATTATGCTCAAGAGAGATACTTTAAATGTAGAATTTGGATAAATCATATTAGACTTGAAGTTTAAATTAACTAACAGACGACTTGTTAGTAGAATAGAGATGTATCTACAAGGAGTACTTTCATTAATTTGTAACAAGAGATTGAGCAATTTTAATTAGAAGTACATAGATTCGATTTTGACTCGAGAGAGCGTTTCAAATGCTTTAGAACTTTAGGCAAACACAAATTGTCGTTTAAAGACTAAATGAAGAGAAAATGCTTAGAGTTCATGAAATACAATGGTGAGAATTAATCACAGACTTTAGGTCATTGATAAAGTAAAACTTTCTTTTGCGTTCCTTTACTTGATTAGTTCAACTCAATTAAGTTAATTATCCTGCATCAGATTAAACCATAATCCTTGTGGGAACGATATTTTATACTATGTGTGATCCGCACTCTTGCAGGCGAACAGTGCCCTTTCCATATCAAGTAATGACAATCAATTAATAATTAAGGGGTTAAAGGTTAATTTTGCCCCTTCAGTTTTAGCTTAGGAGCAATTTTGTCCCGAAAGTATTTTTTGATCTAATTTTACCCTGGAAGTATTAAAATGAAGCAATTTCGCCCTTTATCGTTAAACTATTAACTGTCAACGTCAACTTTTTAACAATTAATATAAGTTTTATAATAGTATAGGGCAATATTACTACGTTTTGAAACTTGCAAGGCACTTCTGAACCCGAAAATATTCCGGGGCAAAATTGATCTTATGCGAAAACTTTCAAAGCAAAATTGACCCTTAGCCTTAGCCTGTTATTAAATTAGGTAAGCCTTGAATCAACAAATCATCTTATCTATTAGTTTTTTATATACCTGTGGTCCTTTTATAAGCCACAACTATTCAAAAAACATAAAATAAATTGAAATAAATTGATTCTTAAAATTAGGTAATAGCATAAGGGACTTATTTATGAAGATGATGAATAAGAAAGAGAGACAGAGTTAGTGGGAAAAAAAGATGCGAGAGACTCGCAATTAATTGAAGGTATAAACGGAAAAAAGTAAATTAAAGGCTAAAGTATACTTTTGATCTTTTATGTTTGCATTAAGTTTTATTTTAGTCATTTATGTTTGAAAAGTATACTTTTGGTCTTTAATGTTTGCATTAAGTTTTATTTTGGTTCTTTATGTTTGAAAAGTACACTTTTAATCCTTTTTGTCTAACACCGTTAGTTCCATTTAACGGAAAATGTTGATTCATCAAATCTAAAAGGTAATTTTATAATTAATTGTGGATAAAAAATGCTTAAATTTAAATTTTTTTAGTATAATCATTTGTATATTTTAAAAAATTTGTCATTTTTATCTGCATTTAGTTATAGAATCACCTTTCAGATTTGATGAGTCAGCATTTTCCGTTAAATGGAACTAACGGTGTTAGCAAAAAATGACTAAAAGTGTACTTTTCAAACATAAAGGGTTAAAATGAAATTTGGTGTAAACATAAAGGATTAAAAGTGTACTTTTCAAACATAAAGGAATAAAATGAAACTTAATGTAAATATAAAGGACTAAAAGCATACTTTAACCTAAATTAAATGTATAAACATAATGAACTGATTGTTTATATTTTAGATCAAACTCACGAGGTCGAGATAACATTACTTGCAGCACCTAAGAGCCTAAGAGGTAATAGTCATAACACTTTAATTTTTGGCCATAGCAATATTATCTATTGACCTAAAAAATCCAAAATATTATCATAATAGAAACCATAATTTTATGTGTGTTATTCTATGGACGTAAATAGGCTTAATGTGTTTTTGTCTCTATCCAGTATCCACATCGTATCCCACTATATTTTTTTTTCATTTCTCAACCCACAGTTATAACTTGTTCCTCAGACGAATGAAGGACCAAAGGCCACCATATGGCCTTAGCCAACTCTAATGATACAGTGGTAGATATCTTGCTGGCAAAAAAAAAAAAAGAAAAGATACAGGTGGTAGATATCACTTCATTAGGCCAAATCAAGGGTAAAGTAGCAATTATACCAATGAAGTTTTGTAAGAAGAGCACTTAACACCATTAAATTTATAAAGGTGCAAAAATACACTTAAAGTTTACAAAGTGGTGCAACCTTTAGATATCCGTTACATTGCCGTTATGTGGGTCCCACCACTCTCTTGATTTTTCTAAATTCCATCATTACCCCTCCCCATCTTTCTTCCTTTATTCCCTGTATTCCTCTCCCAGTTGAACACACCATCGATGGCAACAAGCTCACCGTTCCACTGCCGGCATCTCTGGTTTAACCCCTGCATTTTCTTTTCTTCTCTTTTTGGGTATTCTATACTTCATCTATGCCCCTACTTCAAATGCGAAAGCTTTTGGATCAGATCAATTAATATACCTCTCACTATGTTGCTTCGCCTTCCTCTTCTTTCAAGATCAGAGCATTCCTTTCTCCGCCAAAATCACTCAACAACCTTTCCTCCTCGCCGTTGTCAAAAGCATCCTCATCTAGCTCGTGTTCTTCATCGTCTTCCTCGTCGTTGATTTCTTCATCTCGCAGTCTTATGGCTACTTGTGGTTGCTCCGGTAATCTTGGTTCAAATCAGAGGTATCCAGTGACGGCGGCGGTGGAAAACCGGTGCATTCGCTCTGCATCGGTGCCGGCGGCTTATCCGATTTGCAGAGGAAAGTATTTTGGGATGAACATTCTGCTTCATCATTGGGCTTATCATCCTCATAGAAGCTCTGGTCACGTTTACCTTGTGCACAGTGGCCAGTGGGAACCATAAGCAATAGTGATTTGGAGTAATTTACCCAAAGACCTCATGAACATGTGAAGATTATCTCATGATAGAAACAGAACAAGAAAAGTACAAAAAAAGAGAGTTGGAGAATTAGACATATCACATTGAAAAAAAATTCAGAGATATATGATGTATATGGAAATATAAAGCGTTTGAAATTTTGAGTCGATTTTTCGTTTTGGATACAAATATATGATGGTGAGTGCCTCCCTGTGGGTGTGATTTGTTCTTTTCTCCCAGTCTTTCTGGAAAACTTATTCCATAGCCAAACAAACATGCCAGATTCTGCAACAATGGAGGATGTGGACGAAAGCAAAAAATGGAAGGGGGAGGGGGTAATAATGGAATTAACAAAAAAAAATAAGAGAGTGATGGGACCCACTTTTCATTGTGGATGTTGGTATATTTGGACACTTGGAAGCTATGTGGGACCCACATAATGGCAGTTTAGATGATCATCTAACGGATATGTGAAGGTTGCACCACTTTGTAAACTTTATGTGTATTTTTGCACCTTTATAAACTTAATGGTGTTAGCTGCTCTTTTTACAAAACTTCATTGTTAAAATTGCTACTTTACCCCCAAATCAATGCGTGTGGGCCAGGGATGGAATTGAAAACCCTTACAAATAAGTCAAGATTTTGAATCCTAAGAAGGACGACACTCTATAGGGCGGATTTGGATTAACTTATAGAAAATAATTTTTATGTAAAAAAGTTGGAAAAATACTTTTAAATAATGGACTTTAAACAGAATAGCTTTTCTACAAAAAGGTTTTTAATAAAATGAAAGCGTTTGGATAGTTGATAATAGAATAACTTTTTTTATGCAGAGTACCAAAAATGACATTAACTAATGTGGTATTTCCATTTAAAAGAAAAATTTTATTTTAAAGATTCAAAACATCAAATTATGTAATTAATAATAAAATTTAAAAAAATTACTGTAAAAAATTAAAATGATAGCACTAATTATTTTATAATATGATTAAAAAAACTAATAATATATGTATTAAAATTTATTATAGAGATATAACCCATTTTTAGATATTAATTTTGTTTAAAAAATTATTTATTTAAAATATGTAACTCAACCAACAATTAAATATTTAATGGGTAAAATGGAAAAAATAAAAAATAAAAGTGGTGTTTTGTAATATAACTTATACTTTTATAACTAAATTAAAGTAAGGTTGTCGTTGAAATTTTTTTTCCCCGATGAAGTATGGTTATCAGCCACCTTACCTGCGTTGAAAAGATGACTTGATCACCTCAAAACCTAAATCCTTAAAGATTCAATTTGAATGGTTTAATATGTTATGGAAAGTGAGGGGAAAAGGACCATAAGAGAAAGGAGGGTTCCCTAGCGCATGAGAAAATGAGAAAATAACTTGCTATAATGATTGTGATCAATACTAAATGTGAACATCAAATGTGAAGTCCTGAATGGTAACCGTTTCTCTAGTCTCTCTTCATTTTCTCTTTTCTGCAGTTTTCTTAAGTGTAGTTGCCATTATTGATCCCCACTGCCACTAGTATATATATAGAACTTAGAATGTATAAAGTGCTTAGCTCCACGTCCCCGGAAACATGTTGGCACTTGTTATTCTCTTCTCTTCTATATTCTTAGTATTTCTTATATACAGAACAAGAAAAACAAGACCACATCTTCCACCATGTCCTTCTGGGCTTCCTCTCATAGGCAATCTTCATCAGCTTCCCAACTCTGCCCAACATCTCTATCTATGGCGTCTCTCCAAGCAATATGGCCCTCTCTTCTTCCTTCGCTTAGGCCTCAAACCTGCCATAGTTGTTTCCTCTGCCAAAGTAGCCAGACAAGTCATGAAAACCCACGACCTCATATTTGCCAGCAGACCATCCTTGCTTGGTCAACAGAAATTGTCCTACAATGGCTTAGACGTGGCTTTCGCTCCTTACAGTGACTACTGGAGAGAAATTAAAAAATTGTGTGTCGTCCATCTGTTTAGCTCTCGTCGTATCCACTCGTTTCGTCCCATTCGAGAAGACGAGGTTGTGAGGATGATTCGAAAGTTGTCTCAATCTGTTGCTTCTCACAAAGTGATCAACCTGAGTGAGACTATGGTGTCTTTCACAGGAACTTTGATTTGTAGGATTGCTTTCGGGAAGAGGTATGAGTTGGAAGACAATAGAACTGGAAGCGAGAGAAGCAAATTTCATGGACTTCTCCACGAATCTCAGGCTTTGTTGGCAGAATTTTATTTCTCAGATTATATACCATGGTTGGGGTGGATTGATAGAATCAGAGGTCTTCGTGGTCGATTGGATAGAAATTTCAAGCAGCTTGACATGTTCTACCAACAAGTCATCGATGACCACATGAAACCCACAACCCCTCAAACAGAGCAAAAAGACATAATTGATATCTTCCTTCAAATAATGAATGATCATTCAACCTCGTTTGATCTCACTACGGACCATATCAAAGCTCTGCTCATGGTAATTAATGTTGTCTCTTAGTCATTGAAATAGTATGTTTGGAGGGTTATTATATTGATTAATTAATTTGTCTTATATGTGGTGGATGCAGAATATATTTATAGCAGGAACAGACACAAGCGCGGCGACATTAGTTTGGGCGATGGCCTCACTTATGAAGAATCCTAGAGTGATGAAAAAGGTACAAGATGAAACCAGAGAGTTATATAGAGGGAAAGATTTTATAAGTGAAGATGATATAGAAAGGCTTCCTTATCTCAGGGCAGTGGTGAAGGAGACTCTGAGGTTGTTTCCTCCTTCGCCCTTGCTTGTGCCAAGAGAATCCAAGGAAAAGTGTAACATAGAAGGGTATGAGATTCCAGCCAAGACTCTAGTTTTTGTGAATGCTTGGGCTATAGCAATAGATCCTGACACATGGGAAGATTCAGAAGAGTTTTATCCAGAGAGGTTCTTCAAGTGTTCAATAGACTTTAAAGGCCAAGATTTTGAGCTAATTCCTTTTGGTGCTGGAAGGAGGATTTGTCCTGGAATACAAATGGGAGTAATCAATGTGGAGCTTATGCTGGCTAATCTTGTTCATTCTTTTGATTGGGAATTGCCTTATGGGATTAAGCGGCAAGACATTGACACAGAAGTCAGACCAGGAATAACAATGCACAAGAAGAATGATCTTTGCCTGGTTGCTAAGAACCATATAGCTCACCCATAAGAAGAATGATTCAAGATCTATACGACTCTCTCAAATTGAAGTGTGATAGCTAGAGGAAACGTGTTTGTCGTATTCTGATCATGAGGAGTTGGTTTTCTTTTAGTTAGCATATGCCGATTCAAAACTCAGATATAGTGAACACTTTGAAAATACATAGAAGTATTGGATAAGCATGTATGTAAGAGAGACGTGTACAGCTTAGTCAAGGAAATTGAGCGGAATTGACGGAAGCCAAACTCTTGTTATTTGTTTATTTATTTTTTTGGATACATAGGAAAGTAAAGGACAGAGGTATGGAGATCGAACTCGAGACCTTAGTGCCATTGAGGACACCTGTATACTACTGGGCCATAAGGCCCGTGGTAAACTCTGGTCTAAAAGCTGCATGTTTTACCAAAGATATGTTTAGATTTGGAAATTTGATTTTACTAGAACCGTATGGGCCTAAATCAAAACAGGGGAGCCAGGCAGGAAAGAAGGTGAGATAACAGTGTTAGGGGATGAGATTAAGGACGGTCAACCGTTGCATCTCATATAGACAATTTATATTTAATTTTTATTCTATATCCATTAAAATATTTTTAGTAAAATCAAATGTATACCGTCCAGATAAGATGTACACCGCCTATATATGTTTAATTTTCACTGCTCATCTTTTTAATGAGTAGGAAACTGGTTCCTGAATATAAGTGGTCAAATCAATACATAAATATATAGATTTAAGCGTATAAGTTTCTTTTTTTTAAAAAAATAGTATTTAGATTTTCTACTAATAAAAGAGGCAGGGAAATTTTCCTAAAATTAAAGATAGTTTTTTTTTTGCGAAAAAATAGTGATGTGATTAAAACAACTTTTGTATTATACGACAACAATTTATCTTATATCAATATCAACGTATAAAATGCATAGCCAAACCCATAGTTATGATTGGTTAAAGTATACTTTTTATCCTTTATATTTGTATGAAGTTTCATTTTAGTTATTTAAGTTTGAAAAGTACACTTTCAGTCCTTTTTAATTAACACCGTTAGTTTATTTAACAAAAAATGATAATTCATCAAATCTAAAAGGTGATTTTATAACTAAACGGGGATAAAAAAGACTAATTTTTAAAATATAAGAATTATTATACTAAAAAAATTATTTTTAAACATTTTTTATCAACATTTAATTATAGATCACCATTTAAATTTATTTGATATGTATTTTTCATTAAATAAGACAAACAGTGTTAGTAAAGAAAAGGACTAATATTGCGCTATTCAAACTTGAAAAAATTAAAATAAAACCTTATATAACCCTAAAGAATCAAAAGTACGTTCCCTTAAAATATAGCTGCTGCACACAAACACATAAAACATACAAATTAATATCGATATCGATTTACATGTTTGTAAATTGTAGCAAGAGCAGAGATTTTTTTTTTTATGATGAACAGGACAAATAATTTAAAGCAGACGTGAATTATCCACAAAGTGGGGACAGTCGGAGGCTTCACTGGATTATTACATGTCTGTTTTGTTTTTGTTTTGTATAGTTCAAGAAAGTTCTCGACGAATAAGCTGCTAAGTTATATGCCAATTAAAATCGCTTTGAAAATATTGAACCAATGGGAACGAGCCGGCAGTATGGTTCTCGATTCAGAAATGAACAAAAACACCCCATGTGAAGATGTATTATCTGGCCAAAAAAAAAAAAAAAGAATGTTGCACGTTTCAATTTTTCAATAAGATACGTGCCAGAGTGGTATTCTGTTTTAAAACTGAACGTACAAATATGGTAGAAAAATCTTTTAAAAACCATTATATCGATTTCAGTTCTGTATGTATTAGAAAAAAAAAGTTCTACTATGGTGCTCCTCCTCGTTTTCTTGTCATCCATCTTCTTCATCTTTCTTATCTCCAGAATAACAAGAACTAGAGTTCGTCTTCCACCTGGTCCCCCTGGCCTTCCTCTCATAGGAAATCTTCATCAGCTTCCTAATTCTGCCCCCCATCATTATTTATGGCATCTCTCCAAGCTATATGGGCCTCTCTTTTTCCTTCGTCTTGGAACCAAACCCACCATTGTTGTTTCCTCTGCCAGAATAGCCAGACAAGTCATGAAAACCCACGACCTCGTATTTGCTAACAGACCATCCTTGCTTAGTCAACAGAAATTGACTTACAATGGTTTAGACTTGGGTTTCGCTCCCTACAGTGACCACTGGAGAGAGATGAAAAAACTGTGTGTCATCCACTTCTTTAACTCTAAACGCATTCACTCTTTTCGTTCCATTAGAGAAGATGAGGTTTTGAGACTGATTCGAACGTTGTCTCAATCTGCTGCTACTCATAAAGTAATCAACTTGAGCCACACATTAGTGTCCTTCACAAGCACTTTGATTTGTAGGATTGCTTTTGGGAAGAGGTATGGGTCGAATGGTGATATATTAAGTGAGAGAAGCAGATTTCATGGACTTTTAAATGAAGCACAAGCATTATTGGTGGAATTTTACTTTTCAGACTATCTTCCATGGTTGGGTTTTGTTGATAGACTCAGAGGACTTCTCAGTCGATTGGATAAAACCTTCATGCAGCTCGACATGTTCTACCAGCAAGTCATCGATGACCACATAAATCTTAAAAAGCCTCAAACAGACCAACAAGACATCATTGATATCTTTCTTCAAATGATGGATTCTCATACAACGCCATTTGATCTTACAATGGAACACATCAAAGCTTTGCTCATGGTAATACAACATTGCCTCTGTTTTTTTTTTTTTTTTTTTTTTGGGTTATAAGAGTCATTCTCGTGGGTTATTCAATTTCTTTATGTGTGTATGCAGAATATATTTATAGCAGGAACAGACGCAGTGGCAGTGACAGTAATTTGGGCTATGACCTCACTGATAAAGAATCCAAGAGTGATGAAGAAGGTACAAGATGAAATCAGAAGTTTATACAATGAGAAAAATTTTATAAGTGAAGAAGATATTGAGAGGCTTCCTTATATGAAAGCTGTGGTGAAGGAAACTCTGAGACTATTCCCTCCTACGCCATTACTTTTGCCACGAGAATCCATGGAAAGCTGCAACATAGAGGGCTACCAAATTCAACCCAAAACCCTGGTGTTTGTGAATGCATGGGCTATAGCAAGAGATCCAGAGACATGGGAAAATGCAGATCAATTTTATCCAGAGAGATTTTTGAGCTGTTCAATAGATTTCAAAAGCAACGATTTTGAACTGATTCCATTTGGAGGTGGACGTAGGATTTGTCCTGCCATACAACTGGGAATGGTGACAGTGGAGCTCACACTTGCAAATCTACTGAATTCATTTGACTGGGAATTGCCCGTTGGGATTGAGAAGCAAGACATTGACACACAAGTTCTTCCAGGAATCACAATGCACAAGAAGAATGATCTTTGCCTAGTTGCCAAAAATCACACGGCATGATCACATCAGCACCTATTGATATCTACCAGACTGTTCCCAGTATTGTTCACAATTCATCATGGTGCCTTGTATTTGTTATTGATCTAGTAAACAGAAATAGCATGCCTTTACAAAAGTGCTTGGAAAAGAAAATCAGAAAAGAATGATAAGAAGTTAGAAACTGTATACATATATGGTCCCAAAATTTAAGGGGTGTGCTGCTGAATATTATATATATATATATATTGTCAGTCAGTATAATTATAATTAATTAATCAAATTCTATTAATTATTTATTTACAAATTAATTAAAATAATTATTTAAAGTTAAATAAATAAATATATATATATAAAAATAAGCTACAAGGACTTAAATCTTGTGAAACTATAAAGAACTAAATAAAGGGGGGAAACTAAAGGACCTTGATTAATGATTCAACACAAGTGAAAATATAAGGACTTGATAAAAAAACTATGGGGACTAAATTGAAAATTGGATTAAACTGTAAGGATTTTCATATTAACTATTCCATTTTTCATCATTCTTTTTTAATATATTTAGTAATTACTAATTAGTACTCATCTTTAACACTTTTAATGATTAATTTCATCTTACATGTTGTCTAGACTTTAAGGTCAAATAAAATTGAACCATAAAATACACGATGGTGGATATAATTTTTTTTAAAAAAAATTCAGAGTGTTGAGTATTGGATGAACTTCAAAAAATAATTAAATACTGAACAAAACTATGAAAAAAACATACTTAAGGGAGTTCCATCCTTATCCCTATATTATTTTTCTTGTCAAATATTAAGAAGGGGAAAAAGACAAATAAATACCCTCCAATTTGCAAAATCCCATTAACAACTTCATGATAGGTATTAACAACTTCATGATAGGTTTTTGTGTTACCTATCATGAAGTTGTTAATGGGATTTTACAAATTGGAGGGTATTTATTTGTCTTTTTCCCTATTAAGAATGTCATAAAGCATTGATGACCATCACATGGCACTAGAAATATAAGCCTAGTAGTTATTCAGTTGGCATATTGTAACTATTTCTGTTATTCAGATAAGTGGATAGATATTATGTAGTAGTATAAATAGAAAATACTTGTACAAAGTTGGGTGTGGAATAAGAATTTACTAGTTTTTACTACTATTTTCCTCTCTTTTGCATTACTCTGTATTAAATGGTATCAGAGTCGATTTTCTGGCTGCCGCCGTCCAACCGGTTGCCGAAAAAGTGATCCTAACAGCTGTCACAGAGTTAGGGGCATTGAAGCATATATCAACGGTGAAGGATTACACAAACAAGTTTAAATCCCTCCTACCATTGACTCGCCTAACAGAATCAAACGCCATCAAATTGTTCATCGATGGACTACAACCAGATATTCAACATTTTGTTCGATGCCTTGAACAGCCTTTCTTCTGCCATTTGTTTTGCTGACCTTCAAGAACGGTATGGATGGAAGCCACAAGAATCGAACAAGAACGATGAAGATGAATGTATAAACTACCTCTGTAAGAAATTGATTCGAACCAGAGCATAACAAAGAACTAGAGTACTCAATTGGAGTCAAATGATCAAATAAACAGGCTAGAGGGGTCCAGCTCACAAGTCCATGGATATTGTGTTAGTAATGCTCTCCAGCTGTTTTCCAATACCGTCCAAGAAGCCATAAATTTTGAATCTATACTGGTGATTATATCTTCTACAGCTGGATGTGAATGGTCAAATGTTTCAATATTCCAAGGTGAGCTTCCAATGATTAGGCTTGTTTCTCGTGGCAGCAAGCAAAATCCTACCTCAAATGGGCTCAACATAGTTGCAATTCTGACATTTTATCTTGACATGGCTTGGGCTTTTCAAGCATTACGGGTCTAACAGTTGTTTTTTTTTTTTTTTTTTGAATGGGTGTGGGTATACAGCTCCTACACTCCTATTGCTGCTCGGGGGTCGAAATATTGCATTTTGAGGTGTATAAACCATGTGCAAAGGAGCTACTTCAATTGCTATTTCCACCATTTCAGCAATGTTGTCATATTTGGGATTCTTAATTTTGTTTTCAAGGTTTCTCTTACAAGTCTTGGCTACATTTATTTTCTATTCTTAAATGAATTTTCATCATGTACTGATCCTTTAGCTAATCTTTGAGGACAAAGATATTTTTTTTTTTTTGGGTGTAACGATATGTGGCACTAGAAATATAAGCTTAATAGTTATTCAGTTGGCAAATTGTAACCACTTCTATTATTCAGATAAGTGGATAGATATTAGGTAGTAGTATAAATAGAAAATACTTGTACATAGTTGGGTGTAGAATAAAAATTTACTAGTTTTTACTACTCTTTTTCTCTCTTATGCGTTACTCTGTACCATCACACATCTAGCATAAGATGTGCATATAGATATTTTAGAAAATGATGAAAGGCGGAGATGTTTCACACAGAAAATATCTGTCGTAAATTGTAATCTTGCCATTTGTGTAGGTATTAAACTTGGGAATCAAGTGCTTAGCTCCGCATACAATTTGCATCGCATCACAAATATGGACATACTTGTCATTCTCTTCACATCCATCTTCCTCATATTTCTTATCCACAGAACAAGAAGATCAAGAATTCATCTTCCCCCAGGTCCTTCTGGTATTCCTCTCATAGGAAATCTTCACCAGCTTCTTTGCTCTGAACCACATCGTTACTTATGCCGTCTCTCCAAGCAATATGGTCCTCTCATGTTCCTTCGCTTTGGCGCCAAGCCCGCCATAGTTGTTTCCTCTGCCAAAGTAGCCAGACAAGTCATGAAAACCCATGACCTCGTATTTGCGAGCAGACCATCCTTGCTTGGTCAACGCAAATTGTCTTACAACGGCTTAGACTTGGCTTTCACTCCCTACAGTAACTACTGGAGAGAGATGAGAAAATTGTGTGTCATACACTTGTTTAGCTCTCGCCAAATCAACTCATTTCGTCCCATTCGAGAAGATGAGGTTATGAGAATGATTCAAAAGTTGTCACTTTGTGCTACTTCTCAAAACAGAGTAATCAACTTGAGTGAGAGGTTACTATTTTTCACAAACACTTTGATTTGTAGGATTGCATTTGGGAAAAGGTATGATTTGGAAGACCAAGCACTTGAGAGAAGTAAATTTCATGGACTGGTGAATGAAGCTCAAAATTTGTTGGGGGAATTTTATTTCTCAGACTATCTTCCTTGGTTGGGTTTTGTTGATAGACTCAGAGGACTTCTCAATCGATTGGACAAAACCTTCAAGCAGCTCGATGTGTTTTACCAGCACGTTATCGACGAACACATGAATCTCACAACGCCTCAAACAAAGCAAAAAGACATCATTAATATCATTCTTGAAATAATTGATGCTCGTTCTTCATCCTTTGATTTCACTTTAGATCACCTCAAGGCTTTGCTCATGGTACTATATATACATATATAGTCTCCTTTTTTTGTAATACACAATACAGGAGTCTATTTCTGAAGGTTATTCGATTTCTTTTCATGTGGATGCAGGATATATTTCTAGCAGGAACAGACACAAGTGCTGCGACATTAGTTTGGGCGATGACCTCACTAGTTAAAAATCCCAGAGTGATGAAAAAAGTACAGGATGAAGCTAGAAAACTATACGGTGAGAAAGATTTTATAAGTGAAGAGGATATTGAGAGGCTTCATTATCTCAAAGCAGTGGTGAGGGAAACTCTAAGACTGTTTCCACCTGCACCCTTGCTTATTCCAAGAGAATCCATGGATAGATGCAACCTAGAAGGTTATGATATTCAACCAAATGCTATAGTTTTAGTGAATGCTTGGGCTATAGGGAGAGACCCTAAAACTTGGGAAGATCCAGAACAGTTTTATCCAGAAAGGTTCTTGAAATGCTCAATAGACTTCAAAGGCCAAGATTTTGAGTTTATTCCTTTTGGCGCTGGTCGCAGGATTTGTCCAGGAATGAACATGGCAGTAGTTACAGTGGAGCTTGCACTTGCTAATTTTCTTCACTCTTTTGATTGGGAATTGCCTTATGGTATTGAGGAGAAAGACATTGACACGGAAGTCAGACCAGGAATAGCTGTGCAGAAGAAAAATGATCTATGCTTAGTCATCAAGAAACCATGATTAATTAATACACACCCACACGTTCACCTAGCTATATGTTTATGGATGCATGTGGGTACGTGCATACATTCGAAGTCAATTCTCAATTATGGAGACTAAACATGCGTATGAGCTAATGATTTGGCCTTTGCTGGTTATTTGCTCAGCCTTTTAATTTGGATTTTCATATTTTCTATGCTTTTGCTTCGAATTGTTTAGGGTTACCAAATCTTCTTCTTCTTCTTTCTTTTTTTATGAATATATTACATAGAAAAAGAAAACGATGTATAATGTACAAGGTCAATTGTCTATGCAAAACTAAAACCAGCAAACCTATTTAAAATATTAATACAATCTTGTAATAACAAAGCAGCACCTACTCCCAATGAGATCGATCTATAAAAAACCTTTGCTAACTTTGGATCCCCCGAACGAATAGTAATATTATGATTGTATGGGTAGGAAATGCATTGTTGATTGCCTAAGAAAAGTAACATTTGCCTTAAACTGGATAAAATAATAGTCCATTTATCCTCGCCTGAGGTTTACTAAATTTGAAGTCTTTGACTCATTCCTTTTGAAAATAAATGCACGCAAGAAGAAATCGAGGCCCTTTCTCTTTAGATTTAGTAACTTTGTGAAGAAATATCACCCAGTCTTGACATTCAAATTGCAATGGTGAAAATTGTAGGAGATGATCCCCAGATGAGCTAGACTCCATCTTGTCATAAAGAGAGAGATTGGCATATTGAAAACTGAGCTAAGAATAAACTGTATGAATGACTTGCTAAGGAACTATGAAAGCATTATCTGCTAGTCTTTTATTTCTGAAAAACCAGATATAATAGAGTGTCCAAGAAATTAGATGACCAATAAATGGTGAACTATTTTTCAATGTGTCCAGAAACCAGATCATTACTTGGTCCTGCGGAATTTTATCAGATAATAAGCCAGAAAATAAACCAAACCAAATAGCTTTAGTCCAAGGACACTGAAAAAAGAGATGATATGTAGTCTAGGGTTACCAAATCTTCGTGCTTGAATGACCGTTGGGTTTGCATGGTTTGCTGATTACTTTCATCACTCAAGCTTTTGAGAGAACTTCAGGTGTTCAACATTAGAAATGATTAGTACAAAGATAAATGAAAAGGTATATATAACTTATTATGAGGCAACCCTATCAAATTTATTCAAATCCTTTTGATTAAAATACACCCTCAATGTTTGTCTCAATATCAAGAATTTCAACATACTATGGTTATCAATCAATGGGACCAAAAGAAAAAGAAAAAAAAAAGGAATAAGAAAACAGAGAAGAATAATATTGTGGACATGATGCTTTTGATGAGATTAAAAAAAATGGATAAGCCCAGGCCATGAAAAAAAATGAAAGTATGACCTGTGTCTTTTGAAGATAAAAAAATAAGTACAAGTTTAGGTAAAAAGAAAAAAAATTTAAAAAAAGAACAATCAAGAAGAATATTAGAGGTCTCACATTGATGGAATTAAGATAAATGGAAGGTATATAACCAAGAAGCAATTCTCTATCAAATTGACTTAAATCCTTTTAATAGAAAAGAGACCCTAAACATATTCCTCAATAATATTAAAAATTTCAACATTAAGAAACTCAAGAAATGTTAGCCCAGCTCGTGAGTGAAGAGATTTTTGGTTGTTTATTGGGTTGTTATTCTCTCCATCCTTGTACGGTAATTTTGTGTTTTCTTTTATTCTTGTGATTTGATGTTATCTTGGACACTGTAGAAAATTTTTATTCGACGAGCTTTGATCTTTTCATGAAATCTTTCTGTTTTGCTATAGTCTTTCTTTTATTAATTGCAAAATCATTTCAATTGCAGGTGTAGTTGATTGTGATATTTTAAAAAAAAAAAATATCTGTACCTCAAATAAAAAAAATGAGCCGTAACGTTTTTTATCACACTTTTTTCGTATTCAGGAACCACCACAAAAAAATGACGGAAATTCCATCACTAATTTCCGTCACAAACCCATTAGAGATGGATTAGTGACGGAAATTTTTCCGTCTACAAAAACCCCGTCACTGATTTTCATTTGTGACGGAATATAAAATTCCGTCGCAAACCTGTGACGGATTAGCGACGGAGTACCCGTCATAAATTTGCGACGGAATTGCCGTCACTAATTGCAAATTCTGTCACTAAAAGATTGGATAACTTAACATGTATTTGAGATGGATTAGTGACGGACATTCCGTCACTAATTATTAGAATAAGCTATTTTGTCACGGGTTAGTGATGAAAATATCTGTCACTAATTATTATAATAAGCTATTTTGTTACAGATTAGTGACGAAAAATTTCGTCTCTATTTTTTGGAAACTTTTTCACGAAAAAATGTGACACTTTCCGTCACAAATCTGTCACAACATTGTGATAGAATTTCCGTCACTAATCTGTCTCTAGTTTTTCATTTTTTTCAAATCTCAATTTTCCCTATATTTTTTTTTTGTAAATTATATGCAATACTATCCAAAAGACTGAAAATAAAATTAAACAAAGTACATATAATAATAATTTGAAGCTAAATTATACAAAATATAGGAGTCCATTGGTATGAATATCCAATCTATCATCCATCAAATTACCTACAAAATAAAACTAAAATGCTGAATTTAAAATGTATCAAACAACCACAAAAGTCATAATATATAGTCAACCAATCTAGTAACTATTCACGATGTGCCATCATTAGCTTCAATGTTTGAATCATTGACATGACTAGATAATCTTTGCTCAAGTGCTTCCAACCTTGATAAGATAGTTTCATTCTGTTTCTTAATAGTTTCAATCTGTTGCTTAAGATTTGCATTCTCTTCTTTAAGCTCTGTGACAACAGATTCTATATCAGGTTGATGCACTGTGTTGATGGAAGGAGGAGAAGTCCTATGGGAATAAGGTGTGATGTCAATATCTCGGGCCTCAGATCATAAGCCATAAATATGACCCTTCTTATTCTTACCACCTGCAGCCTCTAAAAATAGGTTGATTTCTTCTTCTTCTAGCTCATTTGATTGCACACTTGGAGATTCCATACCAGAACTTCTTGATGCTTTGATCCTCATGTAATGTTCCTAGTGTAGAAAATAATAAGTAGAAAAAATTAATATATAAGTAATAGACCTAGCTAGATGGATGATAACAAATAACAGTAGACTAATTCTTGCTCAGCTAAATGAAGTAAGACACCAATGATAACAGCCACACAAAATTAACTTAAAAGCAAGCAAGCACATATAGATATCATATAGGTATCATCCATCCAATCAAATTCAAACTTTTCAATCCAAGTTGCTACAACCCACAGTTTAAAGACATGATAAAAGAAAGGAAAAGTAATTCAAGCAAACAATGGATTAATGCTATCCCATTTATGTTGAATGCATAATAAGGTGTCTCCCCTATATTTGTACGAATCAAGGATTGAAGGTCTCACTCATTTGAATTTCCAGCCATTAGAATGATTCCAATGAAAAAGATTATTACAAACATTTACTTACATGTACTTGAGCCGACCTCTAATCCACAAATTTTCCCTTCTTCTCATCAAAATGTGTCTCTGTGAACAATTCAAGTGGAGTAGGGTCTCTTCCTAACTTAACATTTTGTGGAAATTTACAATGATGCATTAGATCATATATTAATTAAACAATGAATACATTTGAAATTAAATGCTTACCAGCCTTTTCCGATGCTCAGTATTATTAATGCTACCCCCTTTATGTTGAGTACCTCCAGTAGAAGAGTACCTCCAGTGACATATTAAGGTGTCATCCAAATGGAAAAGCAATTGCACAAACAACAGAAGCATCTTCATCTACTGGAACCTTATTCCAAAATTTGACAAGACAGAAAACTTAACAAAAATGTGAATTGTTACTTTGCAAGTTATATTGTCTTGTTGTCAGTAGATTGTGAATTGTAACTATAGGGTAGATTCTATTCCTTAACTTCTAGGTATAAACATATTGAGGCACATAGATTTCAAGTATCGTTTGTTTGTGCATTTTGAAGAAGACATTTCATTATCCAAAACAATAATTACTGCATCACTACAGTGTAAATTCAAGCAAAAGAGAGCTGATTCTGATTACAAAAAAACATTAATTAAGTGCTCAGTAGAACTAACAAGCGCATAAACTAAAAGATAAAGTTCTTACCAGGCGCTGCAAGTTGATAAATTTGCACATATCCAGGGGAATGTCAACTGCAGAGAAGAAATTAATTAACAGCAGCAGAGTTGCGTGTTCATGTGGCAGTACTAGACACGTTAGCTGCCAAAAGAAACAAACCGAAAGTCATTGCAGGAGTAAACATGACTCGTTTCAAGTTGTACTTCAAATGCCTGTGCACTCAAGATAAGGTGCTGGCGTTTGAAAGCAGTAGAAAAAGAAATTACTACAGCACCTTAGACGAAGCAATGATATCTGCATGGTGAACTGCCTTTGACAAACCTACAATTTGCAACTTCAACATTATATCTCTTTGGCTATAATTCTTAAAACAAATGAAGCAATACCTCTAATATCTTTATAGAAGCAAGAAAGCTCCATACAGGAAAAAATATTATAATGCTCAAGACTTATGAGCCAGAGATAAGGCAATAGAATATAGACTTGGGACATGGTGAAAAGATGGTACACATCCTAGAATTCTTTCTAGAGAGACAAAACCTCAGTTGCATGATTAAGAAGTTTGAACTAAATGACATTTTTTTCGGTGCAAAGGAGATAGTCCAGAAATTAGGAATAAATATCTTTCCATGGATCCATGATGACACAAATTATCTGATAGCATGTGCCCTATGGTAGAAATGAAATTACTTTCAAGCAATAAAGTGCAGTTTTGAAGCATAGGAATGAAAAATACCAAATTATTACTCATTATATATCTCGAAAATGAACAATAACAAAAACAAGAACTTTAGGAATCTGGCCAAATTATTTCTTCAAGAAGCTTGATTTCTTTGCTTAAACTTCGATTTAATCACTTTAAATTTCCCAATATACCTCTAAAGAGCTAAACACATCCAAACTCTCTCAACAACAACAACAGTTCAATCGAAGAAATGGAAAGTGGAAATGAAAAGATGAGAGACTTACCACAAATTTCAGTCCGCCGGCTCTCTCTCAAACTTGCCCAAAAGATTACGAGACTGAATAGGACTCAATCTTCAGCCGTATTTTCAGGAATATGCCATCTTCAAAAAAACTGATCGTGATGACTAAACGGAAAAAAACGCTTCTTTATTTTCTTGTTTCTCTGCGTTCTCTGAGCAGAGGACAATTCTTTTCCAACGATTTTCTCTAAGAACGAGGACTGTCGGCTTCAATGCTTGAGGCGAAGGACGATGTAGCCGCACCGACTGCTGACAATGGTGGTGCCGTAGAAGAAGAGAAGAGAGATTCACTGTCCACAAGATTAAAAAAAATGCACAAGGAGAAAACACACACACAAGCCGAAGAAGAGGAGAGAGCGGAGCAGTTCTGAGGCAACAGAATGCTTCAGTTTAGGGCTATGGAGAGTTTAGGGCTCAAGGGTTTCAGCGCGCGGACACACAGTATTTGGAGCCAAAATAAAATGCTTCAGTTCTATGAAAAATATTTGGAGCCAAAATTTTTATTTAGGAGGGATTTATGAAAGGCTAATACTAAATACTTTAAGTGATGGAAAATTAGATGCACATGAAACCTTTATTTTATTTTCAATAAATATTAAAGTGATGGAATTTGTGACAAAAATAACTCCATCATATATCTGGATTTTCTAATTTGTGGCAACATGTTTGTGACGGAATAGAGACAACATTTAGCCATGTATAATTTCCCGTCACTAATTTCGGTTCAAAAATTGGAATTATTTGTCCCTAAAATTAGTGACGGAATTTAAGACACGTTTGTGATGGAATTGGGACACACTTTATGAAGGAAGTTTGTGATGAAAATTAGCGATGAATTTGTGATGAATTTGTGACGGAATGTTGTCACGGAATGACTTCCATCACTAATCAGTCACTAAATATTTTTTTGTGACAGAAATTAGTGACGGAAAAATTCTGCATTAATTTCAGACACAAATCAGTCTTCGATTCCGTCACTAACATTTGTGACGGAATTTGTGACACATTACACACTGATTATTGACTGAAATTTTTTCGTCTCTAATTTCCGTCACTAATATCCTGTTTTTTTGTAGTGAACTATTTATTTTTATTTTTAATACTCATCTTTTACACTTTAAATCACTGCTTTAAAAGCCGGACCGGAAGAAAAGCCAGAGTGGTGAGTGAGTCAAGGTTCAAATGGTTGGTGTGCAGTCAAGCCGTTCAGTCCGATCGGTAATGTAATAGTTAAATGAAAAATAATTATATACATATACAATAATCTATATAGAAAATAAACCCATATAAAATCTAATTGTCCACAATAAAATTCCAATATATATCAAATTTTCAATTGAGTAAAAATATATTATTATTCTATATAAGAATAGAATTAAAATAAACAATACTAAATATTTAAATGTCACATTTGTCAGTATAATCTACTTGTAATAAATAAACCATGAAAAAATTGGGGAAAAAGACAAAAAAAATCCCTTCCAATTTGCAAAATCACAAATAAGGAATTTTATATTGTTAATGGTTGTTAATACCTATCATGAAGTTGTTATTGAGATTTTGCAAATTGGAAGGGATTTTTTTGTCATTATCCCAAAAAATTGCATAAATAAACATCTTAAATTTAAAACATGCTGTCATTTTTCGAATTATGAAAGAAAAAAGGCAAAAGGTTATCACTCTTCACGGAGACCACAGAGTTTAGAAATAGGGAAAATTTCATCAAAACCCTTATAAGAAGGAATTTATTTCAGTTAACCCCATCAAAATCTGAAAATTCACTGCACTCCAAGAAATCAAAGTGATATTAATAGTTTCAGCTAAAAGACTAAATGTCCTTTATAAATTTTGTAGCAAGAATCCAACACTAAAACATCGAATGTAACATTTACTCTCTAATACCACTTTTAACCTCTCACAATTAAACATTAAAACATTTATATAGCTAACTATGTTAGAAAAAGGAATTAACTTAATAAAATAACTAACATAGTTAGAAAAAGATCTTTCCATAATATTTAGACATTACCTTTTTAATTCAAACCTAAACTCCAATCTCCTTCATCACAATAAAATTTTCTTCCCCAGTACAATAACAGAAAATTACATTATCTATTATTAATCTCCACACATCATCCTTAAAATACTCACCGTACATCTCAATCATTAACGGTTCTCACAAATACCGAGAAAAGTTGCCGGAGATGGACCGGTTCCAAAATAACAACAGTTAGAATAGTATCTAACTACCATATCATAATGGAACTTATACAATAATTTTTCCCAAAATAATAACAAGTTTAAGTGGAAGAATAATACAAAATATGATCCTAAATGTGGCAATACCTCCTGTCCTTCTGGTCCAGAATATCTCACGATATCAGTGAGAAGTTCCCGGATCCTTCCCTTGACCTCATACTTCACTCCTAGGACCTGCAAAAGTGAGATCAACGGGGGTAGCCCCAAACGTAACCACTGACTACTCATCTAAGTGCAGTGTGTGTTAGCAAGGTGTCCAGTGGAATACATACGTATATATATATCAGTTCAACAAGCGTGCTCAGGTATTCACATATAATGCATATCTTGGTCCCAAATATCTTTTCACAGTTTATAAGTGCAGAATAACCCATCCCAAATCATCTCCAAGAATAATATATATCATTGATAATCACGAACAACCCAAACGAATCTTAATAGAAGTGTTGGGAAAATATGTGGGACCAGTCGGGACCTTCCACCCGCCCCTGATCACCACAATACAATTCACGAGGGACTTTCTACCCTCCCTGAACCGTACCACGGATTAGAAGGATCTACATCCTTTCTAAATCCGTGAGGGGCGATCTCCCCTCTTACGTCTTTCTCTTCTTTATTTTCCATAATATATCAATTAGTCCCTGTGGCGCAACAGGGTACCTCATCACATGATGGTGAAAGTGGCAATCGCACAAGAGGGGGGTGAATTGTGCTATAAAATTTACAAGGAATCAATACAACACAAAATTTATACTGGTTCAGCCAACACTGCCTACGTCCAGTTCTCCAACACTCTGTTAGGTTCCACTAACCACAGGTTTTACGAGCACAGGTTCACCTGTCAACCTTTACAGAGTTTTAGAATCTCTAAACACTCCCCCTTACTACCTGTAAGGAAATATCCCTGTTCTAAAGCACCAAGCTTTCAGAACAACCTCAAACAGTAGAGGATTTCAATAAATACGTTCACTTAATGAACTGATTTTGATAAACACTTAAGTACAGACGAAATCTCTAAGACAATAAATACAGAGTAATGAATGAGCTTGTGAATATTCTCGTTGTTCGTCTCTTTTTTTTTCAATAAATGCTTGAGTTCTGTATTTATATCTTCTTCTTCAGATTTTGCCCTAAAACTCAATCTTCAAGAAGCCGTTTGAATTTAGTCGTTGGGAGCTCATAGCCGTTGGCATTTAATGCAGCTTCTTTATCGGGCTTAACTCTCTGCTCTAGCTTCAACTACTTCTTGCATAGGGTGAGCTAAGAGAGAGATAGACTCAGCGCTCTGAGCATCCGTACAAATAGTACTTTCTGGCAGCTTTGTATTAGCGCTAGCTTGATCTGTTATCGCTAATCTCATAGAGTGTGATCTGCACTTAAACTGTTAGCTAACCAAATAGTCATATATTGCACAGAGGTTACTATCGCAAGTTTAATCCATTAACTCAATGAGATGAAGACAATATAAGGAATTTCAGAGCTTTTTATCGATAGCATATTCTCTTGGATTAGAAAGCATTTCATCAGCATAGATTATCTCTATCGATTGCAAATTCATTATCGCTATTATCCTTCAGGATACTATCGTCCAAGTATTCAGATATTTCCAGGTATCCTATTATCGATAGCTCAATCCATTATCGCTAGCAACTACTTTAGCTCATTTGACTCTTGCTCTCAGGCACTGGCTATCTGAATGATTTATTATCTGAAGCACTTATGTTATCGATAGCTTAACCTGTTATCGCTAGCTGATTTCATTAGATCAAGGACTTGGGTTATCTTTCTGCTAGCTGAGTTATCAATGAACTTCTAGCGATGGATTCTTTCTTAGCGATAGAGAATTTCATTCTTATTGATCTGCTAAGTTATCATTTCTCATTAGCGATATTTTTCATAGATCAGTCTTCATCAAAACTTAAGATTCTAACAGATGGCACAATTTCTAATTCACTGGTGTCATATACACAAATAATTTCTCACAAACAACACATAGATATACAACACCACAATCAAGCACCAGGCATTCCAGTATTTTCATGATATACATATATATATGAAATAGTTTCCAAAATCACATATATTTCAGTTCCAAATATTTCAAATCACAAATTTATGCCATTTCTAAATAATACTCTACTGAACATTATATTATGAAAAGTATTAATATTTCCAAGATCTCATTTCCATATCTCATCAATCATCAATTGATAATCATATCTCAACTGTGATTCAAAACCTCATTTCCATATAACATCATAATTATGAAATAATAATATTTCAAATTACTTACTAACCCTACACACATACACATAAACAAGCAGAAAGCGGTTACCTGATAGCTGGCACCAATCTCACAATAGTGCAGCTCCCCCGTGCTAACTCAGTGCAATTCAAGCACTACACAATCATACATACTACCACAATTAATTATTTATCCAAAAATTTCACATGTTGAAAATTAAATTACTAACTACCCTTTCTTTGTCCTCACTTATTTTAAATTTTTATTCAACATTTATTCTCCCTCTCTATCTCTAAAAATTCATCTCTATTCCATTTATACATATATCCAAAATATTAATCTTTTCAATACCTATTTATAAAATTTAAGCCTAAACAAAATTTTTCAAACCTTAATAAACATCTAAAAATTATCAATTTAACCATAAACACCTCAGATCATCAAGAGCCCTAATTTTCAATATATCCTAAAATCCCAAAAATTCCCAGTAATTAGGAAAACCTTCAACAATGAAAAATCTATTTAGAAGAACTTATAATCAAGGTCCAAGCTTCAGTTTATTAATCTTAGGTCTCCCAGAAATACCAACTTAGATAAGGCCTAATTTTTCAAGTATAGTCAAATGAAAAACTAAAGATATAGGAATGTAGAGGAGACTTACGGCGTTCCGAAAATGTGTTTAGTTGGCCGAAAAACTTACTATTCCTAAGTTAATGAACTCTGATAAGTCCAGTGATAGAAATAATAATAGCGGTATATGAGGAAAGAAAAATGAAAGAACGAAGAAAGAGGCGAAGTGTTCAGCAGGCGCAGGAATTGAAGGAATCATTGTGTGTGTGTGTGTTTATATATATAATTGAAATAGTAGTTAAATAGTAATAATATAACATAATATAAATAGTAGTTGAGTGTGATTGGTTGAGAAAATAATAATTGAAATAGTGAAAGGGGAACAAGGGAGAAAGTCAACAGAATAAAAAGAGAAGTGACGTGAAGGAGTGTCGGCAGGAGAAAATTGAGAATAGGAGGAGAGGAACATACATTACTAGGCCCTAAAATTCTTAAATAAGATATTTCTTTTAAATAAAAAATTTTCTTTTCACTCTCAAAATTTTCCCATAATATCCTTTATTTATTTCCTCCCATATTAACCTCTTTTGAGCCTGATATATCCCTATTTTATTATAGTAATTTATATCTTATTTAGGGATTTTGGCATCAATATTGAGCTAAATTGCATATATTATGATTAAGTTGAATTAAAGATGATTGTGTGTAAAAAGGAGCCAAATAAGGAAATAATTATCACATTTGATTGATTATTTTGAGTGATTAATTCTTGGAATGTAAGGTATTACATTGTGGTTAATTTTTCCTTGTAGAAAATGAAGAAAATGGGCTGAAATTACTGTTTATGATATTTAACAAAAATTACAGAAAATGACCCAGAATTCTGAAAAGCTGCAGAACAATTAGGAGAAAATTACAGAAACTGGCCCAGAACTTCCAGAAATTGCACAGAAGGCCCAAATTCCGAAAATCAGCGCCCTGGATGGTTTTTAATTAGGTTTTTCGGCAGAAAGAGAGGAGAACAGCGGTGCACAAGCTTCCTAACACACACATATCATCACTTATAATCAAAAATCACCTTTTCTCATCATCTACCACCGATCTTCACCAATTTCACCTTTTTTCTACCATCAACCACCATCTTCTTCCTCTTTCTTCACTCTTTCTTTATCTCATCTTCCATAACAAACCTTCCAACCATCCATCCATGGCCTCTTGGTGTAGCAAACAACTTGTAGCGGTGATTTGCATCATGAGTAGCTAATTTTCTTGTGCTTCTTGGAGAGGATGAACTAGCTTGAGCTATGGAGCTTCTTATAGGGGAGTTATTTATTTTTCATCTACTTGCCTAATTATATTTCAATTTCCTATGTTAGGTTTTGTTATATGATTGTGGAACTGAGATTTGTCGTTCAATTTCTCTGTGTGGATTGATTAAACTTGTAATAGTTATTGGGATTTGTAACTTGGTGCTTGAATTTCTATTTCCTATTTTTGAGTTCAATAAAATTATATTATCTATCATCGTTTGATCGATTGTATGATTTAGTTGGGCTTGTCATTTGTCTCCGTGAGCATTTGAATTTAGAAGAACAAGTTGCTTTGACCAATTTCGATTACACACTAAGTGGTTTATGAAAAATAGTTTAATTGGTGATTATAGCCTAGCGTTTAGGAATAATTGTTGATTAAATTCATTTGACCCAAACCGTGTTTGGGGTTTGCAATTTGACTTAGTGATAAATTTACTCCCATACATTTTCTCAAGCAAGGATAGCTAGTATTCCATCTCCAAGGAGCATATCTTTATTAATTTTTCTTAAATCCAATTTCATCAAGTCATTCTCCGTTTATTGAAAAGACAAAAAAATATAGTAGCTTAGGATTTATTTTAATTGCATTCACAAGTAGTTTGATAGATATAATTAATCTCAAAACCCATTTTAATGATGCTTTTGATACTTAGTTTAGCCTAGGATTTCAAATAAAGAGGCTTTGCAAGAGAATCGACCCGTGTTGTGCTATATTGCATAATTTGGAATTTTTGAATTTAACCCAAGGCGACTAAAGGTGTTAAATCAGAGCCTAAAAATGATATCTCCCAAAATTATTATTGTCCAAATAAGGAAGAAATTAGGCCTTTAAAATCCTGAAAAATACCTCAAAATCCTTCAAATATTCTCATAATCCATCATTTCTCATTAATCAATTCCTATTTACCCTCACAAATCCTCAATTAATTTTTAGGATATTACATCCAATATCAATGTGAGCATTTTCAAGTCTTAAAAATCATAGAATCCAATACTAAAATATCCACCATTTCACTATTGGATTTCCAAGAGACATATAAAGAATTTTCAAAACATTTGTGCTTATTTTCGACATCAATATAAGTATTTTTATGTTTTAAAAATCTAACAATAAAGCATCCAAAATTTCACAACTAAATTTTCAAAACATATATGAGGAATTTTCAAAACGTTTGTGCTTATTTTTAACATCAATTTGAGTATTTTTAAGTCTAAAAAATCATAGAATCCAACATTAAAGTATCCAAAATTTCACAACTATATTTCTACGACACATGGAATATTTTTAAGACACATATAGGGAATTTTCAAAATAAATATGGGGAATTTTATTGATGTTTATGTTTCTTTCAATAAGGATATTTTAATCTTTTATCTAAAATATACAATATCACTTTAGTCCCTTGAACTGCAATGAGTTTTGACTGAAATAAATTAGCTCCAAGTTTAACAAAATTTTCGCTTAAAAATATCTACGCCTTGGTGAAGGTGTGTGTGGCTGTGGTCGATGAATAAAATTTTTTACATTGAAAAAAGAGAGTGGCAGTGAATATGACATATGATAAAAAAGATATCTAGCAAAAAAATGATAAGAAAGATAATGTTTCATTTATTTTTTTTTAAGGAAAAAGACACTAAAATACCCATGAATGATGAATATGAGATTTCCAAATATTGGCAAAAGACCCTTATGTGGTTTTGCCCCTAAGAGTGGATATAAGGAAAAATGGTAGTGTCGGGGTCGGGGTCGGGGGTAAGGAAAATTAGCTATGAACACTCTCCAGAATAGGAAGAGACGCATGGAATTGTTCAAAGAGGAAGAAGAAGGGTTTATTGAACAAAGCTTCTGAATTTTCCACACTCTGTGGAATCGACACCTGTGTGATAATATTCCCTCCCCAAGATTCTGAAATCACTAAAGCTGAAACCTTTCTCCAAGATCTCACTGATTTATTAGCAATAATTTGTCTTACTCATATGAAGGTTTTGTGCCTTGGATTTTAATTCTATTTACGGTTATTGGTTCTTTAACCTTCCCCCCTCTTTTGTTGATTTTTGGGTAGTCTCTGATTCATTTTAATGTTTGCAGTCAAACCAACTCAGTTGGTGAACCGGCCAATGGTCCGGTCCGGGTGTGCTGCAGAACCGGGAATTCAAAACCGGCCAACTCGGTCAAACCTGAGGTTTGAACCGGGTTGGCCTTTTTTAAAAAAAAAAAAGAAAAAATTTTATTTTATTATAATTCACCTAGTTACTAACTTTCACTTAACTCAATTTTAGAAATTAGGAAACTATAATACTTTAAATGTTATTTTACTTGCATATACTTAATATTTAATTGGTGTTGCTCTTAATATTTGTATTTTAGTCTGTGAATTGTAGAATAATATTTATTTTTACGTGTAATCAACTAATATTTTCTCTTTTTCCCTCTATAGAAACATTAAAATATTCATATTTGATGAATCATACATACCTATCTACATTTACATTTTGATATTAGTGATTATTAATGTTAATATCAATAAAATTTTATTATTTTAATATAACCGGTTTGATCCCGGTCCAACCCCCGATCCGACCATTGACCCTTGGACCAGTGCCTCACCCAGTTTGATGCCCGATCTGGTTTTTTAAACTTTGATATTTAACCTTTTATACTCATCTTTTTTATAAGTGGGGAAACCGGTTCCAAATAGAGATATATATTTTAGAATGAAAGGTGGAGATATTTTTGCATAAAAAATATCTATCAAACGTGGACATGCTTGTCCTTCTTTCCTTGTTGTTGCCTTAATTGAAAGTGAGGGGAGGGGTGACATTTTTAGTGGTCTTTTGTTTGGTTCGGGAGGGGAGGGGATGGGAGGTTTGGCTAAAAATAAAGAGAGAAGAAGAGGGGAGAGGGGAGAGGGGAGAGGAGGTAATGATTAATCTACCATAATACCCTTACATATTAACATGTTATTTTACGTTTTCTTTTATTTTTATATTATATAAAATATTTTACATATTAGTTTAAATTGATTAATTTATGGTTGGCAAAAAAAAATTGCTTAATTTATGAAAATTCACCCTTATCTATGGATGAAAAAAGTTGATATAATGATATTAGTTATCTTTAATTAATATAAAACACTACATCCTGTAATTATAAGAGATGGATAAAGTTAACTTTTAGTCCTGAAGATAAGGCATTATTTTTTATTTTAACTCTTATATTTATCTTTTTTAAAAAAACTAATTTGTTTAAAGTGTATATAGATATATATATATATATAATCTAATGGTACTATAATATATGTTATAATTAAGCTGTTTATTTATCTTTCTTAGTCTTCACAACTCACAAGTCAATTGATATTTATATCATGGAGCAGTATATTTTATTAAATTCGCTATATTCAACATAAAAAAACAGCTTACAAGGGGGAAACCAAGAATATCACAAGGATTAAAGCAAAAGGAATCTTCCGATGAAGCCAACTCCTTGAACAATGAAGACAAAGCCAAGGTCAAAATTATTGAACCATATAATACTTCAAAATACTTGAAGCATCTTAAAAATAATGATTTTCAGGAGTTGGATGAAGCACAAAATATATTTTTAGGTATTGAAGGAGTTTTTCATGGTGCTCCAACCTTAACCCTATTTTTTTTATAATCAAATATAAAAAATCTCACATATCATTGATAACCATCAAATGAATCTCGCATAGGATGTACGTACAGATATTTTAGAATGAAAGGTGGAAATGTTTCGGGGTAAAAAATATCTGTCGTATAGATTGCAATCTTGCTTTTTGTATGTGTATATATAAACTTGACACGTAATCAAGTGCTTAGATTCACATACAATTTGTATCGCATCACAGACATGGACATCATCCTTGTCGTTCTCTTCTCATCCATCTTCCTCATTTCTCTCATCTACAGAACAACAAGAACAAGAGCACATCTTCTTCCACCAGGTCCTCCTTGTCTTCCACTCATAGGTAATCTTCACCAGCTTCTTTGCTCTGAACCACATCGTTACTTATGGCGTCTCTCCAAGCAATATGGTCCTCTCATGTTCCTTCGCTTTGGAGTCAAGCCCGCTATAGTAGTTTCCTCTGCGAAAATGGCCAGACAAATCATGAAAACCCACGACCTCGTATTTGCTACAAGGCCATCCTTGCTTGGTCAACGCAAATTGACTTACAATGGCTTAGATTTGGCCTTCACTCCCTACAGTGACTACTGGAGAGAGATGAGAAAATTGTGTTTGCTTCACCTTTTTAGCTCTCGCCGCACCCACTCTTTTCGTCCCATTCGGAAAGACGAGGTTATGAGAATGATTCAAGAGTTGTCACTTTGTGCCGCTTCTCATAACAGAGTAGCCAACCTGAGTGAGAGATTACAGTCTTTCACAAGCACTTTAATTTGTAGGATTGCATTCGGAAAAAGGTATGAGTTGGAGGACCAAGCACGTGAGAGAAACATATTTCATGGACTGTCGACTGAAGCTGAGGCTTTGTTGGCGGAATTCTATTTCTCAGATTATCTTCCATGGTTGGGCTTCGTTGATAGATTCAGAGGACTTCTCAGTCGATTGGACAAAACCTTCAAGCAGCTTGACATGTTCCACCAACAAGTCATCGATGACCACATCAATCCAAAAACACCCCCAACCGACCAACAAGACATAGTTAGTATCCTTCTTCAGATGATGGACGCTCGTTCTTCCTCCTTTGATTTCACCTTAGATCACATCAAGGCTTTGCTCACGGTAAATAATATGCACATATATATATGTGTGTGTGTGTGTTGAAGATGAATTAATTTTGTGCGTGTATATAAGTTTTGTCTTTCCATCACAAAAGTTTAAGCTAATATAAGGGAACTTATCATAGCATTATATTACCTTAATTCATCTTTCAATTATTTGATGTGTGACTTGTCTTAATAATATGTAGTATCCATTTTGTGCAATTCACAGTACAAAAGTCTTTTTTTTTTTAAGCTCACACAATTTTTCTTATGTTGGATGCAGGATATATTTATAGCAGGAACAGACACGAGTGCAGCAACAGCTGTTATGGCAATGACCTTATTGATAAAGAATCCCAGAGTAATGAAGAAGGTACAGGATGAGGTCAGAAAGTTACATGGTGAGAGGGAATTTATAAGTGAAGAGGATATTGAGAGGCTTTCTTATATGAAACTAGTGGTGAAGGAGACACTAAGATTGTTTCCGCCTGCACCCTTGCTTCTACCTAGAGAATCCATGCACAGATGCGACATAGAAGGCTACGAGATCCAACCAAAAACTCTAGTTCTAGTGAATGCTTGGGCTATAGGGAGAGACCCAGACACATGGAAAGATCCAGAAAACTTTTATCCAGAAAGGTTCTTAAATTGTTCAATTGATTATAAAGGCCAAGATTTTGAGTTTATCCCTTTTGGAGCTGGTCGCAGGATTTGTCCAGGAATGAACATGGCATTAGTCACAGTGGAGCTTGCACTTGCTAATCTTCTTCACTCTTTTGATTGGGAACTGCCTGACGGTATTGGGGAGAAAGACATTGACACTGAAGTCACACTAGGAATAACTATGCACAAGAAAAATGATCTTTGCTTAGTGGTTAAGAACCCATAGATCACTGTAGCTACCTCAAAGTTTCTCTACGGTACTCGCTTCAATAAAATAACGTCAAAATTTTTTATTTTCATTTCCTTTTAAGAATTTTATGTTGTGTTTTATTGACAAAAAAAGTTTAGGGAAGTTGGATTTCGGGGCTGACTAGAGACATGGATGCCTCTGGATTCAAATAACGCGGGTTTACAGGATATTTACATATTGCTCACTAACAAGGTTTCTACATTGGTAGAATTTAAACTCATAACTTCATAGTTATGAATTAGCCCTTTTACCAACCTGAATCAATTTTTATTAGTCGAATATGAGCTTAAGTTAGATAAAATGGATATAGTTTTATAAATGTGAGATTAAGCATCTAAGATATACACATGTACATTATTGTCAAGTCAATCTGATTTTGTGCCATGTTTGAGTCCCTTAGTCTAAGAGATGAAGCCTAAATTCTGGTTTCATTAAAGCAAGATAAATCATCTTCCTGAAGGAAAAGAAAAGGACAATATTGATATAAGGGAAACTATCTGGGAAGCTTAGACAAAAAAATCTTAGGCTTAAAATTAGCTTCCTAAAATTAATCTGAGATCCGTTTTAAAAATAAACCCACGTCCGATTCTGCATTATAGTGTGTTAAATGGGCTTCAAAAAAAATAGCCAATCGAAATTCAGTGTTTGAAAAGTACTTTTGGGCAAGCCAGCAAAAACAAGGACCAAACATACCCTTGTTTTCACTGTTCCGCACTGTATTTAGTCCAAATTGAGAGGAGTGCATATATAAATAAGCCCACTGTCATAATTGACAACTGCCCCGTACAGCATAAATTTAAAATTTTAATATTGGAGCTGGTTGAAAATAAAAGAGATAAAAAAAATTAATAAGGTGAATATTAGAAAAAAAATTTAAAAAGTTTAACATCAAAAGTGTGAGAGATGAATTAATAGTATATAACAATGTTGGATTAAATCCCATCATATTGGTTTAAGCTATTGTGATGGACAACATATTGTCCATGACTGAACATGATAGTAGCATAGTAGAACTTGTACTTGCTAATCTTCTTCACTCTTTTGATTTGAATTGCATGATGGAATTGAGGAGAAAGATGTTGACCAGAAGTCACCTTAGGAATTTCTTAACATCTTGCTAATCTTCTTCACTCTAATGAGAAGTAACTTTTTTCAATCTGACTTTTTCAGAAGTAAGATTGGATAAAAGTCAGATTGTGCGAAGTGATTTATGTTTGGATTTGTGACGATAGACTAACTTTTATAAACATGTTTAGATGATTATTTTGAAAAGCAAGTTTAGATGAAAAATTACTAAAAAAGACATTATTGTTATTAAATAATACATATATAATATGCATATGTTCTTATAGTTTAGAAAGAAAAAGTGAAATTTGGAGCTTTTTAAGGATTTTAAATGATTAGTTTCTCCCTTATTTTAAAGAAAATAATTTGAAAAAAATTATACTTTTAGCTGAAAGGAGGATATTGTGGGAGAAAATAGTTAGAGATTATTATGATAAATTTTTGGAGATAAAAAAGAAAATATCTTATTTGATAATTTTGTGGTCTAATAGTCTAATTTTTCTACCCATTTTATTAAATAATACATAACAAAAGGCGTGAAACCCATCATTTGAGAAGCCAGAAGGGAGAAGCCCAAAAGCAACAAATTTTTACTTCTTCTCTAATATTATTTCTAGCCCATAAGTCAGATTGCCAAGAAGTCAAAACAAACATCATTTTTTTCCTTCTACAGTGGCTTCTGTGGTGGCATTTCTAGTTTTAAAGAAGCCAATCCAAACACACTTACTCGTTCGTTTAGAACCCATGATTGATGCACATCTGCACACGCTCCTGATCCTATATACGTTTATGCGTGCATGTAAGCCCGTGTAAACATTCTAAGTCGATTTTCAATTATGGACATGCGTATGAGCTACTAATTGGGCCTTTGCTTTTGATACAAAAAATGGCCCTTTCTGGTTATTCATGCAGCTTTTTTACTTTTTTTTTTTCGGATTTTCTCTGGTTCTGCTTCAACTGGTTTAGGGTAGAGCCGGTAATACGGGTCGAAGCCCGTGGGCCAACCCGAAACCCGTAAAAAAAATATGGTTATGGGTTTGAAAAAATAGGGCCCATATTAAAATGGGTATTTTGGGCCCGAACCCGTCAAACCCGAGCCCGTGACGGGCTAACCCGTTAAACTCGTGGGTTAACCCGAACCCATTTTCCTTTTTTCTTTCTTTTTTTTTATTTTAAAACAAAATCAAATTAAACCCTAATAGTCTAAAGTAATACCCTTCCCTTCCTGACTTCCTCACTCAGTCACTCACCTTCCTTCATCTCACTCTCATGTTGGAATAAATATCAGGTTGATCGTTTAACTATGGTAGAAATAATTTAACTATACTTTATAAAAAGCTCTACCATGGTTAAAAGAGAACAACATCACTTTATAAAACATTAACCATGATAGAAAAATGACAAGATATAATTTTTTAAAATACTATCATAGTTAAAATGGATTAACCTCGGTTGTAACATCCTGATTTTTAATTAGTATAATTTAAACATCTTTAAGAAATAATTATTTTGATAAATAAGATTTATTGAATATTTATTGGAGTAAATGCTATTTACCAAAAATCTAATTTGTTTAAGGGAAGGAGAATTAAATAATATATATATAAATTACAAATGTAGGAAAAAGAAAGTAAAGGAAAAGGAATATACACACACATATTACGTGCTCCTCTATTGTATATATGTATATATATTAAAAAAAATAGAGAGAGAGGCGGAAAAGAAGAATGTAAAGACTAAAAAAAAGAAAAATTAATAAAATACAGTGGCACTTTCTCTCTTTGCAGTCTAAAATTCTATCTTATAAGTTCAAATAGGTAATTAAGTCTACTTTTTTCCAGAAATTTTTTTCATGAAAGTTGTTATGTATAATTTTGTCTTTATAATTATGCCATTTTTGCACTGATTTGGATAAATTTTTGCGTTGGAATTGAGTATGTTTTGAGTTTTGATAATAGAAGATTATAGGGATATAGAGTTAAATTAGAAAATAATTTTCATCATTCATATTTTTCATTTGATGACAGTACGAATTTGAAATCATTTTTCTTATTAAAAACTCTATATTTTATGCTCTAAATGTTTTTTGAACCAATGAAACTTGGGATAAATAATGAATTTGAGATATGTAATGTACTAAATATTAAAGTGCTGATCTTGTGTAATGTGGAACAAATTGCAGATTTGTTACTTAATATTTTTGTTATAATAGAATTAATTTGATGATTAATTTATTAGGCAAATGAATTGTGTGGTTCATTGATGTGTAGGGATTTATTGTATTTTGGAATATTTGAAATTGAACAATATATTCTATGTTTGACTATCATTATTGTTATTTGTAATGTGTTAAAAGTTAAAACTTTGAACTTGAATTTATAATCTTGTGTTGTATATTTGTATTATAATTATATTATAAACCCCGGTCCTCGAGGGGCTCATTCGAAGAAAAGAAAAAAAAAGTGATAAAAAATGGCTTTAAAAAACGGGTTTTTTTAGGCCCGCCCGAAACCCGAACAATATGGTCCGGGCCGAAAAATCAAGCCCATATTCAAAACGGGTTTTGTTTGGCCCGGCCCGTTTTTTCACGGGTTTTTTTGGGCCCGGCCCGAACCCGACGGGCCCGCCCATATTACCAGCTCTAGTTTAGGGCTACCAAATCTTGGTGCTTGAATGACCGTTGGGTTTTCATGGTTGGCTGATTACATATTTACACTCAAGCTTTCAAGAAAACTTCAAGTGCGCACAAGAGAGACAGTAAAACACTTCATGACATTTTATGTATATGCAAAAATGGTTTAGGAGAAAAAGTTTCCTTCCATGAATAAAGTGCATATATAGCAGGATTGAATTTCATGTATTATTTTTTCTTAAATATTACTTTTAATGGGTATGAAATATAAAATAAAGATAATCTTTTAACGGTTATTTTTTTAAAAAAAAAAGTTTTAACTCAAAAAATCATTCTTTTAAAAACAATTAAATCTAAACCATCCATATTTGATTAGATCTCCCTATTAAGTATTTGTGTTTAGTAAGGAGATTGATTTCTTAATTTAGGTGGTTAGAATCTATATTTTATTGGACTGGTTTCCCTACTCATCATTTTGGTTAAGAAGGGTTAGACGTATATAAAATGTCTGCATCTCATCTTGACGATCTAATTTTTTATTTTAAAGATCATGTATCTATGTATTAAAATATTTTAAATAGAATCAAATATAAACCATAAACCGTAAAAATGAAATGTGGATAGTCTAAATAAGCCAAGCTTTTCCTGCCATTTTTTTGTTTGATAAATAGGGGAACAGGATCCAATATTTTTTTTTATCAAATATCAAAATGTTATAAAATATGATGAGCATTACATTTCATGCACCTATTAAAATGATAGGCACCATATGTGCTTAGCATATATCTCTGGACGCTTCAAATTTAATATGTTTTAAAAAAATAATTTAGTGAGTATATAATCTAGAGTGAAAACAAAATATCTCAAATATCATATTTAAAAAAAAAATCTTAAAAAGTCTTCAATTTAAAAAATATAAAACGCTGACGATCCATACCTATCACCGAAACTGATGGTTTCTACATCTCATGAGTAAGTACGGTTAGATATTTTAGAATGAAAGGTGGAGAAGCTTTTGCATAAAAAATATCCGTCATAAATTGTGATCAAGCCTTTGTGTTTGTGTGTATAAAACTTTGTAATCAAGTGGTTAGCTCCACAAACAATATGCATCGCATCACAGGAATGGACGTACTTGTCATTCTCTTCTCATCCATTTCCCTCATATTTCTTATCTACAGAAGAAGAAAAACAAGACCACATCTTCCACCAGGCCCTCTTGGTGTTCCTCTCATAGGCAATCTTCACCAACTTACTAACTCTGAACCACATCTTTACTTATGGCATCTCTCCATGCAACATGGTCCTCTCATGTTCCTTCGTTTTGGCGTCAAGCCCGCCATTGTTGTTTCCTCGGCAAAAATGGCCAGACAAATCATGAAAACCCACGACCTCATATTTGCTAGCAGACCATCCTTACTTAGTCAACGCAAATTCTCTTACAACCGCTTAGATTTGTCTTTCACTCCCTATGGTGAGTACTGGAGAGAAATGAGAAAATTGTGTGTCGTCCACTTGTTTAGCTCTCGACACACCCACTCATTTCGTCCCATTCGAGAATACGAGGTTGCACAAATGATTCAAAAGTTGTCACTATGTGCTGTTTCTGATAACAGGGTAATCAACTTGAGCGAGAGGTTAATGTCTTTCACAAGCACTTTGATTTGTAGGATTGCTTTCGGAAAAAGGTATGAGTTGGAAGATGAAGGAAATGAGAGAAGCAGATTTCATGGATTGGTGAATGAAGCTGAGGCTTTGTTTGGGGAATTTTATTTTTCAGATTATCTTCCGTGGTTGGGTTTTGTTGATAGACTCAGAGGACTTCTCAATCGAGTGGATAAAGCCTTCAAGAAGCTCGACATGTTCTTGCAGCAAGTCATTGATGACCACATGAATATGACAATATCTCAAACAGAGCAAAAAGACATAATTAATATCCTTCTTCAAATAATGGATGCTGGTTCATCCTCCTTTGATCTCACTTTTGATCACATCAAGGCTTTGCTCATGGTATTGAATATTGTCTCTTATTTTTCCTGTGACACACAATACAAGAGTCTTTTTTTCTGAAAGGTTATTCAATTTCTTTTATTATGTGGATGCAGGATATATTTTTAGCAGGAACAGGCACGAGTGCTGCGACATTGGTTTGGGCAATGACCTCACTTGTGAAGAATCCTAAAGTGATGAAAAAGGTACAAGATGAAATCAGAAAGTTATATGGAGAGAAAGACTTTATAAGTGAAGAGGATATTGAGAAGCTTCATTATCTAAAAGCAGTGGTAAAGGAGACACTAAGACTGTTTCCACCTGCACCCTTGCTTCTACTGAAAGAATCCATTGACAGATGCAACTTAGAAGGTTATGATATTCAACCAAATACTATAGTTATGGTGAATGCTTGGGCTATAGGGAGAGACCCTAAATCATGGGAAGAGCCAGAACAGTTTTATCCAGAAAGATTCTTGAACTGCTCAATAGACTTCAAAGGCCAAGATTTTGAGCTTATTCCGTTTGGAGGTGGTCGTAGGATTTGTCCAGGAATGAACATGGCAGTAGTCACAATGGAACTTATGCTTGCTAATCTTGTTCATTGTTTTGATTGGGAATTGCCTGATGGGATTGAGGTGCAAGATATTGACATGGAAGCCACACCAGGACTAATCGTTCACAAGAAAAATGATCTTTGCCTAGTCATTAAAAGCCCATAATTATTACACATCCACATGTTTAACTTGTCATATTGACCTGTCAACTCGTTGCATGAATACTTATCCTTCTTTAGCCTGTGGTTCTTTACTTCTTTCACTCTAGTTTTATGGGCCTGAATGCATACACAGTTCGGCCTAACCTACATAAAGAGTATTCACTTTGTTCTTAATTATAAGATCATTTTGATTTTTTTAGAGAAATTAAGGATACAAAATTAATCACTTTAAAATGCCTATAGTTATCTTTTTTTCTCAAAACTAATTTACCTTATTTATAAATTATTGTATAATACAATTACAAGTAAGATACGTTAAAATTAAGTGGTCTATTTGGCTTCCTTAATCTCCATAAAAAAAGTCAAAGTGATCTTATATTTAGAACTAGAGGGAGTATAAAACAACATTATCCTAAAGCATTACTTTTCAATCAGAAAAACATTGTAAAAAGAACAAACAACGATACATATATCCAATATACTCCCTCTGATCCTAATTATAAGAGTCCATTGACCTTTTTTAGAAAAATTAAGAATGTAAAATACACCACTTTGAATTATTTATATTTGTATTTTTTTTCTCAAAAATAAATTATTTTACTTATAAATTAACATATAATCTAATTACATATAACATATATTAAAATTTAATGGTCTATTTTACTTCCTTAATCTCCACAAAAAAAGTTAACTGGCTTTTATAATTAGGACTGAAGGGAGTAATTGGTTAAAAACACTACATGATAAAAAATGAATTAAACTTTAGATGATTATGTATAATGTCCATCACTTTTAAAATAGAAATAATAGATAATTTTATATATTTAAAATTTAAATTATATGAAAATGTATGAAGTTGAAGATATCAAGCCCCTCATGTGCATGTGATGTATGGGAAATTTTTTTATACATTGTGATGTATGGGATATTTACTTAGCATATACAAAAACATTTAAAAATAGATTTTATGTATGTATAATATCCATCATATTACTTTTCTTTGAAAATATTGCTATTGTTAAATTACTAAAAAAACGAATTGACTGTTTAATTATGGTGTAAAAGTAAGAGAAAATTTAAAGTTGATATCGTTTTTTAAATTGGTTACAAGAAAAAAAATTATAAATACGCCTTCTCAAATAGAATAGAAATATTTTTTTTTTAATTTAATATTCCCTAACAATCTTTAGTCGCTTGCGCTAACAAGAAAAGAAAAAGAAACATCTCCAGAATGTGTTGAACAAGGTTAAATCTTTGGGTGGTTAGTTTAACGTCTTATACCACCTTAAATTTTATCATTAAAAAAAGACTTTCACAAAAAAAAATGTGTAAATCAGAGGTTGAACAAGACACTGGCTTCTCTTCAGAAGTGGACAAGTGAGCCCAGCACAGTCAGGCTATGTAGATGACCCAGTGCCCTACCGTACCATCCATATCTATGAAAAATGGCGTTTTCTTTTTATGCTCGAGGCCTGATTGGCCCATCCCATATCAAGCCTTTCTTTTTCTTTTTCTTTTCTTTTTGGTAAAAAGGAGTAAAGAGAGAACCACATTGAAGTCTCTAAGTAATAATCACAAAAAAAAAAAAAAAAAAAAAACAGGTCTCAATAACAAGCGAGTAATATAGAGTTTTTCTAAATTTTTATACCAAAATTTATCGTTGCATATCGCTCATTTATTGTGAGGCTTTATGGTGAATGTATCTCTTTCTAAGATCCCCACAATAATCCTTTTGGCAAAGAAAATTGATCGCTTTATTGTTTCTAAATTAGGAGGGATCCCTTTTGATTGATTCCAGTCGAGTTATGTTAATGTGACAGTGACATGAGTGTTGTAGTCTTGGGGCTTTACCGGTTTCATACTCATAAAAAATGAATAGGGAGAGTTAGACATATCTAAAATATCTAGATCTCATCAGAATAGTCTATATTTGATTTTAAATTATGTATCTATTATGTACCGTTTAGATAAGATTTAGACGGTTTAGATACGCCTAACTTTCCCTACTCATCTTTTTGAACTTTATGTCATAAATAGTAACCACACCACTTTTATTTTCTCTAATAATCTTGTTCATAGCCCCACCAGAATTAGTTTCCCTACTAAACACATAAAAGCATAGTAAGGATAGCTAATCGGATCTGGATTTTGATTACTTTTCAAAGAATAATTTTTTAGTAAAAAATTAGTTTTTGAAAAAATGTAGTTAAGAGATTGTCTTTATTTTATATTTTATATCAATTAAAATAATCTTTTTCAAAAACATAAACTTTTAAAAAATCAAATCCGGACGATACAAATCATATCTGATGGTCCAGAGACCTGATTAACTCTCCAAGTAGTGGAGATTGTTTCCGCATACAAATATGATGACAAGGTGGCGTTGGAAAGCATTAGTCCTCTTAAATTAGTTTCTCAACTACCTGTTCTCTCCTTCATGTTGTCCTTTCCTATATCACACTGTGTTACTTCTCTCTTTATTTTTACTCTTTGAAGTTTGGCCTGTGATGAAATTGACAATCTTCTATGGTTAAAACATTAAATCAATGGCTCAGACTGATGTAAAGTATACCAACCAATGTAGCTCAAGCTTTTTATCTTAGCCTTTTGTTTTCATGCTATTTTTTGACATTATACCTAAAAAAGAGGAAAGTAAAGAAAAATCACTTCACATGGATATCAGTTGTCAAAGATTGCAAACCAATCCAACCATCATTGATTTCACTACTGATCACTACTTCTGTATATGAATTTGGGATCAGGCCACATACAATTTGCATAACATCACAGACATCACATGGAGGCACTTGTCATTCGCTTCTCGTCTATCTTCCTCATATCTCTTATTTTTTTTATAGTAAAAAATTTAGGTAAAGGTAGACGCAGATAATTCTACCAGGGCTAGAAAAGACCCCCAACCTCTTGGAAGATTTCTGGGAGGGATTACATATTGCTCCACCAATGAAGTCTCCTCGTCAGTCAGAGGGTTCGAACCACGCCCTTGTGATTGGGGTAGTAAGGCCTTAACCAACTGCCCAAACCTCGTTGGCCTTTTATTTTCTTACAGAGCAAGAAAAAAAACCACTTCTTCCACCAGGCCCTTCTAGCCTTCCTCTCATAGGGAATCTTCACCAGCTTCCTAACTCTAAAAAATATTGTTATTTATGGCGTCCCTCCAAGAAATATGGTCCTATTATGTTCCTTTTGGCAGTGGACAAATGAACCCAACCTATCACGCTATGCAAATGTCCACACACGCTACGATTCAGACTGATTTCATGTCTAGTAAAAATGACAATTTCTTTTTCAAAAAGAATTTCATTCACAGAGCTAATGTGATATGATATGAAAATAAAGGAGAGATTCACATTCAGATATCAAAGAAGGGATATAACCACCCAAAATTTCGATAACAAATGACCGTAAAGCTCTATTGTCATTTAATATACCAGAAATTATTATTATTATTACATGTTATCTAGTTGTTGCAGGATTTTCATTAATTACATCATTTGTTAGGAGCTTATTACAATAATTCTCCACTTACAAAAGTAGATTACACTGTGGGATAACAATGTCCAGGCTACGTGGCGTTTTCTTTTAAAATATGCCTCTAAATAGGAGGGTCGCCCTTTTGATTGGGGCCAGGTTCAGTCATGTTAATGTGACGCCGACATGACAACCTTCAAGCATTTGATTCGAGCACGTGATTGAATATGGTAAACATACTGTTGTAGTCATCAACCTCCCTCTTCACCATTTTTGTGATCCTCCACATGAAAATATGCTGACGATATTGTGGTGGAAAGCATTCATCTTTAATTAGTTGCTCCACTAAATGTTATCTCCTTCCTGCTGTCCTTTACATCATCACACAATGTGTTGTTTCTCTGTCTCTAGTCTTTGAAGTTTGGCCTTTGATCAAATTTCAGAATCTTTTATACGTTACAAAAATTAAAACAACTTACAAACTGATATGTAAACTACTCCCTCCGGTCCTAAATATAAGATCATTTTGACTTTTTTTTGTGGAAGTTAAGGAAGCAAATTAGACCACTAAATTATAACATATGTCACATAAAATAAGATTATATGTTAGTTTATAAGTAGAATAAATTAGTTTTGAGGAAAAAAGAATTTTTTTTGGGACTGAAACTACTTTTTTTTACTGAAAAAAAAGTCAAAATATTCTTATAATTAAAACCGGAGGGAGTATATACCAGTAGTTAGTTATTTATCTAGCTACTTACTATTACATATTGGTATATATCAATACGTAATGAAACCAAACTAAGTTGCTATTGTATATCAAAAAGGGGAAAGTGAACCAACATATAGTTGATTTAGCGGTGTAAGGTCCTGCTAGATTCCTTTGAGGTCTCGAGTTCGAGTCTTAAATAAAATACTTGTGTTGGGAGGGAAGCCACGAAACCCAAAACTTGATATCCAAAAGAAAAGGGGAAGGTGAAAAGGAAAAATCCCTCCTTATGGTGTCATCAGTGATACAGATTGCTATTAATCCACCTTTATTGATTCCTCTACTTTTCCCCACTTTTGTATATAACTTTGGGATCAAGTGCTTAGCTCCACACATTCAATTTGCATAACATCACAGACATGGAGTTACTTGTCATTCTCTTCTCATCCATCTTCCTCTTATTTCTTATCTACGGAAGTAGAAGAAGAACAAGAACAAGAACATATCTTCTTCCACCAGGTCCTTCTGGACTTCCTCTCATAGGAAATATTCACCAGCTTCCTAACTCTGAACAACATCATTACTTATGGCATCTCGCCAAGCAATATGGTCCTCTCATGTTCCTTCGCTTTGGTGTCAAGCCTGCCATTGTTGTTTCCTCCGCAAGAATAGCAAGACAAGTCATGAAAACCCACGACCTCGTATTTGCAAGCAGACCATCCTTGCTTGGTCAACGCAAATTGTCTTACAACGGCTTAGATTTGGCTTTCACTCCCTACAGTGACTACTGGAGAGAGATGAGAAAATTGTGTGTCATCCACTTGTTTAGCTCTCGCCACACCCATTCCTTTCGTCCCATTCGGGAAGACGAGGTTATGAGAATGATTCAAAAGTTATCACTGTGTGCTGCTTCTCATAACAGAGTAGTCAACTTGAGCGAGAGGTTAATGTCTTTTACAGGAACTTTAATTTGTAGGATTGCTTTTGGAAAAGGGTATGATTTGGAAGACCAAGCATGTGACAGAAACAAATTTCATGGATTGTTGAATGAAGCTGAGGCTTTGTTGGCAGAGTTTTATTTCTCAGACTATCTTCCTTGGTTGGGTTTTGTTGATAGACTCAGAGGACTTCTCAGTCGATTGGACAAAACCTTCAAGCAGCTTGACATGTTCTACCAACATGTCATTGACGACCACATGAATCCAAAAACCCCTCCAACCGACCAACAAGACATAATTAATATCTTACTTCAAATAATATATGCTCGTTCTTCCTCCTTTGATCTCACCTTAGATCACATCAAGGCTTTGCTCATGGTAATATAATATATATTTATACACACACACACACACATAGTCTCTATTTTCCGTAACACAGTACAAATGTCTGTTTTTTTTAAAGCTTATACAATTTTTCTTATGGTGGATGCAGAATATATTTATAGCAGGGACAGACACGAGTGCAGCGACGGTTGTTATGGCAATGACATTATTGATAAAGAATCCCAGAGTAATGAAGAAGGTACAGGATGAGATCAGAAAGTTATGTGGCGAGAAAAAATTTATTAGTGAAGAGGATATTGAGAGACTTTCTTATATGAAACTAGTGGTGAAGGAGACATTGAGATTGTTCCCACCTGCGCCCTTGCTTCTCCCAAAAGAATCCATGCACAGTTGCAACATAGAAGGTTACGAGATCCAACCAAAAACTATAGTTCTAGTCAATGCTTGGGCTATAGGGAGAGACCCTGAAACATGGGAAGAACCAGAAAAATTCTATCCAGAAAGGTTCTTAAATTGTTCAATTGATTATAAAGGCCAAGATTTTGAGTTTATTCCCTTTGGAGCTGGTCGCAGGATTTGTCCAGGAATGAACATGGCATTAGTCACAGTGGAGCTTGCACTTGCTAATCTTCTTCACTCTTTTGATTGGGATTTGCCTGACGGTGTTAAGGAACAAGATATTGACACACAAGTCACACTAGGAATAGCTGTGCACAAGAAAAATGATCTTTGCCTAGTCATTAAGAACCCATAGATAAGTGTACCTTAAACTTTCTCTACAATACACACTTGTTACTTCAGTAAAACAACGTCAAGTTTTTAATTTTCATTTCCATCTAAGAATTTCATGTTGTGTCTTTTTAACCAAAAAGTCTGCGAAGTTTGGTCTCAGGGATGACAAGAATCAAGACATGCATTCAAAAAGTGTTTATGAAATATTTACATATTGTTTACCAATATTGTTCTCAAATCAATATAATTTGAACTCATAACCCTATCATTATGAGTCAGCCTATTTACCAACTGCACCATTTTTATTAGCCATTATGGGCTCAAGTTAGATAAAGTGAATGTGGTTATAGAAATGCTGAGATTGAGCATGTAAGATATACACTTGTACATTAGTAATAAAGTCAAACTGATTTTGTGTCATGTTTGGGTCCCTTGCTACAAGAGATGGTGCCTAAATTTTGGTTTAAAGCAAGATAAATCATCTCCCTGAAGGAAAAAAGAAGAATACTGAAATTAGGGAAACTTTCGGGAAAGCTTAAACAAAAAATCTTAGGTCTAAAAGGGAAGAGGATCCTCTCCTCTAACCCTTCTCTACCCCAAATTTTTTTTATTTTTGGGGTCAAACTTTTTTTGTTTATTTTTATCATTAGATTCTACATAAAACTAGTAACATTTTGATATCTTATGAACAAAAAATAGTTCAGTTTTCAATTTTATATGATTTTTCAAAGATTTAATACTTTAACTTAAAAAAATACATATTTTTAAGTATTAAATCTTTGAAAAATCATAAAAAATTGAAAACTCTATTTTTTATCCATAAGATATTAAAATGTCAGTAAATTTATGTAGAATCTAATTATGAAAACAAACAAACAAAATTTGACCCCAAAAATAAAAAAAAAAATTGGGTAAAAGAAGGGTAGAGGAGAGGATCCTCCTCCGTCTAAAAGTAACTTCCTAAAAATAATTTGAGATCCATTATTTATATAAAGCCAAGTCTTATTCCGCAATATTATTTGTTTGTTAAATAAACTTCAAAAAAGTAGCCAAACAAAACTCAGTTTTTGTCTTTTTGAAAAGCACTTTGATCACAGAGTTGGCTTTCTTCTTCCTCTCTTACCGTCATCTTCCCCTCCTCTTTTCTATTCCCACCTTTAGATTGAAATTTCGATGGTCTAAATTCAAAGTTTCTAAAATTTATATTGTAAATGTTTTTTATTAATGTTTTAAATTATCATAACTAAAATCTTGTTGTTTGAATTTATTTATTTATTAAATAATTTAGCCTTTTATTAGTAATTTTATAAAATATTAAATCTGAACCTATACAACATTAATTTAAAATTTAAAAATTTTAAGAATATAATATTGAAATCATTTTTACATTTTATATATAGATAGATGATGTGAAGCAAACGCTGCATCATAATATACTTGCTCCAACATTATCTCGTAACAGAGAAAGATACATATATCACCGACTCATGCACGGTCATATGTGTGTGTGTATATATATACAATGATTGCAAAACATATACTATTTAGTTCCAATTATTGTTCATGTCCGTGTTTGAAAATAATGAGACTTCAGTTTTTTTTTTTTTTTTTTTTTTTTGGCCAGAGAAACTTCAGTTTTATTGATCCATAAAGGTTACAATTAATTTTAGTTAAATATACATAAGGGAATTACTATGTGACTTAGGTACTTCCGTCTCGTGATATAACCTCCCACTTAGCCGCCACAATGCCACCCTAATTGTCCAATGAATATTGACGGAACTTAGAGGCAAAGTGTGTCTGTTTTGAACTTAGGCTAATTAATTTATATTAATAACTGGCCATAACTTCTCCACACGGCTCGCAGGAGGATTGGAATTGAAGGAAAACAATTAAATATCCATAGTTATATTAAAGGGTACATTGCAAATATTACAATTAAACATGTATATATGTTTGTCATGTGTTAATGTTCCTCAACACTTCATTGTAAACTACATTTTTAATTATCTTCTACCCATTAGGACAGTTATCAGGTATATACACCTTTAGGCTATCCATGCTCTTAACACGAGAAAGTGCAACATATATATAGTTGACTATGTATGAAAATGGGCTTGGATAGGTGGACCCCAACATGTCATAGTAATTGACCTTGGCTCATAATGTTGATAGTCATAACAAAGGTTAAAGCAACTGAAAATTGTCTTCTTGTTATCCTAAAAGACCATTAAGCTTTTGAAGAATTTATATTCATTTTATGAATTAATACTCGTTGAGAAGAGAACCATTCAATGTCATAGCTTCAATGATAAAATGTCCAAACTTGGTCCTTAAGAAAGAGATCGGGAACCATTCTATGATAGTCATTCCTTCCCTCGTGCAATGCGCAGTTAGCTTCACTTTACTGTGGCAACTTTCGCTAACTATAACATAAACTTTCAAAATAAAATTTGGACTTTCAATCCACTACCAAATGATGATGTAACTAAAATTTGATAATTATTCATCAGCATTAAATAACATTGCAAGCAAAAGACTTCATAAAAAAGCACAAAGATTCAACAAATGCGCATTCCACACAGTAGACTAATGCGACCAACCAAAGAAATTTTCTATAGCTTCTTCCATGTTCATAGATTATTTTGTAATTTAAGGTACAAAGAAAAAACAAACCTGATATGATTCGCAAGAAATTTCTGAAGCAAATAAAAAATAAGATTACTAGTTACTACTCATGTTCCCCCACGCCTTGCGTGGGTAGCAGGACAATAAGCATTTACTTCCAATTCAAAATCCAGATTATATTGTGCAGGCAATTTTTTTTTTTTCCGCAAATTATACAAACACAAATTATTAAACATATGTTTCCTAAATTTCTTCATGTACGCAACCTTTTCATGAACTTTATTAATAAAACATTCCATTGTAAATCATTTCAAAACATACTTGTAGAAAGACAATATAGAATGAATGCATTACAACCTAATCAATTAACGCAAATTCAAAAGTTGCTACTGAAGTTCCTAGATATAAATTTTTAAAGTCATTGGATTTAATTGCATTGGAAATATAGCGTGCTTATTAAATAGACAAATGCAAGTAGCTTTTAATCCTTGCCTATTGTGTGGGGAACAATTAATTGGTGCCTCTATTATCTATGATATCAAGAGAAATTAGATATGTGAAGAAAAAACTGATTACGTTTGAAATAGCTTATTTTGAAATCTTCACTCGTAAATTTTGGGCGAACAACTTTGAAGTCTATTTTTAAAATAACCAATTATAATTATACGATTCTCTTTATTTAAGATATTGTATCAATTAACATTATTTTTTTAAAAAAAATCAAATGTAAACCGTTGAAATGAGATTTAGATAATTAATATATCTTTAATTATCCCTACCTATTTTTTATGAGTGGAAAATCTGGTCCCCTATGAAGCAAGCTACATATTATATAAAAAAAAAAAATTTAAAACATTGATAATTAAAAAATAATTCTTATAATACTTCTTATAATATGGATTGGTGGAGTATAATGAATTAATGAAAGCAAACACTAAATAACAACCTTAGGTTTTTGTCTTACTAAAATTGCGGAATACTTTAGTGAGCCGTAATATTTAAAAGGTTAATTGAAGATATGTTAGTTACACTTAGATTTACGTGTTTTAGACATCCATAAAAAATGTTGTCAATAAAGAAGCGCTAATTCTGTGGTACGGGCTTGAATTGGGTTATGAAAAAGTGACTTATATATAAATAAGATTGTGTAATGAAATTTATGTTCGGATTAGCTATGAAAAAAATTACTTATAAGTGACTTATTTTCCATAAGTCAGATTGTGTATGTTTGGGTTAGTTATGATTAAATGTGAAAAATAAGTCAGAATTTATAGGCCTCACCTTATAAGTGACTTATAAGTCAGAAATAAGCTGTTTTAAACAGCTTATAGCTTATTTTGACTTATAAGTTGTAAGTCACTTATAAGTCAAATTAAACAATAAGCCAAAACAAACATGCAAAATAAGTTACTTTTACCCCAAAATAAATACTTTTTTCTTGGAAATAAGTCAATCCAAACATGCTTTAAAAATAAAAAGGAATTGATTTGTTACCTTCCTAAACGTCTTGGGTGCAAATGCAAAATATTTCTAACTAAGGATTTCACTAGTGTTGTGATCCCGGATCGTCTCTTAAGAAGCCTAATGAACTAACCTAAGAAAACTAAATGCAATTAAAGTTATAAAAATCGGGGGTTAAGAGAAGGTATTTTTGGTATTTTTCATAAAATAAATATAAAGACTTGTTTTTAGTATTTTTAGGATAAATATGGATAGGTGATTAAATGGGATGATAGGATGCTATGTTAGGTAGGGATGACACGTGGCAAACTATTGGTTCACACTCTTAGAGAGGACCTAATCGGGCTAAGTTCAACACAACTGGATATAATTAGCCTTAGTCGAAGGAATATGTCAATTAAAACACCATTCAACCTCAACAGACCAATTAGATTAACTATAATCCTACATCAAATAGAAGTAGGTTCCAATAGATAGAATAACTTGGGTCATGTCCAAGTCACTCAATATCCTTCGGATCCAACAACCAATTAACGTTAGACTTTAATCAAACCATCCAACTTATTAAACTCTACCTAATCATAATCATGCATATAGACTCGAGTAATGATTCAATTCCTTTAGGCAAGTTTGATTAATAGAACTACTTAGCGCCATGAAAACTCGACATTAACAAATTCAAACTCACAAATCATTACCAAGTAACACAATTATATGAAGCACAATGGACTAAATTACCCAACAAAATGCTAGATAATAAAATCAACAAAGACTAAACATAACATGGTAATTTGAGAAGATAAATGAAACTAGAACAAAACCAAATCAATACATGCGAATAGAATTCAACAATTACATGTTCTCGAATCTCTAAAACAAATGAAGTCCGAACATGATAAGATCAAATATTCAAGAAAACAAATGGAAATTCATGACTACATAATTGGAACTAACAAAACTCCCATAAAGTGGAAGAACACCTTGCTTCATATCATTCCATCATTCACGTGAATTTAGTTCATCACGGAGGAAAAGGAAACGCTCAAGGAGGTTCGCAACTCGAGCTCCACGAAGAACTGTTGAAGAATTGTGGGATGGAAGAAAAAATTGGTGTCCTTTGTATGAAATTCAGATTCTTCTTTATGCACACATTAGACAACTTAAAAACTATCCAAATTAGGTTATGATTACTTGGGAAGGTCGAAAATATCAATTAAGAAAGGTTTAGCCCGGACCCAATCACTCAAAATTGCACAATCAGTTGAAATACGAAGTTTTCGAAAACTGTCCAGATTCGGAGTCTCGCCGTGGCTCGCCACAGGCAAGAAGGGCATTTTTGCACATTTTTCAAAAATTTTGGGCCTTTTTCGTAATTTTCTCTAAATTTGACAGATTCACTTTTTAAACTTATTTTTTTACATTTTCAACCTCTTTCTTCAATTCTCCCGGTTGACCTACAATAAAAATCAAGCACAATTGTAATATCCAAAGTCCATATTAAAAAATGCATGAGTTTATGCCTTAAAATGCTTAATTTAAGATCAAAATACAACTAACTCAATGCCTTAGGATTCTAAGTACACAAGTGCCTAAACTATCATGTATTGGCCTATATAAAGTGTTAATTCCTCGTAATTAGTGGATAAAAATATGTAATAATCAAGCACAATCAATCAATGATTCACTTACTTGCATTGATTTTGCCAATAAAACACCATATAACGTGATATTTGTTATGAGACAAATGTGTGCAATTGAATTTGAATGACTGTTGGGAATAATACTGTTAAAACTTTTGTTCTTCCTAGTGTGTATGTTTGTCCGTTGGATCATACAATATATGAAGCTAAGTGTAAAGAAAAATATGATGAAAAATATTATAAATTATTGAATGAGTATTAAACACTCAAGAGATATTAAAAAAACTAAAAAAGAGTATAATGAATTTGATAAAAATCAATCAATTAGTATTAATAATATTATTTGAATTTTTTTCAATAAAATTATATTTTACATTGTTATTCGCATTCTCTTTCAACAGCCTGCTTATTAATTAATTGACTGTACACTCCCAGTCTATCATACCCTCACCCTCACCCTCACCCTCTACTTTTAAAAGAAATTCAAAACTGCAGTATGTCAGATGTCGGAAAGCATATGTCACTTTAAACATAACCTTCCAATTTCTTCTCTTTCGTATAGGATCGATCTTCATTTTGTCTTTATAACTTTTTTTTTTTTCCCGCCAGATCTTTCTTTCTTTCAAGTTTCAACACATTTTCATCAGTTGCCTCTTCTAGGTTTCGTAGCATTTACCGGGGTCTAAGCATTTGCTTCCCCGATAATGTTAAAACAGGAAATAATTAGTATATTTCTAATATAAGATTTTATTTTTAATTAACTACTTACTCTTATCCTTATTACAAACCACTAACTAAAATTATTTTTTGTCCTTAACATAAGGCACCATATTAATGGTTTTTTTTCTCGCTTTACCCTTGTTATTAATAGAGGTTCAAATTTAAAAAGTTTAAGTCAAAGCATTTAATTAGGGGTAAAGTTAGAAAAATGACTAATTTAGCTTAAATTTAATGACCAAACTACAATTTCTTAGTATGTGATAATTAGTAGTTCATACCTTTTAATAAGAACAATGGGTGGTATATTATTCTTTTGTCTTATTTACATTATTTATTACTACTCCATCATTCCCTTTATATAAGCTTCAAATAATTGATTTATATTTATCAAGAAAACTACTAAATTTGGTTCAAATCAATAATTATGTTATATATAAGATTTGTTTTCCAATTAAGCACTTCTTAATAAATATGAAAGAGAATATATGGGGGGAAATGAGAGAAAATATGATAAATAAGATATACAATAATAAATATAGAAGAACATAAAAAGGGAAAAAGATAAACAATGGTAAAATTAGAAAAAAAAAATACAATTAATGTTTAAACAAATCTAAAATGAAGCTTATATTTGAAACACATATTTTAACCAAAGTGAAGCATATATTTGGAACACATATGTTTTTTCAATTTTGAGAAACCCCACTCATTAATTTTGGTCAATAAAAATTTAAATCTTAATCTTTCAAATCTTACAACTTCTCAGTCAATTTTAAGAAATAAATTTCCATTATTTAGTAATGTATGTTTGGTTCGAGAGAGAGGGGGAGGGGAGGGGAGGGAAATTTTAAAAAATTTAGAGAAGCAGGGTGAAAAGTTTTTAATTATTTTTTCTTACTCTTTTATCTTACATCTAATTTTTTTTAATAATTATAACCCATTTTTTTTCAATTTTTTAAAATTCAATTTAAAAAAATTTCTCTCCCTTCCCCTCCCTCCTCTACCTCAACCAAACACACCCTAAATGTTTAGCCTTTATATCAAGGGAAAATTAATTTCAGGTCCCTTGTAAGGGATTTAATTAAGATGAGATCCCATGAAATCATCTAATTAATCTGAGGTCCCTACCAAAAAGTTGTTATTGTGCAGTCAAAAGTTGTTGGTGACTAAGCCTTCGTTAACAACTTTTTGGCCTGCAATAACAATTTTTAGGCCTACAATAACAACTTTTTGACCTGTCATAACAACTTGTGGCCTAAAAATCACTCTTAGTTTGTAACAACTGGTGACCTTGTGATAACAACTTTTTGGCCTGCAATAACAACTTCGTGGGACCTCAAATTTATTATGTGATTTCGTGGGACCTCATCTTAATTAAGTCTCTTATAAGGGACTTAAAATTAATTTTCCCTTATATCAAACACTTTCTTGGTCAGTAAGGGAAGGATAAAATTTTAAGATACTATAAGAATGCCACTATTTGAATCCTAAACAATAGGGTAAAGGTCCAATTTTGCCCCGGAAGTAACCTAGTAGGAATTAATTTGTCCCGGAAGTAACAAATGGAGCTTATTTACCCCGGAAGTAGTAAAAACGGCGCATATTAACCCCCAGATGACACTGAATGCTCCCTTTATTGTTGGCCAAAGGTCCAATTTCGCACCGCTTTTGTTACTTTTGGGGTAAATAAGCTCTATTTGTTACTTCCGGGGCAAATCAGCTCCTGCTGAGTTACTTCCGGGGTAAAATTGGACCTTTACCCCTAAACAATAATATCACAAAATTTTAAGCATTTTCTCAGTTTGTTTAATGACTTGTCCCTTCCTACCCTCTCCCCCCCCCCCCCACGAGCGCAAAAGTAGCTAGGCTCTTTTATTTTCTATTCACGTAATATTTATTTGAAAAAATGATAAAAAATTACCTTTCAAATTTCAAAATCTTAAATAGGTCATTTTGAGTTGTTACTAGTTATTAATACTTTATAGTAAAGTTGTTATTGTGATTTTGAAATTTGGAAGGTATTTATTTGTCATTTTCCCTATTTAATTTATTTTCTCATATTATCTTAAAGTATAAAACTCAACCACTCATTCCCTCGTTATTCTCTCTTCCTTCTATCTGAAAAATGGAACTGGCCTGGTTTTCTATTTATAAAAGATATAAGTAGGAGGAAATATATTGTCTTCTTATAATAAAAAAAGTAGAGAAAAAAGAAGAATACCATAATACCGTAAAGGGAGGGGGGTATCAAACAGGCCGGTGGACGGCACTAGATAAGTAAATAGATATTGGGGATGTGAACAAGTGATATAAATTGATTTTGGAAAAAGGAGAGAAATCAATTTAAAAGGTTGGAGTGGTTCCCTAAAAAAACTATTGAATATTTGCTTAAATTTGCAGATTTTTTATCCGTAATTTGAAACAACACCACACATATTTTCATTATAAAGATGTACCACAAAGAGAAAAAAGGAATGCATTTAATATCAAAGTGCTACCGGTTGGGAGGATATGTAAAAGTGCTTGGCTAATTTCATCCACATCTTTTCCTTCAAAAATAAAGTTGTTGGTTTTTGTTTCTCTTCACTTATCTTTTCATGAGTAGAAAACTGGTAAATAACTCAATCTTTATATAACAAATCTCTATTTTGAAAATCATAATTAAGAGATTAACTTTTTTATCATTTGAAATAAATTTTTTAAAAAATAAAAAATATAGACATTTTTAGGTCATCGTAGTTCCTACTCACCTTATTGATGAGTAGAGATTCATTTTATTTGTAATAGCCTACTTTTTATTTAAAATACTTTCTTAAAAACAATTGTAGCTAGTATTCCTGCATTTTCTTTTTTTTTCATTTTAGACTTTATATCTATTCTGATAGTAGAGCTGGTAATATGGGCGGGCCCGTTGGGTTCGAGCCGGGCCCAAAAAAACCCGTCAAAAAACGGGCCGGGCTCAACAAAACCCGTTTTAAATATAGGCTTGATTTTTAGGTCCAGACCATATTGTTCGGGTTTCGGGCGGGCCCAAAAAAACCCATTTTAAGCCCCTTTTTTATCACTTTTTTCCTTTCTTCGAATGAGCCCCCGAGGACCAACGTTTTATAATATAATTATAATACAAATATACAACACAAAATTATAAATTCAAATTCAAGGTTTTAACACATTACAAATAACAAAAGTGATAGTAAAACATAGAACATATTGTTCAACTTCAAATATTCCAAAATACAGAAAATCCCTGAACATCAATGATCAACAATCAATCAATGTTAATAAAATCTGAACTTGAAGCATTGATTGAAGCAACAAGAGTATCTTGAGCCTGAGCATTCTTACATTGCTCTGGTACGTTTGCCATTGTTGGAACAAAATAGAGGCACTTCAATAGTCATAAGTACAATATATGATAAAATAGAATGTGATAAATGAATAAATATAAATAGTCTATCATCGATATCCTCCTCTGTAGGGAAACCAATCATCCAATTACGAGTACAAATAAGGGATTGAACATTATCGGGAAGAAGAGAACTCATATATTTTGTGAGAACTCGTGCACCAATACTAAATGCCGATTCACTGGCCAGTGAGTGAGAGATCAGCGGCGTGCTCGTGAGAGTAAGATGAAGGACAGTAAGTGAGGAAGTCAGGAAGGGAAATGTATTAGACTATTAGGGTTTAATTTGATTTTGTTTTAAAATAAAAAAAAGGAAAAAGGAAAATGGGTTCGGGTTAGCCCACGGGTTTAACGGGTTAGCCCGTCACGAGCTCAGGCTTGAAGGGTTCGAGCCCAAAATACCCATTTTAATATGGGCCCTATTTTTTCAAACTCATAACCATATTTTTTTTACGGGTTCTGGGTTGGCCCACGGGCTTGGACCCATATTACCGGCTCTATCTGATAGTGCCTTCTATTAAAAAAGGGCAAGAAAACCAATTTAATATATGTTTAACTTTCCCAACAATCCAACATGTAAAATCCTACTCACTAATCACAAATCAATCACTAACCATCAACTCTAATCACAATAACCTTGCTAACTATTATAGAAAAAGGATTTTTCATACAAATCAAGCAACTTATCATAATTAGAAAACGATCTTGCTAATCATTCAGAGCATTATCCATGATAGAAAAAGCAAGAACTTAATACAATACTAACTATCATGGATAATAAAACACTAACCATGTTAGAGAAAGTATTTCTCTAACATGGTTAATAAACAACCCAACATACCATAAGCTAACTATGTTAGAAAAACACTACCTAACATGGTTGATAAAAATTCGCCTGATTTACCAATCAATTAACCATATTGGATAAAGAACCACCTAACATGGTTATTACAAACCACGAATACTTAGGGCATTTCAATCAACCAACCATTCAATATAACCATGTTAGAAAGAATTGGTCTAACATGGTTATTGAACGAAAACGTGAATAAAAAATCAATCATTATATCCAAAGGCTTCGAGTTTATAATCCCGGGATAAAACAATACAGCTCACATCTCAAATCATAGTCATACACAGTAATACTTCGACAACAGAAAAGAAATCATACAAGCATCCAGTAATCAAACTCAAGTAAACCTAGTCATTCTGTGATCCAAATTCATAACCAGCCAACATAAAAATGCGGAAGCTGCAAGTCTATATATATATGGCAATATACTGTTCCAAATAAATCCACCGGATGACTCACCGGTTCCATACGAATCGGTTGGCCTCGTCCCCTTTTTCCCTTTGCCCTGATATGTGCATGATCACCTGCAAAATGTAAACAATGATAGGGTGAGACAAATTTGTCTTAGTAACCACAACTCAACTTAATACAAGAGTGTGAGTGGGTTAGTAGAACGCCTAAAGCGATACCATATTTCATAAATATTCATACATCATCGAATATATAAATATACTTATAAACCATGGAAAGGTAATCCAATAAATGCACATCTCAAGTTTAGAATTTTTTTTAAGATTATTCGACAATCAACATAATGTATTCAAAATCAGATTTAACAAATATGCACAAGCACTCTAGTGATTGTTGTCCGAATCGTCAGAAACAAGTGGAACCAGACGGGACTCTCTAACCTTCCTGGAACCATGGTGGAACCCGTCGGGACTCTCTACTCGCCATCAGAACCACAGTACGAATCATGAGGGACTTTCTACCCTCCATGAACCGTGATACGGATCAGAAGGGAGTCTCTACCTTTCCTGAAATCGTGAGGGGCGTTCTCCCTCTCATATCAAATAAGTAACTGTGGGCCAACAGGGTACCTCATCGCGCAATGGTAATAGATACATCCCATCGGTGTCACACGCACACGCACACAAATCCATACCACAAAATAGGTATGCAACACCAATAATAAGGCACTTTGCCTATCCAGTATTTTCTGAGTATGTACATGCGATGATTTCAAAGCCAATGCATAACTTCCAGTTCCAAATATGTCAATTCACAACTTATGCCAGTTTGAAAATATAATTTCCATAGGACCTTAGATCAATAATGTAAGAGTTTACAAATCGCTTACTAACTGACACACACACACACAAGCAGAAGCAGTTACACTACCTCACCAAAACCACTAATATATCAATAGAACCATTGCCCTAAAACAGCCAGCCAGGATACTACGTATAATATAAGAAAACTCTTGATATTTCATATGAAAATAAGAGGGATTTCAAAGGTACCCCATAGGCTCTTTAATATAAACATATCATTTGAAATTCAATTTGCATGCTAATAGACGTATACGGATATAAAAAGGGATTTTTGAGAAAATCCCAACTAACATCACACACAACCAAGTAGTGAGGTGAGGATGGTTACCTGAACTTGCCCAAAAGCAAGAAAAATACCATATTAACGCAGTCCTCGAACTCAGCTCGGCCCACTAGTGTTTACAATCACCACAAGCATACATACACATGATCAATACACGTTTCAAGGGGTATTAACCCTACACTTCGGGACTTAGCCAAGTAGAAGCCCCAGTTACACAAAGAAATCTAATTACGTTTATTTAGCTTGGTTAAATTAAATTAAACTCATACCAAGCCCAAAACAATATTCGTTATAAGAGTTGCAATATTCCCGCTTCTCATATAAGCACCTACATCTTCCATTCATAATCAATTTCCAATTACAATCAAACCAAACCAATCAAAACAATTATTTAATTTGAACAATCTCATAGGGCCATCAATTATTCTCAAAAGATTATAATAACACAACTCATCTAAAGCCTTAACTCATTCAACACTTTAATAATCCAAAGATTCCTCTAAACATAATGCCAAACAATTAACATCCCCAATACCTTATAAAGATCCTTACACCACCAAAATCACCCCAAGTTCGTTACTTCACATACTTGTCCCAAAATCATCTCTAGATTAATTATCATTAAAATTACCAAATTGACAACGATTTAACGTTTTAGAATTCAATTAGGAACCTCAATAATTCTCAAGGCAATCATCACCTCATCCCAAAAACATCATTCGCTCAATCTTCTTACTTAATCTCAAACATTCATAAGCTTTAAACACGCCAAAATCCCATCCAACACTTTTCTTCACAATTTAATCATTCACTAATATAATTAATCTTCACTAAGGCTATTTACAACCACTAAATCACCCCATTTCCAATCACCATTCCTACAATCACTAGGCTTCACCCAACAAAATCCCATAATGGGTTCAAGTTACACCAATTTGACTTCATTGAGTTTATTTTACTCTTACAAAGCCCAAAATAAACAATCACCTTCCAATTTACTTCAAAGACATAATCCCTTTTTTCCTACTTACCACTTCATATAACTACCCAATTTCCTTTACAATATTTCTAAAGCCAAGTTCATTATTAACCTACTTCCAACATAACCCCACCATTTTATTTCTATTATCTCATTCATCCCTGCACATCCATCATAAGAATTTCAACACCTACCTCTCCCATAAGCACCTTAAACATTAAAATCTCATCTTACTCAAGTTCTAACCAATTTAATTCAACGAGCATTATCGTTAGACACTAACGATTCTCTAGACATCATAAACTAAAATCAAAACCTCATATTCAAGGGATTTCTAAATCTAATTTATCTTATTCCCCACTTTAAGCAAGCAACATCTCACTTAGGCAAAATTCAACCAAATTAACCACTTTATTAGATAGTCTAAATAAACATGTAGAACCAGGTTATTACCCCAATCAAGTCAGAAATTTGTAAATCAAACAAACCCTAGAAGTTTTCTCTTGAAATTTTAAGAACAAATAGGGGAGATGAAACAAGAAAATTACCCACAATTTAAGGAGCTCCACCGTACTTAGTAGCGCCGGAAAAATCGCTGGGCATCACTGGAGATTTGCCTAGCTCGCAGCTCCCCTTCAATCGCCCAAAAATTCGCTGATCACACTCCCTTCTCACGGCCCAAGTTCGAAAAAATAGGGGGGGAGAGGGACGACCGCAGACAACCCTCCTCGCCGGCAGCACCTCTGTCATCCCTCATCTTTCTCTCTCTCGCCTCACACGCATACGAAGAAGAGAAATGGGGTGAAGGAAGGGGATAGAGGAAAAGGGGGGATGGAAGGGCCAAGAGGCCCTCTCACCGGCGTCGGTGCCAGCAACACCGGCCTTCTCACTCCCTCACTCCGCTCTCTCTCTCTCTCGCGGGAAGAAGACGGCACAAGGAGGAAGAAAATGGAGGGCACGGGAATGAGGGAGGGGGAAATTGGAAGGAAAAAAATAAAAATAAGAGTAAAATAATTTAAATGGGAGGGAGGAAATTACTAATAAACCCTCCAATAATTAACATAAGATATTTTTCTTTAAGATAAAACCCCCATTTTTCATATTAAAAACTTACTTCAAGTACCCACTAATATTTTCTCTTATTGGGATCTCTTTTAGGTAGACAAAAAATTTCTTTAACTCTAATTTTCTTAAATTGAGGAAGACTTAGGCCTCTAAAAATCCCCAAAATAGTTCTATTTTCATGAATTTATTTATTAAACTCTCCAAATTCCTTAATTAATCCCACAATCAATTCTTAAATTACTATTAAATTCTCAATTAAATTTTTAGGATGGTACACAACACATCTTTGAGAGATTGAATCTCTTTCGAATAGTTAACTTTTTATTTTAACAATCCTTTTCCAAAACACAATAAAAGTTAATAGATTATTGGTGTATAACTATTTTTATTCATTTTTTTAATGAGTAAGAAACCAATCCCTTTAAAATAACTCATTTTTATACAAAATCTTTTTTTAAAACAATGATAGATGATATTATTTTGTTTAGAATCTGTATTCATTTTTTTATGCCACCATTCAAGAATTTATATCCAATAAATGATTAAAATACCCTCTACAAACAAAAATAAGGAATTTTTTTAAAAAAAATCAAAACTATCCTGTGCATATATGAATGTAGACATGCTTATATCTCTATTTATATAAATTAATAGAAGTATTTGAAATTTTAATTCCCTCAAATTTTTTAATCCATCCGTTTGTCATTTACAACAATTCTCTGCAATCAAAGTCTGATCTTTCTCCTGTACACAGCCGTTCTCTTCTGACGCCATCTTTTCTTTCAAATCACTCTTTCTGCTTTTTTAGTTTATTTCCTACCATACATCATAAGAAACAAAATATCATTTCAGATGTCCTTCACTCCAGAAAATTGACGAATGTGTCGCATAAAGAAAACGACAAAACAGTGATGAGCCTGGTACCATTCCTCAAAACTCATCGGACAGTCTGATCCGTCTCAGATTATTGAACACCTCTTGACAGAGGGAAGTGAAGAGGTTGTCGTCGCTGCCGCCACCAGAGGAAGATCCTAACCGTGCGTGCAAATATTGATTCTAAATCAGGCGAAACTCCTAGCTTTTAACAACGGTTATTCTTAAATCAGAGCTTTTAACAATCGTGCTACATCCCAATGGTTCACTTTTAACAAGTGTTTGAAGGACAAACTACTGTTGTTATCATTGGGGATCGGTTTATAAGGGAGAACAAATATTTTCCCACTTGCTTTCTCTCCTTGTTCGTCGGTCTGTAGGAAGAAAAACAAGAACTATTATTTTTTCAGGCTCCTTGACAAAATCATTGGATATGTATGCTTTTGTGTGCTTAAATTGAGGTAATTAACATATTTGAGATGCAATATTGGTTTATAAGTGTTTGAACATTTGGTTGTGCTCTTCATTTCTACATGTTGTATAAGGGTTAGAAACTATTTTATGTTGTTTCTTTCTTGTTGAATACTTGACATTGTGCTACATTAACTTTGAGTTTGATGAAATTATGGGTTTATGATTTTATTTTTCTTTGTGAATATCTTGTGGTAATTCAAGGTGGCTTGGTTAGTGGATGAAAAATGTTAAGTGATTTTACATGAATGAAACAGCATAGTAATTAATTAATTGTGTTTAGACATTGGGTAATCACTATTTTTAACCTTAGTCTTTGTTTGGGCGGCCATCAATGAATTATGGTTAATTGAGAAATTAAGTGCAATTGTGGGGTGGCCCAAGTTGTGAATTTAAAGTCTTGCATGATTAATTAGTTCTTGAATTTGTCAAATTGCATGAGTGGCATTGGACTTCAATCCTAGAGTCTTAATTCATTATGTGGGATTCCAATAATTGATTCAACTCTACGATTAATTAAGTGGCAATTTGAGGTTGGATTAGGAACCCCTTACAATTAGCAAATTCACTTTGATTTTGAGCTTAATCAACTTACGTTAAATTAAGAAGCTCCCCAAAAATATTTAGAAGCAATGAATCCCAAGGTTTCCATTTATCAAGAATGATTCCATTTCCTTTCTCCTCCAAATCTCACTTTTATTTTATTTTTATTTTACCCTTAAACATATCACACCTTTTGCACTTATTTTATATCAAAAACCAAATACAATACTTTTAGCCGCTTTTGTAAGTTTGCATATTAGTTATTAGTACATCATTTGCATTAGGCTCCTCAAGCGAACGACACACTGGGGTTAGCTTCGACTATCCCCTTGGTTCTAATTTTCTTGAAGGGCGGATCCAAGGGCGCACTACACCGCACACAAATCATGGTGCTCTTCACTCCCTTTATCTCCTTATTGATCGGCGGTGAACGCACCATAAGAAAGTGAAGAAAAATGTAAATGGGGTGAACAGAAAAGGGAAGAGGTGGAAGTTTTTGGATACTTATATTTTTCATTGTTGAGTCATTTCTCTTCCTCAGCTTCATCATAGGTGACAAATGACTCAACAAAGATATTTATCTGAACATACAAAGATATTTTCTTTATAGAATCGGTCATTTGAATGAACTTCACGCAGTAGGTGGTTACGAAAGTTAAAAAACATTATGTGGTACATTATCTGTTCACATTCATTTGTGTATACTGCATTTGAAATTAGATAAATGAATTTACCTTCGTTTCTTCTCGTTTATCTCTTTCATATAGAACAATTTGAAGACCTAATGATAAAAAATTCTTTAAAATGGTTTTCCATAGGAACAAAGTCATTTGGAGCTCCCATCGACGATGAGAAGATGGAGAAGGCAAAGATGAAGTGTGGAAGAAGACAGCCGGAGATGTATGGAGATGGTGAGTCAACATCAAATCTGAGTGCTTGCTGCAGGGATGACAAACTTGAAGCCGAGAAACACAAGGGTGAAGGAGGTTTCCATTCAAGATAAGGTCAGTGATAAGGCCATGGAAATGCTTTAAGTTTCATAAAAGACATTCCTCATATTTTAGTTGTGGGAGGCTGAAAATCATTTGATTTTTGACTTTCCCTCCCAAAATGAATGGGAACGAAATTTTGAATGATCATTCATGAAACAATAAAAAAATTGAAAAATAATGAAGTCTCGTCTGACCATCTGCTGCATGCATTAATCGCTGCCTTCTTGGCTTAGACAAAAGCCTATTGAGGCTTTGTCTTATATAAATCACCATACAACTATTAATGAAGGCTTGCTTGCATTAATTGTTTCCTTATCTTGGATAGAAGGAAGTCCAATGAGATTTTGTCTTGGGTTAATATAACTTTTGGTCCCTGAACTTTCACTCAATTTTGGTTTTGGTCCCTGAACTTTAAAATTTTTGGTTTTGGTCCCTGAACTTTTGGTCAATTTTGGTTTTGGTCCCTGAACTTTGAAATTTTTGGTTTTAGTCCCTGAACTTTGGGTCAATTTTGGTCTTGGTCCCTGAACTTTCAATAATTTTGGTTTTGGTCCCTCAGTTTAAAAAAAACTTCAAAAAAAAAAAATTAAAGTCGAGGGACCAAAACCAAAATTACTTAAAGTTTAGGGACCAAGATCAAAATTGACCCAAAGTTCAGGGATCAAAACCAAAAATTTCAAAGTTCAGGGACCAAAACCAAAATTGACCAAAAGTTCAGGGACTAAAACCAAAATTTTTAAAGTTCAGGGACCAAAAGTTATATTAACCCTTTTGTCTTATATGAATCACCACACAACTATTAATGCTCCAAGCATGGGTCCCACGAAAGTGCATAAAATTTCTGTGTTGGATAAAATCCCCACTGTGAACTAGGGGTGTCCAAAACCGGGACCGAGACCGGGAACACCTATTCCCGGTTCCCGTTCCCGGAATGGGACCGGGATTGGATTTCAATCCCGGTCCCGGGAATTCCCGGTCCCGGCGGGACCGGGAACGGGACCGGGAATTCCCGGTCCATTTTTTTTTAAAAAAAAGAAAAAAATGGGCTTTAATTTTGGTATTTAGGATCTCCTCAATTTCTTAGGTGGTTTCCATCTTTGTAACATTTTCAAACTATGAAAGAAAACAAGTCACAAATTAATTATTATGAAGTTATAAACAAATGCACAAGGAAAAAGAATGAACAAAAATGATATCACTAGTTTAGTCACTTAATTTATGCCACATTTAAGAAAAACAACAAAACAAAACAAGGATTAAACTTTCTCAAAATTCTGAACGCTTTTTTCTATAATAATGCCATGACATGAAGCAAATAAATCTCATTAAATATAAGAGATAATAATGCCATGACATAAAGGATAAATAAGTAAAAAGGACAAGTTTAATATAACAAAAACAAGAGATAAAATAGGGGCAAAAGGCTAAAAACACCATGGTTTTTATATAGGAATTTACTTTATATGTAATTGCAATAGAATTAATCCAATAGAATTAGCTCTCTAAAGTTTTGTGCCTAAATTTTTTTTTTTTTATAAATAAAATGGGGGCCGGGACCGGGGCCGGGATCCCGGGGCCTATCCCGGATCCCGGTCCCGGTCTCGGTCCCGGCCATTTCCCGGTCCCGGTCCCGGGATTTTTTTTCCGGGCTTCCCGGGACGGGAAATTCCCGGTCCCGATTTGCCGGGACCGGGACGGGATCACCGGGACCGGGAGGGGTTGGACACCCCTAGTGAACAGTAACTTATGTCACATAAGAGGAATTTTGTGGTAGAGATTTTGAATTTTAGGTTGATGATAAACAAAGAAGAACAACTACGTACGTCTCTCTTTTTGAATATCCTCCCATTAACTTACTTAATAATTAATAATCTGGTCTTTCTCTTCAAGTTTGACACTACATTCATACAGACATGCCCTCCCCTGCATGCAAGCATGCCAACAATCTCACGCCTCCATGTACTTATTACATCTAACAGTATATTTCAATTAATCTTATTGGCGTAAAACAAGTTTTTAATACAAAGTCGTCAACTGAATCACGAGTTTTCTTTAAAACAAAAATGTAAGCATGCATGAATTTATGGATGGGAGGTCAATTACTATTTCTGGTTTACAGACATAATCTTATAATATTAAGGATCAGAAGTAGAATCATTCACAGAAAATAAGCATAATGTGCGTGATGAACATGTGAGCTAATTTATAAGTGGGTCTCGACTCAAATTTATTAAGCAAGAACAAGAACTGTTAGTCCATTCTATAATTATTAGACGATAATAAAGTCTATGCCTATTACATGCACTTATTAATTATAATATAATACAGATTATACAGATAGCTCCCTTATGCATACAGACATGACTTGTCAACTCTTTGCAACTCGAAACTTCAGCCTATCGTCCACTCTCCCACTTGTCCCTTTTGGATATGGACACATCAATGCTCCCCCTCAAAATTTTCCCCTTTTTGTATGCATTCCAAAATTTTGACTCACTAGAAGCCACATGGTCTGGAACTCAATCAAAATAATATATCCAACCGGACAATTAAAAGCGCGAATAATTTTGGGAAAATGTCAAAAAAGACCCTCAAAATAACTTAAGGACAGTTTGTTACACCGAAATTTGGAAAGAACAATTCAGTACAAATGACTGAACTGTCCAACCCAAATTTAAGTGAAATGTCTAAAATGCCCTTACTTTAAAACTTTTTTTCTAAATTCCATTCATTCTTAATTCATTCGTTCCCAGAATTGTATAAGGGTTTACCAAATCCAGATAAGGGATTACCAACTAGGGATAAATGATTACCAACAAGAAGTTGGTAATGATGGTAATTGGATATAAATATGTTGGTAATCCCTTATACAATTCTGGGAACGAACAAAAGAAGTTAGTAATGGTGTTGGTAATTGGATAGAAACATGTTGGTAATCCGTTATCCTGATTTTGTAATTCCTTAAGAATTCTGGGAAGGAACAAAAGAAGTTAATAATGATGTTGGTAATTGAAAAGAAATTGTTGGTAATCCCTTAACCTGATTTGGTAATCCCTTATCCGGATTTGGTAATCCCTAAAAGAATTCTGGGAATGAACAAAAGAAGTTGGTAAAGCAAAGGCATTTTGGACATTTCACTAAATTTGGGTTGGACAGTTCAATTATTTGTACTGAATTGTCCTTTCCAAATTTTGGTATAACAAATTGTCCTTGTAGCTATTTTAATGGTATTTTTTTTGAAATTTTCCCAATATTTTTCCACAAAACATGCTCTCAGACAAAATTATCATGCATTTTCCTCCCATCCCCTTACATTGTTTTTTATATTTACATAACCAAACAAACTTTTAATAATTTTTTATATAGAAATAGCTTTTTTTTAAAAAAAAACTAATAAAATATTCTTTTTAAAAAATATACAGTGAAACCCAATCTTATATTTTCTTTGTTTCATCCAATTAAGAGATATTGAAAAATCCGAAAAATAAAAAAACCAAAATTCCAAAATCCATATAGGTGATTTTCAATTAAAAATATTATTACTCAGCTAGTAAAAATCATTACTCAAATAGTTAAAATCTTCTATATAAAATTTTAAAATCCAAATGGTATTTTTTGGGAATTGATCGATTTTTCATACTAAATTTGTTAAGAGGTTGAGTATGAGTAAAATTTAAGTTGATATTAAAGTCTTACAAGTTGGAATATAATATGAAAGTAGTAGGACAACTCACAGCTCACATTATGATATCCTCCTGATATTGTGTGGACTCGTAAAAAAACAATTTATATATTGAGCAATCTTCCATTTGAATGTGAACTACTCGTGGTCACTATAACCACTCACATAAATAGTCAAAATATCCTTTTCTCCCCTCCCATCTTTCAATAAAATCCGCTACGTAATCAACTTAGAATTCAAAACTAAAGAGTCCATTGAAACTCCCCTGCTATAAAAACAGAGTGTAATGTTAAGCGATTCATTCACTGAAAAAACACACAAACTTCAAAATCATGTTGCTTCTAATTACTCTCCTATTTGTCCCTCTAATCTTCTTCTTCTTCCTCCATAAAAAAAGAACCACCACCTCAATTCATAAAACCCCCCCTGGGCCTCCAAGACTACCACTCATCGGAAATCTTCATCAGCTTCCAACCTCCGATCTCCACCTCCATCTACGGCGGCTCTCCGATGAACATGGCCCCATCATGCGTTTACGTCTCGCTTCCATACCAACCATAATTGTTTCCTCTGCAAAAATGGCCGACCTTTTCCTTAAAACCCACGACCTCCAAATTGCCAGCCGACCATCCCAGTTTGGACAGAGGAAATACAGTTATAACTGTTCCGACCTCGTTTTTGCTCCCTATGGTGATTACTGGAGAGAACTCAGAAAACTTTGTGTCATTCATTTGTTCAACACAAAACGTGTTCAATCTTTTCGTGCCATAAGAGAAGATGAGGTGATGAGAATGATGAACAAGGTAACAGAGTTGGCCTCATCGAATAAAGTTACAAACTTGAGCGAGATGGTGATGCATTTGACAAGTAGTATAATTTGCAGAGCAGCTTTTGGGAAGAGATATGGAGATGCAGAAGGAGAAAATAACAAAAGGAGTAGGTTTCATGGGATGTTGAATGAAGAACAAGAGATGATTGCTGCGTTTTATTTGGCGGACCATATTCCTTTGATTGGATATTGGGTTGATAAGCTCAGAGGATTGGTATCGAGGTTAGAGAAAAACTTCACGGAGTTGGATAATTTCTTCCAGCAGATTATTGATGATCACATACGTTCAAAACAACAACGTAAATCTGACCATCAAGAAGATTTCATCGATGTCTGTCTTGGATTGATGAAGGATAAGGATTCATCATCTTCTTCTTTTGATCTCACATTCACTCGCATCAAAGCCTTACTTACGGTTATTACTCTTACCTTCTTTTTTAAATTATACAAAACTACCCTTTTTCAGTCAGCTATATATAACCACCCTTATATAAGGATGAATTTAACTGTTTGACCTTTTTTAACCCTAAATCCCTTAATTACGAACGGATAATTGCAATGTCAATAGATTTATAATGCCCTCTTAGCTTTAGGAGATTAAATTTAAATTTTGAAATGCATGTTGTGGGCTTTTATGCAATCAGTACTCATGAAGAATTTTTTAAAATCATTAATTTATATTGGATGTCACTGTGTTTTATTAAGCAGATGTGACAACTTTCATAAAAAAAAAATAACATGACTTATAAAAGGGTTAGGAGTTTAATTTTAATCTTGAAATGTTAAGAATATTATTTGTAACTAATTTAAAGTTAAGGGAGTTTTGTATAATTTAACCTATCTTCTCTACTATTTCATGCCTCAATGTAAAGACAAATTTCAAGTAGAATATAATAGTTATCATCATGTAGAAATACTGACTACTAGTTAATATACAAAAAAATTATAGCAGACTCTAAAGACTTGTCGTGCATTATAGCGCATATAGAATAAAATATACATGGAATGGATAAAATATGATAAACTCGGTCATCTAGAAGTAGGATGGGAACGAGCTTGAGTGTACATCCTAAAACAATAAAATATAACTGACTTAATTATATAAGAAGTAAAAGGTTGCAAGGAAGTTAAATTTTAACCTTGAAATGTTAAATAGGTTATTTGTAACATATTTAAAATTAAGGGAGTTTTGTATAATTTTGGCTATCTTTCCTCCTATTTCAAACCTCAAAGTAAATTTGATAATAAAAAAAAAAAACACTCAAAGTAAAGACAAATTTTATGTTGAAAATAATAGTTATCATGATGTAGAATGGAAGTATTATTAAAAAAATGTAGAAGACTCTAAAGACTTGTCGTGCATTATAGGACATATAGAATAAAATACACTTGGAATGGATAAAATATAATAAACTCAGTCATCTAGAAGTTGGATGGGAACGGGCTTGACGGTACACTAGTGTTCATCGTGAAATAATAAAATATATTAAATTATTTGGGTAGCAGGATATATTCGTAGCTGGGACGGACACTGGTGCGGCGGCACTTGTTTGGATCATGACGGCTTTGATGAAGAATCCAAGAGTGATGAAAAAGGTCAAAGAAGAAGTCAGAAATTTAAACCCTGGAAAAAGCTTCATTGACGAAGATGACCTTCAAAAGCTTCATTATCTGGAGAACGTAGTGAAAGAGACTCTGAGACTATACCCTCCAGCACCATTAATGGTGCCAAGAGAAGCGACTGAGAAATGTGAGATAGGAGGATATGACATAGAAGATAAGAGTGTCATATATTTCAATGTGTGGGCCATAGGGAGAGATCCCGAGGCATGGGACCAACCAGAAGAGTTCAATCCAGAAAGATTTGAAGGTAGATCCGTGGATTTCAGCAAGGGACAAGAATTTGGGTGGATTCCATTTGGTGGAGGAAGGAGAATATGTCCAGGAATACAAATGGGAATAGTGACAGTGGAGCTAGCACTTGCAAATTTACTCAACTCTTTTGATTGGGAACTTCCCAATGGGATGAAGATGGAGGAACTAGACACTGATGTTCTTCCTGGAATCGCCATGCACAAAAAGAATGCTCTTTGCCTTGTGCCCAAGAAATTATAGCTTAGTGATGTTGTCATCAGTAAATGATATAAAAACTCTTTTGTAGATGGAATGGTATAATTTTAGTTGTACAAAAACTATTTTGTGAGAAGAAGATCAATGTCTTAGTGGTGTGAAAGGTCTTCTATTAAGCAGAATGTTACAGATTTGATGTCAACTTGTAATATTATTCTATTAATAATGCCTACTCCTCTTGATAAAAAAAGGGTATCACTGTCCGTTTTCATACCATGTACAAAAAGAATGATCTTTGCCTTGTGCCCAAGAAATTTTAGCTTAGTGGTGTTACTGTCATCATAGTGATATAAAAACTCTTATAGATGGAAGCTCGCTATTTTAGCTGAATGAAAACTCTTATAGATGGAAGCTTGCTATTTTAGTTATATGTAAACTCTCATGAGTTGAAGGTCGTTAACGTTGTCCTAGTGGTGTGAAAGGCCTTTCATAAATACAAAGTCACATATTTGATGCCACTTATAATATTAGTCTGTTTATAATGCCTACTCCTCTTGATAAAAAAATGGTATCGTTATTCGTTTTCATATCATGCACAAAAAGAATGCTCTTTGCCTTATGCCCAAGAAATTGTAGCTTAGTGGTATTATTCTCAATGACCAGTACTCATATAAGTGAGAAGTTACTGTTTTATGGTATGAAAATTGCTCTCCAAGTGAAAATTCGCAGTTATGAAAGCTTTTGTAAGTTTCTCAGTCCATCAATACATATCCCAACGGTGATATTATTATGTTTTAATTTCTTAAATTTAGGGTTGATGTATTGGGCTGTGTCCTTTATGATATACCCAATATGGCTGTTATTATAAGGCAAAAACTAATAAATTTTCTTAGTTCTTTTTATAAAACACTTATTAGTTTTTAATGAGCATTAATTTTTGGCTAAATTATATAAAACCCCCCTAAACTTTGGGTCAGTTGCACATAACCTCCTTAACCTTTGATAGTTTAAATTAAGCACCCATAACGTTTCATATTTTGACTACTAACTCTCGCCGTTAAAATTACCGTTAAAGTTAACGGTTTTTGTAATTTACCCTTTTTGACGTTATTTTATTATATACCATGTCATTTTAAAAATAATTAGTGACAGCTGGCATATAATTTTAAGTATTTTAAAATATTTTTAAAATATAAAATATTTAACAGAAAGGGTTTAAAAATTAAAATATTTTCTTGACCATACACTTTATAAATAGAATGTCTTGAAAATAAAAGTACTTAATGCAAAGTATTTATTTGATTATGTCTTTTTTTTAAATGAAAAATTATAATATACTTACTATTATTTATATTAAATGAAAATACTTATTTTTAATGACATATTATACAAAACAAAATGTGAAAAAATTGGATAAAATAAAAACCGTTAACTTTGACTGTAATTTTAACAACATGGGAGTTAAGAGTCAAAATATGAAATGTTAGAGGTGCTTAATTTAAACTATCAAATGTCAGGGAGGTTATGTGCAACTGACCCAAAATTCAGGGGGGTTTTCTATAATTTATCCTTAATTTTTTTTTTTCTATACATGCTCATATTTAATTAGGGTAATGAGAAAGAGCACTAATTAATACTATATTGGAGTTTTGTATAGTAAGTACGGATAATTTTAAAAATTACTTAAATTTTAGGACAAATTTAATACTTTTAACCTTTTTATTTGTATGACAAAATTATTATTTGGTGTCTTATCATAAAAACTGGAGGATCATATATAGTAATAATAAAAAGAAATAATTGTCATACCTCATTCGATAGTGAACAACTTATTAAAAAAAATAATAGTAATATTAAGAACAACATCAATGACGCTAGTTCGCACAAAACAAAATTATGCACCGTAAGTGTTCGGGAACTGGAAATATTTATGCGTTGTCGATGAATTTAAATAAAGTAAAACTGAGTTCATTGAGTTGACCTGGCTAGGTTGCGGCTGAAATAGAAAAGAATACAATTGGATAATTTTCTTTAATCAGAATACAATTGGTGATAGAATTTTTTTTAAACAATGGTTTTAGTATAAAAAAATATAATTGTACCGTAAGGTATCTGTGAAAGTCAAACAGACCCTCTTAAGACAGCAAAGGAAGAGACTTACAGCCATGAATGTGTAAGTTGAGGGCGGCTTTTATTACTTTAAAAAGCTAATGATAATATTTTTTTGGTCCTATAGTCATAGACAGTGCCCCTTTTATTGTTTTTTTTTTTATTATTAACTTTATCGTTTGTTGTTTGCAGGGCATTGGTTATGGCCCCTTTGCTAAATACTCTATAAAAGTTAGTTTAAAATAAATTTGTCTTGAATATAATGTAAGACTTTTGAAATCATGTCACTTGACTAAATGTATTTAATCTTCTTAGCCTCTGTAAATTAAATGAATAAGTCTTGTATTTAAGATGAGGAAATCATGAACAACAATGCCTAAAGGTTTGCAATAAACGCGAACAACTATCATAATTTGGAGGCTTCAACAATCATAATAATTTAACAATTGAATACGTACTGTATTTATCTTCATCCAACACTTGCCCTGCCTGTAACCACTAATGATGGAGTATTGACCTTTAAATTGAGTAATCTTCGAACTGAAAATTAATAAGCAAATCCCCCCCCCCCCCCTCTTTTGAACTGAATAAGCAAATCTCTGTGATTGCTGAATTTTAAACTTCCTTTGGGACTCGTCTCCAAAACGTTGAGTGTGACTCCTCGGTTCCACCATCCGTCCTTACATAAAATAAAACTCCGTAGGACTAAATTCCTCAAGTTGACTTCAGACATATATCAAAACAATAAATTAAGTATGAGGTAGTTTTTCATATTTTTTTAAATACTCCCTCCGTTCTTAAATATATAACCTATTTACTTGATTTGATTAGATCAAGGATGTTAGTTAAATTAGTTAAAATCACATGATATTACCAAAACACCCTAATCACATTCCTTTATTCCTACCCTCACTCTCTTGTTTGTTTATTATTGAGGAGCATTAATAGGAATAATTTAGAAAAAATAGAAATGAGTCTTATATTTAAGAACAATCTCACCACCCTAAGTAGGTCTTATATTTAAGAACGGATGGAGTAACTTAACTAAAACTAAGAATTTTTTCCCAGCTGTGAAACTAAGACTTGGTTATTCCAAAAGGTTGTCATTGAGAGCATGTTTAAACAAAAGTAAGATAAAATAGGTGCCAAGTACCGCATTTATATTTATAATACACAGTCTTCGATTCATCGATTGGTAATGACTTGATACGTGATTAAAATATTTTCTTCGGCAGGGCGCCAGTTAGGTGAATTCGGAGGAAAGAAAGAAGCAAAATGAAACTCGTTCAATATTGTCGGCCCAAGATAAAGCAACTGATTAGATATTGCCCTCTTTTGGTCGAAAAAGTGAATACATATCGAGTAGCATCGTGTTTAATACCAAAAAAAAAATGGTTAGCAAAATACAGACTTTAGATGAATCATACATACCAAAACTCATTTAAGATCGCCTTAGACACTGTCAAGTTTCTCGATCGACGTGTTAACGTATCTTCGTATATCAATAGTACCGTGTTCAATCAAAATTAGGATCACATTACAAATAAATGGGAAAAGTTCGTTGATAATGCAATTTTGATGATCATCTGTCGTTTAATAATTGAATTCTGTCTCAGCAAGAAACCATCGAACTTGGAGCTGGTTTGTGAAAGCATTTTGCTCTCCCTTGTCAACACACAAGTTCGAATCAGCAGTCAGACTCAAAAAAGAGTGGCGGACATTGGACAATGAGGCAAACAAAGAGACATTTTCCTTGATTTTAAAATTAAAACCCAGGCTTGTAGCCTCTGGGCTCTTCGGATCTCCAAATCCAACTAGTTTCCTAAAAAATTTACAATTAAAACTCGGCCGAATAAAAATGTCAAATTACTACAATTCTTCAGCCAACAACAAATGACAGTACAATTATGTTGGTGAGCAAAACTTTTAATTTTGACCACAAAACCTATGTTAAGACTTACGGGGCCTTCCTCTCTTGCCCGTTTTTACTGGAGCTGGATTTCTCCCAGTGCCAGAACCTTTAGCTTTACCTTTTGCTTTACCAGTAATATTTCCACCGCGCTTCCTTTTCCCCTTGGCCGCACCGTTTACTTGCTCCTCATCGTCACTTGCATCATCATCCTCTTCCCCTTCCGATTCAGATAATTCTTTTGTCTTCTTCTTCTTGGAGTTGTCACCACCTTTTACGCCCTTTTTTGTACTCTGCTTATGCACTGGAGCTTTTTTTACAGGTTCCTCATTCACTACAGCAAGAGTAGATTCAAATAAGTAACCAGTTTAAGCTACAAATAGCTGTCCCACTCACACTCTTCTAAATATCCAACTCAAGATAGATTAAGAAATTCTCAGGCTCAAGGAAAGACATGACATAATACCATATCAGACCGAAACAGTGAAACTGTATCCCACCCACCAAAAAAATTATTTTCTGATAATTCACTTTTCCTAATAAATGAGCTTTGACTATTATGACATACCTTCTTCACCAGAAGCTTTTCCATCGTATATATCAAGCTGCAGAAAAACAGGACGTTAGCCACAGCACATAGTATCTATATCTATTGCCAAATATATGACATCAAAACTCTAATAAGATCCACTATTTATATGCCTTGAACAATGTGATTCACTCTTCGAACTCCATGCATTACATAGAACCCACAAACTAGTTTTACATAAAATACATGTAGGTACAGCAACCATAACTCAAATAAAAATGGGAAAGAGAAGAGGGAAAAAACAAGAACTTCCTAGTTGCCACTAGGAAATGTCTACTAGTCTAGATGCATGTAGCCCATGCCCCCAATACTTCGCCAAGATAGTTTTGAAATATGCAAATAGATTAAGATTTACCTGGTCAAGACGTTCACCAACATTTGTTGCATCAACAATGACCATGGAATGGCCCATACCACAAGCAACACTGTTTCAAATAACAATTTATACACCATAATCATATCTCAAAGCTCCAACCAAAACTACCAGAAAGGCATTTAACAAGTAATTTCTTAATGACATCCTCAACATAGTTTTCCTCCTGAAACGTCCAAAGCATTTTAGCTTCCAGAGAGAACCAATAAGAGTGAGAGATTTAGTTTAGCTGTTACTCTCAAACTGAGGTGTGTTTGGACATCCGTAAATCAAAAGTAAGGCAGATAAAAATAAGAAGAATTGAAAAACACATTATACCGACCCCATAACATGCATGCCCTCAAGAATATCCACCTTTTTGGGTACTGCTGAGGACCTGAACACAGGTAAAGCCACTAAAAAAACTTAAAAAAGAAAAAAGAAATTAAACGAAACACTAACAACAAGAAATCTAACACATACTTCTGTGCATTAGGTCCATATCCCAGTTCTCCATGTTGAGCATGGCCCCAACTTATACATGAAGAATCGGCCCCAACAAAATGGTGCATATTGCCAGAATCCATGCATCGTAAATTCCAGCCACTACCCAACACAGGCTAAGAACGTTACACAAACATGTTGATCGAATACAGAAAAATATATGACAAAAGATTAATAAAAGGCAAGATATTTTGTAAAATATCATGGTACATGGTACAACCTTAAATCCAGCAGAGGTTTAGGATACATCCAATCATCACCGGTATTCTTTATTTTGCCCCACATATACAATTGCCCGCCACCTGAGAAGTGAATAAGTTTAAAGTTATGACACTGAAACCAGAAACTATTGTACAAAGCCACCTCCCGAATCATAACATATTAGACAGGAACGGGTCAGTTCACAGGCAGCTAAGTAACAGATTGCTCCTATAATCCATAATATATCACGCAAATAACAGGTCAAAATATGCTTCAACAACAACAGCATGCAAACACACCTAAATATGGAAAAGGTCAACTTTACCCCCTAAAGTCAACAAATTTTATGACTCTTAACCTAATCACTCTTGAAAAACATTACGCATAAGACAAGTACAGCTGACCAACATTATACAATATTGATATCACAGCTTGAGACAATTACAAGGAAGATCTAAATTGCAGGTGAGAAATAAAAATGATCAGCATAAATATGATTGGCTACTATGGACAATGGACTACATCACTCAATAACAAGTCTTAAAAGCCCAGAACCAAAACTAACCCAAAAAATCATGCCAATAAAACGTGAGACGATCAGGTAAAATTACTGAAAATGATCCCTACTTGGCTTGTCAAGAGCAGAATAACATTTAGCCATTTAAAATTTGGATGAGAATCATGAGACATACTGATTTCTCCACAGAAAGCAAACCACTAGGTCATGAAGGCTCAACACCCTATCCATAACAGTGACCAATTTGATTGAACAAGAAGTTTAAATAGCTCGGATGAGACCCATGGTTAGATTTAAATTTAACTCTCAACTCATGTTACAGGAATCCACTAATACAGACACAAATATAACAAAGGACGGAGAGAGTGGCCCTTCATAATTCCATATTCAAACACAAATTACACAACTTCACTTAGAATTAATCACAGCAAAAATGAGACAGCTGCACACAATTAAGTCATCAACAATTCAATATCATCAATATCAGTTATAACAGATACTTCTCAAAAAGGATGCCAAAAAAAGCCATGAAGGACTTTCATGTTGATACTGGTGAACCAGGATATTTGATACAAAGCCTACCTGCAGTGCATGCAGAGTTAACAGAACCGGCTGAAATTACAGCATCAGGAGGCAGAACATTTCTGTTTTGAAAAGCGTCCACACGACGTGGGGACCACTCATCCTTCTGCTCCCTGTGCCCTAGCCTACAGATTTTTGAACTTATACTTAGGATGTGAAAGTAAACAGGTAGGGACAACATATGAAACCAAATTTAGCTAAAAATTATCCTATACTGCAGTCTTTAAGAATCGATGAAATATTTGCATCCCACTCAAGAACCGAGCACCGACCTTCCATAACCGCCAAAACCCCACCTAGAAAGATAATATGAACCAACAATTACAACAAATCCCACATAGAACCAGGAGCAGGAAATTATATTTAAAACAAGGGCATTACTCACGTGTAAACATAGCCATTCTTATCAACCGCCACTACACAAAAAACAAATATTAATAAGATATTGTAATTAATGCAGTAAATGAAGTGAAAAGAGCACAAAGTAGCAACCTGTGTGATTAGTTCCACATGCCACTTTGACAATTGTTTCACCAGATAGCTTAGCAATTGCACGTGGACGTGGTTGGGCTTCATAAACCAATCTCACAGAACTGTCTTTGGAATTATACTGCATACACATGCAACTTAATGGTAAGATTTTCTATTATTGGTTGCATCAAGTAACATGAATGCAAGTGTAAGTCGGTGTATGCACAAGGAACAAAGTAAATAAGAAAGTTGCAAGTAAAGCAAGCTAATAGCTGATGTATTGTCTCCAAAGAAGAGATGCCAATACCAAAAAGTACAAACCACAATAAACATAGGCCTACTGCACAATGAAATATGAAATTATAAAATAAACATATCATAAATCAACAGAATCACATAAATGATGCCTAACCCTCACAACCACGGCCATCTCAATAGTATACAATGTCCCAAAACACAAGGCTTTGTTGCATAAAGACGATCATAATTCAACCACTAGAATACAGTACCACACACCCCAAAGATGGGCTAAAAAAGTTCAGAGAAGCTTTCGGCATTCACATATATCAAGTCAACAGAAATTATTTCGTGTCTTCTTTAAACATACCTCATTGTCTGTTCCATGTCCTAACTGCCCATATTGTGGCAGTCCTGCAGTACTGGAAAATAATACGGGGAAAGATCAAAAAGTTTATGTTTGATGGTCCACAAATGAGCTCGCGCAAGAAAGGAGAAATATTGAGAGCAGGTAGAAAATGAATACAAAAAAAGATTTATCCACAACCATACAGTATAGAAGATCCTTCAACAGAAGATAACCACACAGTGAAGTCACCACCGCAAGCAGCATAGCTGACTTCTGTCACAAGACAGCGAACAGGAGATGATTCAATTTCTGCATAACAAAAAACAAGGGTGTGGTTCAGATGTGTAACCCTGGATATTCATAAACAAAATGCCCGGTCTGAACTTCGCATCAGCTATCTTTTTCACTTTGATAGAAGGAAAATAATTAACCAGCATGAGAAGCGATTTGGACAAAAAATGAGTTAATGTTCCACAGCCAAGACTTACTTTTTCTGCTACAATTCGAGGAAAAACCTTCAATAGAAGATTGAGCAGTGATGGAACATATCTAACTTCATGCAACTTAATAAAAATGATAGCTGATTAAACAAGATAACACCAAACTAATAAAAAAAAATGACCACGACAAAAGAGGAAAGAAAGTTACAGATTCAAAACTACCCAGCAAAAATAAAAAACACAATACTGAGTTGAAATAAGCATGAAGATGCACTGGAAGATAAAGGAAGAATGTGAATCTACTACTCTACACGTCTTGTAACAAGCATAATGTAAACTAAGAAAGGCATGTATGACATTAATAATCCAAGCAAACAATAGCAGAATTAAAACAAACTTTACAGCTGAACATACCATTTTTCGCAGAACCTGAACCTAGCTGTCCATGCTTATTCCAACCAAAGGCAAGGGAATGTCCATCCTCTGTAACAACCACCGTGTGGTTCCTCCCTGCTCCAGCTTTGACAATTTTATGTCTGCAACACAAACATCATAAAAATTAGAACTAAAAACATTGATGCTGATCTTTCAAGGAGCAAATAAAATTGACAATGGATTAGATAAACACCAATCTTGACAGCCGATATAGATCAGGTGAGAAGCATACATAATTTGACAGAACCATCTATGAATATATCAGAATTCCCATTATTTTCACTCTCAACATGAACGCACACACCCCCATACAAAAATACACACGCATACCCATAAATAATCTGTAACACTTTCACTGGCAAAAACTTCTCCCTCCATATGTTGTTTCCCCTTTTTTACTTTGAACTTATGAAGTTCAACCCCATTCACATTAGGATACCTTAAAAGAAAATTACTGACGCTTCAGTACCATAACACATCCTTACACAAGGGCCCTTTCAAGATTCATGAAAATTACAAACAATTCTAACGACCATCCTTTTAAAATAGATATCAAAGTGACAAAAAATTCCTTAAAGGCAAATGATTAATAATCCTAGAAGCCATTTGATCTCCATACAAAAAAGATAAATGAAAAAAAGGAGCAAGACACGCACTATCTTCACTATCATGTACGTATAAAATATGCAAAATACAACATAAAGAGTATAGGCACTGCGACAACATAATCTTCAACTCACTTCGAAAGTTCAGACACCACGGTTGGCCTATCACGCAGAATGGTATCACCATGACCCAGTTGCCCCTTCTGTGCACCAAATTTCACGAGTTAGTCAGACAACATATGTGATGGAAAAACGTAGATAAATAATTAGCTTCATATAACATATCTATGATATATCATCATGCCTCATTGCGTCCCCATGTATAGCAGCGCCCCTCAACATCTAACGCCACGCAATGACAAGATGCTACAATGACAATATAACAAATAGAAAACGAGCAAAATATTAGAAACGAACGAACATAATCTTTGGATACAGAACAGTGAAAACATTTTTTTACTATGTCAAATAAAAACTGAAACTCACCGCATCCAGATGCAACGAAGCGAATATCAATCCCAACGAGAGGACGAAGCCTAGTTGGAGAGACCAAGTTGCCATCAGCTGGACCTTTACGACGACCAATGATATCCCAACACGTGCCACCGCAAAACAAGAGCTCTCCTCTTCTCACAACCTCCTTCTCTTCTTCAACATTCTTCTCCGCTTCGACTGTAGACATTTCCCCCCCAAACTCCGGCGAGACGAGCAACGGTCAAAAAAAAATTTTGAAAAACAGAAAAATGTCAAAATGACAGATCGAACGGTTGCTATTCAAAATCGAAGCAAACAACCGCTGTAAGTGAGCTGGAAATGGCGGGAAATGGAAAAATAGGTAAAGATCAGGGAAGGTTTACAGAGGGAGAAGAAGGGTTTCAGAAGTGGGCGAAGGGAGAAGATGAGAGATGGAAACCCTAATTCAATTTTTGGAGTTGTAGGTAGAAAAGGGGTTTTTGAGAGTGGGAGCTTCCGATTATTTAATGAAAATGGGAACAAATTGTGGAGATAAAAAGAGAAAAGATATATTGTATAAAGAGGACAGGAGAAAAGGAGAGAGGGCAGGTATAGCCAATCCGTGAAGTTAATTTCACTTTTAATTTCTAGATTTTGTTGCTCTTTGTTTAACGAATTAATTTTCAATTTCCCTATTGGGCGCATGTTGGGTCGTTATCAAAAGATTTTTACCCATCATCATCAGCAAGCGTGTCTAGAAGGTCAAGGTAGGTAAAATGTCCAAACGACCCTTCGTTGTCCATTGGCAAAAGCCTTTTTTTTTTCATTTAAAAAATCTTCATCTTCATCTTCATCTTCATCTTCATCTTCAATGTATTAAAAACATAATATCAAGCTTTTGATTTATGAAGATTAAAAGAATGACGTGATGTTTTACAGTACATCAGAAAATCACGTGATAACAGAGTAATGATTGGAGCCGTTTTAAGGTGTCAACTAAAAATATAACAAATTTAAAATTAAATCAAAAAGTATTTAAGCAGTAAAAAAAATATAATTGGTCCATAATAGTCTTTGAGCAAGTTTAAATTTTTTTCTGTGTTTTCCCCTTAAATACTGTATGTTCTATAAATTTAATAATTTATAACAAAATTATATATTCTAAATAATTACATTTAATTGTCTTATTGTATTAAATTAAATGTTGGCATGTTGATTCTTTTTTACTACTCCTACTTTTTTATGCGACTTATTTTGCTACTTTATCATAGTCATTCCAAGTAGAAAATGATTACACGCACTTGCCCATCACATACTCACACAACCCACCTGCGTTACCTTGGTTTGATTCCACAAACTTACTTTAAGCATGGTTGCTTTATCCAGTTTTTTTATAGCCCAGTATGACCATAAAAATCATTTTATCTCAAAAGTTGAAACTTCAAATGTGAAAATCACATCTCCTCAGCTAATACTGTATGCCAGATATATCTCTAGACCTTAAAAGTCCATGGAGTTATCAGTCCAACGAGAGAGAGTGCATGTAGAGGCATTGTGATTTGTGAGGAGTGCAGGTTTCAACAAGAAGCAACGTAGTTTATTACTTATTGTAGCTGGAATTGTTGGCAAAAGATAAAAAGGAATCGTGGCAATTAAGATTGGTCTTCAATTACACTTAAGACTAATTTTTAAAAATGGGCCGTTGACTCAACGATTGAGCCCAAACTACTAGTTACTTTTATAGCCCATATATATGATTGGGCTTTTAAATCACTGACACAGGAAAGAAACCCTACTGGCAGTGGCATTAGAATCTTGCACTTATCTCATATATAAATCATGATCCCCGCACCTGATCTTCTTCAACCCTAGACGGCTGTTGCCGCTTCGGCGCTTCCATTGTCTTTCTCATTTATGAATTTATGAATTTACGAATTATGAATTGCTTCAGTCTCATCTTTTCTTATGAAATTCACATCTTTATTTTCAATTTTTACATGATTTATACAACGATTTGGTTTCACTCTGTTTGTATGAGTTTTGCTGAGGGTATTGTTGGGCCAAATGATGAATCTTTTAAACTATAGAGAACTCAAACTTTGATTTGGGTGCAATGAGTATTACACTGAATAGGAAGATCTGATGCCAATAATAATTGAAATTCTCTATACATTCTTCAGGCTTTAATTTTTTTGGTGTCTGTCTTTTTTATTAGTATTGGGTATTTACAATGGTCTAGATGGTTCTTTGTTTTTAGCCCTATACTTCAAATCTCCTCTCTTTCAATACTTGTTAATGTGTAATTGGTGAAATCCTTATCATTGTTCTATCAAAACGTTGATATTTGCTCATATTGCTTTACAACGGTATAGCTGATGATGATGATCTTTCGGTTGGCTGAAATGCAGAATATTGCATTCATTTGTTGAAACTTTGTTTTACTAAGACGGTCTGAGGCTATACCTTTTCATTTTCATTTTACTCTTTTGTTTTTGCTTGATTGCTTTATGTTTTTTTGGTGATCCTGGAGTTCAATGTGCCACTTTCGGCACTCTTGTGGATGATGAGAATAACAATTTTACAGTTATCCCTGGTTGATCTAGCAGCTGCTGAAAATTTGTAATCTGACACAATTCATACCTCTATTCAAATCTCATCCACCACTGAATCTTCACAGTTATCTGCTGATTGGTCATGGGTTTTGTTGATAGTGAAACATATTTTAACTGAATTATTATGTGTATACACGATAGAAATTTTGAAGCTCTTGGAGTAATATATTTTAGCTGGAATTTCTGAATTTAATACGTGGCTAGTTTGGTTTTCTGGGCAAACAAGGGTTCATGCCAGTGTAAATTCACAGTGCTGTGGATGATGAGAAAAACAATGTTACAGTTATCCCTGACTGACTTAGCGGATGCTGAAAGTTTGTAATCTGACACACACTTCATTACACCTATGTTATGTACTAACAAATTTCTTTCTGATTTAGAAGAGAGGTTCACAGAAAATCTGAAAATGATTGAAATGTGGATGAGAAGGTGCAAACATAAAACTGAAATGAAAATTCTGATAGTTTTTAAATTACCATGATTAGTATTCGGAGATACACTATAAAGATAATTACAACACATGAATGAAAACTTTAGTTTTTAAATTACCATGATTAGTGGTACTCGTAGATCAGCTCTAAAATTTATTGCAACACATGAATGAAAACTTTCCTGCACAAGATGAAATTAAGGCACAACACATGGATTGGTTTGGCAAACTTTAATTATTAATTTGCCGAATAGGCTCCAAGCCAAGTAAACCACCAAAATTGATGTGTTTCCCGATTGAATTGGCCTTATAGATCTATATCTTATATAAGTCTATAACATCAAACATGATAAAATTTCAAAAACAATGAAAAAGCCAACAGAGTCTATGCCGAGTTCAAATGACTTTCTCATAATTAAACTAACCCAAATCCCAAGTTAAAGGTAGCATTGAACAACTTTTAAGGATATGCAGCCCCTCCATAATTTTTTTTTAAGATAATTTGAGCCCATTCATAGTTTTTTTTTTTGAAAAAATATACTCTTATTTATAATGGGACAAGCATAAGAGAGAAATTGGAAGAAAAAATGGAGAATGTATAGAAAAAAGAAAGAGAATTGTGTGAGAAAAATTATTAAGAAAATTAATTACAAGTCATATAAAAGAGACTAAATGTAAGGTCCCATGAAATCTCCAAATTAGAGTGATATCTTTGGAGACTTGGATTTAATTACGGGTGAAGTTAAAATTACCATTTTACCCATTTTCCTCTCCTCCTCCCTCTTCCTCCTCCTCTTCCATCCCTAACTCCCTCTCATCTTCGATTTTCACCCTCCCTCAACCCCTTCTTTTTTCTGTTTTATATGATCATTAGGTCGACGCCTGATTTAGTTGAGGAGATCAAGCGTTTAGAGGCGTAAGGTATGAATGCAGGGATGAAATTTGACCCCAATCTGCATAATCATAATGGAAATGTAAGCTTTCTTGGTGAAATTTGGGAGCTTGCTTGATTTTTACTGAAATTTTTTTATGGGGTTTTCTTCTCAAGGTCAGTTCTTTAGTCCTTTTTTTTAACCTGTACAATCCAGGTGAGCATTGTTGTTAACCTTGTTTATAGTGTTATTTTTGCATGTTTGCCTAACTACTCATGAAATTTTAATTGGGTTTTGTGTCCCAGCTCTTCTGAGTGATTTGTTTGTGAAAAGTAATGGAAACTTATTCTTTGAACTAAATATATCATCTTCTTTTGATGTTTCTAGAGGCTAGTATTCAATTTGGAAGAGGAATTACTTGATTTGATGTTTTTTGGAGAATCATTCGATTGAAGCTATCAAACAGAAAAAAGAACAAGAAGGAGGGTTGAGGGAGGATGAAAATCGAAGATAAGAGGGAGTTAGAGATGGAAAAGGAGGAAGAGCGAGTCACATTGGCAGGGAGTAGGGAGAGGAAAATGGGTAAAATGTTGACTTGAGCTTCTCACATAATTAAATCCAAATTCTTAGGGACTTCACTTTAATTTAATTTAGAGATTTTGTGATATTTTATCTTAATTAACTCCCTTTCATAAAACTTGCAATTAACTTTCCCAAAATATCATGTAAGAAGGGTCCTAATAAAAATAATGTTTATTTAGAATGACTAAATGTTAATATATTATCTTAAAAAGACTATAGTATCCGTAACTATCGCATCATTACCTCTATCAAATATTTAAGGGAAAATCACATTGAGGCCTAACATAAGGCATTTATTCACGATCAGATCTCAAACAATCATCAAATTACATTGAAGTTTCAAGGGACCTGGGTGTAATTAAATTGAGTTGTTAATACCAGCTCATTGAGTTGTTAGTGTACAATGCAATAGATGTTAATACCCGCTCTTTGAGTTGTCAATAAAAACTAAATTGTTGTCAATAGCAGCTCCTTGAATTGTCAATACATCTCTTTCATTAACAACTATTGACAACCATTGAGTGTGTATTGACAACTTAAAGAGTTGGTATTGACAATTCAATGACAAGCCATTTAATTGCACACAAGTCCCTTGCAACTTCAATATAATTTGACGATTGTTTGGGACCTGGTTGTGATTAAATACCTTATGTGGGACCTCAGTGTGATTTTCCCAATATTTAACCTTTAGGACAAGGGAAGGCCAATAATAACTTTGTATTTTAAATTTTATGTTTTATCATTTCCTTTCAAATAAATATGGCTTTTGTAGACATTCTTATTAAATATTATTTCCTACAGGTCCTTTAGCGTATTTCTTAAAAAAAGGATAAGAAATATTATTAGGAGAATATTGAACATTGAGAAGGAGGAGAATATTGTAGAAGAATCGTACGGGAGGAATAATGAAAGAAGACAGATTTTACAAAAATATTAAAAAAAAGTTGTAACATCCTAAAAATTAATTGAGGATTTGTGAGGGTAAATAGGAGTTTATTAATGAGAAATGATGGATTATGAGAATATTTGAAGGATTCTGAGGTATTTTACAGGATTTTAAAAGCCTAGTTTCTTCCTTATTTGGACAATAATAATTTTGGGGGAAATTATTTTTAGGCTCAAAAGAGGTTAATATGGGAGGAAATAAATAAAGGATATTAGGGGAAAATTTTGAGAGTGAAAAGAAAATTTTTTGTTCAAAAGAAATATCTTATTTGAAAATTTTAGGGTCTAGTAGTGTAGTTTCCTCTTTCCTCCTGCCGACACACCCTCACTTCAATAATTTCGTTCTTCTTCCCCCGTAACTTTTACTTTTTACTTTTTATTATTATTTTATTATTCCTCAACCAATCACATTCAACTACTATTTATATATATTATATTATATTATTAATATAATATATTATTATTATATTATTATATTATATTATATATATACACACATGTTCCTCCGTTCCTGCATACTTCATTTTCTCTCTCTCTCACTCACGCCTTTTTCTCTCTCTCTTTCTCTCTCTTTTGCTCTCTCTTTCCACCATATATATTCCTATTACTGGATTTATCAGAGCTCGTTGATATAGAAATAGTAAGCTTTTTGGCCAACTAAGCACATTTTTGGATTCCCGTAAGTCTCCTCTACCTTTCTATGTCATTAGTTTTTCGATTTGTCATACTTGAAAAATTAGACCTTGTCTAAATTGGTAATTTTTGGGAGTCCTAAAATTAATAAATTGAAGCTTAGACTTCGATTATGAGTTTTTCTAAGTATATTTTTCATTGTGGGAGGTTTTTCTTAATTATTGGAATTTATTGGATTTTTAGAAATATTGAAAATTAGGACTTTTGATGATCTGATGGGTCTATAGTTAAATTAATAATTTTTAGATATTTATTAAGGTTTGGAAAATAAATTGTGGATTAAATAATGGATTTTTGAGGTTGAGAAATAATTTAGGGATGTAAGGTTTAATTTTATTTAGGCTTGAATTTTTATAAATAGTTATTGGAAGGATAAATAATTTTGGATATATGTATAAATGGAGTAGAGATAAATTTTAGAAATAGAAAGGGAGAATAAATGTTAAATTGGAAATTTAAAATAAATAAGGGCAAAGAAAGGGTAGTAAATAATTTATTTTCCAACATATAAAATTGTTGGATAAATAATTAATTGTGGTAGTATGCATGATTGTGTAGTGCTTGAATTGTACTGAGTTAGCACGGGGGAGCTGCACTATTGTGAGATTGGTGCCAGCTATCAGGTAACCGCTTTCTGCTTGTTTATGTGTGTGTGTAGTGTTAGTAAGAAATTTGAAATATTATTATTTGAAAATTATGATGTTATATGGAGATGAGATTTTGAATCACAAATTGAGATTTGATTATCAATTGATGATTGATGAGATATGGAAATGAGATCTTGGAATATTAATATTTTTATAATAAATGTCTTGTGGAGTATTATTTTGAAATGGCATAAATTTGTGATGTGAAATATTTGAAACGGAAATATATATGTGGTTTTGGAAATTATTTAATATATGTATATTATGAAAATACTGGAAGGCCTGGTGCCTGATTGTGGTGTTGCATATCTATGTGTTGTATGTGAGAAATTATTTGGGTATGTGACACCGGTGAATTGGAAATTGTGCCATCACGTGATGAGGTACCCTGTTGCGCCACAGGGACTAATTGATATATTATGAGAAATAAAGGAGAGAAAGACGAAAGAGGGGATATCGCCCCTTACGGATTCAGAAAGGACAGAGATCCTTCTAATCTGTGGTGCTATTCAGGGAGGGTAGAGAGTCCCTCGTGAACTGTACCGTGGTGATCAGGGGTGGGTGGAAGGTCCCGACTGGTCCCACATGTTTTCCCAACATTTCTAATAAGATTTGTTTGGGTTGTCTGTAATTATCAATGAGATATATATACTATTATTGAGGATGAATTGTGATGGATTATTTTATAATTATAAACGATGAGAAAAGATATTTGGGACCAAGATATGCATTATATGTGAATACCTGAGCATGCTGTTTGAAATAATGTATATACATATATGTATTCCACTGGACATCTTGCTAGCACACACCACACGTAGATGAGTAGTCAGTGGTTGCGTTTTGGGGCTACCCCCGTTGATCTCACTTTTGCAGGTCCTAGGAGTGAAGTAGGAGGTCAAGGGAAGGATCCGGGAACTTCTCACTGATATCGTGAGATACTCTGGACCAGAAGGACAGGAGGTATTGCCACATTTAGGATCATATTTTGTATGATGCTTCCGCTGAACTTTGTTCCTACTCTGGGGAAAAATTATTGTATAATACCTATTATGGTATGGTATTTTAAGAATGATGTGTGGAGTTTAATCATGCATAATGAAATTCTCTGTTATTGTACTGGGAAGGAAGTTATATTGTGATGACAGAGATTGGAGTTGAGGTTGAAATATATATAAATATTATGGAAAGATTTTTTTCTAACTATGTTAGTTATTTTATTAAGTTAAATCCTTTTTCTAACATAGTTAGTTACATAAACGTTTTAATGTTTAATTGTGAGTGGTTAATAGTGGAATTAGAGGGTTAATGTTACAAATGTCAAATCAATGGAAGTCGTTCACACGAAAAACAACTTTAGAAGTCGTTCTTTGTAAAACCCTCAATTTATTTTCTCTTTATAAATATTATTATAGTTTAAAGAAGATATATAACTAATAAAATATTCTATTGATATTGGTTATCATAATTTAGTACAAAAGGTGAATTATATTTCACCATAGGCATAAAGTTTCAAAAAGATAATACTATAATTATCATTCCCTAAAAAGAAACTAAAAGCAACTAATGAGACTCCTTATCTACTGCACTTGGTTAATCTTCATAAAAATATAATCCCCATTAGAAGTTTAAGCTATCCGGTCTGAACCATCTCGTTGGCTCTATCTTTCATCTGGGACATTACGACAAAATATGAGTGATACTAAATAAATAAGTTTTAATTAATAATGCCCGGCTGCTATTTAAGTAAAAAATATTTTCAATCCCTGCAATAAAAGATTTGAGAAAATATGTGTAGATATATATAAGAAAATTCATATGTATGAAATTATGTGAAAATTTGCACAGATACAACTTTTCTGAGCACCCACGTCACACAGACAAGCTAGGGCGTCCCCTAAAGTGGATCCACAATCAACAGAAATTCACACAGAATTTCTTGGGTGTTCAAAGAATTCAGCACACAGCAATAATATATGGCCTTCTTCACATACTTTAATCAAACCAGTAAGAGTAATATCTTACATTCAAAACCAGTTTAGAAATACTATAATTTAGGTAGGGGAGTATCACTTAGTAAGAAAACTCTTACTTATTGCAGCAGTATCACTCCCTTCTTTTCTTTTCTAAGACTTTTGTTTTCTTTCTTGCTTTGAAGCAAAATAGAAGAACACATATATATAGAGGCATTGATCTTGTTCACTTCTTATCTCTTATTCTAATCATTTATGCATATTTATTAAGCTCTCATCCTTTTTATTTCTTTTCCTCCAAGTCAAGCCACTCAAACTTATCCTTTGTTTTTTTAAATATTAATCCTATCATTTCCCAACTTGTTCTCTAAGTTAGTCTTCTAATATCATTCATCCCTTATCCCTTATATTAAATGGGATGTTATCTTCTTCTAATCCTTATCCATTCCATCTTGATCCTTAAGTCACCAAAACTTTATCCATTTCAACTTCTCTACAAAGTTACTAATGGTGTCATTATTACCTCATAAATACATAATGTATCTCTTATCTTTATGTGTATAAATATACAAGTATATATTAATTAATTTATATGATAATAATAAGAAAATATCAAATAAAATTTGCAATAAAGCTGTTAATACTTATTAATCAAATATTTAAATATATATTATTTTAGGATGTTACATTATTGACGTGAACGACTTTAAAAGTCGTTCTTCGCGTAGACGACTTCTTTATAATTCTAAAGTTGTTCACTTGAAGAACGACTTCGTATAACATATGAGGAAATAATTTTTTATGTGTAGCATATGGGTAATATGGGTAATTCCTTTTACAGTTATAGCATAGTTGTAAAAAAAAAACCGAGGCCTGGTTCATCCACGCTGGCAATCCTTACACAGCGAAATAGCCAATGAGGTGAAAGCACTCAGGTTCACCGTGCAACCGTTTCGCTTTGGCGGGAAAAGATACCGTCGTATGGTTAATTCCTCCAGGCTCAAATCCACGTTTCTCCCAAAATAACTAACTTCATGCTTCTCTCCCCCCATAACTAACTGCCTTCCCCTCCCCTCTGCGACTATAAGATAACCAACCTCCCTCCCCTTCAATCCCCACACACGCACTCTCTATCTCTCTCTAAAATCCTTCGTCTTCTTCTCCTTCTTCATTATTCTCGGTTCAATCCAATGGCTCGTACTAAGCAAACTGCTCGCAAATCCACCGGTGGTAAGGCCCCCAGGAAGCAGCTTGCCACCAAGGTATGTACTACATACCTACGTTTTCATGGCCTTCTTTCCACTTCATCCTCTTCTTGCTTTGCGATCAAGAACATCTTTATCAACTTCTTTCACCTGCTTCACATTACTCTTTATTTCATTTACAATTTACAATTCCCTTTCCTCTCTATTATATTTATCATCGTTTTGATCTATATATATATATATGGTCTATAACATTTTCATGGGGTTTCTTTAATTTCATCCCCCTCTTGCTTGGCTTGTTCATCGCAAAGTTTCTCTTCCGTTTCCGATTGCTTTCTCTCACCAATCTTGAACATCTTTCACTTAGTTCACATTACCGTTGGTTTCAATTACAATTCCCTTTCCTCTGTATGTATGTATGCTCATCGTTTTGGTGTGTGTGTGTGTGTGTGTGGATTTTTTTTTTTTTTTTTTTTATACAGGCTTCTAAGAAAACTGCTCCTTTCGTCGGTGGTGTCAAGAAGCCTCATCGGTTCCGCCCTGGAACCGTCGCCCTCCGGTACTTCTATTTTCTCATTCTCCACCAATTATGTATTCACGTACGCACCATATTGTATTAACCTTCTTATCTTCCCCATTTTAAAATTGTACCAGAGAGATTCGAAAGTACCAAAAGAGCACTGAGCTTTTGATTAGGAAGTTGCCCTTCCAGCGTCTCGTTCGTGAAATTGCTCAAGACTACAAGGTAGGACAATCCATTATCCATTATTAATCATAAGAGAATGAATAAAATCAGAGTGAAAAGTGAACATGATATATCCCCCATTATGTTTCTTGCTCAAGGATTCAAGGTTTGACAATTACAAGACTAATAAAATCAGAGTGAGAAGTGAGGATCACATGTCCCCCATTATGTTTCTTGCTCATAAGAGTTAGCGTTGTTTGGTTTTACAGACGGATTTGAGATTTCAGAGCCATGCGGTTTTCGCTCTGCAAGAGGCTGCGGAGGCTTATTTGGTGGGTTTGTTTGAGGACACAAATCTGTGCGCTCTTCATGCCAGAAGGGTCACCATAATGCCCAAAGATGTCCAACTCGCCAGGCGTATCCGTGGCGAACGTGCTTGATCACTCTCATGTTTTAGAAAGGTTTAATTTCTTTTGTTGTCGTCAGGTGCTGGATCTATAATGTTTGTTTTTGTGGAATATGATAGCGTTGTTCAGTGCGTAGCTTTGTGTAGGATTTCTTGGCAGTGCTTGAGCACACATTAGGAAGTTTGTAAAATACTGGAATTGTGTTTCTGTTATTTCTTATTGGTGCATGTATGGAAAATTCTCAATAGCAAATGACTTCCCTGCATTCGTTATTGTAGCGGTCTCGTTAAAATTGCCACAATCTTTATTGTCTAATCCACAGTGTAAAAGAAGGGCAAATTCACCAGAAAACCCTAGTGATGTAAATCACCAAGGTCTGACATATTCCTGACGAACAATGCTTGCAAGAAGGTGTTCTGTATGATACCGTCGTGGAAAAAATTATTTTCTATTTTGCGGTTTACTTCTTACCATTTCTTTATGTAGTGTACACTTTTCGATTTAAGAAAATCGTAAATCTCATTATATGTTGAAAGTGATACTCATCTGGGCCATGAAAAAAGCCCCATGGATGGAATTAGAGGGTGATCAGTCAGCCATTGCAAGTGCAAGAAAAACAGAGAATTAATAATTACGAAACGTTGGCATAAAAAATAACTATGGAACAATATTCACTTGTTCTTTCTTCTTTTTCTTCTTTCGCTAGATTCTTTCTTCATTGAATCAAGCAAGTCCAGCCAAATATTGTTGATGCAATATTCCAAGCTAATTTTGGAACAATATTTGTTTAAAATTAATTTGTTCAAAAAGGTTTGTAACGTGAAAATTTAGCATGGCTTCACTGTACCTCAGCTGCATATAATTTACATGTCCACTCATCACTTTATTTTTCTCCGGGAAGAAAAAACGAACGATGCCTTATTCCGTAAATATATGCTAATAACTAAAAAAAAAAATCAAGACATTAATGAAATGAAAGGCATAAATATTGTGCTTGACAAGTGACCAGATGAAATCATATTAGTCGCACCCAGATGCCATTGCTTGGGATTTCTTGATGTACCACGAATAGCATATAGTAACCAGGAGGTGCAAGAATAGCCGAAGGTGGCGTGGTCACCTCAACTTCATACACGGATCTCCCCAGATTCGTCACTTTGCTTGCCTCCAACACCAACATCCTCTGATTCATAGAGACCGAGTGTGTATTAAATGGCGGCAACAACATCGTCACCGACACCATATTCTGAAGCAACGTCGCCCCCACCTGGAACCTCACCTTCAACTTCTGACCATACTTGAATTTAGCTTGTGAAGGAGGCGACACAATTTTGGGACGCACGTTAGAGAATCCAGACTCCAAATACGATGGAGAAAACGCCTCCAATCTAAACTCCGTTGGGAACAAAACGTTTGTGAAATTATAGAACACGTGAGGATTACTTCCAGCGACAAGAACACGTCCGTCTCGAAGCAGAACCGCCGTAGAGTGATACATCCGTGGAATATTACTCGGGTTTTGCAATTCGAACCGGGACCCGACCGGGCGGTTCGGTTTATACAAAAACGGGTTCTGAACCGGGTCACGACCCGCTTCCCATCCAGCTGTTCCTGAAGCTGCTCCGTTTATGATCAAAACATTACCATTAGGAAGCATTACCATGTCATTCATAACTCTAGAGCCGGGCATTGTCTCCATCACCCAATTCGGATTCGGGTCAGTGATCTTGATCCGAGCACATGTATTCAAAGCTGGGATAAATTTGCCTTGGTTGGTCTGTTCATATGACCCTCTCGGGGCTCCACCACAAATCAAAACCTCTGCTTCCACATTCTTGGACTGTAAATTCTTCAATGGCAATAAAACTGCTGATCCCGTACTAGGATATGATCTGGGATCTCCACCTGGTATTTGTGGGTATGTCCTGACCACCTTGTTCTTATCGAAATCCAATAAAATGGCTCGATTATTTGCGAAGATAAACAGAGTGCCATCCACATTCAGAAAAACAAAGGGGTACAAGTTGTTCTCTGTTCCCACATCATTGGTTTGTACAAGAAATGGTAGGCTGTAACTGTTTTTGGCGTCTGATTTAGGATAAAACTCGTAGTTAAATTTTCTTCTGCCACCAACTATAATCTGACGTCCATCTGGAAGAATATGATTGGTGGAGTACCATCTTCTCTCTGCTAATCCATCGTCTTCTTCTTCCCAATCACAGTCAGGGCATGGACTTATCATCCTGACCGTACGATCTCCGTCGTTGAAACCACCGGTCTGGATGAGACGGCCGTCGGGGGAGACAGAACCGGAGGAACACCAAACATTGGTGTGGACAAAGAGGGGGCGGAAGGAGTTGGAAAGGACGTCGTACTCGAGGGCGTGAGCTGTGCAGTCAGTTTTGACGACTAGTTCTTTGGGGTTTTGGCGGCATCTGCCATTGGGTAAGGTTAAGTTAGAGAGACCAAAGTCGGTGCGGTCAAAGATGACAACACGGTCGTGGTGTAGTAACTGCATGTGCATGGCCGTAATGCCTATGTTATTTTGTAGGAGCTGCCATTGTCCGGCGCCGGCGATGGTGAGAGATGGTATGGTGGTGAGAAGGAGAAGGAGAAGGAGGAAGAGGAAAGGAGAAAGAAGAAGAAAAGCCATTTAGTTTGTTTGTATGTGTTTGGGTTCAAGTGATGCCTTGAGCAGCTCAGGGTATGTAGGCTTTAAATACTTGTTAATGAACGTGTGATGCAATGGATATTATTATTATAATTAACTCTTGTAAAGAGGCTTGTAACTTTGTGTTGTGGGGAATAATAATGTGGGATTTGAAAATGTGAAGCGGCAGGGGAATAATATGGGTTCTTTGCTTCATTGTTTAGAGATGTTATGGTGTCTGAGGTGCCTTGACAAGCGTGTAGGGCCTTACCTTTATCATATTTGTCTCAGCTCGTGCACAAAAGAACGTCTTTCGGCTTGGGCATCTCTCTCTGGATACAACTCGCGTAAGCCATTTCACTTTCTCCGCTCAAGGGACGAGCGATGATTTGCTGTCGGTGAGATTTTCCCTTGTTCTCTTCAAGTAAATTAATTATGTCACAATAAGTAAAAGATGATAAGGGAATAAAAGAAGGTCAAAATTTCTAAATATTGATATTGTTTGAATGGTCTATTTTTCATTTAAAAAATAATATATTTAAATAAAAAACATTTCGAAACAACGATATTTAAGAAATTATTTTATTCAAGACATTACTTTTTTAAAAGAAAGCAAATTTAAACAGTCAAAATGAAATGCTAATAATCTAGACGACATTTTTAGCTAGAAATTAGTTTCTATTAAAGGAGGGGGAAAGAAACACATCGTCCATTGGTTCAGCTGATGAAGGGGGCTGGACTTTCGACCACTTTGACGAGAGTTCGCTTCTTGGGTGCGACCACTTTGTTGTGATTCTAGTCGCGGCGTTTGGGGAGGCATCTCCACAGTTAAGTGAAACTGGGCAAAACCTACCTGTGTGGGTTTAGATGCTTGCCAACCAGGAGCCCACAGGGACAGACCCTAGTGGATCATGAGTTAGCGGCCCTGCCCTTGGATCGTGGGTGAGCCAAACCCTTTCCTAAAATTTATGTATAAAAAAAAAAGAGGGGGAAAGAAAGAGAGAGGAGCACATTTTGTACTTATTATTGATAGGCAGAAATAATGTGGTCATCACTAATCTATATATAGCATTGGATTAATTTTGAATGGCTCAGATTTAATTGAACTTATTTTTAAATTTTTAAAAAAAAATTATTTAAGCTTGTGTACTTTTTTAGTTTTTTTAGACTATTGCTTACCGTAGAAACGATTTCATCAGTTGAAAATTTCAAATTTAAACCATTCAAATCATATTTATTTAGATTTGTTTGGATCTTATCACTGTGATAATAAATAGGTGTTCATCCCAATGCAAAACGGAGAAGGGGGTCACAAGATTTTTTTGCTAGCTGGTAAGTTAATCTCGAAGAGCTTTGCATGCTATCTTATCATTCAATGGCAGTCAATAATTACTAGCTCATCGCTTTTGTTAAACTTGCTAATCATTGTGCCTCGTGCGCGGGGGAAAACTCCATCACTCCCACACACGAGTACACAGTAATGAATCACCGACGATTGTTTTGCCCCCGTAATTTTCGCCAAGATTCCTCTACTAAGCTTGTGAAGGAAGAAAGGATCGAGATGGGTTAATTAATGTGAAATAGGCATATATTCTTGTTCAGAGTCTTCAAAGGCTGGTTGGCATGTAGTTATATATGTTATGTGCCACTCTGGAAAGTCAATTTATCATGCACCACATTCTTCCACTCTAGTCAGCTGCTATCTTTCCTTTACAATAGTAATCAATATTACACGCACATACTCACTCTAGCCGGGATTTTTACTGTGATACTATAAATAAACAGTAAAAGATTTTACCAAAATGTTACACAAAAAAAATATTTCCCCATATACTACACCTGAAGTCGTTCTTCAGGTGAACGACTTCAGAATTACAAAGAAGTCGTTCATGCGAAGAACGACTTCCATTGATTTGACCTTTTTTTAATATTTTTGCAAAATCTGTCTTCTTTCATTCTTCCCCGTATGATTCTTTTACAATATTCTCATCATTCTCAATGTTCAATATTCTCCTCCTTCCACAAACTTTGGCTTCTAGACAATAGATTATGTATTTTGCTTGTAAAATATTATTATTCATGAAAATAAAATTATATACTTTTTTTATAAACTTGGTTATTAGCTTTTATTTATATGTTATTTTAAATTTAAATTAATATGCACTTTATTTAACTTATGTGTCATTATTTAAGTCTTATGTAACTATTACTCCCTTGTCCTTAAAACAAGACTTTTTAAGGAAGTTAATCTTGGTCTTAAAATTGTATGACATTAATTTTTTTAATGTTTACCCAAGTTGCTTCCATTATACTCCCTTAACAATAATCGTTAGAAGTCGTTCTTCGCGTGAACAATTTTCATTTCTTAGTCGTCATGCACTTATTTTCTCCTAACTGAACGCCGAATGAATTTCCTCCAAAAAAAAATATAAGATTTTCTACTACAAGTAATTTAATTAAGTTAAGAAGATAAATTACCTGATATAAGGGAAAACTTCTTTTTAACTACTTGAATCATCTTCCTTAATTTCCTTCATTTTTTGTTACTTGATAATTGTTAAGGGAGTATAATGAAAGTAACTTGGGTAAACATTAAAAAAATTAATGTCATACAATTTTAAGACCAAGATTAACTTCCTTAAAAAGTCTTGTTTTAAGGACAAGGGAGTAATAGTTACATAAAACACAAATAATGACACATAAGTTAAATAAAGTGAATATTAATTTAAATTTAAAATAACATATAAATAAAAGCTAATAACCAAGTTTATAAAAAAAGCATATAATTTTATTTTCATGAACAATAATATTTTACAAGCAAAATACATAATTTATTGTCTAGAAGCCAAAGTTTGTGGAAGGAGGAGAATATTGAACATCTAGAAGGAGGAAAATATTGTAAAAGAATCGTACGGGAGGAAGAATGAAAGAAGACAGATTTTACAAAAATATTAAAAAAAAGTCAAATCAATGGAAGTCGTTCTTGGCGTGAACGACTTTAGAAATCGTTCACGTCAAGAACGACTTTAGAAGTCGTTCTTCGCGTGAACGACTTTTTTGTAATTCTGAAGTCGTTCATCTGAAGAACGATTTCATATGTAGTATATGGGAAAATTTTTTTTTTTGTGTGTAGCATTTTGGTAAAATCTTTTTTTATTTATAGTATCACGGTAAAAATCACCACTCTAGCCTCGCATTTTAATTTACTACTAGTATTAATTAATGCTGTCGTTTTATTCACCTTCAACAACTGAGCCCCCGTAGTCAAATATATGTCGCTTCCCAGAAGGTACATTAAAATGGTTAGGTTGTTGGGCATTCTCTCATGGAAGATTCGGGGATCCATGGAAAAGGAGCCATTATTGTTCAAGCTATAAAACATTAAGATAAATACACACGCACACACCACCCTCTCATCATGTCTTCTGCGTACTCTTAGCCTTGACTAATATTTTCTTTTAACAGGTATATTTTTTGTCATGACATTGATCATTATTACTACATCCAAATTATATATGTTGACTTAATTGATATTAAGTTTAGTAATGATAAATTTAATTTTAAATCTCTCAACTCATTTTTTGGGTATGCTTGTTTTTTATTAATTTTGTTGTGTCTGGACTTCTTTAATTTAACTAGATTTTTTCTCCCCGGTGAGATGCACGGAAGTTAAAAATAAAAATGAAATAAACTAAATAACATAATTTTTTTAGTAACTATTTTATGATTAAAAATGTTACTTGAAAATAACAAAAGTTGATTACATATGGATATAAATAATCTAAATCATTGATTACAATTTTTTGGATAAAAGAGAAAATATGAATTATTTTTAAAAGACTTATTGCAAAATTGTGAGTTATCAAAATATATATTTATATGTTCAGTAGATATTTGAAGACAACAAAAATTGATTTCATATGAATATAAATTATCTAAATCATTGATTTCACACATTTAAATCAAAGAGAAAATATGAATTAATTTTATATGGCTTGATTGCAAAATTGTGTGAGTTATTAAAATATATTGTAGATTTAGATATTCATTTAATTTTAATCATAAATAAATGAGATGGGCAACTATTTGAGCAGTTTTGACTATTCAAAATAAACCAATAATATTGATAATGTAATAATGATTTAACAGAAATACATATGATTCAACAATTAATTGAGTATGGTTTAGATTGCAAAAGGAAAAAGATGATTTTTTTCCTTAGAAAAGGAAAAAGTGATAGATGACATATTTGTTATATTTTTTAGAATTTTATTTTATGTATATTTTTTAAAATATTAATGAAAATTCTAATTTACAAAAATCCCCTAAGAAATTGCACCTATGATATAAATGTGATGTGTATAAAAATATATGTATGTATGGTCGTATGTATATATATTTATATGATTTAAACTTTGTAGAATCTGTTAAATAAGAAATTTTAAATTATTTTTAAAAGGCATGTTTTTAGATTTGTGTGGGTTAACAAAATGAAATATTGATCTTCCTTTAATTTTATTCATTAATGTTTGTGATTGTTTAGTAAGATAGATAGGTAAGTATAAATTTTGAAAATATACGGTTCATATAGACAATAAAATAACAATTTAAATTGGAAATAAATGTTAGAGGACATCTTATGGGCAAGTTGGAATTTTGAAAATAAATCAATTATGTGGTTAATGCAATAATAGTATAAAATCAATATCAAACGTGTGTATAATGCGTTAACAATTATGTGGTTAAATGTTAGAAGACAGCTTATGGGCAAGTTGTCTAATTTACTGACTTATTTAAACACAATAGTTATTTTGTAAATTTTCGCAGCAAAATTAACAGTGCTAATTGTAAATCATATTTATATATATGTTTTAATTGTTGCCTAAAATAGTGATTTATTTTAAGACAAAAATTTGTTTGTATATCTGAAAAGTCAAATATTGCAGATTAAAAACAAATACATATAGATTGATTTTTCTATAAACAATATTACACTAAGAGATATGTACGTAATAAAAATGAGAGTTAATATAGAATACCTTCTTAAAAAGTATATATATGTGTATAAGTGTATTTAATCATTGCTCAATATTAAATAACTTACATACATTTATGTATTTAATCATTGTTTTGCCCAATTTTAAATAACTTTCAAAATTAAAAAAAATACATTCTCAAAAGTAGAAATATATGATAAGTAATGATTAATTATTGGCATTGAAATTTGAAATTAAGAATAAAACCTTCCATTATTGGCATTGAAATTTGAAATTAAGAATAAAACCTTCCATTATGACTTTGATTATGTGAACATGTGGACCAATAATTGATTTAAGTAAAGATGATGTCATTGGACATATGAACCAATGTGATTGTTGCTAGGAGCTTTCAAAAAATATATAGATAGATATAGATTTTGGGTCTCGATTTTTTCTTAGATAGTCTTTAAACTTTTATTTAATAAAATGATGTTTCTGTCTGGTCGCGGAGAAAACTCGTACGTTAATTAGAAAAAGATTGCGCCAGAGTTTCATCACATCACATTACATATATCATCCATATTTGCAGTAGGTCAAAGTGTTCTATTAGTTTCCTGTGCGCAACCCCCCCAAACAGCTCTCGTAGCTCAGTTGGTTAGAGCACCCGTTTAGTAAGCGGGAGGTCTTGAGTTCGACTCTCAACGAGAGCATTGTCATTTTTCTTTTGTCCTTTTCAAGTTTGCACATTTTCTTTGGCTTATTTTTACCTGCTGAAGCAAAATTTTGGCTAGAATCATTGAAGTCTGATCTTCCAAGCCTGGAATCCCTCTTCCATTTCTAATCGTTTTGGATTTGAAATTCAAGTCATGGAACAAAAGGCAAATGCAAGGAAAGCCACGATTGTTCACATTTTTTCCGCAAAACTTGCATTTTTTTTAATATTCTGGTTTGATGTTAACCATATTTCCTGGTTGAAAGCCTACTTTCTAGAGGTGCTGGAAGTTCTAAAGTGTTGAATTTCTTGTTGTCATGTGAAGATTTGGGGGGTTTTATCGTCATTCTTCTCATTTCCAGGAAAACATTCAATGAAGGGACCCTTACATGTGCTTCTTACGTTCTTGGCTTTGTTTTTTCCCCTTGTGACGATGAACTTCTGTTGCATGCTAAGTCAAAAAAAAATGTTGGATGCTGAAAACTGCAGATTCGCTCATTTGTAGCAAACTGATTGGAAGAGACAAGTTCATGGACCACCATAGAGAAACCTTAGGATGGAATGCTCGCATTCTTGAGAAAAAGGTTGTTGAAGTCTGTTTCATCCTCCAACTTCAGTTCTCAAGATTTCGATGGTGATGAAGGGCTCGTTCTCAACTCATCACTTAAGAAAATCCTTTTTGTCCCAATTTTAATAGGCTTTTTGCAAACATTTTGGGTAAATCTGACCAAAATATAGATGGAAGAGCACTCCAATAGAAGAGGTTTAGCTTTTTTTATGAGAAGAGGCCAAATTGATACATCAGTTGAAAATCCTCTTGACATGCATCGAAAGATTCGAATACGACAACAGTTTGCTTCAGTGCTTCTGAAGATTGAAAAATTTGTAACCTCATTATATTAGAAGAGATCCTCCGTCAAGAAAACATTACTCATCCTTGCAGCTTTTTTTTTTGGTTTAGTTAAAGTGCGGCCATCTTTTTGTTATCATTGAATCATAGAAAAGTTGCACCATTTCACCACTTTCCTTCCTGGGATCACAGCAAGAGCTAGTTTAAAGAAGGGAAATCTTGATTGCTAGGTTTGCTCTTTTATCACCATATTTCTTAGCAAAAGATTCATGGAAAACATGGAGCACTCTGCATTTTGGTGTTACACTTGACCCTTATTTGGGGATTTCTTCTATTTTTTCTTTTTTTGGGGGGACAGGGGTTCCTTCTCTGTTTGTAGTTGAGTAAACTTCCAAGTGTGTACTGTAATAATTTCTTACTGGAGCATATAATCCATAGGAAATTAGGCGTCCAATTCAGCTGCAAATACTCTACAATTTTGAAGATTGTTGTTCCTACTTCCAATGAATTGTGGCGAATGATTCAATGATCCATGTCATGTCCTAAATTTGGCCTGATCTGTTTGTGTGTTGCCAGGCTGAGAAAGATTGTGCATGTCAATCAATTGTGGTGAATGATTCATGTAATGCAATTTGTTTCCTCTCATCATCTCTGTTTTACGTCCAACAAGGGCTTAGCTTACCATATTCCTTTTTTCGTACCGTTTGTTATAAGTAGCTGTTACTTCAAAAGATGCTTAGTATTATTCTTTTAAATTATGCTCTCAGGGATTAGCAACTGTTCTAGAATACAGTGTGAGATGGCACGCGGGAAATAGTTGGCCAGTATTCACTGAAGCAAAGGATAGAAATCAGCCACGAAAATTCTTGCATGATCCGTGAGCCTTCTGCTAAATGACAAAATTAATCAACTGCCTAAATACACCATTTCAGTTTAATGTGGACGATTTTGAGGCACCAACTGGTTCAATTTCCTTCTGCCTAATCACGCTTATGCGAACAAGTTAATTGCGCTACCTTTCCGCATCGTCATCCAGTAGGTCACAACCTTCGTCATCACAATACGGCTGAACTTATGGGTGGTGTTCTTTTCACCTTTTTTTTTGGTGAGGAAAGAAAACAATAAAAGTTACTCCACGTTAAACGAAAATCAGCTAAACAAACTAAATGAAATCAGTGGCATTATTCCAGCACCTTCATTTAGAATATCATTTTTGGAATTCTGTTCTCCTCATGATCACCATCCCATGCTATTTTAATACTCATAAAGCATGTCCAAAATTGTGTGATTCAAAGGTTACTGTTTTGGATATTACACATAAAAACTTCAATAAAATTATCTTTATGACCTTTTGTAATACCTCGAATTTTAGTTTGACTCATTGATTCTTAATTGCTTACTTTATTTATTATTAATCTTTTGTATTTTCTCAGTACTAAACATTAGTCGAATTTTATCTGTATTTACATTGCCTTGCATTGCATCTGTCATTGCGCGCGTCAGCCCGCACTGTGTATAATTTTCGAAGGCTGAAAAAACATATAAATAATACAACTGGTTTGATTATTCCTTGTCTCCTTTTCATTCACTTTATTAAATCATAATCATCGATCTCTATATTTGCCGACTTATAAATGTATAAATTTCAGTGCAACCTTTTGTTGTCTCAACCTGTAATCTTCTAGCGACTTCTCCTTATTCAATGGTCAAATTTAGTTGCAGCGTGGTTGCTTTCTGATTCCCAAATTGCTTGGAACAAATTCCAAGTTCCTCGTGGGAGATTATTAGATCCCATTTGTCTGATTTGAAGCCTCTTCATATAATTGACGTTTTATGACAGTAATTCGATATCGAAGTTCGAGTTCAATATCAAGGATGGCGGAAGAGATAAAGACGGCTAACCTTGGATCCTCTGCTTCTACTTCTGCAAAAACTAGTCGCTTCTGGCCTTCTCTTCTTCGTTGGATTCCCACTTCCACCCAACACATCATCGATGCCGAGAAGCGTCTTCTCTCCATTGTCAAGTAGTAATTATTTTCTTCCTATGCTATTCCGAAACCCTAAATTTTCCCCCAATAATTATCTGTGGAATTAGTTGCGTTGAAAATTTGGGGTTTCTAACAATTGTGATTCCTATTGAAAATTCAAATATTAGTTTTCCGTTACTATCCTTTAATTCTGGGAGAATTACTTTATTCTTTGATGTTTTTTAAGAAATTTATTCGGAGTTGGATTGAAGTAATAACAAAAGAAACCTGATTAGGATTCAGTCAACCTTTTTGAATGAAGTGATCGTTTAACTGATATGATCACCTTACTTGTGTTACCCAAATTGCAATTAATTGGGGGCATATTCGATGATGATTCTTATGGCTTCTTGTACAGGACGCCTTTTGTTCAAGAATTGGTTAATATAGGCTCTGGTCCACCGGGGTCGAAAGTTAAATGGTTTCGTTCGTCAAGCAATGAGCCAAGGTTTATCAATACTGTAACATTTGAGAGTGCACAAAATTCTCCTACGCTCGTAATGGTTCATGGTTATGGTGCTGCGCAGGGCTTCTTTTTCCGTAATTTTGATGCGCTTGCCAGTCGTTTCAGAATCATTGCTATTGATCAACTTGGGTGAGTCTAGCTTCTCTCTCTCTCTCTTTTTTTTTTTGGTCTGAAAGCTTCTCTTGACCCTAAAGCTATATGGTAGTTGATTTAATGTCATTCGTCCAAAAAAAACTCCATTACTGAGGCCAGAGCGCAGAATGCTTCTTTTTAAATTTATGCTTCATTTTAACGTAGTAAAGCTAATTGAAGGAAATTAGATCCAAGAAATTCTTCTTTCAAATGTCATTTACGTTAATTTACTCCCTCTCCTTTTCACAAGTGTTGACACGCTCAACATGTTATTATGGAAACTTGCATGAAAAATTGAAACCTGCATGAAAAATTGAAGTTATAAAAGGAAAGTGACATGAGACATTTCAAGCCCTTGTTTAGGTCATTTACTTGGGATATATTTGTACCTCTCTAATCGATTTCTTTCATTCATTTTGGTCATTAAGTCCTTCTAAGTTTTTACCATTTTGCCCAATAAATACCTGTTTAATGATTGGTACTGTAAATTCTGTTTAGAGGGGAGATGTGGAGTATAGTTTTGGCCAGTATAATTGATCTTTTTTTCCCTTTAAACTTTCTTTTGTAGTTGGGGTGGATCAAGCAGGCCTGACTTTACATGTAAAAGCACAGAAGGTTGGTAATGTAAAATAGTAATATTGTCAACCGACAGGATGAATGCTAAATTTACTTTTGCAAGAGGAACGTCCTATTTGTTATTGAAACTGAAAAGTATTCTAACAACTAATAATTTGTTGTTGAAATTACAGAAACTGAGGCATGGTTTATTGATTCTTTTGAGGAATGGAGAAAAGCCAAAAATCTGACCAATTTTATACTACTTGGACATTCTTTCGGTGGTTATGTTGCTGCTAAATATGCCCTTAAGGTGAATGCCTTCCCATATTTCATTCTGATCTTAATTGGCAACATTTTTTTTTATTGTAAATATTCTGATGTGTAATTTAATTATCTAAATATAGCACCCTGAGCACGTACAGCACTTGATTTTGGTGGGACCTGCTGGATTCACGTCAGAATCAGAGCCCAAACCTGAGTGGTTTACAAAGTTTAGAGCAACATGGAAAGGAGCAGTCATGAGCCATCTTTGGGAGTCTAATTTTACGCCTCAAACACTTGTCAGGTAAAATTACTCAGCCCAGCAGATTGGCTTCTGGATGGCTGTTTGATTATTGTACCTTACTGTTCAAATAGAATAGAGTAAATTATATAGACTTCTAAGTTTTGTGAAAATCTTGGGATAAGGCTTGTTGTTGTATTTGTAGGATTTATCTTTCTATATGTTTGTTGCAGAGGATTAGGTCCTTGGGGTCCTGATGTAGTCCGCAAGTATACAAGTTCTAGGTTTGGTACACATTCAACTGGTGAAGCATTGACTGAGGAGGAATCAAGATTGCTGACAGGTATGGTTCAATAATATATTGACACATGGTTTCAATATAAGAATTTATTCTAATAGTTGATTTCTTTCTATTGAAGATTATGTTTACCATACCTTAGCGGCCAAATCTAGTGGAGATCTGTGCTTAAAATATGTATTCTCTTTTGGAGCCTTTACAAAGAAGCCCCTTCTTCACAGGTTTGGTGATCTCCTACTTTTTTGTTTAGCTTACATTTCAAATCAGCGACACTTTTCTCTTCAACCAATAGCTGCATTATAAAATGGCATCTAATTTGCAGAGTATGGCAATCATAAAATTTTGATGATAACAGAGATCCAAATGTTCTGTTTGGTCGGTTGTAAATTTGTGCATGGTACATTTGATTAAAAAGTATTTATTTTCAAACTTTTTTATGTTAGCTTGGTCCTGATGGGTTTCTGCTGGAGAAATATTTTGCCCTATAGGGACCCTCTCCCTGTTGATGACGGTTTTGTGGGGATGAGTTGCTGTTGTTAATTGTTATACTATCGTGGAACTGGAATTTTTTGAGATGATGACATGGAATATTTAGGATGCTGTATAACTTGACATTGATATATTATATTTATTTCAGGAATGAATTTTGTGCACATTATATGTAGGCATAACGGAGTAGTTGTGGTTGGGTGATATTGGATTTGCATTTACTAGTATGTTTGTAGAACTTTCCTGCATAGTGTGCACCTCTTCAGAAAAGGGTAGAAAAGAACAATACAGGAGATAGGGCAAGAGAAAAGAAGAGAGATTGTCCTTCGTCTGATCACGATAACTTGTATAACGCTACGTTTCTTTTTTTTTTTGGGGGGGGGGGGTGTTTCTAATTTATGCTGCACTGCTTGTTGCTCGATGATGGATATTTAAGTTTGTTTCGCAGCAACTTATTATGATGATGCAATGCACTTGAGCTTCTTGTTCATGGTTTGTTGCTGATTGATGAATATTAATGCTTGTTGCATACCCATGAAAGACATCCTTGGAAATCTCATGCATTTCATATACGAAGTAGTAGTATTTTTTATGACAAGGATATACACAAAACTGTGGGCTTGTAGCGAGCGTTAGGTACTTGGTCTGGTGAGGCTTCATATAGGGAATGGCCTCTTGTTCAAATATAGACGCTTATCTTTGATATTTTACTGGCTCATTTTTATTATTATTATGGTATGTGTCAGTTTGTAACGTGTTGTGTTTTTCCTTTCCCTCTCAGCGCCTCAGAGTGGAAGGTACCAACCACATTCATATATGGTTACCAGGATTGGATGTGTTATATTGGGGCCCAAGAAGCTCGTAAGCATATGAAGGTCCCATGTGAAATCATCAGGGTTCCTCAGGTACGACTTTTTAAATTTCCCTAAACATGAATTTATCGTGATATTTTTTAAACTGAAAAGTATAATTTGTTTTGCAGAGTGGGCATTTTGTGTTCATTGATAACCCAACTGGCTTTCATTCAGCTGTGTTTTATGCTTGTCGAAGGTTTCTTTCACCTGATCCACTCAGTGAATCCCTTCCTGAAGGCCTGACCTCTGCATAGGGTTATAGTTTTGTGCAGCTCTATCAATTATCATTATTTTTTATAGGTGAATGCCGTGGTAAGTGTATAAACATTATTGCGGTGTTAAAATGGATTAATTCTTAAGTGCACGAGTTGCCGCGGTATATTCATGTATATGCTACAGAAAATAAAATGTGTATGAACTATGAACATTTTTACCCAAATAGAGGGGAAATGAGAACTCATCTATTAAAAAAAAAAATCATAAAATGGAGGGAAAAAACCACCGGGAAAGATATTGATCTCTGAAACCTGTTTGGTGAGACTTGGCTCCACTCGCATTTACCTGAGGCAGATGGTATGCTGGTGAAAGTGAATTTACTCCTGACAGGTTTGGACTTTTTAGGTGAGGAATTTTCAAGTCTTGTAGGAGTTAATTTTTGAATTTCTGTTCAATATTTAATACAATGCGATGTGTAAACTATGGTGAAATTATTTTTCCTTTTATAAACAAGAGTTTTAGGTATAAGAGCCAACACATAATCATGAACTCAAAGCGTTTTAATAAACCCCTGACATTGTGAGTTAACACATAAACATGAACTCAAAGGGTTTTAATAAACCCCTGACATTGTGAGCTATAAATCAAAGTATGAACCAATTTTTGGTTGGCACAAGCACGATGCATCTATTTGTTGCAAAGTTTGCTGAGGTGAAAGTGAGACGAAAATGTTGAGAGTTCATAATACTCTACATGGCCTGGCCGCCTGGGAGTTGAGGGCTTTGATAAATGATAACTGCCCATAGGCAAAATGTACGGGGTTAGTGACAGTCAGTCTAGTAAATGAGGACAAAGATATAGCTGGACTCTCTGAATTGTCATGACTTCAATCAATTGTCACTCCATTTAGTCCATTTATTCAATCACAAGTGCATCCTTCTTACTCCACGCCACCCTCCTTTTAATAATAGATAATTGGCATATTGAGCTCACCAAGATAATAGGCTTCTTGTACATCATTTTCTTTAAGGAAAAAAAAATTCAATTTGTTTTTTAACAATTATTTCTCTTAACCCTTTAGGTTATTAAATTTATGATCATATAAAAACAACAGCTCCACATTAAATAACGCATCAGCCATTTTAATTATCATATTTACAATTGACTCAATAGTCAATACATTTCTTTTTTTTTTTTTAATATATAGTCAATATAATTGACTCAGTAGTCAATACATTTCTACAAGAACTTCATGAATTTGAGTGGATGCTTATAATTTGTAAATATTACATTTTTGGGATAAATTTTACATTTTTTGTTAATATACTAATCAAGTAATGTTGATCGACTTTTATTTGTGCCGGGTCAATTAACTGATACTTTTTTATAGAATCGAATTTAATATATATATATAGGGAAAATGATAGATAACTATCTTATAAATTTCAAATCTCATATAGGAGATTTTAAATAGTTGAGTAACAGTATTAATTAGTTGACTAATGATATCAATAATTACAATTCATTTACATCTTATTTTAAAATTTAGAAGGTATTTACTTGTCATTTTGCCTATATATATATCAAACATTTCAAAACCAGTTAAACATGATAATTATTGATTTATTGTGGATGTTATATCAGACATACGATTTTTCAATAAATTATATAATTCAACAATCATGAATGAATAATGATGTTGCATTTTTTATAGTTTGTATGGATAAATGAAATGTATTTAATTTTCGAAATAACAAAATTCAACCTTTTTTTAAAAAACCTACCCCCATTCAATATTCACATACGCATTGACCCCTACCTGTTTTTCCCATGGGGGTGAGCACATCATATATCCTGCGTGCCAACATACTTATTGATTCACAAGTAATTGGTCCAAAAAATAATAATTGATTCACAAGTTTACCAAGACTTCACTTGTGTCCACGTGCTAGTCAATGCATAATATTGCGTCCACACCTCTCACTGTTTTTTTTTTAAACTATTACAGCGTTATTTTTCCCCATGCACACAGTGAAATGCATGCGCAGTCGAAATTCTGATTGGGAGACAATGGGAAATCTAACTGTATTGTGATGTAAATGTGACTATGCTTGGGGTAATACCAAGGTTCAAAAAACCGGACCGGGCATCAAACCGGATGAGGCACTGGTTCAAGGGTTAATGGTCCGACCGGGGGTCCGACCGGGTCAAACCGGTTATATTAAAATAATAAAATTTTATTGATATTAGCATTAATAATCACTAATATCAAAATGTAAATGTAGATAGGTATACATGATTCATCAAATATGAATATTTTAATGTTTCTATATAGGGAAAAAGAGAAAATACTAGTTGATTACACATGAAAATAAATATTATTCTACAATCCATAGACTAAAATATAAATACTAAGAGTAACAATAATTAAATATTAAGTATATGCAAGTAAAATAGCATTTAAAGTATTATAGTTTTCTAATTTCTAAAATTGAGTGAAGTGAAAGTTAATTATTAGGTGAATTATAATAAAATGATTTTATTTTTTTTAAAAAAAAAATGGCCAACCCGGGTCAACCCCCGGGTTGGCCGGTTTCTGGTCCAACCCGGGCATTTGACCCGCCCGGGTTGGCCGGTTTACCCGGGTTGACCTGTCATTGGCCGGGTCAACCTGATTCCCGGTTTTTTGGCCAAGCCGGACCGGGCCCGTGGCCGGTTCCCGGTTCAACCGGTTGAACCGGCCGGTCCGGTTCTTTGATCCTTGGGTAATACTACCTTTGTCTTTAGCAATGCTTATTTCCTTGCCTCTGTGCTCAATAACTTATCGTTTTGAGCAGTAATTATTTGTATCTTTTAACATAATTTTAGTTTTGTAACAGTGAATAAAAGAATATTATGTGCATTGTACTAGTACATTACGTCATGATATCAGGATATGATGGTACGATTAGCCGTGAACTACGATGTTAGCTGTTCTTCTTGGAACCCATTTCGATTTCAATTAATAACCTACAGGTTTACCTGTGAATGTGAGGCATCCACAAAAAGAGGGTATTTATTTTTTCAAATAGTCATAGTAATAAGTCATAAAACAACATCAATTTTTTTTTAAATCAAAGATATAATGCTTTACAAAAAAAAAAAAAAAAACAAGTGAAGAGTTTGTCAGAAGCAATTGCGATAAGAATTACATTAACAGATTTATAAATTCATAATGTTAAGAGTTGTTTTATAGCCAGAACAGAGTATTAGAGTGATATATCAAATGAAATAAAAAATAATTTAACTATTTCAATATATATAGGCAATTAAAATACTAATAAATGTTTATATCATTTTTTAGCCAAAAATATTTATACAATTTAAAATCAAAGATTCTTTTTTTATTTTTAATTTTAGTACCACACATATTGCATTGGGTCCTACACTCTAAAGTATTCGTCCCAAACTTTCACTTGTTTTTAATTGGGAAAATCCATTTGATTAATGCCTATACTTTTATTCTATTTTTGATTTTGGTATTTATGTTTTTATCTCCTAATTTAATCATTAATTTTGCTCCATTATCACTATTAGCTCCTCTAACTTTATTTTATTAGTATAGTTAGCCTTTAAATAGGAGCTAATGGTGTTTACAAAATAAAATTAAAACATTTAATTAGGATAAAAATACATATAAGTACTAAAATCAAAATTAAATAAAAGTATTCTGTCCAAAATAATTTTAAATAAAAGTATAGGTACCAATAGATAATGTATAAAAAAAAATAATTGCCAACCAATATATTTTTTATTTTCAGTTATAAAATTCGAAGCTCTGGATATAAAATGAGGCAATAAACAAAATAAGTGTGGAGCGTCATAAAGATAAAAAGTTGCCAGGCCAACGGCTTATAGTGTAGCTCTTGCCGATATCATATCATATGGGTCTTCGCATTGAGAAATGCCAGTTGATTAATTAAAAAGAAAAAAAAAGAAAAAAGAAAAGGAAAACAACAGTTCCTCGAGAGAATCTGGGTGGTTTGTCTTTTAGCTTTCAGAAAAATTATTTATGATAGATAGCATTTCTGATTCGACAGATTCACGGATTCTGATGCCCCCATTTCTCCCTTTCTCCAAGACTCATATTAACGGTTACTTTCCTCCACCCTCCTGTCTCGACACGTGTCCCCTCCATTTTCGTTACCCTTCATTTGGCGGGAACACCCTCCCACCAGGTTCTCCAGCCCGGAATTACGGATACCCCATTTGACCACACCACCATAGAGTCAAACCTTAATCCGAAAAGAATAAATAATAAATAAACAGTACTAATAGCTAAGACGAAAAAAATGAACTTCAATTCAACACAAAAAAAAAAAAAAAAATTCTCAATAACCATGATTAACTCAAATAAATTATCCTGTTACTTTCGCCATTCTTTCTTTCTTCTTTTTCTTTTTTCTTTTTTTTTTTCAAGTAGGGGAAGGTAACGTGGTGGGATCGGCCGACGATGGAATCTCCGGTCCGACCCGGCAACCTTCAAGCATGAAAACAATGTCAGCCATTGATGGCCTATCAAGAGGATCTGGTGCTGTGCATAAAAGAGCCACTTTGATTCCCAACAAGAACTCTTCCCATTCTGATGATTCTGGGTCTAGCTCTAGCAACCCAGGTTCAAGTAATTCTGAAATCTGACCTCTTTGCAATTGCCTTTTCACCCATTTCACTATGTCTTCATCTTGCGTGAACATCACTGGTTTTCTTCCTGTAAGTATCTCCAACAATACTATCCCAAAGCTGTACACGTCAGCTTCCTTGGTCGCTTGACCAGTCAACGCTGCTTCCGGCGATACGTACCCCAGTGAACCTATGGGAGTGGAAGATGAGGATGCTTCTGCTGGGGTTGCGATTGTGATTCTGTCTAAACCAAATTCTGATAAATGGGCTTCAAAATCAGCATCAAACAGAACATTTTGAGGCTTCACATCGCCATGAACTATTGAGACTGAATGTAAGAAGGCTAGTCCACGAGCAATGCCCAGTGCGATGAGATGACGCATAGGCCAATTCAGTACATGGCCATCTTGCTGAGATGCTTCTTGAAGAAGAGTCCCAAGGTTTCCATTGGGCATGTAGTCATAAACAAGAAGCCTCACGTCAGGTGGCCCTGCGTAATAGCCACGCAAAACTGTTAAATTACGGTGCTTCACTTTTCCTAATGATTCTGCTTCTTTACGGAAGCTTCTTTCCTCGATTGATCCATCAGGAAGACGACGGATTGAAAGTACCATTCCATCTGGGTATGAGGCTTTGAACACAAGGCCGTATCTTCCTCTGCTCAACACATTCTCTTCATCAAACTGTCTTGTTGCTTCTAGTGTCTCAGCATAAGTGATCTTGTTATTGAACATTACTAGTTTTGGGCCTCCATTTTCCCCACTTCCTCTACCTCTGTCTGCTCCTGAACTTGAACGAGCAGGGCTTTTCTTCTTCTTCTCCCCTGTTACTCCTTCTCTCAGCTTCTTCCGCCACCGTAAGAGGCTATAAATGTATCCACAGCAGCATAGTCCCAAAAGGCATAATCCACCAATAGCCACGCCAATAAAAATTATTAGCCTCTTCCTCTTTCGCCTTCTTACATTTGCACATTCACTGTGTAATGGCTTTCCGCATAACCTGTTATTCATTGCATATATAGAAGGATCATTGAATCTGGAGCCCAGCATTCGTGGAATCTCACCCGCAAGATTATTTTTAGAGACGTTTAAATACTTCAAACCAGATATGAGTGACAGGCTGGCCGGAATGGCTCCGCTCAGCTGATTTGAGGAGAGATCTAAGGCAGTCAGGTTTGATAGATTTGACAGGGATTCTGGTATTTGACCCGTTAGTTGATTAGCATCCAATAGCAGCGAAGTCAAAGCAGAACATTCGGATATTTCTTCTGGAATATCTCCTGTAAGCTTGTTGTCCCCTAAATCAAGGACCCTTAATCGATTAAGACGGTCGATATAGCCGGGAATGGTACCATGCAAATGATTTGAACGAAGCTCGAGCACTTCCAGCTGAGAACAGTTACCAATCTCTGATGGTATGCTACCAGAAATATGATTCTGAGACGCAGAAAGAACAATTAACGACCGAAGAAATCCATAAGTAGCTGGAATCTCACCAGAAAAGAGATTGGAGCTGATATTAAGATATTGTAGAGTAACCAGACTGCTGAAACCCTCAGGAACGGCTCCAGATAAGTGATTCTCTTGAAGAGCAACAACCTGTAGGCTAGGTAATCCGAAAAGCTCGATTGGCAAATCACCTGAAAGACTTTGTCTACTTAAATCCAGCACCGTTAGTTTCATCAAACCACCAACACTAGCAGGAATCTGTCCTGAAAACCCACAATGGCTCAAATTCAGAACCTGCAAAGCTGTTAACTCCCCAATGGCAGACGGAAGTTGGCCTGAAAATTTATTATTGCTGAGATTCAAAGTACTCATGTTACCCAATCGCATTAATTCAGGGGGTATAACCCCTGTAAGTTTATTATTGCTCAAATTCAACGACTCGAGCTCAGAAAGTGTTCCCAAACTCGTGGGTATAGGACCAGTAAACAGGTTATCGCCAAGGGATAACATTCTGAGGTTCCTCATTTGGCCAAGAAATGAAGGAATGAGTCCAGAGAATCGGTTTCCTCGAAGATCAAGAACCTGTAACAAACTACATTTCACAATCTCACGAGGAACATAACCAGACAATGAATTGTTCGCCACCCTTAGCTCCTCTAGGTTCAATAAATTACCAATACTCGCCGGCAAAACACCAGAAAAGTGATTCCCGGAAAAATCAACAGCTCTCAAAGACGTCGCATAAGTCAACAACCAGGAGGGAAATGCAGAACGAATAAGATTCTCCTCAAGCTCTAAAACCTCCAAAACATTATTAACACACCTTGGATTTGGCGGCTCGGAAATGCCCGTGAGTGCATTAAAGCCTAATTGAACGATCCTCAGCGAAGAAGAATTGGCCAAGTGGACATTGCAAAACAGAGAAGTGGGGACCGTTCCCGAAAGTTGATTCGACGACAACGACAGCACCTGAAGCCTCGGCATAGTCCCCATCGTCGCCGGAATCAAACCGGAAAACGCATTATTCACGGCGCTAAAATGCACAAGCGAAGAACAGTTAACCAAAGCCGAAGGCAAAGTCCCGTACAACTGGTTAGAATCAAGCCAAAGATACTCAAGCTGCCCTAAAACTCCAACAGAGCCAGGTATTCTACCAGAAAACCGATTATAAGACAAGTTGATGAGACGTAACTGAGATTTCGAGGAAAAATTCGCCGGAACATCACCGGAAAATGAGTTCGAAGATAAATCAAGAAACCGGAGAGAATCTGAGAAATCTCCGGTGATTCTTCCAGAGAGGAAGTTATGAGCGACATTGAGGATTTGAAGGTTGGTGAGGTTGAGAAGAGAAGGAGGGAGGTTACCAGAGAAGGAGTTATTATGAAGGTAAAGAGAACGAAGAAGGAGACATTGAGAGAGAGAAGGAGGAATGGAGGAATTGAAGTTGTTAGAATGAAGGCTCAACTTACGAAGCTGAAGCAAACCGGAGAGAGAATCAGAAAGCGGACCGGAAAGTTGAAGACGAGGCAAGCGAATATCACGAACTCGCTTGTTGTAACAGACAATGCCACGCCAGTCACATGGAGCTGAAGGCGTGGAAGGATCCCAACCGTCCAATGAGCCAAGAGGATCGTGGAGGCGAAGCCTGAAAGCCGTTAGGGCTTCGATCTCTGATAAGGACTCAACACAACAACACAATAATGAGGCTAAGGCCAGGAAGAGCAAGAAAAAAGTAGCCGTTGAAGCCATTGGAGGAGGAGGAGGAGGACAGATTTATGGGGACGATGAAGGCGTTAGGGAATGGCCATTGGCGTTTGTGTTTCTGTGTGGACGTTGAAGTTGAAGGAGGAGGAGCGTGTGTTACAAACAAACTTTGCAATTTTGGAAGCGGAAATCAATATTCCCTCTCTCTTATACTAATACTGTTGTTATTGTAAGTTTGTAAAATCTCTCTCCCTCTCTCTCTCTCTCTCTCTAAAATTGTGTCACTTTGCGCAGTTCCCAAAAAGGACTGACTGTGAGGGGCTTTTTGGAGATGAAAGTGTAGCAGAAAGGAGGAGGGGGGCTTTTTGGCTCGAAGTTGGTTGGTATAATGAGGAGAGGTCTTGTGAGTTTTTATCCCAACATGGGGCCATCACTTTTGTGCTCTTTTTTGCTTATACTCTCATGCAATTGGCTCTCTAATTCCCACTCATTCCGTAAATTGACGCATCATGTTCCTATTGTGGTCGCCACTTCCTGCTCTAATCTAATCTAATCTAATATAGGAACATGCTTCCTCTTCATTAAACCATTATCTCACCTCATTCCTCCATTAAGCATCCCTTTCTCTTCATCATTACTCCTCTGCTTCTCTCTTGACCGCTTAGAAGTAACAATTTTGTTGGTTTTATTGCTTTCTTTGAGAGTACTAGCTAAGAGTCCGTATTAGGAACATATATAAATACACATAGCCTTTTTCTTTCCCATCATTTAAGGAAGATGTAAAAAACTTCTCCCTCACCCTCTTTTTTTCTTTACTAAAAAAGATCACTTCCTTTATGATATAAAGAGGACGAATTGTTTTTGGGGGAGAAAAGTTGTGTATAGCATATATATCCATCATGAATTGATTCAATGAGAATTGGTCCACTTTATTACTCATTTGCCACAGATCTACTTTAGGTTCAATATAATAAAATGGGGGCATTAAAGCAGACCATTCCATTAAATAGGTTTGGGGGAGATAATAAAGGGGTAGGAGGGAATTTTATATGGATTTAATAGTAATAAAATTATGGGGTCTTGTTAGTTTCAAAAGGAGACCCCAACGCATACAGACGCAGACACACCAATTGCATTCATGGCAGCAGAGCCGTTTTATGGGCCAGTCTTTATGAATTGAATAGTGTCTCCTTCGTTTAAAGTTATACACACGCAGCAGTTGCTTCTATCATAAATGAAACCTGCCAGGTTGACCAGATCTCCCTCGAGAAGACGTGCCTGTTCTTTTCCCTCAGAGTCTCGTCTCATGACTGGGAGGGCCCGTTACCTTTTACCATAAGCCCATTTCTAAAGCCCAATTTTACTCAGCCCATCTTGAAAGTGTTCAGTACTTCAGTTCGCCAACTATAACATTAACAACTATCAATAGGAGTTAGTACTAAACGGAGGGGTTTTACCCGCATAAACATAAGATCTTGGATTAAAGTCCATGTGAATACTAAAAACATCCTTAAAAGAGCTACCTCCAACAGGCCCAACAACGCTAGAATCTCATCTAGTTGGATAAGCCATATCGAAAACAACAACAATCAGAGTGTTTGGCTGGGCCTTTTTGGGCAAAATAAGTACTTATTTTTTACAAAAAGAACTTAAAGTTAAAAAAGGCTTCTGATGCTTGTTTGGCTGGGCTACCCATTTAAAAGAACTTATAGCTTTTCAGACCTAATAAGCACAAGTTGATCAATTCAACTTATTTTGGGTGCAAAAGTACTTATTTTTGTTGCAATGACGGGACCCACGAAAAAGTTGTTTGTAACATTACCTCCAAATTCCACTTTTAACTACTAACAACAATATATTAAAACGTTTATAGTACTAACTATGTTAGGAAAAAGAATTAAATTACCAAAAATTCGCTAACATAGTTAGAAAAAAATCTTTCCATAATATTTATATATAACTTCAATCTCAACTCCAATCTCTGTCATCACAATATAACTTCCTTCCCAGTACAATAACAGAGAATTTCATTATGCATGATTAAACTCCACACATCATTCTTAAAATACCATACCATAATAGGTATTATACAATAATTTTTCCCCAGAGTAGGAACAAAGTTCAGCGGAAGCATCATACAAAATATGATCCTAAATGTGGCAATACCTCCTGTCCTTCTAGTCCAGAGTATCTCACAATATCAGTGAGAAGTTCCCGGATCCTTCCCTTGACCTCCTACTTCGCTCCTAGGACCTGCAAAAGTGAGATCAACGGGGGTAGCCCCAAACGCAACCACTGACTACTCATCTAAGTGTGGTGTGTGCTAGCAAGGTGTCCAGTGGAATACATATATGTATATATATATATTAGTTCAAACAGCATGCTCAGGTATTCACATATAATGCATATCTTGGTCCCAAATATCTTTCACAGTTTATAAGTACAAAATAATCCATCCCAAATCATCTCCAAAAATAATATATATCATTAATAATCACAACAACCCAAACGAATCCTAATAGAAGCGTTGGGAAAACATGTGGGACCAGTCGGGACCTTCCACCCACCCCTGATCACCACGGTACAGTTCACGAGGGACTCTCTACCCTCCCTGAATAGTACCACAGATTAGAAGGATCTCTGTCCTTTCTGAATCCGTAAGGGGCGATATCCCCTCTTTCGTCTTTCTCTCCTTTATTTCTCATAATATATCAATTAGTCCCTGTGGCGCAACAGGGTACCTCATCACGTGATGGCACAATTTCCAATTCACCGGTGTCACATACCCAAATAATTTCTCACATACAACACATAGATATGCAACACCACAATCAGGCACCAGGCCTTCCAGTATTTTCATAATATACATATATTAAATAATTTCCAAAACCACATATATTTCCGTTTCAAATATTTCACATCACAAATTTATGCCATTTCAAAATAATACTCCACAGGACATTTATTATAAAAATATTAATATTCCAAGATCTCATTTCCATATCTCATCAATCATCAATTGATAATCAAATCTCAATTTGTAATTCAAAATCTCATCTCCATATAACATCATAATTTTCAAATAATAATATTTCAAATTTCTTACTAACACTACACACACACATAAACAAGCAGAAAGCGGTTACCTGATAGCTGGCACCAATCTCACAATAGTGCAGCTCCCCCGTGCTAACTTAGTGCAATTCAAGCACTACACAACCATACATACAACCACAATTAATTATTTACCCAACAATTTTACGTGTTGAAAACTAAATTATTTACTACCATTTCTTTGCCCTTACTTATTTTAAATTTCTATTAAACATTTATTCTTCATTTCTATCTCTAAAATTTATCTCTACTCCATTAATACATATATCCAAAATTATTTATCTTTCCAATAACTATATATAAAAATTCAAGCCTAAATTAAAGCTTACATCCCTAGATTATTTCTCAACCTCAAAAATCCATTATTTAATCTACAATTTATTTTTCCAAACCTTAATAAACATCTAAAAATTATTAATTTAACTATAGACACCTCAGATCATCAAAAGCCTTATTTTTAATATATCCAAAAATCTAAAAATTTCCAATAATTAAGAAAAATCTCCAACAATGAAAAATCTACTTAGAAAAACTCATAATCAAGGTCTAAGCTTCAATTTATTAATTTTAGGACTCCCAAAAAGTACCAACTTAGATAAGGTCTAATTTTTCAAGTATAACAAATCGAAAAACTAATGAGATAGGAATGTAGAGGAGACTTACGGGAATCCAAAAATGTGCTTAGTTGGCCAAAAAGCTTAATATTCCTATATCAACGAGCTCTGATAAGTCTAATAATAGGAATATTGGTGGTGGAAAGAAAGAGCAAAAGAGAGAGAAAGAGAGACGAGAGAAGAGAGAGAGAGAGAGAGTGAGAGTGAGAGAGTGAGGCAGGGAGTGAGACGGAGAGGGAGTATATATATATATATTTGATAAATAGTAAAATAATAATATAATATAATAATAATATAATAATAATATATTATATTAATAATATAATATAATATATATAAATAGTAGTTGAATGTGATTGGTTGAGGAATAATAATTGATGCACAGTGACAAGTTATTGACGAGGAACTGAGTGTCGGCAGAGTGGAAAGAGAAAACTACACTACTAGACCCTAAAATTCTCAAATAAGATATTTCTTTTGAACAAAAAATTTTCTTTTCACTTTCAAAATTTTCCCATAATATTCTTTATTTATTTCCTCCCATATTAACCTCTTTTGAGCCTAAAAATAATCTCTCTCAAAATTATTATTGTCCATATAAGGGAGAAACTAGGCCTTTAAAATCCTCAAAAATACCTCAAAATCCTTCAAATATTCTCATAATCCCTCATTTATCATTAATAAATTCCTATTTACCCTCACAAATCCTCAATTAATTTTTAGGATGTTACATTGTTCACCCCCTCTCTCCTCTCTCTCAGTGCGGGCCCCACTTTGCTTTCCTCTTTTTCTGTTTTTTTTTTTTTTGCCAACGCCGCTGCTTCATTCATATGTGTGTGTGTGTATATATATATTTTTTATTAAATTCGTTCATATATATATTATATTATATTATATTATATATATGTACACTGGCAAAATATATATATATGTAGAAAGCATATGATCCAATAATTATATGTATTATTATTTAGCTAAAAAACTTTATGTTTGTATGATTTAATTCATATGACTTTTTATCCATTACATATATTTATTTAAATTTCCATTTTATTATGTTTGTAAATAATTTTAATTAAATTTCCATTTTATTTTGTTTGCAAATAATTGTAATAAAATTTCCATTTTATTTTTTTAAGGTAATTTTAATTTTTCACTCAAAATCATCATGACTCAAAAATTTAATGGATAACCTTAATTTAGTTCTATTAATCTGGTCATTTTTATCTTAACCTTACTTTTCAAGAAGTCCATCCAAACATGTTTAAAAGTTCAACTGACTTATAAGTCATTTTTTTAACAGCCCATCCAAACATAAAAGTCACTTTCAGTTTGACTTATTTTCAGTTTGACTTATATATAAGTCACTTTTCTAGAAGTCGATCCAAACGCACCCAATAATTCAGTTAAAAAAAAAACAACAACAATAATAAATAAAAAATGCCTCAAAACCTGAAAACTACTCTCTCTTCTTCTCTTTAAAATGAATATGAATATAAATAATGAGGGACGAATTGCCCGGACAACTTGATGCGCTTGAATATTAATATATAACAATATTTGAATTTGAATCAATCAATATACTTGGACATGAAAAATAGTGAAGAATTGTTGGTGTTAGTACTGGAGTTATCTTGCAATTCTTCTCTATGAAGAAAAATCATCTTCGGCTACATCACAGTGTACTCCAAAACTGAGGGGTTTACGACTCTTAAACAAGGCTAAGAAGTTACGTCCAAAATTCTTCTGCCGGGCCTCATTCGATACCGTCAGACCAATCAACTTTGCAATGACTTTGGCACTCTCTCTCAAGTGCTCCATGTCATTCGTATTCGTCCACAGTCGCCATGCCAATTGCATACTTCTATGCCCTGACTTCAAATCAATACCCCAATTCAGGTAAAGTTTCTCTCTTTCCTTCCTTGAGAGCTTCTTGTGCACTCTCTTACTTAGCATCTTCCTCTCGCGATCAAGCGCCATGCGGCTGTCACAGGAAAATTGAAGTGTTAGAGAACTGCATTTGACAAATCAGTCCAAATTTTTTTTTCTTTTTTGGGTTTCATGTAAACAAGCATTCTGAATGTTTTCCTGGCCAAAAGCACCAGTCCTCCCTGTCAGATCCTTAGAGGTGCCAAGTATCCGCTTCACATTGTGTTAGATTCTCAGCCTATTTGCAGGCTAACATTTCCTTTTGATTAAAAGAGACTTCAATTAAATATCTTTTCTAAAGGATAGCAATGTGGGTTTGCTTAGGCAATATTTCTCAAAGTCTAAAATAAGATATGCAGAGACGATACTCACCTAAGAATCAATCAATTAAAAGCTAGGAATGATCATGTTTAAGTGCAGGCCAAAAAATCAACCCACAGAATTAAAGTTATACCTCAAATCAGGTGTGAGATTCTGACTGTCTTCTATCATAGGGGCCCCAGTAGAAAATTTCTCCCTTAGGAAAGACAAACGTCTGAGCTCAATGGCCAAATACATAGGATCCCATAATTCGCCTACGATGAGAAGAAAATAATAGGATCTGTGTACCAGTGGAACATTGCATGCATCCCAAAGTTCGACCATGTATCTCTGCTGCCTCTCAAATTTAGAAGGCAGCAAAGCTCCCGGCACTCCTTGGAAGCTGATAAGCCTTGCTTTGCCCATTTCATTGAAGCCAGATGTCGGTGAACGTGCCTAAAACACAGCAATGTTCAATTCAGTGTTATAGGACCTATCAATAACAAATGCTTTTGGAAGGATCTGAGGGCATAAAACGTAAAATTTTTCCTTTATGGATATATAATTAAAACTGGATAAAACTGAGATTATCTTCCAATTATTAACTGTTTATTTTTTCTGTCAAAATACAATTCAGGTTGTTTACTTTAGGTGAAGGGTAACACCCAATAATTAGCTTTGCATGTGTGTAGAGTCTACCGCATGAAATAGATGATTACATATCAATGAAAAGCACATGGAAAATAAGGACAGTTATAAACCGCCAGGAAAAAAAGAGACACAGGGAGAGAGAGATAGAGAGAGAGTTTGGTACTATTCACTCGTCCATATATTAACAAAACTAACCTTTGACAGACCCTTAAGATTTACTGATTTAGCATACAAGCACGTATTGATGGATAGTGACTATTAACATTGTTACTAATCTATACAAGATCTTCAGTATTGCTCATACCATGTTAAACAATACATTTTCTTAAGCACTCATATCTAACTACACAATAAGGTTAGTGATGAGAATAAGATTCATGTATATGTAACTTAGAGGTCCTTTCAATTAATTGTCTTGTAGCCAGAAATTAACTGAAAATAACATTTAAATGAGTGCCCTGACAATCTGAGTATATGTGCGACACAGTTTTCAAACTTACCATAAGATCATCAAAGTCCCTAACTCGTGCTGTCTTCGACCTTCCATTTATTTTCACAACAAAATCGAGGACGCTGGCAGTATCTTCTGCATCAGAGTCCATAACAGATTCGACTTCTAAAGCAGCCATTTGGTGAGCTTGAAAATACTCTTTGGATGATTTTTCTTTGGCTTGAAATTTCCTTTCAGAAAGCTTGTCATGAAAGTTTGGTGAACCTGTATAGTTTTCATTCTCAACCTTAGCTGGTGATGTAACCTTTTCGTCTTCTATCCTTTTGAACTGAGGAACTAACAAAGTTGATGCTGGTTCCTTGTCAGGATTACTGAACTTAGAAGGTGGCTCGATTTTATGGTATGGCTGGTCAAGCTTAGGAGGTAACATATCTTCACATTCCAACTTACCAGACTGAGAATGTGGTTTAATTTTCTGATCCACCTGGTCGAACTGAAGATGAGATGTAGCAGCCACCATTGACCTGCAACTATTGCTTCTAGGAAGTTGTAAACTACTTGATGGGATAATGTATGATTTAGAAGACCTGTTGAATTTCTTTGTGAAGCCTGCAAGACGGTCAATGGTTTTTTGAAGTTCCTCAATTTTTTGCTGAATAACATCTTGGTTATTATCAATAATTTCGTGAATTATCTTATCATCCTCTTTTGATGATTTGGCATCAGCATTGTTGACAAGTCTCACGGGTGATTTTCCTCCAATATGTTCTGAAGCAGAAATTGACAAATTAACATCTATTTTGTGGTCTTCAATGCAATGAACCTCCTTACAGTTATCTCCATATTCAGGATCAACTTTGGTAGCCATATCTTCCCAACCCTGACACGGGTCAGGCCCAATAAACTCAGGAATATTTCCATCCAAAAGAAAATTGTTGTCCGGATTCTCAGGCTGTTGAGAAAAGCCCTTATACAACAGAGACTCGATACGTCTTGGTTCATAGAAATCCTCAGATGTGTTGCCTGTTCTAAGATCCGCACCAGGATGAATGTTATTAGTCAAACCTGAGCATTCTGAGGCCATATCCTTATGGACACTCAGAGGCTGATCTTTCCCCACAGTCTGAAGCAAATTTTCAACATAAGATTGGAAAATATCACGTTCCCGGGTCAACTCTTTTATTACTTTATTCATCTGCAAATTTCCACATCAGAAAAAATCACAAAGATTGGTGAATAATAAAAATACTATAAAAAGTTCTGTTATTTTATTAATTGCCACAAGGCAACAAATTAAAGAAAGAACTGACTCTAAAATAAGCTTGGAAAAATATACTGACTACAAAATTTTCACTTGGATCTAACATTTATTTGATGGGCTATGATTGCGTGCTGCATTAAGTTCTTTACAAGAAGATTTTGATTTGACTACCATTTTTTTCGTGAGAATTGTAGTTTCAAGTTAAAAACAGAATAAGATCACAATGAATACGATATATAGCTAGTTTGTTCATCATTTTAAATAGAATGCATTGATGCTGAAGAATAGTCCAGATGGGTGTAGTAAGTAATATCTATTGGCGCAATTAAAAAAACTAGTCTTAATCACTCACCGGAATAGGAAGACTTTAGGAAAAGGGAAAGGCGATAACTACTTCCTTTTATGCGGCTCATATGTCATGAATTCATTAAAAGTGAAACATAGACATCTTTTTTCTAATCTGATTCGGATTATTAAAGTTTCTAAGTGAATAACTAATGCAAACATTTTTCAGTACCAAAATCGATTTGCCAAGAGGATCCATTTTATAATCAAAACTCACCTGTTCAATCTGAAGTTCTTTCTCCTTAAGCATCGCAGTGCTTGGCTCAAGGCTCCTTAACTCATTTTCCATTCTAGCTAATTCCTTTTGCAGATGCTTTACCAAAATCTTGTCTGACATGATGACATTGACTTGAGCATGAGTAGTCACTTGCTTTGCGCAACCAGCAAAAAACAGGGTATTTTTAGATTGCTCAACGTGGTCGCGTGTTGGGCTAATGGTGCAAACTATGGCAGTTCTGGCATTGCCTCCTAAAGAGTTTTGTAATATGCGAGTTAGCTTGGAGTCTCTATAAGGTATATGTCCATTTCTTTCCTTGCTGCATTGAGTAGTTGCAATTCATACAGATTTTGTAATCAATGTACTAACATGGTAGAGATAGACAAGGGGCAAGAAGAAAAATCTTGGATGGCGGTAAAAATGAAGCCAACATATGAACCCAAACACTTATTAGATCAATTTATATTTGAAAACCCACAACAAGAGCTGGTAACAAAAAGATATACATGCTCCCATGCCAAACTGCATCTTTTTTCATTAATGACTTTCTTGACCTCAAGGGCAATCAGTTTCCTAAAAAATCAGGTCATATATGAGTTTATGTAGTTATAATAAAAATAAGAGTTAGTTGGCTACTAAGGCCGTTAGAGTTGTTAGGAGTATGTGAGAATATAGGCTATAAATAGAGATGAGCAATTGTATTTCGAGTGTGTGTGCTTGATGTATTGATATTATCCTAATGGATGAGATCCTATCTTCTATTACTTAATTCTTTCTCTGTTTATCTCCTCTCTAATCATCTGATCTTCTTCTCTTTCACTCTTCTTTTCACTTTCACTTCTATCTTCTTCAGTATATCTGTCTTTTTTTTGGGTGAAAATATATATAATTACAGTGATGTATCACTTTACTACTGCTGACTTTTTGCGTTTATTACTAATTTAAATTGGACATAACTACTGTCATTAGACATAGCGCTCTTCGGATGAAGAGCATTTGCCAAAAAAAATTCGTTTAAAGATTGACGGCCTTGTAGATTATTGAAGAATTATACAAATATATAGTTTGACCAAATTTAATTTGTAATTTGTACAAAAAGAAATATCACGGCTGGGCAACAAGTATGCCTCATGACCAAGTGAGAGTTACCAATAACTACTTAAGAATTCTGACACTTTTATTTGTTTGATCTAATAACCAAAACTGTTTCACATTCACTCGTGTAGGATTTTTTTTTTTTTTGGATGAAACCTCGTGTAGGATTTTTAGATCAACAAGATTTAGTAATTCATCTGAATATCTTGCAACTGCATTGCCAGCAACTTAAGAAAGAAAAAGACTTAAAAAGTTCTACCTTAGTTTGCGGATCACAGTTCCAAGGGTTAGTAAACTGCGATTTATATGGCCACCTTCTCTCAGTCTTGTGCCTTTTGTTAATGCTTGAGAAGCACGCTCGCTTCCAGCAAGATCAACAAAATACTGCACAAAGAATTGGACTCGCTCATTTCTCTTACAAGACAATTATTATGATACTATAAGACAAAATAGGCGAAGATCATACCACACTAGCTACAAGAACGCCAGACCTGCGAGTGCCTACACAATGACTAGGAGAACCTTCAATTGTCTGCAGGAAATTTTTTTGAGAGAAATTAGTAAAACTTGTCTCCGTTAATGAAATTAACTTAATGATGAAGTGCACACCAATCGAAGAATTTGATGGGATCTGGAGCTAGTTTCATTCATGGAAGTTTCTTTTGTTGTCCTTTGAGCTGCGATAATACAGATAGTTAACATTTTGAAAAAAAATTCACCAGAACGTATCAAAAGTGATATCGGAGTGGCACTAATTAAACACCAATACCAGCACATGTAGAAAGGAGTTGCTGCAAATGGCTCCTTCCAGTCAAAATCTCCTCTTTGAGTTTCTCAATGGTTGTCCCTTTCTGTTTAGGGTGCAAATATTAACAATTATTCAATAGAACGAAAACCGACAAATGGACAAAATAGGAAAACATGGCATAAGTTTACCTTTGTATCGTCTAGAAGTCTAAGGGGGGTATTGTCTTCACTTAAAAGGTCTCTGACATTTTCATTATAGATCTCCATGGCAGAAAACTTCAGAACAAATTCTTTATCTTGATGCTGAGAAAAGACAAGTGAAGTTACCTTTTGGGTAACTATTAAAGAACGTCATCAATTTAATTGAAAGCGAAGAGCAACATTTAAAATTGTTTTATACCGTCTCTATGTAGTCATATATATCTCTCACTGCAAGCTCAGTAATTCCAATCATGGTATATGTCTTTCCACTGCTTGTTTGTCCATAAGCGAAAACACTAGCTGAAATTGGGTTTCATCAATGAAAAAAAAAATGCTAAAAGCATGAACAATCAATCACAGAAATAATCAGGAAGAACTAGGAGACGACAAAGTTCTTGTACTTACAATTGATACCACTAAGCACCGAAAGAGCAACTTGCTTGACCCCTGCTTCATATACCTGCTGTGTGGAGCAATCTTCCCCAAATACATTGTCTATGTTCATAAAAATTGGTTATCAAAAAGGGGTTGGAGACACCAAAAAAGAAAAGAAAAGATTAGACATGGCATTAGAGATTGCAGCATTAATAGATACATCATGCTCGATATTAAAAATCACAATACGGAACATATACATGTAAAACTAAGTGCCCAAATATCAAATACTACAAACATTACAATTAATTATCAAGCAAAATTGAAGTTTTACCAAACGTGTACGCATCCAATGAGGAGGGTGACTCTGATAAGGTATTCTTGCATCGGATGGTGTTGGAAGAAATGCATTCCCACTCAGATACATCGTTACAGGCTTTTTCTTTCTCATTCAAAGGCCTTAATCTAACAGAAACAAGAATTCTCTCTTCATGGCCATTTGAACGAGGTGTTTCCCTCATTAATTCACCGAAACCACACAAATATTAAGAAATGCAAGGCACAGAGATGTGGAATCCGAATTCGAATATTATTCCTGTTCAATATGCATCGAGCATATCCCTACGGAAAAAAAAAAAAAAATCACCCATTGATCAATTCAATTCATCGTCATTGTTATCTGGGCTGAGGGCTAATTCAGTTGCGAAAGAAAAACGAAGAATGAATTACAGATTGAAGAAGGTGAAATGCAGGTAAGTTGACATGCTCACGTACAGCTACGAACAGCCCAAGATGACTTTGGATCCTCCTTTCCCATTTTCCATGAGAAATAACAGAAAACTGAATCACAATTTTGTCCCCATTCTCACCGACTAATACCCACGCAATCATCTCATTTTTTCTTATTTAATTAATTAAATGACACAAAAATAAAATACTCCTATTAACACCAGGGAAAAAGACAAAAAAATCCCTTCTAATTTGTAAAATCCCGAATAAGGAATTTTGAATTGTTAATGGTTGTTAATACCTATCATGAAGTTGTTATTGGAATTTTACAAATTGAAATGGATTTTTTTATCTTTTTCCCTTAACACCCTTTCATCATCGCTTTTTTTGTTTTTTTTTTGGAAGTAGCCTGTAATTTAATTTATTATGTGCGTTGATCTTTATATAGGTAATGGGGCTTTTGCATATATTACTGGCTCAGATTTAAGCTCAAGTGAATAATCTCCCTCTCCATCCACACTATAAAAGTTAATCACTTATTTTACATAAACTAGGGAAATAAACTAGGGAAATATAGTAGAGTCATTTATTAAATGTGTGATTTTCCAATTCTACCCTTATTTCATTTATTATAAACACTCTCCCTCACTCCTAACATTTGATATGAAAGGGCAAAAATGAAAACTAATTTATAAATATTAAAAAATTAATTATATTCATTATCTGAAATAAAGAAGTATTAGTTTTCATAAATTCTAATATATTTAATTATGTGAATTGGAATTGCTTTTTATACAAGCTTCTTTAATATGTATAATTAATGGATATTTTGAGGGGAAATAGTAATTTTAAGAAATTAAGTGAGCCGAGGTTTTATGGTAAGAGTAAGACCACGTAAGTCCCTTAGTTATTTAGTTTTTATATTATTAGTCGAGGTGTAAGTGTATGAATATATCCCTTTACAAATCAAAACATTTTAGGCTATACTTGGCTTGACTTATTTTTAGGAAATAAGTGTTTATTCTGAGGTAAAAGTAACTTATTTTGTTGGTAGCTTATTTTGCATGTTTGTCGCGGCATATTGTCAATCTGACTTATAAGTAACTTATAGCTTATAAGTCAAAATAAGCATAAGCTGTTTACAACAGCTTATTTCTGACTTATAAGTCACTTATAAGGTGGGGCCCACATATTCTGACTTATTTTTCACATGTATTCACAACTTATCCAAACATACACAATCTTACTTATAGAAAATAAGTTACTTTTCACACAGCTCATTCAAACATAAAAGTCATTACATAATCTGATTTATAAATAAGTCACTTTTCCATAAGTCGATCCAAACACTCCCTAATCTTTCAAGCAATATAAATCCCTTTAGTTGAAGAAAAGTTTTCTTTGCCACTGTTTTCAGCTTAGTCAAAGCAAATATTTGGACTTCCACGCAAGAGGAGGGACAACTAACAAAGCAATAAGCTCTTCATTTGTTCGTCTTCGGCTTCAAAAATCGATTGTATCAGTTCAGGCGCCATGATATCCAGTTTGAACCTTTTTTTTTTTTTCCAATACATGGAACAATTTTCAATCTAATTTGCTTATTTTATACTTTTGAGAGTTCCAGAGGTTTCAAGAGACCAATTTGTTAGACTACATTAAATTGTCAACCAGTGCGTCATTCAAATAGTGTGTTTACTCAGGAATACATGCAAGAAACATGATATACGATTGACTGATCGATTGAGAAAATGGGTTGGCCCCATAAGTGAGAAAATGGGTTGGCCCCATAAGTGCGTTGTAAATGACAAAGTCATTTTGAAAAAAAAAAAAAAAGTTTGGATAGGCTTGTTTTCATAATGATTTTTGGTTCAAAATGACTTCTACAACGTTAAAAGTCAGAAGCAAAAAAAAAGTGGCTTTTGACTTCTAACTTTTGGCTTCTGGTGGGTCTCACACCTTTTGTTATGTATTATTTAATAAAGTGGGTAGGAAAATTAGACTATTATCCCTAAAATTCTCAAATAAGATATTTTCTTTTAATATAAAATTTTCTTTTTATCTCCAAAAGTTTACCATAATGATTTATAACTACTTTCTCCCATAATATACTCCTTTGACCTAAAAATATTATTTTTTTAAATTATTTTCCTGAAAATAAGGGAGAAACTAAGTCTTTAATAAGAATATATGCATATTATATATATATATATTATTTAATAACAATAATGCCCTTTTTAGTAATTTTTCATCTAAACTTGCTTTTCAAAAAAATCATCCAAACATGTTTTTAAAAGTCATATTAAAAAAGTCACTGTTATCATCACAAATCCAAACATAAATCACTTCACATAATCTGACTTTTATCTAATCTTACTTCTGAAAAAGTCATTCTGAAAAAAAGTCACTTCTCAGAAGCTCAATCCAAACACACCCCATAAGTGCCCGTCTAGTTAACGTTCCGGAATGCCTACTTTTTTTTATGGTGTTTTTCTCCTACTTTTCCTTAATTTTAGCCATCCATAAAATCTGATGGCTGAAAAATTATAAAATATTAGCCCACAAATCTCTCCCCTATCCCTATTTTTTAGTTTACACTATCTTTATATTTTTACATCTTTTTTCTTATATATTTTCAACCATCAAATTTGATAAATGGCTAAGGTTAAAGAAAAGTATGAGGAAAACACCATAAAAAAAGACAGGAGTTCTGCCTAAAGTTCAACAATTGTAATCCAATAAAATAATTTAATTTAAGATTTAAAATGGATTTCAAAAAAATCTCAATATTCCAGTGCCAGGTTAATTTAAAGCATTATGGGTCATTCCACATGAAACGTGTTAGAATCAACATTGAAATAAAAATAAAGAAGTAGTGTTCGAATAATTTGGTAAAATCAGTGTGGAGACGGAAGAGAATGACAATTTCAGTAATTTACTCTTTCCAATCACCCCTTTTCATCCACCCTTTTTTCCTTTTATTTCCTATCCACAGTCCTTATCTGAATTAACTTTGCTTAAAGCAGCATGATCTCCATAATTCTCAACATACACAAGGCACAAAGTTATCATAAATATATCAACCAAAATAATGAGCTCACCTTTGAAAATGTCAAGTATGACGAAGGTGGTGATTATTACGACGATATTGATATCATTATGTTCAAAAGCAGCTTGGATTTCATCACCAGTAAGGCCACCTGATTTTCATTTTAAGACGACAGAAGCAGAGAGAGGTAAGGATTCTTATCATGATGTTTTCGAAGACTACAATGGCAACCCTAATCCTGCTTCCCCTGGAGTTCATCCTGCTCCCATTCCTCATCCCAAAAAGAAATTACCCTAATTAATACTCATTCTCTACTTTACCAATCAGAGTTTTCTTTAATTTCCTGTTGAATTTCCTCAAGATGATGATTATAATAAGAGAATGAAAAGTCAATGTTTGTGAATCTGATAATTACTCCATCCAGATATCTATGATACCTTACTCTGTAACTCCACCTATAGATTTAATATCCTCTGCAATTTCCGAATAATTAATCAGAAAGCATGTGAGTGATCCTAATGTTGCATTATTAGTTTATTACTATCAGTATTTCTTATCGCCACCAATTCCTGAACCAAATTCATCTAAAAATTGTGTCAATCCTTCTTCTACAAGATAATTGGACGTTGCATCACTGCACGATGATTTCCATATGTAGGTCTTTCAAGCATTATTGCCATCACACGGTATCATATAATATGACGAGAAAGAAGCCCAAAACAGAACACACAACTTAAAAACGAATTACCAGATCAAATAGTGCATTGTTATGACCCCCTTGTGCCTGTCTATACATACATTGCAGGTTATGCTACATTGTCTGGTTTTTCTTCTCTTTTGGAAAAATAAATAAATAAATTGTACTCGTAGCTTTGATTTATTATATTGAACATTTTTACATTGAACAATTTCATTTGAATTGTTTGAAAATGTTTTATTTATTAAAATACCTTTTTTGTAGAACTTGCATTTTTATAAACAAATTCTTTAAAATGTTAAGATATTAAAACTCCGCCTATGCTTATAGCCGTCCCAAGCCCAGGTAAAGGAGGAGGGTTGTGTTAGGCCCCGACAGCCAGCGTAAAAACCCCGTCGAATCTCATAAACATGGATCAACGAAGAAATTGTGTAAATGTTAGGTCGTTGCCCGTAAGCAACGCGCTGTATGGCTCGAGTACAGTGAGAAGAGAGCGAGAGCCGCTGCATCCTAGCCTGAATGCAGTGTTAAGAGAGCAAGGGCTAAATGATATGTCGTTGCCTGGTTGTAACGCGCTGTATGGCTCGAGTACAGTGATAAGAGAGCAAGAGCCGCTGCATCCTCGCCCAAATGCAGTGTTAAATGAGCAAGGGCTACCGCACTCTAATGGACGGAGGCGGCTAAAGAAGCTAGTTCATGAGAGTAAGATCAGATTTGGTTCTTGGAATATTGGGACGCTGAATGGGAAACTTTTTGAGGTTGCACAAGTTATGAAGGATCGTAAGATTAATATATTATGCTTACAAGAAACCAGATGGGCTGGAGAGAGATCTAAAGAAATCGGAGTTAATGACTCTAAACTCTGGTACACAGGAAAGGTAAATTGGGAGGAATGGTGTTGGTATTATTGCAGATAAAGAGTGGCGGAAGAATGTAGTGGAAGTTAAGCGGATTGAGGACCGAATCATATCGGTGAGAGTAATTGTGAGAAATGATACAATAAATGTTATTAGTGCATATGCACCCCAAGTAGGCGCAGAAGCACATCTTAAGGAGAAGTTCTGGGCTGATATTGAAGGGTTGATTCAAGGTATACCGGCAACCGAGAAAATTTTTATTGGAGGGGATCTTAATGGACATGTTGGGAAAGAGGCGGGATCATATGCAAGGGTACATGGTGGTTTTGGTTATGGGGAGTTGAATAATGAAGGACAAACAATTATCGATTTTTCCTTAGCATATAATCTTAAGATTGTTAACACATGCTTTAAGAAGCGGGAAGAACATTTAATTACATATAAAAGTGGAACTCACAAGTCACAAATTGATTTCTTTTTGGTAAGAAACCCTGATAGAAGGTTATGTACTAATTGCAAAGTGATTCCTGGGCATGGGGAGACCGCTCAACATAGACTTCTAGTTCTTGATGTGAGAATTAAATGTATAAGACAAAGGCGCCGGGCAGTTTTGAACCGAAAGATCAAGTGGTGGCAGTTAAAGGGGGAGAAGCGAGAGATTTTTAAGAGAAATCTATTGGATGAAGGGGTATGGGAGCCACAAGGAAATGCTAACAGTATGTGGAAGAATATGGCTACGAAGATTGAAATGGTTGCTAAAGCTATTTTAGGAGAATCAAAAGGTTTTGGACCACGAGATAAGGAGACTTGGTGGTGGGACAAGGATGTCCAAGAAAATGTGCGGAATAAAAAGAATTGTTTTAAGGCTATACACTTGTGTAATAATACTGAAAATTGAAAAAAGTACCGCTTAGCTAAAAAGGAGACTAAGAAGGCAGTGAGTGAAGCTCGTGCTAAAGCATACGAGGGGTTTTATAAGGAGTTAGGGACAAAGGCTGGGGAACAAAAGATTTACAAGATCGCAAAGAGTAGGGAGAAGAATTCAAGAGATTTGGATCAAGTAAGATGTATAAAGGATGAAGAAGGTAAAGTTTTGATTACTGATGAAGATATTAAGAATAGATGGGAGGCTTACTTTTCTAAGTTATTCAATGATGGAGGTGAAGGTCTATCTTGTGAGTTGGGGGATTTGACAATTAGTGAAGATGGACTTAATAGGTCATGTTATCGTAGAATTAGAGTTTGGGAGGTTAGAGAAGCTCTTAAGAAAATGGAAAATGGTAAAGCAGTTGGACATGATGGTATACCGATTGAAGTTTGGAAATGTTTAGGGGAAGAGGGTGTGTTATGGTTATCTGAATTGTTTAATGAGATTTTACGGTCTAAGAAGATGCCTGATGATTGGAGAAAAAGTACTTTAGTTCCGATTTATAAAAACAAAGGTGATATACAAAATTGTGCAAATTATAGGGGAATTAAACTTATGAGTCATACAATGAAACTATGGGAAAAGGTGATTGAGCATAGGTTAAGACTATAAACTAGTATTTCTGAGAGACAGTTTGGATTCATGCTAGGGAGATCCACAACGGAGGCGATATATCTATTAAGGGGGATAATGGAAAAGTATCGAAGTAGAAAAAGAGACTTACATATGGTTTTTATTGACTTAGAAAAGGCGTATGATCGCGTGCCGAGAGATTTACTTTGGAAAGCCTTGGAAAAGAAAGGAGTATGTGTTGCTTATATTAAAGCTATACAGGATATGTATGATGGAGTGTTGACTAAGGTTAGAACGCCGGGAGGTGAGACAAAAGACTTCCCTATAAGAATTGGCCTACATCAGGGATCAGCTTTGAGCCCATATTTGTTTAACTTAGTAGTAGATGCTCTAATTGAGCCTATGAAGAAGAGGTCCCTAAGTGCATGCTTTTTGCTGATGATATAGTCCTTTTAGCCGAATCAAGAGAGGAGATTAATGATAAATTAGAAATATGGAGAAACACGCTGGAGTCGAAGGGTTTCCGTTTAAGTAGGAGTAAGACAGAATATATGCATTGCAATTTTGCAAATAGACAACTTAGAGGTGATTTGGAGGTTAAAATGGGAGAGCAAACAATCCCTCAAGTAACGAAGTTTAGGTATTTGGGATCAATTATAAGACAAGATGGTGAGATTGATGACGATGTCAATCATAGAATTCAAGCTGGGTGGTGTAAATGGAGGAAAGCTACTGGAGTTCTCTGCGATAGAAAAGTACCCCATAAGGTAAAAGGGAAGTTTTATCGCACTGCTATAAGACCAGCAGTATTATATGGTAGTGAATGCTGGGCTTTGAAGGGTCAACATGAACATAAGATGGGGGTAGCTGAAATGAGGATGTTGAGATGGATGTGTGGTCACACAAGAAATGATAAGATTCGGAATGATCATATACGCGAACGAGTTGGAGTGGCACCTATCAATGAGAAAATGGTAGAAAATCGTTTGAGGTGGTTTGGACATGTACAAAGGAGGCCATTAGATGCGCCAGTAAGGAGGATAGAGCAAACAGTCTGGAGTCCGATTAAGAGAGGAAGAGGGAGACCGAGGCTTACACTCAATGAAGTTGTAGAGCGCGATCTTTTAATAAATAATATATCTAAAGATTTGGTTACCGATAGAGCACAATGGCGTCGTACGATTCATGTAGCCGACCCCACTTAGTGGGATAAGGCTTTGTTGTTGTTGTTGTTAAGATATTAAATTGATTAATATTAACCCGACTACTTTCACCATCAAATTAATATGCAAAATCGAAACTCAAGTAAAATATTTCTGGAATCAGTAAATGTAAATTTTAAATAAAAAAGGGAAAAAGACAGAGAAAGACCTTTGAATTATATAAAGGACATTTAAATACAACGAATTTTAAAAAAGACCATAACATGCGATTGACCTAACTGTCCTTTGCAAATTTAAAAGAAATATCACAAATGACCTAAGATTAAATTTCTTCCACTCATGGGGCTCTGGTGGCCAGTGGCGGGGACCAGCACTGCCGGCCACCATTGGCCGCAAAGGTGAAGGGGTGGATTTGATTCCCACCCCTCCCTCTCCACTTTACTAGTTATTTTTGACACAAACATCCCCTAATACACGACCTGTCACATGGCAGGTGGGCCCCACCATCGGCAAGCGGCGACTATTGATGGTGGTACCTGTCGGTAGTGGGACCCTTGATTAAAAAAATTAATCAAAGGGCAATTGTGACATTTCCTATAAATTTATAAATGACAATTAGGTCAATTGTATGTTATAGCTCTTTTTGAAATTCAATGTATTCAACTGTTCTTTATATAATTCGAAAGTCTTTTTCTTAAAAAAAAGGAGTCCTAACATAAGATGTGCAGTTTTTGCATCTTTATCATCCTCCACCTTTTTTATGGGAGGTGGAAAGTGATGAAGGAGAGTAGATTCACTTTTTATGGGAGGTGGAAAGTGACGAGAGAGGGTGGATTTCATGTTTTATTCTAAGAGATAACCTAACCTTATGTATTCAGTACTAATAGAAAAATAAAAATTAAAATATGGAATAAGAGTAATTTTACCAAATTAAAACCAAATGGACACGTGTCAGGTGTATTTTACTTTTTAAGGATGGCTTTCGCATAAGGGTGGAATAGCCCAGCCGGCCTGTGGCTTGGCCCGTCAAAGCTTGGTCTGGCCTGTTTATATTTAAACCAAGCTTAGGCTTAACAGTTTTTTTTTTTTGTCTGTTATGCTTAATAGACCAGGCTCAGGCTAAAAAAAAAGCTTGTTAGACTTGTCAGACTGACCTGTTATGCAATTAAATAATATTTTTAAAATATATTTTTTCATTCATATATTATATATAACATTTATTTTTTTACATATAACATTATAATTAGTAGAGGCCTGTTTTTATGGCTTGTTTCAGGCCTGTTGAAATATTGCCTATTTTCGACCTGTTTGACATATTGGCATGTTTTCGGCTTGTTACAATATTATGACCTGTGACCTATTTGACATATTGGCCTGTTAGCCTGTATCAACTTATAGGCCAGGTTCAGGCCTAAAAAATGACCTATGAAAAGCCACAAACCAGGCTCAGGTATCCTTTTAACAACACATACCTGACCTGTTTCCACCCCTATTTTGCACAAGTCATGTAAAGCTACCATTCCACCCCCTATTTTGCACAAGTCATGTAAAGCTACCATTCTCTTATCATTCCTGTGTGTAAAAAGGAAAGAAGAGTAGTGATGCATATGGACATAACCGATCTCATTATCTGATTCTATATTTATTACCCATTGGGTTACCTTGCGGCAGTGGGAAATGTGGAATCGATCTTGCGAGATGCAATAATCCTCAAGAATTTTATCACCTGGCATTACTCTGACCATGCTAAGTTTTGTTTATTTGAGTTTTTTTTATCTGAAGTTAATTTTTGTTTTACAATATTAATTTGCTCTTGATAGTTTTACTGGCACATCAGCATTCTCATATGTTCATACTGGGATGGCCTCTATGCTTTCCCTCCACAGGAAAAATGGAGTATTTTAGCTAGTTTTTCAAATGAAAATAATCTTCTACTTATTTCTTCCATAAAAAAAATTAAAATAATGCTTAAAATTAAAACTAAAATTAACTGTCTAAATTGAATTTCAGCACTCTATATGTTAATTTCGAGAATACACGAATATTAAATGTAAACACATGTAGTGTACACATTAAAAACATCAATAAATTCCCTAATGCATCCCATGATTAATTATCGACCAAGTTCAGAGCATAGAAATCAGAGGCATGGTCACCTGGTTCATGCATGCGATTAGAAATCAACATGGCATGAGAATAATGCAACTGCCATTCTTAATACTTCGCATGTAATAATGTAAGGTTAATACTTCGCTAAACAAACGGGCGAGTTACAATTCAGGTGAACCATACACTTAAGTTTAAGGATACAAAACTATATTTAATTGCGGTTTTAAGATGATAGCTACGTGGACGTTTTAAACAGGAAACATTACACATAACTACACATTATGTCTAATTTATTCGAAACTAAACGAGACAGGTTTGTGGACGGTGATGGAGGACGTGGAGCTAGAAAAGCAAAGGATAAGTGGTAAGATCAGAGGCTGGTGCTGCGGAATGAGGATTAGAATGAGCAGGCTGAAGGCTTAAAGCAAACATGCGCGGGCCTATATTGGAGAATCCCATCATTGCATCATATTCCACTGGATTTTCTATTAATCCAAAACGTGGATCTTCTGCTCTTGCCTCCTTCATTAATCATACATACAATTTCCATTTCACACAAATTCTTAATTATATTAATAAACGTGCCCAGATGTTGAGGATAAGCTGTTCAGAAAAATTAAGTACATGTATATGATATTAGGTTAATTCAGACCAGAAAAAATCGAATATACTTACCAAGTCGCGTAGGAGTCTACCGTTTACTTCTCTCTCATTATTGTACTGCAACAAAAAGTCCATATCAAATCAAGTAATTAATTAAGATGAAGTCGACTAACCACCTAAACAGGCCTTCTTTGTTGCCAAAACAAGCAGTCAACCACACAATTACCTTCTTCCTTTGAGTGTCGATCTGATTATTTAGCACCTTAAACTGTAATTAAAAAAAAAAAACTCGTTAACATAGTACAGTTAACGTAAGTTGGGCCACACAGTTACTCGTTAAAACCCTTTAAACAAGGTCACATGCCTCAATATATGAGTTCATTATCGATTGAGAAGGTCATGGGTGTTTTTCTTGGTTTCTTTGGTTACTTTCAGCTATCAAGGTATGTATTCTCAGATACAGAATTTGTTTTCCCACCCGTATCTTTTCTGATCAAGCCAATTGAAATACGAATAAGACAAATTCTTTCTAAAGTGTTCAACCAAAATACGAGATGAACATTTCACGCAACTCCATAAAAAATCCATTCTTCCCCAGTAAATGGGAAATGCAAAACATAAACCTGTAAACTTTCCTCCAATAAATAGATTTGATTTCCTGTTCTAGATAAAACTAATTTACCATTAGGTTGTAGTTCCAAATTAAAAATTAAAGCACAATACTCTAATCCGAACAAAATGATGTTCCCTAAGCCCCAAGTCGTCCGAGGAATGAAAACGTCACTTTTTAAAATAATTATTGGGAGAATTGCAACGGAAAACTAAATTCACAAATAAATAATTATGAAAACCTTCAAATTTATCACCCTTATAACGCAAATTTATAAGTCAAACTACAAGTATTTATCATTCATATGAAACTGTAACACACCATTTAAATATCAAACTACACACATTACAAAGTGGAACAATAAGTATTTTCTACTACCAATCCTTACAAATAAAAACCTGTGAATATGATCTTTTAGTACTCCCTTCGTCCCAAAATATAAGATATATTTAAGGAGATGACCTTGTTCTTAAATATAAGACATCTTTCTATTTTTTCTTAACACTTCTCCGTTTTATCCCTCTTGAATAAAGTTAGGTGGTTAGGGTATTTTGACAATATCATATAATTTTAACTAATTTAACTAATATCCCTAATTTAATCAAATTAGGTAAATAAGTCTTATATATAGGAAGTGAGGAGTATAATTTTTTCCAAAATTGAGTGTACAATGCTTTGATGTGTTCAAGAGATCTATTCTTACCCGATTAGCTTTCTCTGCCCCAAGTTGATTAATGCATGGATGAACATATTTGTCAAAAAAGCCTGTGCATTGAAATTTGCGAAGAGCTCTCTCATTTTACTGACGGTCATTATGCACATATATAGATACTTGTACAAGTCTTAACCGCAATAGACACCTCAGGTTACTATAATTATCTCGAAGGTTAAGCTCTGTGTCTTAGGATTTATATATGTTGATTCCTTTAAGTAACCGCCGGATACATTAATATGATCTGAAAACTCCCAAAAAATTTATACTTATTTTTGAAATTTTGAATGAACTCAATTATGACAGGGAACCAAAAAATTGTTTAGCAGCGTACAATAATCTTAATTTGTGTTACCTTGCGCTCACGAATGATCTTGGTGGATTGTTCCATTTCTTGCTCAAGTAGGTTCAGATCATCCATGTTCAGATTATCCAAGCAGTCCCCCATCCTCTGCCTGTTCAAATACGTAAGCACCACACATGTGCCCTCAACCAAACAACATATCCTGGCCTTTACAATAGAAAAAAAAAACCAAACAGAGATTTACCTAATCTCCCTACGAAGATTCTTGTTCACTTCTTTGACCTTCTTCAAGTTCTCCAACATATTCTGGCTCACACAAACCAACACCACATCAATAAAATTCCTCTCTATTTAAAAAAAATGAGAGAATCGGTAAGGAAGGATGATCAACCTCATAGTGAGAATTCCATAGATCAATCCCAACGGTCTTCTGGTACATATCGAAGAACTCCTTTGTTCTATCAAAGAGAAAATTAACAGAGCTTAATTTTTTTTATTAAAAGAACAAAAAAAAAAAAAACTAGGGTTCAGGAAATTACGAGATGGAGGGGCTAATATACTCATGGAGTTTTCCAGTACTACTGGAGAACATAATAATGGAAACCTTGGCGTCACATAGAACAGTGAGCTCATTGGCCTTCTTGAAGAGACCATTTCGTCGTTTGGAGTATGTGACCTGACGGTTGGTGGTGTTCTCAATCCTCTTGATCTGAATCTTCCCACGAGCCATGTTTGGTAATGATGTCTGAATAATTAGAAGTAAGAACTATAAAGAAGTTAAAGGTATGGTAGGATTTTTTTTTTTTTTTTTTGGGCTGCTCTGATCTCTTCTTCTTCTTCTAGCAGAAAAGAAGGGAAGAAAGAGGAGAAAGAAGGGAATGAGAGAATAGAGAGGAGAGACGAGGAAGATAGGAAGAGAAGGAGAGGAAGTGAATTTGCCTAAAACGGAAGGCTCAATGCCAAAATGGTGAAAGGCATGGCAGACTTTGTTATATACGTCTTGCTGCTTCCGTCTCCTACGCAATCCCATGTGGGTGTGGGCCCCCCTCCCCCCGTTACTTCACGGAAACCTTCCCTCATCTTTGGCCCCTCGTTAAATCACCTCATTCCCTGCGTTAACTAACGCTGTTAAGGAAATTAGCTATCCATACCCTTCATATTGGAGCTGTGTGAAGGAAGAAAACATGTTTGAGAGCACTATCCTCTAATAATACTACAATATGATACAGCCATAATGTCATATCATCTTATGAAAATTCAGTAATTCTTATTCACACATAACTTATTTGATCAAACTATGATAAATATGTTATTTTTCAATTTTCAATAACAATATTAAGACATATGTGTATGTCTTAGAAATTAGGGTATAATTTTTTTATTTTTTATTTCTTCAAATTTACATTAAATTTTATAATAGCTGCATATATTGTGGGAAAAATCTCATCTAGTTTGTCATGGTAAATTTATTTTAAATTTGAAAATTACAATATACATCGGTAATATGATGTTAGATTCAATTATATTTTAGGGTTAGATAATGAAGAAAGTCGATTTATTGATGGGTTTATTTAAAAATGATATGAAAATTTTAAAGGGCTAAGCTACATGCAACATCTGGAAGTATTTTTTTTTATGCATCCAATGTTCTAAACTATTTTCAGGTATATTTGTCATCCTAAAGTATTTTTTATAATTTAATGTTGGATATATTAAAAAATATTTTAAAATTTTGGACTTACTTCAGAAAAATACTTTATGATGTTATGGTGCTGGATATTCAAAAAAATACCATTAAATGTTTATGTACTTAAAAATACAAAGTGTGATATGCACCACTAATGACTTTGTTATACACTAGTAGCGCCTCTTATATAGGGAACTGGATTCTTTAAAAACACAATTTTAAATAAAGTGAGTGAATTTAATTTTGTCCAGTGCCTCAAAAGTTAATAAAGGAAGTGGAATTGGTTGGTTTGCGTCGATGATTGATGGAAGGGAGGGAATGAGTTGTGGATGAAGAAAAAACGTTAGTGGAGGTGGGATGGTGACAGAAACAGCAGAATGGAACGGAGGAGGAAGTGGGGATTTTTACTGTAATACTATAAACAGTAAAAGATTTTACCAAAATACTACACAAAAAAAAATATTTCCCCATATACTACACCTGAAGTCGTTCTTCAGGTGAACGACTTCAGAATTACAAAGAAGTCGTTCACGCCAAGAACGACTTTAGAAGTCGTTCTTCGTGTGAACGACTTCCATTGATTTGATCTTTTTTTAATATTTTTGCAAAATCTGTCTTCTTTCATTTTTCCCCGTATGATTCTTTTACAATATTCTCATCATTCTCAATGTTCAATATTCTCCTCCTTCCACAAACTTTGGCTTCTAGACAATAAATTATGTATTTATCTTGTAAAATATTATTATTCATGAAAATAAAATTATATACTTTTTTTATAAACTTGGTTATTAGCTTTTATTTATATGTTATTTTAAATTTAAATTAATATGCACTTTATTTAACTTATGTGTCATTATTTGAGTCTTATGTAACTATTACTCCCTTGTCCTTAAAACAAGACTTTTTAAGGAAGTTAATCTTGGTCTTAAAATTGTATGACATTAATTTTTTTAATGTTTACCCAAGTTGCTTCCATTATACTCCCTTAACAATAATCGTTAGAAGTCGTTCTTCGCGTGAACGATTTTCATTTCTTAGTCATCATGCACTTATTTTCTCCTAACTGAACGCCGAATGAATTTCCTCCAAAAAAAATATAAGATTTTCTACTACAAGTAATTTAATTAAGTTAAGAAGATAAATTACCTGATATAAGGGAAAACTTCTTTTTAACTACCTGAATCATCTTCCTTAATTTCCTCCATTTTTGTTACTTGATAATTGTTAAGGGAGTATAATGGAAGCAACTTGGGTAAACATTAAAAAAATTAATGTCATACAATTTTAAGACCAAGATTAACTTCCTTAAAAAGTCTTGTTTTAAGGACAAGGGAGTAATAGTTACATAAAACACAAATAGTTACACATAAGTTAAATAAAGTGAATATTAATTTAAATTTAAAATAACATATAAATAAAAGCTAATAACCAAGTTTATAAAAAAAGCATATAATTTTATTTTCATGAACATTAATATTTTACAAGCAAAATACATAATTTATTGTCTAGAAACCAAAGTTTGTGGAAGGAGGAGAATATTGTAAAAGAATCGTACGGGAGGAAGAATGAAAGAAGACAGATTTTACAAAAATATTAAAAAAAGGTCAAATCAATGGAAGTCGTTCACGCGAAGAACGACTTCTAAAGTCGTTCTTGGCGTGAACGACTTTAGAAATCGTTCACGCCAAGAACGACTTTAGAAGTCGTTCTTCGCGTGAACGACTTCTTTGTAATTCTGAAGTCGTTCACATGAAGAACGACTTCATGTGTAGTATATGAGAAAATATTTTTTTTTTGTAGCATTTTGGTAAAATCTTTTTTTATTTATAGTATCATGGTAAAAATCCCGGAGGAAGTGTCGTTTAGAGCAAGGAGGAGGGAGGCACATCAACATATAAACCAAACAGTACGTTTGATGGCGTAGTGTTTTGATGTGAAATGACATATATGATGGAGATGTGAATTAATATGTGATTGTGATGGAAGATGGGAAGATGGGGAAATATCCGGGGGGCTACAGAATGGAGCTTGTGCATATTGATGAAGCTATATAGCCCTTTTACTTATTACTCATGCGATGCAAAGTTAATGAGTTCATATTTTTTTATGGCTCAAGGCTGAGGCAGCTGTGTTGGGTGTTTACTCAAACTGGAGGGTAGTGAGAGGACTTTAGCCTTGTCTCGTCCTCATCGCACTTAATTGAATAACGCCAACGTTCTTCTACCTCCAACCAAATCAATCTCCTCTTTTCAACTATCTCCCTTAATTCATCTAAATTCACCTTCTCACCAAATCTCAGTGTGTTATTGCTTCCAACTTATGCAGACGGGAGTTTTCTTTTTCCTAAAATAAATTACCTTTGTATTCTTTCTCTAAAATAAAGATTTTAAAATTTGGTACTTAGAAAACGAGCGCCTACTATATTTATACAATATTTGAAAACGAGCGCCTACTATATTTATACAATACACAATTCTCTCTTTCATTTCTCCATCTCAAACGTGGCTCCAATTCAATTCCAGGGTAACCCATTCCGCATATGTATGGCAATTAGTGGTAATTAAGCCTTTTTTAAAATAACTAGTTGTAATTTAACTTATGAAAAAGGGTATCAATACCCCGTCATGTTTGGGTTTAGGGTTTGATGTCTGACCATTTGATGAGTGTTTTATTTTTCGGGAATATCTGTTTTCTTACTCATAAAAAATATAAGTATAATGAATTATATATATAAATACTGTCTAGATCTTATTTGAATGGTTTACGTTACATTTCATAATTCTTTATCCATTTTTATATTACTTCTAAAAATCAAATTTAGACCATTCATATAAGATATAAAAAGATATATATATATATATATTTAACTCTTCATACTCATATTTAATATGAGTTGAAACTAGCCCCCCAAGGAGCACAACTTGTATGGAAACTTGCAAGAGAAATTCCTTGAGCATTTTCATTCATTTAAGTATGAATTGAACAATACACAAAGGGCAGTTCAAAAAAAAACAATACACAAAGTGCATATATTCATAATCTAACCGTGATTCTAACAAGTCAAGCCGAACGAAACCGTAATTGAAATACCTAGGCTCAAGAGTCAATTCTCATTAAAAGGCACGTGTAAGACAACAGGAATGAATGGCGTATATTATTGAAGGACTTTGGCCCAATTCCACTATTTATTAAGAGGGATTTAGGAGGATAAAATTTGTTTGAGTTTGAATTTAAAAAATCAGAGAACTATGATTATAAAAGAGGAAGAAAAATCAAACAAAAAATTATAACCACACTTCTTGTTTATTTTTTTTCTTAAATCTAACTCAAAAAATTTTCCGTCCTTCCTTCTAAATCCCTCATAATACAGTAATACCCAATCGTGCTCCTAAAATGAAAAATATGTAAAATCAAAGCATAATGTCTAATTAAATCTCAAATTTACATAAACATGAAATCTTATAAATATGAAGTGACATGCATTACATTACGATATACTCATTAAAAATTTGAGTTTTACTCAGATTCCATTCGGAATCACACTCCATGCTCATCATAAAGATTAGTAATGGGTCTCTCATCTTAATCTAAATCATTCAAATTTATTTTAACGGTCTAAATTTATTTTAGTTTATTATAATATTTTTAATAAAATTTTATTTTAATGGATACAAAATCAAAAATAAAGTTAATCTTATAACTGTCATTTGTTAAGAAAAACTAAATTTATCTTTGAAAATGTGTTCAATTAAAAATTTTAAATCTTTTGGCCAAAAGAAAATTAAATTATTTTGGATGGTCCAGATTTCGTTTCAATAATGAGAAATCTTATCTCTAGGATGGACACTGAATAGGAAGCCAACTCGATACAAATAGATTCTAACATGAAGCCTTTATCGGAGGCACACCTTCAAACCTCACGTCTCATTTCTCATCGATTGCTGATTCCTTCTCGCCGGGTCCATCTTCCTCCTCAGATTGGACTATGAGATAACATATTGGTCCTGGTAAGGCTTCTCCGTCATTAAATTGAGCCTCTAAACTTCTTGCAATATAATGGATCGTTAATTTAGGCTCATTCTATCGACCCACTTTAATGTCATACATGTTCAAACCATTACAACCTTGAAATTTCAGTTAACCGTAGCTCTCAACTTACTCAACTATTAAACTCTAGCTTCTTTATATTAAGGGTTAAGAGTAAAAAATATACATATAATTTGTCAAAAGTTCATTCAGTATCAAATAGTTTTTTTTATCAAAAATACACATGAACTTTTAAATTGGATAGAGAATACACATTTACAGTTATATTCCAAAAGAAAGCGTTTGGTGATGGACGAACATTTTTACAAAACCACATGTGTATTTTTTACCCTAATTTAACTGTAAATATGTATTTTTTGTCCAATTTGAAAGTTCATGTGTATTTTTAGTCTAAAAATAAACATTTGATGTTAGATGAACTTTTGACAAAATCACATGTATATTTTTTACCCTTAACCTTTTATTTTTCATGTTATCATCTTGCATATCTCTAGTGCATTATCTAGTTAGCCCACTAGCTCATGTGCATTGGCATCGATTCATCCTAGGATTTTGTGCTTTTGGCTCACGTTCATTTACCCTGCCTATCTCTCACAAATCAGCTCATCTCATCGTCTTCATACAATTTTTTTGGCAACAAGAAAAATGAAGTGAGCGCCAAACCGTTTCTCTCATCTTTTCTATGTAGCATGTGCAAGACCCTTATTATCTGCTTGCTTTCATTTCATGACAAGAGAAAAAGGAATAATATCAACGTCAACAACAACAAAAGAGCAAAACAACATTATCAGGAAATTATGTATGTGATGAGTAGGCAAAGCAAGCACACGGCTCGAGAGTAACGCGAAAGATAAAAATTGGGGTGATTGATGTTTGAGGACCCCTCTTCCATCCATAATTGCCTTTTCTTTTCGTCTTTATCCCATTCATTCAGGCATTCACGTCCACCTTTCTTTATTTTCTTTTTTCGTTTCCCTTTTTAAGAAAACCCATTTACCCTGATGTATTTGAGTGCCCCATCCAATAGCCACAAACAAAGAAATAAAAAAAAATTGTGGTTTTTTTTTTATGAAAGTAGGGGGCCAAGGCCTATGAAAAAAATTGTAGTTTGGATAATAACTACATAATCCTCTCTCCTTTTAACTGAATTATGATTTCCTAAAAAAAAAGTTAGAATTAGTTAAAACAATAAATGTATAGGAAATATACTCATATTTTTTAAAATGTCTTTATTTATAAATGAATAAGAGAGAAAGTGATTATGAAAAAGAAAGAAAGATGAAAGATAATGTGTTGAAGAAATAAATGCATAGGCAAAATATGAAAAAACGCATTTATTATTCAAACAAATTCAAATATTTCGTAAGACAGATTATTTAAAAAAAAGATCTTATATATAAATACAGATGGAGTATTAATGTTTAATTGCAGTTCATGAGTCATCTAAAGGTTAAAAGACGAAATATACTTACCATATAGTTTCTGGTCAACTAATTAAATGCGTGATTAAAATTGATAAGAGATCAAGATTGCCACATTAGGGCCGACTATCATCTATGTATTGATTAATGAATCAACTAGCAGTTTGACACGTAACCAAATGTCATACACAGTTTCTTCATCAGCTTAACAAAACTTTAATTTACTTTCCTATAAATATACATTTATATGTTCGTTTTTTTTTAAATTTGTAATCAAATTCAGATTTGCTTTTCAGTTTTTACCCTCTCAAAGTGAAAAGTTCTACGGGGGTAAAATGGAAAGATGAAAAGAAAAAGAGTGGACAATGAAATGATGACTAAAGAAGTGATATTGTTTGGGCCAGCCCAAACCGACATTCAAATTGATCTGCCCGATAACAGGAGAGCTACGTAAAAAGAGCAATTGCTAGAAAATGTCCATAATAATTAATCCATATATAGCTATAACCCTATAACTACGAGCCACACTTTTTTTGAGGGTCACCGTCGGTTCAACTTGGGCGAATCTAATCAGTGATCACATGTGCGCAACTCAATTAGTAGCTAGAAAATTTGTATTTAGGAAGTACTAACTCCTTAATGCATGTCACTTATATGAATGATTAAAAACGAAGGAATAATTAATACATCCAAGTGAGTGAAGTGACCTTTCAAAAAGGGCATGTTGACCAACGGCAGAGACAATTAACTAAGATTTTAAGATTCTCATTTAGGTTAATCTCGACAACTAATTGGCCCAATCATATCTCACGTCTTAGACTATATGCGGCCTAATAAAGTCCCCAAAAACCTTAAGTAGTGAGGGAGTCAAAAAGACAAAGGAAGAAAAGATGATTTGCCTCCTCGGGCCCCTAACAAGGACGCATAAGAATTATTATTGGAGAGATATGACACGTTTGAGCCAAAATAATTAAGAAATCTTCACTAATTAGAAGGGACTACGTGTGACTGCATAACTATGGATTTTGTATGAAATTACTCATTCCCATCTTAATTATAAGATCAAGTTTACTTTTTTTTTGGAAATTAAAGAAATAAATCAAACCACTAAATTTAAACATATGCTACATGTAATTAGATTATATATTAGTTTATAAGTAAAATAAATTAGTTTTGAGGAAAAAATATGTATATAAACAATTTAAAGTGATTTATTTTGCATTATTAATTTCTCCAACTTGATCTTATAATTAAGACCGAATGAAGTATTTAATACATGAGCTAAATACTCATATATAACCCTGTTTATAATATACTTTCAACATGTTTTCACACAAGCAAATGAAAACCCTAAATCTTATTAACTCTACCTTAAAATCCAACACACCACAAAATCAACATACAATAAATAAAGGATAAGACAGCACTTTCATAAGAAAAGATTTAATGACATATCTTATAAATAAGATTAAATAAAATACAATCTCTCTGCCTTATAAATACGATCAGATGACTATAAACTCTAGAGAGTTACTTGAAAGAAAAAAATGGAGTAATGAAAAGCATGCACTATGCGGCGCATGGCGAGCCATACACAATGAAGGCGGCGATCTTAGTCAATATAAAAATAATTATTAATGATATTTAAATTAAGAGAAGTAATTTAGTCAGGGATCGTCACGAGATGTATTTTTGCTCAATCACAGGTTTTGCTCTCGTTTTCTTGATTGACAGCTAGATGTAGCGGTGTTTAATTCTTCTGAAATTGACCATCTTCAAACGTGTGTTTGTGTGGTGTCCATGGCATGTATTGTGTTTTTTTTTTTTTTTTGTTCAAATATATGGCATGTATTGTTAGTGCTATTACTATATATGTATAAATATATCCTAGCATTCACGTCTGAAAATTCGGCCAAAATATTCAAACAATATGACTACGTAGGACTATACTTAATCAAACAATCATTAAAAAAAATGCAAATGCAGATACTGCATATTAGCTATCATCTCAAGGAAAGCAGCAGCCTAGCAAATAGACGTGTGTTTCAATAGAAATAATATATATTCCTCACATTTGGTTCCATGCTAAGTTACTCATATTCTTAAACATAAAATACAGTTGACTTTCTTTTAGAAATTAAGAAAGCTAAATTAACCATTTAATTATAACATATTTTATGTATTATTATATATTAGCCTATAAGTTGAATAGAAAAAAAATCTAAATAAATTAACTTCTAAGTGCTTGTTTGGGTGAGGCAAAAAAAGCAATTTTTTCACCCAAACCTAGGTTTTAAAAAATGGTAGCAAAACACTTTTTTCTGATAAACCTAGGTTTGGACTCAAAACCTAGGTTTTAATAAAGGTAAGCCAAACACTTGAAAAAAATTTGAAAAGCCCATTTGGATTGGAAACCTAGGTTTTGGCCACAAAAACCTAGGTTTTGAATAAGCTACAATTTTCCCCTTTTGCACGAAATACGATGTAAAAAAATGTCATCATTACACAAGTCATAATGATCTACCAAAAATACCCTTATCCTCTCTCTTTCCCAACACATTAAACTTATGTCCTTTTTAGTAATTTACACAAAAAAAGGCATTCTCAAAACAATCATCCAAACACTCTCATTTTGTCAAAAGCCATTTTTTCAGAAAAGCTGAAAAAAGCTATTCCCTAGAAGCTATTATCTAAAAGCTAATCCAAATAGGTTGCTATTTTTTTCAGCTTTTTCGAGAATTACGAGGTAGAAATATACCATAATGCCCTTATCCTATCTCTTTCCTAACACATTAAACTTATATCATTTTTAGTAATTTACACATAGAAAAAGCTATTCTCACAACAACCATCCAAACACTCTCATTTCATCAAAAACCTATTTTTTTAGCTATTTCAAAAAAGCTGAAAAAATCACTTTTTCAGCTTTTTTCTCAGGAGTTAATCTAAACAGGCCCTAAATAATTAATTTAATAGTTTTGTTAAAATTATTCAAAAAAATTAACCGAATTCTATATTTAAGATTGGAGGAGGATAACCTTTTGATTCCAGTTATGTCATATCACTAATGGCACAGAATCTCTCCCATTGACAATTGTGTAAGAATCTCTCCCATTGACAATTGTGTAAACTGCTATTTGTTGTGTGTGTGGGTGTGCATCCTAAAATCATGCGCTGAATTACACGTAATTAGGAAATGACCTGCGTCTTGACCAAAAAAAAAAAAGGAATGACCTGCGTCATATCCTAATAATGACCTCAAGTGGCAATTTTCAATTTTCCACGGCTAATGCGAACGAGAAGAACTTTCTATTTTAATTATAAGAGTTTGAAATTTGAATTGATTTGGTCTATAATATAAGAGCTCATCTTGTATTCTATCATCATTTAATACATTTTTTCCAATTTTACCCCTATTTTCTTTCATATTTATTAATGCCCATATATTTCTCTCTCTTGATAGACTCATAATAAATAAAGGTAATATTAAAAAATGATTTATTTTCTAGACATATTCAATGACTTTCACATGCTTTCTTAAGAAACTTGTTTTGACAGCGGTCCTCTTATAAATAGGACCGGAGGGAATATTGGTGTGGTAGGATTCTGAATGGTCCGTACGAGTTATAAGCTTTAAATAATTTATCATTGATACTACCCTTTTTTTTTTTTGGCCAAATTGATACTAACTACTTACAGATAACTAACCCGGTAATTAAACAGAGAAAAGCTGTGTGTTGTGTATTAAATGTAAAAGAAATAAACAATTAAAAAAAATAAGAAGAAGAAGAAGAAGATAGAACCAATTTTTTTTTTTTTTTGATCAGAAGATAGAACCAATTTACTGGCTGGTTTTGGCAAATGAACACGCTTCGGGTACCCCACTTGTGTCATGTAGACAACACGGAGGCATTCCCTGCCTTATGTCTAGCTCAATTCTACATCCCAGGTGTTGACGTCGACATTTTTATTTATTTATTTATTTTCTTGAAGTTGTTTCTCTTTTTAATTTGAAATTGCCAGGGTCAATCATTCAATGATTATCCCAAGAATTTAAGAGTTAAGAGGGATATAGCTAAGCAAATAATAATAATAGAGGCATCACTCCAGTCTATCAACCCCATTTACTTATCCTAACATCAAGCTATATTGCCGTTCGATTTGGGTTTTATCATAAGATTATTCAAGCATGAGAGCTAGCGATGCCATCCATTATTAGTTTATCAATTAATTATTGGAAGGATCAATGAAAGTACCAGCGCGTTTTCCGGAGAAAAGACGAATAAGCAAAAGCTCGTGTCCTGACACGTGGACACACGTTGTCCATTGGATGCTCAAAATGCCACTAGATTCACTCATCTTCATTTTCATAGGCTGAGAATTATCGGAAGGGAAAAAATAAAGGGTGACGAGTGAGTGACTTGGATTTTGATATTTATTAACTGGTACTCGACTTCTATTAGCAACCAATTAATCGGAATTGTAAGAATATAAGTTTATAATAGAGAACCCACTATCTTCAAGTAATCATCACGATTGTATGTATAGGACTCTAAGATAAGACGATTAGATAAGATAGAACAAATCATAATCCTAATGTTATGGTGCAGTGGCCTGAATTTTCAACAAGCTAACTGGTGGAAGGGGTTGTAATTATTCATACACGATTTTTTTTTTTAATTTCAACTTGTATAAACGTAGACAACTTCTATAATTAGAATAAGATTCAATCAAAAACCGAATAAAATATATTCAATCAAATACCGTAGTAAAAAAAAGGTCACACACATACATATACTCCCTGTCTCGCTCACACGCGTAACGTAAGCATTTAAACTCTGAGACGGAGTCTGAGAGACTGAGACACCATACCAGAGTGTCTCACCATATTTAAGCAAGTGAAAAGTGAGGAAGAGTTGGTAATTACTTATTATACACACACAGTATCGTATGGTACAGTATAGAGTAGTTGCCGAGTTCAGTTTCCATGACGGCGTAGCAGACGCTTCCTACCTCTAATTTTCGTGCCCCTTTATGTATAGCATAGACAAATAGACTAGTGCTCGCTAGAGAATTTTTGTACAACTCCAAGACGTCCCACCTTATCGCCTTGAATTATAATTATCCTCCTCTCTTTATTACACTCCTCAATTTTCCTTCTAAAGTATCTCAGATTATTACCACTTCACACTCCACACTGAAAAAGCTGCAAGATCGTGTACTCAGAGTAGGGACGCGATATAACCAAAAAAGCCCCCCCCCCCCCCCTCGTTTTATCGCGCTTACTACTGTATAAGCAAAGTGGCCAATCGAAAAACGCGAAGGCAAACACAAGTTTAAAAAGACACTATCAGGAAGGTTCTCTTTTTGCTTGATATGGATTTGGTGGATGGATCGGGGATTGTAACAGCTTTTGGGTGCAACAAATGGCTGAATGGTTCTCTCTAGGTGGGAAACAAGGCCCACAAATTACCAAGCTAGAAGAAAAGGGAAAACAAGACAACACTAACACAAACACCAATTGTCTATTCTTGCTGAACGAGAAGGAGATCTACAACAACAACAGCAACAACAATAAAGGATTCGAGATATGGACACAGCCTTATCATCATCATCATCAAAACCAATCCTTGAGCAATTGCTTCTCTCTTGGGGTGGGTCCTAGTTGTGCAAACTTATTTGATGAGTCAACAAGGTTTGGATTGACGGTGATGAGGTCAGGGGCTTTAGGAAGTGGTATGAATTGTCAAGATTGTGGTAACCAAGCAAAGAAAGATTGTGCAAATCTTAGATGCAGAACTTGCTGTAGAAGCCGAGGGTTTCAGTGTCAAACTCATGTTAAAAGCACTTGGGTCCCTGCCGCCAAACGCCGTGAACGGCAGCACCATCAGCTTCAAGAACATCATCGACAACTTCCCGGCGACACCTCCAAACGTAGTCACAGAGAATCTCAACTTGCTCGCATTCCTTCACCTATCACCACCACAGGTATCATATCATATAAAGTTTCTAGGGGTGTATACATATATAATACTAAGGTTTGTTTGAAAATACTAGCTAGAGAGGTCCAATAATTTTGTTGAACTATACAACCCTATGTGGGTGTTGAATCTAGCTACCTGTTATATATGTAGCTGCTACTTCTGAAAGATGAGGTAGTGATGAGATCTTGAGGAATTCGAGTCCTGTGTGTCTATATGACTTCTGTGCCTAACTAACCAATAATTCCAGTTTGTGGACTTTTCAGTCTTGATGATGAAAACGAAATCACACCCTCTAGCTTTTCTTTTTTTCAACTCTTTTATTCTTTTCTATCTCCTAACTGTTTTTGAGTTAAACCCACGAAATTAAGGCTGATCTATAGTTTCAACAAAAAACCTAGCTACTTCTCAGTTTCTTTCTTCCTTCCTTTCTTTCTTTCTTAACAAATAATGATTTGTTTGTGTGTTATTAGGGTTGGAGCTGAGACCATTCCCTCATGAACTGAATTCACCAGCGGTGTTTCAATGTGTGAAAGTGAACACCATGGAGACACCAGAAGAGCAATACGCTTATCAAACTGCTGTTAACATTGGAGGTCATGTTTTCAAAGGCATCCTCTATGACCAAGGCCCTGATGCTCCTTATAATAACCCCGGCGGTGGTCGGACCTCCGCCACGGCGGCGACTGAATCTGATGATAATCAAAACCTTAATCTCATGACGGCGGCGTCAACCACCATGGCACTAGCTCCGGCCCCTTTTGATGCTTCAATGTATCCTAATGTCCCACTTAATACTTTCATGGCAGCTGGTACGCAATTCTTCCCACCATCAAGATCCTAAACATCTCTCGTGACTACCCTCATTATGTTCTCTCTCTCTCTCTCTCTCTAGGGAATATTAGCTATTTTCTTGTGTTGCTTTAATTGAAAAGAGTCTTCTTCTCTTAGCTTGTCATGTTGACTATTATCGAGTATATCGTTGACTTCAGCTCTAAGAGTTATTAAGAAAATCATCATGGCGATGATTCAGGATGCGCAAATGGGGATGTTTGTTTAGTCAGAAATTAAATTCGCATTTTAAATATAATTGTAGTCAAAGTGTGTGTATGTGTTTGTTTGTTGGTTGGTTGGGGTGTGTTTTATTTGGCTGTTTTCAATATGTGTGCATTATATTGGCTGGGTGGTTTCATTTCTTTATTATTGTGTACTTTTCCCCCATCTTTTCTGGGTTAATATTAAGAATGCCTTCTGGTCGGTCCTGAATTCAAAGCCTCTTTATTTTGCCTGTTTCTCCGTTTGCTTGCCGGATCAAAATATAGAACGAAATAGGTTTCGTGTTTGGTTAAGCATATAATGTATATGTGGACTTTTAGTTTGTTTTTATTTATTATTCTTCGCACGATTTCTGGAGAGAAAGGGCAAGAAATATGGATGGTCCATTGGTTCATCTATTTTTTTTTCTTTTTAATTGTTTTTCTTGTCTCCCATGCATACTGACAAATGGCAACACTGGGTGGGCGTCCCAGTTCAGTCCCAAAAGTTAAAACACAGTATCACACACGTTCTCTCTATACCTTTTTCTTCCCTCCTTCATGTCTCTATACTTGTAACTTAACGTATAAATGGAGATTTACAGGTACCATTTAAAACCAACTGCTTCTCTGAAAACGTAAATCTTTTTTTGCCAGAGAAATATAACAGACATTAATTAACGATCCCACGTTGCCGCTTTAATGTACTATAGTGTTGGAAAAAGCTGTTTCTTTGGCTGGTATATATACAAGGTTAATTAAATGCTTCTTCAGAAGCTACGTGCATGTGATATGTTCTATGCATATAAATGTTTTACTGCCACTTTTTATCTATAGGAGAAGCTACACATAGTCACAGACTACTACTGGTTTTTAGTTCACTTAGAAAAGAAAAAAAAATCAAAGACTTTTCACAATATTTCCTTATTTTTGTAATAACTGGCCCATATCATGTGCTGCACTATCTTCCATTGATAGAGACAACGCACAGACTCACTTCTGCGTATTCATAACTTTTTATGAGCGTTTTGCCCCCACTTCATAACACACACACACTCTTCTTCTTCTTCCATTGCAGAAGTGTTTATGTCTACATATTTCTTCATATAACAGAAAGCCAAATTATCGTCTCTCCACCTCTAGTAAATTTTGAAATGACAAATTTACGGTTTATATTTGAAGCTGACTCCACTTTAGAATGAGTTTAGTAGGTAGTATATGTATATCGTTTCAGCTGATCAGGACCTGAATTATATCGTGAACTAGTATAAATTTGATTCGGGTAATTATTACTCCTTCCGTCCTTTGTTATAAGAGTCAATGTGGTAAAATCACATATATTAAGAAAATGGTTGACATAGATAAATATGTCTGAAATAATTTTGTTTTCTCAAATTTACCTTTATTTATGATTGAATATATAAGAAAGAAAAATGTAATAATAGTGTTATAAATGAGTATGAAAGAGAATGTGAATAGAGAGAATAATAATGGGTAAGGTGGGAAATAACTCATTAAATGCTTTTACAAATTTAGTCAGGCTCTTATAAAAAGGGACAAAACCATTCAAATTTTTTGCTTTTATATACAGGTACAGAGGGAGCATTTATTAATTTTCAATTGATTCCCGGTTGCAGTTCAAAGTTTAGTTACCCTTTGCTCTTTAAAATGCTGTATGTTAAATGGATGTGGTGCGGCCATTTATATAGCACTGCGGGCTAGCTAATTTGCTTAATCAATCTTAATGCCTTGGGCTTTGTTGACTTTGATTAATTATGGATTTATGGCTAACTTGCATTGTGAATTTTGGTGTTTCTCTCTAGTTTAAGTTCAATTATATCATGCATTTAACTTCTGCCTGCATGTTCTAGATGATATAATTTGTTAGCGAACAAATAAGGTCCTAAATATGCTGATTTTTAGGACCTAAATCAACGAGCTTATAGAGGGTTAGTTCTTTAATGGACAGGGTAGTGTCATATTTAGCCTTTTCTTGATATTTTTCCCTTGATTTTTTTTTTTCATATTTAGCCTTTCTAATATGCTATCGTAAGGATGTTTTTCCCCTTTGGTCAGAGATTAATACCATAGATAATTAATAATGACTTTTATGCAATAATTAGTAAACACTTCATCTTAAGTCTGCACATAATAAGGTATATACACACCGACACCAGCTAATTGCTACCCTTCATGTATCCTGGAATATAAATTACACACACACACCCACATATATATAGGTTTTGGGGTACAAAATATCATTATTAATTATAGGGTTAAAGGTCATATTTGCCCTGAAAATATGCACGATGGATCACATCTGTCCTGGAAGTATTTTTTGGTCAAATTTTGTCCCCGAAGTGTGCAAAGTGGATCATATAATTCCCCCTTTACCGTTAAAATATTAACGGTCAACGTCAACTATTTAACGGTCAATATGAGTTTTTTAACGGTAAGTGGCGAATATGATACATTTTACACACTTTCGGGGCAAAATTGGACCAAAAAAAAATTTCTGGGGTAGATGTGATCCACCGAGCATACTTCCGGGATAAATCTGATTGGTGCTACCAAAATTTAAATAAAGCTCTGCAAGTGTACGGGCTGTAGAAATAGTAAACTGGCAAATCAAGGTCGATCCCACATAGACTCAAAATAATTGATTATTAGGCATTAAATCTCCTATTTTTGTTTAAGTTGAGCGAAACAAAAAAAATGAATTTAAATGAGTGAAAAAAAACTAAATAATATCTAATAAAAACAAAAACATTCATACTGATTAAATTCAAGAATTAAATGAACAACCTAGAGCCACTAATCCCTTATTTGTTTCTTAGATTTTATTCCCACTAAATTAATTATGCCTTAACTTAATCAGCTAATCTATAGTATAAATGCCTGTGAGTCCACTTATATCCTTACTTAAATTAATTGTGTAATGTCTCATACGTATTAACTAGATACAATTTATATCGGTAACACTTTAATTTGACTATGCGGAACTTCTAGGTATATGTCTATCCTAGACGCCAATTAGATTAAATCCAATTCCTTAAATTAAAATCTAATTCCACATTATTTAATCCCACGGTTTATTTAGAATTCCCTCCGTCGAGTTCAATCCTAAATTCCCTAAACATGTTCAATGGTGGCCAATCACTAAACAATAATCAGTGGGAAAATCTCTAAATCACAAACAAGTTCATAGTGCTCTAAAGTTGTACAAGAAAACTAGCCATACATAGGTTCCAAATCAATCTCAACAAAAATTAAAATTGAGTATGAAATCATAGCGACAAAGAAGAAGAAGAAAGCAAACTCTGATGGAGTAAATGATGATGATGAACGGTATCAGCTCCCCTTCTCTAATTCGAACCCACTGAAGAAGAAAGAAAAAAATTACTTCACAGTGCCGCTAACTTCCTCCTGCTTCTTGCTCATGCAATGTGTGTTTGGGTAGTGTGTATATGATTGAAAGAATTAGCTCCTCCTCTCTTGTGATGAATGAATTAGTATTAGTATATAAAGAGTGTCCTCATATGCTCTCCCTCATGTGATGATGATTGATTATAATTTAGGTTTATTTTATTTTCAATTCCATCATGCACATGTGTGTAGTGGCTGCCAAGAAAAGAAACAAAAAAAGGAAACTTAAATCAAATCAAATAACAACAATTATAATAAACTAAAACCTTTTTTTTTTACATATGCTTATTTTTTTATTTTTGGTAACTTTCCTATTTTAATTCAAAACAAGATAATTCAAAAGAAATATCCTCAAATAATGTATCAATTTAGTATCTTTTCAAATCACAACAAAATTTCTCAATTTTTGAATTGATGACTCCCAAATACAATAAAATATTTCTAAAAATCTATTAAATACGAAAAGGGATCACTTATCTTTAACCCTTAACTATATGGCCGTCGTCATCATCGGGTAATAAATATGATCCGACCTGTAGATATCTGATTGTCAACTCGAGAACAATTTTGTCGAGCTATTTGCCTCGGCACAATGTGTATTATACCCTACTAATAATAAACGATTAATTAAATAATACTCCTATTTGGCTGTCAAAATGAAGGCACGTCAAATGCTAGATATGATCGATCAATTGTGGATTTCCATTTGCTAGTGGTTGATGTTTTCTCAAGCTAATAGCTATATCTAGTTACAGGGTTCGGGTTAATTCTTAGATATGTGTATTAAAAACACACACATGATGGACATTGTCAAATGGTCAAACATTATCCTAATTCAACCAAATGAAATGGCATGTCACACTTGTTTTCTTGTTTTTTTTTATGAGTGCTCAATTAATAATTCTGTATCCTGAATAAGGTTCCATGCCATTAATTGTCAACCACGAAGCTGTTTCATTTGTAATTGCCGTACGCATGCATATCAACTGAGAAGCCATTTTTGGGCGTTGACGTCTTGATATGAATATAATCTTATATTTTTTTTTTTGGCCAAATAATATAATCTTATATTATTGTCTAATACGAACAACCAATTTCGAATAATTAAGGCTCTTAATCAAGAGAGATCCCTATAACGGAGTTAAATATTGAAGTTTGAACGCTATAGCTATATGTCTTTTTTACATCACATCAAGGTAATATATAAGTAAATAATTGAACAATTTTAATCCGATTCTGGGCAAAGCAGGCACGTGCATGCCACTCTACTGCGTACGGGTTTGGATTTAACGTGTCAAATATTTGATCCCCATGTCCTCCCTTGTCATCATGAAATAATTGGCTTGCCTTATCTACAGAATATGGATATACACACACACATGCGAGACAGTTATTTAATTCATGAATGACAGCAACGATTATTTTAATCGTTGGTTCTAAATATTTATGGCACGAACATTACGACATTTAAATAATAAATAGTGATGATATATTATAAGAATAAGAAGCCAGTGAATAACTTAATTAATATAATCTCATATGTGTATATACTCTTCTATTTCTAAATTTAGGATCTAATTGACTTTTTTAGAGAATCTTAAAAAAATTAAATAAATTACTTATAAATTAATTTTCTTAATTTTTTTTTCTTTAAACTAATTTATTTGACTAATAAGCTAACATGTAATATAATAATACATAAAATAAGTAATGGATAAGTGGCTCGTTTAACTTCTTTAATTTCTTCACACAAAAAAATCAATTAAATCTTAGATGTAGAAACCAACCATTGAATGTTTTCAAGGCGAGACCTTAAATTCAAATCACAACAAAATTGGGTTCAAAGGAGCTGAGTAGTTGTTTTTCCAGGCTAACTATTGTCGGATTGAATTGATGGTTCAGAAGAGAGGAGTCACAGGGACCATTCCTTGTCGACCTGGCCACCAGACAATATTGAGGGGAAATTTGGTTCATCCTTCTGAATAATGTCTTTGTTTTTGTGTGAAGTTAAAAAAATTGTGAATCTTTTACAGCAATAGAGTATAGGGTTCCACAGGATGCAATGACGCTCCTATATGATTCGTGCAATGAATATGCCATCACTTGTAGCCTCATAGGTGATGGCCCCCGCCATGCCAACATTGACAGCAATTAACCTTTTTTCCCCTGATTAGTGATTAGTGAGAAGTGTGCCCTGTCTTTTTTTAAAAAAAAAAATTAAAATATTATTCAAATTATATTGAGTTTGAGTCATGTACTAAGTATTAGTTGTTACAGCGTTTGGTGGGTGATTGGATCCTTTAAACACATCGTCTTATATTCAAACCAGGTTGTGTATATGAAAAATGTTTTGTTGGGAGAGGTAAGGTCCACTTTGACAGTCTCAACATTTAGAAATGACTAGTCTTTGGTTGTAAAAAAAAACCTAGTAGTTGTTACATTCTTCTAGCCACGAGAATGATTTGCAGGTGAAAGTTTCGTACAATCTACCTATCCAGGAATTTAATTTTTAATTATATCCTTATTTTACTATTGTAATGTAAGAATGTGTTTCCTTAACTTGTGCTTTTGCAGAATATGTATGACATGTGTTGAAATTAAGCTCTCATCAACTATGTAGACAATTCGATCCTTCTTCCAATTTGGGTCCTACACTCACTCTTATTTTTAGGCCTGTACTATTTTTGTTTCATGTAAACATAGTTCTCCACTAAGTCACGTCTATTCAATATGAATTGTAATTATCAGAAGTTGACATTAATTAACTGCAGTTTCTTATTGTATTATTGTACCTTGGAGCTAATTGACTTGAACAAAAACAAACTTTTAGAGAAGAGTGGAACCCTCCTCTTCTTTATAGTTTATTCCTCCAAATTATTCCAAATCCAAGCCATTCATTAAATATGATGAATGAAAAGACAAAAAGAAAAAGAGAGGAGATCATAGAGAGATAATATAGAAAAAATAGAAGTTTTCGAGATATTATGAGAAATTTGTGGTCATATATTTTATATTCCCTCCAGTCCTAAATATATGACCATTTTAACTAATTTGATTAAATTAAGGATATTAGTTTGTTTAGTTAGTATGTTGTGTTTCTTCTAATTTAAAACCTAAATCATTTTACTTTAGTTAGTTAGTATGTTGTATTTCTTCTAAAAATCGAAATCATCTTCCCTCACTCCTTCATTCATCTCTAATGTGATTATTATTAGAGGAGTACCAATATAGATAATTTGGGAAGAAGCTGATAAAAATTAAAATTAGGTCATATATCTAAGATCAAGACTAACTCCACAAATAAGTCTTATATTTAGGATCAGATTTTTTTTTTTTTTTTTTTTGCTATCAAATTTGTCGGAAGGTTAGGATAAAGGAGAGAATAACTAAAAAAAATGGTTGGAGAGACCAACCAAACCAACCCGACATTATTTACCATATATTAGTATATTACTATATTACAATCGGTGTGTTACCCAATATAAATGCCATTACGAAAGAGGTTATGTCAGGACTCAGGAAAACTCTCGTTTGTTTTGTTTGGTCTAAGCCTGGGCCTTAAAAAACCTTTCAGGCCCTTTTTTCCTAACGTATGTATTTTCTAGATTTGGATAATATTTTATATCGATTCCCAATCTGTTGTCAAGCCCAGCTATTTGTTAGGCCTGGCCCATCATAGCTAAACATGTTCATATTATGAACCTGTAAAATGAATAAATGATTATATCCTACAAACAGGCACTTTCGCCAATTTTTTCCAGCTCCTTTCTATTTGTTTTTGGTTTAGCGGATTGCACAAAGATATTTATAACTAAGGCTTGGTACCATGCTGCTAAGATGATACAAGAGGATGTATTCGTAATGAAGCCGAAAACATAATAGTACTTGGGGAAGCCAATCCATGGGCTCCCAGTGGTGAATCAATCCACCTCCCAACTCCAGTTCACCTTTGAGACCCACCTTGATATATTGTGAAGCGGGCAAACTGTTATATCTGCAAGTCTGTTTGTAATACTCTTATGGATAGAACATATATTAGGAGAGTTGTTTTGGTCCTAAATATATAATATAATTCTATGTGCAAATTTAATAACGAAATTTTTTGTCAGGAGCGTTGACACCATAAATCCTTTTTAGGATAAAAAATATACATAAACTATGTAAAATGAGGCAATTTCAACATAGAGTTTATCACCATTAACTTTAGTTATTTTTTTGTTTGTGGGTCTCATAATAATTAATTTTAAATTATTTTTATTTAAAAAATGTTTTTTAAATTTTTTTTCTCCCCCTCCTCCTTCCCTTCCCCTGACATAAAGCCAAGTGATGAGTACCCACAGTATCAAACAGTTTGAGGGGCCTTGAATCAAACATATGTTAGAGCAATCATTATCACCAAATTGAAAGGAACTGATTCATTATCAGAAACAACTTTAAATTAATAAAGTACTTTCCACAATTCTTAGGAAAAACATGCTAATTTCAAGGATTTGCATGAACTGGAAGCTTCTGTTATGCTGCGTCTGGTATGCTGGAAATGAGGCTGAAGAAGTGGAAGTGGAAGTGGAATCATTATTTTAAAGTGTTTGGTAGGTGGGAACCCGGTTCTCTAAGGAAGTCGGTTCCATAAAAAATGATGGAACTGGGTTCCATACTTCAGCCCAAGGAAGTGAGTTCTCTGGAACCATTAGACATCCCTACCCTCCTTAGTCCTTCCCTCCTCTCCTCCACTCTAACCAGCCCTCCTCCACCAAAGACGACGGCGAAGTTCCTCCACCACGACACCAGCGACGCACCTCCACTGCAACGGCGACGATGCTCCGCCGTGACGGCAGTGACGAAGGCCAAAGCTTTCTGATTTTTCAGATCTAAGGTCATGAGGAAGACTTTCAACCATCTCCTTATTGTCCTTATTTCTTTGATTCAGACCCACCACCATGAAGCCAAGAGGGAGAGGTCCTCACCGTGAAAATCTTGTTCGTCCTCAACGTCATCCTCTTCTTCTTCGACTTAGCTCTTCTTGTAGATCTCCCTTTCTTGATTTTTATTTGTGTTGTTATTGATTATGATGGCTGATATTTGTAAAAAGAAAAAGGATGATTGCATAAATTTGTAAATAATCTTTTCCATCGTCACCATGAAAAAGGCTGTGTGATTGACGATGGATACTTGCGTATCCGGCGGTGCGATTAGCAGCTTTGCTGGGGGGTGTTTTTTTTTGGCACATAGGGGGTAGTTTGGTATTTTTATGTTATAAATGCATATTTTAATTAAAAATTAGATCTCAATTCCATCATCTTACCAAACATAATTTAAAGCCCACTTCCACCTCTATTTCCACTTCCAATTCTACTTCTATTTCCACTTCTACTTCCATAAAAAATTCTTCCATTATACCAAACGAGGTATTAGTGTTCTTTCCTTTGACATCAAGCTGAATTGAATATGGGAAGACAAAAAACACTAAAACTGGGTTTAGCAACAAACGCCGAGATCAACATCTTCCAATCCTGACAGAAAAAAAGAGAATCCAATAGCTTCTATTCTTACCGATAACAATCAAATACATAACTAGTGCTCCATAATTGGTTAATTATTACACAAATTTGAGTGGCAAAATTAGGGGTAGGAATAAACCAAACCTTAACCTTAACAGGCAAAGTCTGTGTTGTCAAAACTCAAAAGGAGGCATGAGCCTAGTCTGCGGCCTATTATAGGCCATTTTTTAGGCCTAATCCTGGCCTGTTAATTTAATGATAATTTAATTTTAACTAATTATAATGTTTTATGTAAAAACTCCGCCTATGTTTATAGCCGGTCCCAAGCCCGGGTGAAGGAGGAGGGTTGTGTTAGGCCCCGACAGCCAGCGTAAAAACCCCGTCGAATCTCATGAACATGGATCAACGAAGAAATTGTGTAAATGTTAGGTCGTTGCCCGTAAGCAACGCGCTGTATGGCTCGAGTACAGTGAGAAGAGAGCGAGAGCCGCTGCATCCTAGCCTGAATGCAGTGTTAAGAGAGCAAGGGCTAAAGGATAGGTCGTTGCCTGGTTGTAACGCGCTGTATGGCTCGAGTACAGTGATAAGAGAGCAAGAGCCGCTGCATCCTCGCCTGAATGCAGTGTTAAATGAGCAAGGGCTACCGCACTCTAATGGACGGAGGCGGCTAAAGAAGCTAGTTCATGAGAGTAAGATCAGATTTGGTTCTTGGAATATTGGGACGCTGAATGGGAAGCTTTTTGAGGTTGCACAAGTTATGAAGGATCGTAAGATTAATATATTATGCTTACAAGAAACCAGATGGGCTGGAGAGAGATCTAAAGAAATCGGAGTTAATGATTCTAAACTTTGGTACACAGGAAAGGTAAATGGGAGGAATGGTGTTGGTATCATTGCAGATAAAGAATGGCGGAAGAATGTAGTGGAAGTTAAGCGGATTGAGGACCGAATCATATCTGTGAGAGTAATTGTGGGAAATGATACAATAAATATTATTAGTGCATATGCACCCCAAGTAGGGGCAGAAGCACATCTTAAGGAGAAGTTTTGGGCAGATATTGAAGGGTTGATTCAAGGTATACCGGCAACCGAGAAAATTTTTATTGGAGGGGATCTTAATGGACATGTTGGGAAAGAGGCGGGATCATATGCAAGGGCGCATGGTGGTTTTGGTTATGGGGAGTTGAATAATGAAGGGCAAACAATTATCGATTTTTCCTTAGCATACAATCTTAAGATTGTTAACACATGCTTTAAGAAGCGGGAAGAACATTTAATTACATACAAAAGTGGAACTCACAAGTCACAAATTGACTTCTTTTTGGTAAGAAACCCTGATAGAAGGTTATGTACTAATTGCAAAGTGATTCCTGGGCATGGGGAGACCGCTCAGCATAGACTTCTAGTTCTTGATGTGAGAATTAAATGTATAAGACAAAGGCGCCGGGTAGTTTTGAACCGAAAGATCAAGTGGTGGCAGTTAAAGGGGGAGAAGCGAGAGATTTTTAAGAGAAATCTATTGGATGAAGGGGTATGGGAGCCACAAGGAAATGCTAACAGCATGTGGAAGAATATGGCTACGAAGATTGAAATGGTTGCTAAAGCTACTTTAGGAGAATCAAAAGGTTTTGGACCGCGAGATAAGGAGACTTGGTGGTGGGACAAGGATGTCCAAGAAAAGGTGCGGAATAAAAAGAATTGTTTTAAGGCTATACACTTGTGTAATACTACTGAAAATTGGGAAAAGTACCGCTTAGCTAAAAAGGAGACTAAGAAGGCAGTGAGTGAAGCTCGTGCTAAAGCATACGAGGGGTTTTATAAGGAGTTAGGGACAAAAGCTGGGGAACAAAAGATTTACAAGATCGCAAAGAGTAGGGAGAGAAACTCGAGAGATTTGGATCAAGTAAGATGTGTAAAGGATGAAGAAGGTAAAGTTTTGATTACTGACGAAGATATTAAGGATAGATGGGAGGCCTACTTTTCTAAGTTATTCAATGATGGAAGTGAAGGTCTATCTTGTGAGTTGGGAGATTTGACAATTAGTGAAGATGGACTTAATAGGTCGTTTTATCGTAGAATTAGAGTTTGGGAGGTTAGAGAAGCTCTTAAGAAAATGGAAAATGGTAAAGCAGTTGGGCCTGATGGTATACCGATTGAAGTTTGGAAATGTTTAGGGGAGGAGGGTGTGTTATGGTTATCTGAATTGTTCAACGAGATTTTACGGTACAAGAAGATGCCTGATGACTGGAGAAAAAGTACTTTAGTTCCGATTTATAAAAACAAAGGCGATATACAAAATTGTGCAAATTATAGGGGAATTAAGCTTATGAGTCATACAATGAAACTATGGGAAAATGTGATTGAGCATAGGTTAAGACTAGAAACTAGTATTTCTGAGAGACAGTTTGGGTTCATGCCAGGGAGATCCACAACTGAGGCGATATATCTACTAAGGGGGATAATGGAAAAGTATCGAAGTAGAAAAAGAGACTTACATATGGTTTTTATTGACTTAGAAAAGGCGTATGATCGCGTGCCGAGAGATTTACTTTGGAAAGCTTTGGAAAAGAAAGGAGTATGTGTTGCTTATATTAAAGTTATACAGGATATGTATGATGGGGTATTGACTAAGGTTAGAACGCCGGGAGGTGAGACAAAAGACTTCCCTATAAGAATTGGCTTACATCAGGGATCAGCTTTGAGCCCATATTTGTTTAACTTAGTGGTAGATGCTCTAACTGAGCCTATAGAAGAAGAGGTCCCTAAGTGCATGCTTTTTGCTGATGATATAGTCCTTTTGGCCGAATCAAGAGAGGAGATTAATGATAAATTAGAGATATGGAGAAACACGTTGGAGTCGAAGGGTTTCCGTTTAAGTAGGAGTAAGACAGAATATATGCATTGCAATTTTGCAAATAAACAAGTTAGAGGTGATTTGGAGGTTAAACTGGGAGATCAAACAATCCCTCAAGTGACAAAGTTTAGGTATTTGGGATAAATTATAAGACAAGATGGTGAGATTGATGACGATGTCAATCATAGAATTCAAGCTGGGTGGTGTAAGTGGAGGAAAGCTACTGGAGTTCTCTGCGATAGAAAAGTACCCAATAAGGTAAAAGGGAAGTTTTATCGCACTGCTATAAGACCAGCAGTATTATATGGTAGTGAATGTTGGGCTTTGAAGGGTCAACATGAACATAAAATGGGGGTAGTTGAAATGAGGATGTTGAGATGGATGTGTGGTCACACAAGAAAGGATAAGATTCGGAATGATCATATACGCGAACGAGTTGGAGTGGCACCTATCAGTGAGAAAATGGTAGAAAATCGTTTGAGGTGGTTTGGACATGTACAAAGAAGGCCATTAGATGCGCCAGTGAGGAGGGTAGATCAAACAGTCTGGAGTCCGATTAAGAGAGGAAGGGGGAGACCGAGGCTTACACTTAATGAAGTTGTAGAGCGAGATCTTTTAATAAATAATATATCTAAAGATTTGGTTTCCGATAGAGCACAATGGCGTCGTGCGATCCATGTAGCCGACCCCACTTAGTGGGATAAGGCTTTGTTGTTGTTGTTGTATAATGTTTTATGTAAAAAAATAAATGTTATAAATTATGAAAAATAATATGATTGAAAAAATATATTTTAAAAATATTATTTAATTGTTTAACAGGCCAGCATGAAAGGTATAACAGGCTTTTTTTTAGCATAAACCTGGCCTATTAAGCATAAAAGGCAAAAAAAAAAGCCTGAACCTAAGCCTGGCCTGAAAGTAAACAGGCCAGGCTGCAAGCCCCTTGCAGGCAGGTTAGGCTATTTCCACCCCTAGTGGCAATTACGCCCTCCGGCCCGAATGCCTCCCTCATGACGCTGGAGTAAGTTGAGGTCTAGCCTAGATGCATAAACCGCTCTTTTTTTAAAAAAATAATTTAGAATTAATTATTGTGGGACCTACAAACAAAAAATTAAGGAAAAATTAACGGTGTTAAGCTCTGTATTAAAATCGCCGCATTTTACAAAGTTTATGTATATTTTTTTATTCTCACAAAATTTTTTGATGCTAGAAGCAACTGGCATAAAACACGGTTATTAAATTTGTAGGTTCACCCTTTTGTTATTACCTTTCATTATAAAAGGAAAAAATGAAAAAAAAATGAAATTATGAAAGGAAAAAAATGAAAAAAAAAATAGAGTTATGAATGAATGATGTATTGAGATTTTAGGGATATTCTCTCTTCTCTTCCCCTCTTTCTTCTTCTCTAGCTTTTCCGTATTCTTCTTCTCAAATCCATGGCTTGCTGCAATTTTTCTTCATCTTCCCTGTGATTCTTCTTCTTCTTTTATCCTCTTCTATTCTTTTTTGAACTGATATCCTCTTCTATTCTTCAGATCTTGGATCGGGAGGAAGTATTTAATAGTACCCATAAGTAATAAGGAACCGTGTTTTTTCTTTATATAGATCACTCGTCAAAAATACTTGGGGAGGCATCCTAGTTAGTGTCTCTAGATTTAGGTAAATTGGTATTTTCCGGACCTTTTAACTTGGGTTAACCCCGAACAGTTGTCTAAAATTTTAACATATAGAAAATAATATTTAATTGCGAATAAATATACTAATAATAATAGTAATAGTTTGGAGTTATAAGCAAAATATGGGCATGCTACATGGTGGCCTCACTGGCCTGGTCAGGAAAGAAAAGTAGTGTAATATACACATGCGCACACGAAGGCCACTGCAGCCTGCAGGGCAATGAAAAATGTATAAATAGGTGGAGAAAGACCTTTTGGGAAAACATTTTGAAGAGAGGCCGAGAATTGGTTTTCCTAACAGTTTCTGAAAGACCACGCAATATTCATGCACATTTCGCATTCCCTGCTTCTGCATTTTGGAAATGATCGATGGGGGACGTTTTCCGACCATGGATCTGCTCCGTTCTGAGCCTATGCAGCTTGTTCAGCTCATCATTCCTACCGAATCGGCTTATCGAGCCGTCTCTTACCTTGGCGATCTCGCCCTCTTTCAATTCAAAGATGTATTCCTCTCTTTTCCTTCCTCTTTCTTTCTCATTGATGTCATTTCGGATGTTATTAATGCTTTATTAAATCCTCTGTTTCTGCAATCTGCGTTTCTTTTTTCTTTAGAGGTTTCTTATTCAGTTTTGCATTTCCGTTATGACGTTTTCTCGTGAATGTTGATGCTTTCGATTTTGGTCATTCATGGAATTTCGTCATGCCGTGAATATGTTTTGATGTTTCCCTCCAATTCTGTTTTTTGTCTGCTGTTTATATTGTTAATCGCTTTCTTTTTTTTTTTCAATTTTTAATTCTCTACTTTGATGCATGGATTTTCTAGCTTAATGCAGAAAAAAGCCCATTCCAACGGACATATGCTGCTCAGGTGCCTATACGATCTCTGTCTCCTTAGTTTCTTACGCTAAGCATACGGTTTAAAATCTACGACGGCTTCAGGCAATATATATGTAATATAATATATATTGTGACCTGAATGGCTATAGTAGAACTTACCTTTTGAATCAGAGCATCGTACTCGAAAATCATGATACATAGTGAAAATTAATGTCAGGATTAATTACTAAACTGGACATTTTCCCTTCTGTCAAAGCTTACCATATTTATCATACAGATTAAAAGATGTGGGGAAATGACACGCAAGCTTCGGTTCTTTAAGGAACAAATGGCGAAGGCTGGTGTATCACCTTTGACAAGGTCAATGAGAGATGGAGAAGCTGATCTGGACTACTTAGAGGTTGTTCTATGTTTCTCTCGCTCTAAACGTTTCTGTGCCATGTAGTGATACTTTTTATTTCATGGACAGATTAAACTTGCAGAGCTTGAAGCTGAGCTAGTTGAGAATAATGCGAATAATGATAAGTTGCAGCATAGTTACAGTGAGCTATTAGAGTATAAACTCGTTCTGCAGAAGGTATGGTTGCCATAAGTTCGCCATTAATTACCACCATTGTCAACTTCAATTCGATATGTGAATTTTGAAAGCTATAATTCCTTTCTGTGTCTTCTTATGTACAAATAGTTAGTCCAGGTGCATGCATATACTAACACTTGTATGTGATTATTTATTTCAGTATTTTCTGCTCTGCCCTTAGCTTAATGTTACATTTCAGGTTGGCGAGTTTTTCTTCCCAGCACAAAAAAGCGCAGCATCTCAACAGAGAGAAGTTGGAGTTCCGAGCAATTCCAAAGGGTCTATTGACAGCCCATTGCTACAAGAACAAGTAAAAATTTGTATTTTCTATTTATTACCTTGTATTATTTTTCCTTCTCCTCTTCATAATACCTAGAAAATTCATATTCTGTAGGAGATGACAACGGAAACATCAAAGCCAATGAAACTGGGCTATATCGCAGGCCTCGTTCCAAGAGAAAAATCAATGTCTTTTGAGAGAATTTTATTTCGTGCTACTAGGGGTAACTGCTTTCTGAAGCAAGCCACGATTGAACATCCTGTACTTGATCCTTTGTCAGGAGAGAAGGTACCAAAATTTATTGTTATTAATCTTTGACCTCTTTACGGAAGTAGAGGTTCATATAAATAATTCGCAAAACCTGTCTTTGTGCAGGTTGATAAAAATGTGTTTCTTATCTTTTTTTCTGGAGAAAGAACCCATAGTAAGATTCTAAAAATATGCGATGCCTTTGGAGCAAACCGTTATCCATTCACAGATGACTTGACTAAACAATTTCAGATGATTAAAGAGGTACACGGTTTTTTTTTTTTTTTGGGATTTCTCCCTTGCTTCCTATTGTCGTATGGAAATTGCTTCAGATTGTTGCATCATATGAAACTTAAATACCTGAAAACAGAGAGTCATGTCTCAGCGCTGATCCTCCAAGATCATCATATGGTTTTCTTAAGAACAAAAATAAAAACAAAATCTATCATCTAACACTAGTTACATGCCTCTTGATTGTGTATTTTCTTTCCAGACTGTATTTTGAGTAATTCTTCATCTATATAATGTAATATAATATTAGGAATGGCATAAAGCATGACCAGTGTTTTAGCTCGTACAGTTTATTGGGCTTTTTTGCATCATGTGGTTATCTTTCCCTCTCCCCCTCTCTTTAAATTTTGAGTCTATTTTACTTAGGTAAATAGAGTTTCTGTTTGAATTGAGTAAATTTGAGCGTTGTGTTAACGCCAGAGAAAGTGGGATTGATGGGAAAACTGATTCTACATGGCACACGCAGTTACTGTTTTGTTTCGTTATGAAGTTCTGTGACTACTGGGGAACTGGTTCCTTTGTTTTGTGGTGAAGGGGGAGACTAGTTGAAAGTTTAGAAGAGAATTCTATGATAATCTTAATTAGCTTGAGAGGAGTTTTTACTAGATTATCGAACCAATTCCATGATTTCGCTGATAAATAATCTTGAAGTTGAACTTTGTAGGTGTCTGGAAGACTTTCTGAATTGAATACTACCGTTGATGCTGGATTGCGGCACAGGAGTACTATATTGCAGACAATTGGATATCACTACGAGACGTGGAGCCTTCTGGTTTGTTTAGCTTAATCTCTTATTTCAAGGGATTGTTGCTTAAAGACATGCACAAATCATTTGCCAATTTATCTCTGTTTTCATTATGTTGCTGAGCTTCTTTAATTAAACCTCACTTCAAACTTATCTTAAAGTTTGATCAACAGGTGAAGAAGGCAAAATCCATTTATCACACTTTGAATATGTTCAACATCCATGTGACAAAGAGATGTCTTGTCGCAGAAGGTTGGTGCCCTGTTTTTGCAACAATTCAGGTTTGTTCTTTATAAAATAATTTGACGTCTATCTAATATATCTTATCTATCTAATAGTACACCTAAAACCTCTGTGTCAGTGTGTGTTCTGCAGGTTGCAATGTGAAAATGTGTTGTTGATTTATCTGATTAGTTTTAAATTTTATACTTGGCAGATTCAAAGTGCATTGCATCGAGCAAGCATGGACAGTAACTCACAAGTTGGGACTATATTCCAGGTTTTACAAACAAAGGAATCACCACCTACCCATTTGCGGACAAACAAATTTACTTCTGCTTTTCAAGAAATTGTAGATGCTTACGGGTAAGTCGCTTTGAGACTAGAAAGTTCATTCGCATTCTAAACTGTATAATGATCCAAACCCAATGTGATGTCTGTCTGTGTATTGTCATTACCTTTCAATTTGCTTGTGAAGATTGAATTGGCTAAATCCAACAATAACTACGTGTTTATATTAACCATGAAAGAAATTTAGACTCTAATTCCAAAAAATTTAAAAATTTTGATCTAGTGTGAACATCATAACATCAATCAACAGTTGTAGTGAACTCAATAATATTGTTTGTTTTTATGTTTATCTATAAGGCTTTTAAAGTTGTTTTATTGAAATAACATTTAATATTTTTATATTCATGACTAATTTACTCAACCTGATGATTTGTAACTTCTTCATCTTTCCCCTTTTATAAATGATGCATGATTACTCATATATTCTTTTAGACCTTGTATGGACCACTACAGCAGAGAACCTCATTATATGCCTGAATTTTCAAAGCGTAGTCTCATTAAGTGGTGCTTGAGTGTATTTACAACTAAGTAGCATAGTCCTTTAAGCAACAAACAGAGGTAACATTTTGGCTGGTGGGGTTAGGTTGGAACTGCTAAACTTGCCAGCCTTGTCTGAAAAATAAAATGTCAATTTCTGACAAAAGAAGATTGTTCTTGCTCAGAATTTATATAATAGAATGAACTCCTCCATAAAGTTGAATCTAATCTTACCTCATGTTGGGGATATACATAGGTTGTATAGTTGTATTTAGTATGAGATAGAAGCAAAATGGTGGGGCCTGAAGTTGCCCAGTACCTGAGTTTCTGTGTTCTGTTGCCAACTCATTTTCTAGTTACTTGATGCATTGATTGTCTGCCTAGAGCTCAAATAATCTATTGGTAATATTGACAGAATTGCCAAGTACCGAGAGGCAAATCCTGGTGTATTCACAATCATAACATTTCCCTTCCTTTTTGCTGTTATGTTTGGTGATTGGGGGCATGGTATATGTTTATTGCTGGCTACTTTGTATTTCATTATCAGAGAGAGAAAATTTTCAAGTCAGGTACTGGACTAATTCACAACTTTTGTGTTCATTCAGAAATGCCTCTCCATTTTTTATGCGTGTATCAGCTTTACTTCTTGCTATGGATAACAGAAACTAGGGGACATCGTAGAAATGACTTTTGGTGGCCGCTATGTAATTATGATGATGGCACTGTTCTCAATCTACACAGGATTTATATACAATGAATTCTTCTCTGTTCCATTTGAACTATTCGGCCCATCTGCCTACGGATGCCATGATCCTTCATGCAGGTGATCATCAGTAACATTTATATGACAAATATATCAGAAAAAAAAGGTCAAATAAGTGTTTCTTATTGTTAAATTATCAGGGATGCTACTACAACAGGTCTGATTAAAGTGCGAAGAACTTATCCATTTGGTTTGGATCCTAAATGGCACGGTACTAGGAGTGAATTGCCATTTCTTAATTCCCTAAAGATGAAGATGTCAATCCTACTGGGTGTAGCCCAAATGAATCTTGGAATTATATTGAGTTACTGTAATGCCAAGTACTTTGGAAATGACATCAATATCTGGTAATATAAGAAAAATGCATCGAGTTTTAAGGCCGTCAATTTATCTGTGCAAAGTTAACTGCCTAATTTTCTTGATGTTACTTCAGGCACCAGTTCATTCCCCAGATGATATTTTTAAACAGTTTGTTCGGCTATCTTTCACTCCTCATTATCGTTAAATGGTGTACTGGATCTCAAGCTGACCTGTATCATGTGATGATATACATGTTCCTAAGTCCTACTGATGATTTGAGTGAAAACCAGCTCTTTGTGGGCCAAAAGCTCCTTCAAGTAAGAACGTTCAAATATTGATTTTTTCTTTAGGATGCTATCTTTAGTTCTCCATTTTTAGCTGTGATGAACAGATGTCACGTCTTAAGTCTGAACTAACCTCTTTTGTATTGCTAGCTTGTGTTATTATTGTTGGCACTCATTGCTGTACCCTGGATGTTATTCCCAAAACCTTTTATCCTGAAGAAGCAACATCAAGAAGTATGAGCCAATCTACGTTTATACATTCCTTTATTTTCTTTTTTGGGTTTTATTCCACTTCTTTCTAAACTCCAAACATATTTGCTATGCCGTGTTCTCTCAGAGACATCAAGGTCAATCTTACTCTTTGCTTCATCACATTGATGACCCTCTTGAAGCAGAACAATGCAGCCAAACTGATCACCATGAGGAGTTTCATTTCAGCGAGATTTTTGTACACCAACTTATACATACAATAGAATTTGTTCTGGGCGCAGTATCTAATACAGCTTCATATTTACGTTTATGGGCTCTCAGGTATGTAGTTGAAAACGTTTTATATATGTATATGTATACGGATGCATAAAATGATGCAAAGTAAATTGAGTTTTATATATGTATATTTACGTTTTATATACCTTCAACCATGCAAAGTAAATTGAGTTTTAATGAACTCGAAGTTCATGTATGACAACACCTATGGGCATATGACATCCTACTTTTCTCTATTTCTTTCTTACAAAACTACTTGCAGTAAATTATGTCCTGCATAAGATTTAAGTTCCAAGTAGCATTGACAAAGGATGCAAAGGATGGTAATACTAAGCTGCATCGAAAATTAAACTACCTCGCCATGTCTTGCTCATTGCCTGAACAAGTGTCTGGATTCTGGATTACTATTTTTTTCCCAAATGAATGAACAGTGGTTTGGTCATTTGTTATCATATTCAGGATAGTCAATTGACATAAATAAATGAAATAGTCTTGCTGAAACTACACTATGCATAAGTTGCAGCTCTATGTCTCTTACGAGATGTTTAATCTGCGACTCTTTTGGGTGGGGCTTAGGCCGATCAATCAATATCTTCCCTGTAACAAATGCACATCAGATATGCCTCAATCCTTTCATCTTAATTTTTCTTTTTTTGTTGTGGTCGTTTTCAGTCTTGCTCATTCAGAGCTATCAAGCGTATTCTATGACAAAGTTCTGCTTCTGGCTTGGGGGTAAGTTCTTAATTGTGTCAGCAAGCAGAAATTTTACCATCACAAAATTCCGTTCATGTGTTTGTGTGACTGGTGAAGTTTGCAGGTTTAACAACTTATTCGTTCTCATTATTGGCATTATTGTTTTCATTTTCGCAACTGTTGGTGTGCTTCTGATAATGGAAACTTTAAGTGCGTTCCTGCACGCTTTAAGGCTCCACTGGGTAGAGTTCCAGAACAAGTTTTACGAAGGAGATGGTTACAAGTTCAGCCCATTTTCATTCAATGCTTTACTTAACGAAGAGGACGAATCATAGTCACCACATGCTGCATTGACTATGTCACTTTACCACTAGCGAGGCCTGGCAATTTTTGATAAAGAAGCTTTACCAGCAAGCTACCCTGTTTATAGTTGCAGCATGTTTGTGAAATGATTTGTATAAATTATAAAAAAGGCAATATGATTGCACACAGGAATTATTGCCGTTACTATTAATATTATAACGGATAACAATCTTTAGTGCAGCTAATAAGTATAGCTACATTACATGGTGAAAACAGAAATCATAACATTACATAACATCACATGAACTATCACAGTTTCCAGTTCCTATATAAGATAGAGGACGCGTATATGGATATCAGACTACATTTAGAGGTACTTGTTATATACACACACTCCAAACTAGTAGTTGTGCTAGGAACTAGTAGAGAAGCTTAAGATGATTCTGTAGAAGTACTCACAGCAGCCACACTTGAGACCATGGAATCCACTCCACACACGTTACGACCCCTGCAAATCTTGTAATAGCCGTTCTCTCCCCAGCTTGCTCCCCATGAATTCTTAATGATCCAGTAGGGCTTTTCCTTGAAGCGGATGGGGGCATAACCAGCAGACCCATAGCCCACAATAAGAACCCCATGATCCAAATGCTTACCGCATATATATGGGCATGAAACGCCTCCTATGTATGTCTGCATATAAACTGCATTTATACCAACTGCACAAATCAAAGTAAAAGTCAGTGTTATTCTAATTAGGCATCTAATCCTCTTGAAGTAGACAAAGAAAAATATGAACCAAACCATCCATCATTCAGGTTGGCAACCCCTAAATGAAGGTAGTTGGTTTTTTTAAGAAGAAATTTAAATATTTTCCAACAAGTAAAGGCCGTTGTGTTATTATATTTTAAAAAAAGGTATCTACCTGCAAGAGGGCCATGCTTAATCAGATTTGCAGCAATTTGATCTTCGTCAATGGAAATCACAGAGAAATTGGCCACTGAAGCAGCAATTTTGCTTTTGTCAAATTTGCAGGATCCGCGATCTTTTCCAGTGTAAGGATAGTCCTTTTCTCGCTGCAGCCCACCAGCCTTCAGGGTGTATTCAAATGCAGTGGTCATCAGCCCACCATTGCAGCCTGCGTCACATGCCCCAGCTTCTTCTGGATCACACTGAGAACATTGTACACGTTACTTCATGATGTTTGTATGAATCAATTTCCAAAAAAGTAATACTCGTGGAGACAATTTTTTCATAAAGATATGGCCCATACCATCATATATGCAAACAAAACCCAGTCATGTGTCCTCTTTTTTTATAAAACATCTTACCTCAAAATCAACCATCAACCCGCCTACCGCATATACTTCGCACAACGAGACCAAGATTTGCACACGAGACTAATATCTTCTATTGAATCGAACCGATTAAATTGACAAAAAAGGGAACATATTTTTCTTCGCATAAAAAGTCAAACTCACCAAGTTAGCGATCCAAGGACTAACTGAACTTAAATACTTTGTCAGAAACATGGATATAGGTGAAAAAGTTTCGGTTTATCACTATATCTATAGTATTCAACGCCTATCTATCTGGATTAGGTGAAAAATAACGCGACTGATTCACACTAATATGTATTTATTAAAGCTATCGCAACGAGATTAGCATATAATTATTCTATAGACGAATTACTCTCCAGAGAAACATAGCTTATGCAGCGAATAACGCGGACGATTTATACATCAAAGAGAGGCTAAACAAACCTCATGGTCGCAATCCACTAACTGTTGCTCACTAAGGCTTACAAGCTCGCCAGTCGCCAGGAAATGAGCTCCTTCCAATGCTCCTGTGGTACTAAACGACCAGCATGATCCACATGCTCCCTGAACAATTCACTCCAGAAATTAATCACGCTAGATTTCACAAGATTCAAAACAAAACAATTAGGTTTATGAGAAAATAAAAGCATCAGTTCATATACATGCCTGGTCCTTGACCTCAGATACTGCTCCATGATCTCGCCAATCAAATTCCGTAGGGAGATCACTCGTAGGGAGAATCGGAGCCTTCTGAGCATGAGCAGGAAGACGAAGCGGCTTAAGGCCGAGGTACTGGCGGCGAAATTCCGAGGGAGTAAGATCGGAGAATTTAGTGACGCCGTGGACGGCGGAGGGATCAAGCTTCTGGTGTAACCTAGCACGACGCAGGTTAGCTTTGAAGACACCGAAACGATAGTCGTGTTCCTCTCTAGTAGCATAGGTCTTGCCGAATTTGGCCTTGAAGGTGGAAAAGTGGTGTTCGGCGTTGAGCAAGTGATCGTCTTCGTTTTCGGTCACCACTTGCCGGATCAGGAGGTCATCTTCGCCGTCAATTAGCTCCGCCGTGGCCGCCGCCGATAGGAGGGAAAAGAGGAAGAGAGATAACAGTGAGTGGCGAGCCATTAGGGAGGAGGTGCAGTGAGAGAGATAAGACGATGAGATATTCTTTTGGAGCTTTAATAAGAAATTCAGGGAAGAAGGTAAAGAAACACTGTCCAATACAGTAGCGAAACGTGGTTCTCTATCATTGGTTTCGCGGGTCTAATAGAATACAAGTAGTAGTTGGGATTGGGAAGAAAGCACGGGGTTGGCTGGCTTATAACCACACGCCAGAACGAGCGCTACGTAATCAGATTTATCATCTTCCCCTCGATTTTTTTAGTTTTTAATCAAATCATTCACCCCAAATTTTGAAATTTAGAAGTTATTTTAGTGTTATTACTTCCCCCATGTTTTATCACATCTACAATTTTTTTTAAAGGTAGGGTATTGGACATGTTTTTGTGGCCTCTCAAACATGACAATTAGACCATTTCTTTCTGTTTATATAGATAGGTCTCAATCAATTTTACTCGGGATAATTCTCTAAACATGCGACTGAAATTACAACTAAGTAGTATACACGAATCAAACACCCATCAAATAGTCCAATGTTCATCATTTTCACCAACTAAATCCACAAACCATAGGTCTTTCCCCTTGATATTTTCCTAAAAGAAATAAATTAAAAAATGGAAACGAAAAGGGAAAAAAAGGTCAGGATGAACAGTTAAAACATCGTTATCATCATAACTAATATTAATACTTATATGCCAAAAAATCTATACAAGTAAAAACATAATCTCCATTTTTTGTTAATATGGGAGTTACTGTATGAGTGATTTGGCCTTCTAATGCATAAATTTAGGATTTAAAAATTAATAAATATTATGAAATTTTTTTATTTCGTGTAGTTATTTCATTCAATAAGTCTCTCCTGGTAACGTAAAGGGAGGGTAAGAAAATAAAAGATATTCAGGTGAGTGTGTTAAAACAAATCTGCATTTGTTGGTTTCCTGCGAATAAGCCTTGTAGGCTTGTACGCTTTAAGGCTTAGTAGTTGCCGAGAGAACAGCCTCTCGCACTCAGACAACAGATTGGGATAAGAAAAACATATCCGGATGCCATTGTTACTGCTCATCCTTTTAATATGTTTCTAAATTAAGACCTATTTACTTAATTTGATTAGATTAATTAAATATGTTAATTAAATTAGTCAAAATCATATGATATTACTAATACACTATAACTATATAACTTTATCTCTTCACCCATCATCTCTTACTTATTTATTAATGAGGAGTATCAATAGGGATAATATGAAAAAAAATTAGGAAAAATTAGAAAGATATCCTATATTTAAAAACAAATTCACCTCCCCAAATAAGTCGCATACTTAGGAACGGAGGGAGTATTAATTATTTTTTTCCTGAAATATCATCATATTATTGGGTTGGGTCAAAGAACAAAATGCAAAGGGAGGCTGTATCAGTAAAAGCTTCACTTTCAAATGAATTCAGGGTGATTTACCTTTAATTGTTTAGCTTAATACCAATGTGTCTGGAGAATTGTTAAAGATTTTATGTCAATTTTGAAGTGTTGACAAAGGAGCGAGAACGAACAAGAAGATTCCATGCTTTGCCGTTCAAGACAAATGAAAGCTGATGCAATGAATGAAATGGAGGGAAAGATGTGAGTATTTGGTCCCTTTGATGTGTCCATTAAAGCTAAGTTCACACAGACATCTCTCAAAATATTCTATCCGCTCTTGGATATAAGTTTTAGTTAAGAAAGTTACTTATAATTCATTTTCTTGAATTTGTTCTCCAACTAGTATTTTTTTATAAACCCAAAATTAATTTATTACTTATAAGTTAATATATAATTTAATAGTATACTGATATAATTAAATAACCTATTTTGTTTCTCTAGCCTCTAAAAAAAGAAGCAACTAAATTTTATATCTAAGATATTCGAGGGAATATTTTGTTATAGCGACTTGTTCTGTGGGTAACTCGTGTGGGGGGAGGGGAGGGGAGGGCGGGACATAATTCCAAAATGAGGCATTTTCTTCCTGAAGGAGGGGACCCAAGGCCCAAAACCCCACAATGAGAGACACTTGTTCGTCAGGATATCCGACAAAAGGATGAATTTAATTTCTAAGAAAAGAAATATCAATTGAAAAAGTTATCCCATAAATAGGTAAATGTGTATATTTAAAGACAAACTATTGTGTAAGGTACACAAAACATAACAATCTTTTGTGAGGTATAGATATAATAAAAATGAAATAAAAGCATTACAAATATAATAAGTCGGTTAATTTACACTAACGTCCATCAAATTTTTACAAAATGAAACCCACAAATATGTTAGACTGATGTTTGAAAAAATTAATGGATTTACCATATTTACAACATTTTTATTTCGTTATTACCATATTTGTATATCGCAAAAGATTATTATATTTCGAGTACCTTGTGCAATAATTTATTCCAAAATTTGTACCTCTACCCATTAATAAGTTATGAGTTTATTCGACTCTACTATCTATTTTCACACTTTCAGAAGAAATTATCTATCTACAGCGTTTTTATTTCGTTGTTACTAATGAGCCTTTAGCTCACATGGCATCCACAATGGGGAGACGTCACAGGTTCAAAGTGTTGTGTGTGTGGGTGTGTGCACGCTAAACTGCTAATATATGTGTGTGTGCTTGTTTATTTTTTGTTTTTCCTAATTTAATTATGCAGTTTTGAATCTCAATCATAATTGAATTTAGGTGCAATGAATGAAAGTTACTAGTATCATCCTCTCAGAACACATTCCTCTCACTTGACCTACGTACTATGGAAACATGAAGAAGGCTCAATTAATTCGGAAAAGCTTTTTGGTTTTCTACATTCCAATTATGCTGAGCTGCTGCTTTGACGGGATATTCATTGAATCATATGTCCAGCGCAAGACTCAACATCATGCAATTTCGGTTTTTGATCCGAAATTGATAAAAAAAAAAAGCCCATTATGGTGAGTAGCCCAGAAAGAACCGAGTGTGGGTGCACAATGGTGCGTACTTGGGGGGTCCCTTGTGGGTGCTCTTAAGCCCCACATCAATGGGAGTGTATGTGTTAACGTATAAAGTAGGGCATTCGGGCTGTTTGATTATAAACCGCATTAGTTGGTTTTCCCTTCAGCCTTTGGTCCTAAATTGATCAAAAAAAATTAAAGATGTTTTCAAATGACAGCATATTAGGTTTCACCAATTGGGCTGAAATTAGTGAAAATGATTAGTCCCTCATTATACGACGATATAAGGTTTGAATGACCACTAAAAGAATTGTCTGTATTTAGTGTCGGACAGCGGTCTGAAACGTCTCCACTTAATTTCCCATCAACTTACCTCCACTTAGTTAAAATTACGCCATTTTATTAAAACAGTTAGGTAGGATAATTAATTTATCTCTAAAACAGAAAGCAATAATTCGGGAAATTTGTTAAATCATAATTTTTTTAATAAAACAACGTAGTTTCAATTAGGCGGATGGGAAATTAAGTAAAGAGGTTCCAGACTGGTTTGACATTGTGTTCAATATGATTGACTTTAAAACCTACCTATGTTTAGAAGAAGAAAATGAATAGCAGGCTTCAAACAGATTGGCCTACTTGAAAACTATTTAACACATTTCCGATTGTATATTTTTAGTAACAATAACATTCATTGTCAAGATCTAGATTGCTGGCCAACTTGTGCAGTAAACGTATTGTTCTCAGGAGTTAGCTTTTATAACCTGGTGCCAATCCTCCTTTTTATCATTGGTTCCAAAAAAAACACTAAATAAATGTTATATTGAGAAAAATGAGAAGAAAATAGAATAAATAAATATTATAAATAAAAACTTTAAAATGATAAAAAAATGTTGTTTTGAAGAATTTTCCTTCATAATATTTTTTTATTCTCAGTTTTTTTCCTCCATCCAAAGTTCCAAACATAGAATAGAGGCAAGTAGCAAGTGGCAACCATCTAGTGAAGGGAATCAGTGGGGGAATTTTCTTCCCAGTCCCCACTTATGCACCCAGCCTTCCACTGGGCCTTAAGCAGGCCTTGGGCCAATCTCCATCCGGCCTGCGTTCACATTAGCTATTGATTATCCGGGGCTTCTTTCCATTTTTGTTTCTTTTTATTTCCTTTTGTACCAGTTTTTTAAGCAATCCTAAAACCAATCAGATTCTAACTACGGGGTTAAAAAAACAATGACAAAATAAAAAATCTTAACAATAAATCAGCAGATTAATTTTGTTGTAGTTTGCTACACCAAATTGTTCACTTGAATGACTTCTTCGCGCGCGATAATGTTACTTCCTTAAAACCCAACCATTATACTCCCTCCAAAGGCTTAAACGAGAGGACAATACCCAGATAAGAGCAGAACATGAAAGAAAACAAGAGAGAGAAAAAAGGCTCAAGAGCGCATTATTTGGCAGTTCCTGAATTCGTTGCATTACCCTACAAAATTTACTTGAAGAAACAAGACTTGGATTGTATAGATTATTATAGTTAGGATCATGAATTTATATATGCTACATATCAGCACACGTATAATCATTGACTAAGAAACTTGTGGTGATAATAAGGCAAAAAGTAAAGTCCGATCAAATTTTGAAGTGGAAACTCTTTCATTTCCCCTGACCCTCATACATACTTCTTAGCCTTTGGGATCTGGCCTTTTTGTTTTTATTCATCCAGCAATCTGCATTTAATTGAATTAGCTAGGACACTGTGAGAAGGGAGAGTTACATTTAAGTAACAAGAAAGAAAATTAATGCCAAACATGTCTTATTATCTGTCAATGACAAATGAAATTACTACTATTAACAATTGAAAAGGTATAGTTAATAAGTCAATGGACTTGTTAGATACTCCTTCTGGTCTTATTTATAAGAGTCCGGCCGCCAAAACACGCTTCTTAAGAAAACATGTGAAAGTAATTAAATGTGTCTGGAATATACATCTTTTCCCAATATTACCCTTATTTATTATGAGTCTATTAAGAGAAAAAAATATATGAGCAGTAAAAAATATGAAAGAGAATTAGGGGCAAAATAGGAAAAAATGCATTAAATGATGAGAGAATACAAGGTGAGCTCTTATATTTTGGACCAAATCAATTCAAATTTTGAGCTCTTATAAATAGGACCGAAGGAGTATTAATTGTCTTCCTTAAAATATGATTATAATTCTCCTACTGAAAATTTATTGGACACGGTCTCCTTGAATGTTGGTCTATAATCGGGTGCTCATTGTCAAAGCGAAAGTGGGCAGACTTAGCCTTTGATTTCAACTTTTGCCGACTCAGAGACAGTGACCAACTGCGATTCTGCGAATATCTCAGCTTTGTGAATATTGCAATATTCTTTTTTCTTGCACCACTCCTTTTTCTATTCGCCTCCATCATTATTTCCTCAGTGACGATCCAAATTGACACTAGCCATGGCCAAGGACATTTGTATTTTGGGATAGTACTGCGTCTCACTGATCTCATGCTTTAATTTGGTCCGACACTATCACATACTAGCTGAGTGCACCTCAGATATTTCTTTTTTAAATTTAAAATTTATATCGATAATAAATCTATGGTCACAAACTGTTTTATTAAGCTGATGCTTATATATTCCTTAAGTTTTGCACTCAATCCAGGTGTTGTGTTAATAAAATTCAACTCTCGTGACTTTCGACTAATTATAAAAAAATTAATTTAATTTAAATGATATTAGTACGTGATAGCTCTCTCTATAACTATTGGTATTTTAATGTTTTGTGTTTTTGTTGGTTTTTCTGAGAATAACTCGCTTGCATACTAACAAAAGTTGTGACACTCCAACCCAAATCGTGATGATTTTTATCACTGTACAAGTGCATGAGAAGTTTTAAATATGTCCTCATAATTTCATGTAATCATTAAAGTGCACAAAAAATAATTTCAAACCTCATGTAGTGGTAGCTGTTTTATACGTGGTAATGAATTCCATTACATATTCTGTTCATAATCGGTTAAGAATTATTGGTACTTTTGAAGCTAGCTAGCCTTAGCTATGCCCCAGATAAATTTGTGTCTTCACTTGGGTGTGTTCTTTCCATACACATTATGTGATGATAATAGAGTCCACTATAAGATGCTTATATTTTCTAAAATGGATAGGCACCAAAAAACCATACGGATCGAAGTGAGAACCTGGTGGAAAATTTAAATGAATATATGTGAAGTTGTGGAATACTATCTTTCTGATTCTACATTTATAAAAACACACACACACACACACATCCATGAGAATATTATTAATAAATTAAATATGTAGCAACGGTAGAATGGAATCAAGTACATGTTGTTATTAAAGGTGAAGGTGGAAGAGGAGGAGAGAAACATAGAAAAATAGATTTTATGGGGAGAATGAAATGTAGACGATGACTTGCCATAGCCATAATAATGGTAGGGGAAGATTGATTAAGGTATGGTCAAAAATAGCAAGTGACGGAAACATATAGAATTAAAACACACTGATTAAAATGTTAGCCCACCCCAGAATTTGCATGAAATCCAAAAGAAATTAAAGCCCTGTGAAGTGAAAAAGGTGAGATCAGTGGGTGTGTATGCAAATTGAGGTTTGATGTGCCGAATTAATGAGAGGCACAACAAAACAATAAGGGGAAAAAAATATCAGCGCACTAACAAGGTTGGATACAGACATACAGTTTGCAGATGGTTGGAATTCTTAAGACTGTTGTAAACGGCTTGATCTCTTAAAAAAGTAGTCCTTACTTACATAGAGTTTATACTTAGTACCAATCGAACTGTTTTTTATTATAAGTTTAACTATCACAAATTTTTTGTTCCTAAATATAAGTTAAGTTTGGGATCAACTAATGCTACTTTGACTATTTTATCCTTATATTGGAAATAGGGAAGATGAGAGAAAATGATTAATTATAATGCATAAAATATTATTTTTACACTTATTCTTAAATAAGGACAAAGTTAGATTTTTTTTAAAAAAAAATAGGACATGTTTAATACTATAACTTCCACTCATCGGTATGAGAGAAGTAGTTAGGATGGACTTATAATAAGAAATAAAGTGGTACTTATTACCCTCCTAAAGCAGTGGGTCTCGGAACTACATAATACATTAGTTATATATGGATATTAATTAATGAGATTAGTTAATTCAGTTATCTATACAAATACTTACCTATTGTGTTTGTTTTAGTAAAATACACTCTTTAATAGTGTCTCATTTGATCAACTACCATCTTTCATTAGGCTTGTGGGGTTGATGAAGGGTAGATACTTAATTAAATGTTAAAGGTTTTTAGATGTAATAAAAGTCTATCGGAACTACCCTAATAAAAGTCTCCATAATTATATGTGTGATCAACAGGTATACTTCAAAAACTTATAAATTTGGAAATTAAACAGGTTAAAGTGGATTGAAGTATTCTAATTCAAACTAGTTAGGTTGTTATATATAAATAGGTATACTAATTCATAATTAAATATAAGAAACTAAACAAAAGATTTGTTTATCTCTGTAGGTAACTATTGCTGCTTAGTTATATTTAATCATGAATAGAAGCAATAGTTAGCTATAATAAGGCATAGAGATGATGCGAAGACCAAAATGAAGCACCGTCCTACTCCTACAGAGTAAAGGTGGGCCTAGGAATGCGACTAACTAGTTTGATTTGGTCCCCGCACTCCGACCTTTTCTTCTTTCCTACACACACTCGCATACTTGGCTTCTTCAGCCATAACAGAATGAACCTGAGTTATAGGTAATAGCCTAATAGGGACTAATCATTGGAAAATTACAAAAATGATTTTCTGAAATCTGAAAAATTAGTTAGCTTCTTAAAGGTTGATATTTTCTAAGATTTTAACCTCATTTTCTGAGGGATTCTAAGAATATTTTCATTTAACAACATTCACATGTTTAAAGTTTCTATTTTGCACTTTTATAATAAACAAAATACAATAATTTTTTTACAATTTTAAGAAACTTTTTGCCATTAAATTTCCAACTATAAATATTATAAATGGTAAAGGGAGCACAAGCTGTGATTGTAAATCCATATATAATTCTATTCCTTATCATTATAACTCCAATTTGATATCAATTAACGCGAGTATGATTATTTTACCCTTATTAAATGTAAAAAAATAACTAATACTATATGATAATACAAATTCTTAAATAGGGGTAACATTGAAAGGATTTATCAAATGACATATTTAATGCTATAACTCAAACTCCTCGGTATGAGAATAAATTAAAGTGAGCTTATAAATATGGATAATATGGTACTTTGGATTTATAAATATGGATAAGATGGTATTTTTTAATTGATAAACCTAGTCAATTCAATGTGAGAGCAATCTTGAAACAGGAGTCGGAAATATTTAAAACATTAATTACAAGTAATAAAACAAACTACTGTCCTTAGTATTTGTAATTTAGATAAAAGGATCCTAGGGTGGAAAGGAGTACAAATAAACATATTTTTGTCAAATACATCAATAATTATACTTAATAATATTGCAGGCTATATACCATTCTGTTATTATTTATAAGTCTAACTGCCCCAAAAATTTAATTTGTTCCTATTATAAGTTCTATTTATGATCATTTATTGTGAGTGTGACTATTTTACCCTTAATAAATGTAAAAAGAAAGAAATAAAAAAGTAATATTATTTTAATAGATGAGGGTAATTTGTAAAATATTTATCAAGAAATGACATATTTAATAATTAATACCATAACTCCCACTTCTTGGTATGTGAGAATTAGATTAGTTAAAAGTGGACTTACTATAAGTTGGAACATTAGTGGTACTCCCTCAGATCCCTGTTATAAGGGTAGTTAAACATTTTTATGCATACCAATAAAAACATATTGGAATCATTTATTATAGGTAGGTTTATTAAAGTTTTCCATTTTCACCCTTATTCATTTATTATACACATTTTCTCTGCTCTCCTTGCATTTGTTAATATACAAGGGTAGGAATGGAAAACATACATTTATTACTTTGACTTTTGCATGTTACCTTTTATATTTTAAACAAAAAAATTTGACATGTTACACCCTCTGGTCCTTATTATAAGACACCAACCTCCTACAATTTTTGGTCCTTAATATAAGGCACCAATTGCCACTAATTGATTCATTTATTAAAATTTTCCCATTATACTCTTATCGCCCATATCATAATTACAACCGGTTTTTTAATTCACTCAGTCCCCATAACTTATCTTGAAACGAACCAACCACCCCATTGGAACGAGAATTTATTTGTTTGCATTTACTTTTCTCTTATCCCTACTGTACAAAGTGTAAAAATCTCCTCTCTGCGTAATTTCTCTTATACTCCTCTGGTCCTATTTATAAGGCACTTTCACCACATTTTACACAGACAAAGGAAAACCTTAAAACTCATTAACTTTCCACTAAAATCTAACAAATTTATAACTTTACCCATATTTAATATCCACTATGCCACATTAAAATAAAGTCAACACATAATAAATGAAGGGTAAACTTGTACATGCACAACTAATATTTAATGAGGTGACTTATATATAGGACCAAATAAAGCATTTTCTCTCTGCACTATAAATAGGACCAGATAAGTACTTCTCAATGGGTAATAAATGACACCACTCCCAACTGTACAAAGAGCACCGAGATGTTTTGCAAAAAAAAAAAAATTATTTCAAAATCCACATATTTAAAGAAGGGTAAAAATGGGAAAAAACTAATAAAATATGACAAATTTAATGATCAGCTTCCATTTCTTGGTTTATGAGAAATAACAGTTGGTGACTTATAATAAGAATTAGAGGGAGTACATTTTATAATAAAAACCGGAAGGAGGGAGTACATAGAATCAGTGACGTTCTAATTAATTGGCACGTAAGACTTTAAACCCCGGTTAATTGTTTTGGACTCGAGGTTTGTGTGTGAGAGTAATCAATCATGTTGGGGCGTGAGAATGAACATTAGCGTCAGGATATCCCAATGGATTTGATTCCTCATTTTCCAATTCTCCTCTTTTTCAACATCTTAATCATCGCTGTTTACCATTTGTGTCACCCCCAACACACACACCCACCTGCAATTCCCACTCTCCCCCATGCCAAAATCTTTAACATTATTATTGCCTCACTGCATGCTACCTCCTCCATCATTCTCTTTTATTTCCTTCCCTCCCATTAAGTATTAATTAATTATGATTAATTCGTTACCCAGTACTGCTATTAAGGAGAATTTTACACTTGATTAATACTCCAACTTTGTGTGTGAAGAAATAAAGATGACGGATGTTTGGAAATTAAATTATACTCCCTCCCTCCCTTATTATAAGAGTCAAGGAGGTAAAATCACACAGATTAAAAAGGTTGAGAGAAATAAATATGTCTAAAATAATTTTATTTTATCAAATTTGTCCTTATTTATGATTAAATATATGAGAGAGAGAAATGTGATAATAATGTTATAAATGAGTATGAAAGAGAATGTGAATAGAGATTAGAGAGAATAATGATGAATAAAATAGAAAAAAATTTATTAAATATTTTAACAAATTTAACCTTATTCTTATAAAAATGGACGAATGTATTCAAAATTTTGAGTCTTACATAAAATGACGGAGGGAGTATATATACTCTAAAAGAGCAGCTTTATTAGTTTCCCTTGCAGTGCACAGTAGCCAACACATAATCCCAGAAGGTTGCTAATTAGTACGGGACAGAGTGGTAAGATATTTCCAAAGCTTGTGATGGAGGGTGGCACTTCACTGTGCTTCAAAGCATGCTTTGTTGGCCTATTTTTACACCACCTTGTACGACTTTTGGACCACAAACCCCCTCCCCTGCTTTCCCCACCCACATTTACTTATCATATTGCACATGTAAATATGTAACGATTCTATTTAACTGATTTGATTAAATTAAAGATGTTAATTATGTTAGTATGATGTGTTTTTTTAAAATACCTCAATTATTTTCCCTTATTCCCCCGTTTCTTACTTTATTACTGTTGGACTATTACTAATAAGGTTAGTTTTAAAAAAATTTGAGAAAAATTTGAATCAGGTCATATATTTAGGATTAAAACTTACTCTTAAATAGATATTATATTTAGAACCTGAAGGAGTAACTAACTGTTACTAACATGGTTCTCTGCAAACCACTAAAGGTAGTTCCAATTGGAATGGACGCTTAACATTAATATCTTATTGATGCACTATACACCTCTTTAATCACCATTTGAACTCAGCAGAGGCATGTTCTAACCCTATAGTAAACTTTTCACGACCAATGTATCTAAAGGGTGTGTTTTGATTGCCGTTGGAGAAGTGACTTTTTTTCAGAATGACTTTTTTTAGAAGTGATTTTTGGATAAAAGTTAAATTGTGTGAAGTGATTTATGTTTGGATTTGTGATGATAGAAGTGACTTTTTTTCAATCTGACTTTTAGAAACATGTTTGGATGATTATATTGAAAAAGCACTTTTAGATGAAAAATTACTAAAAAGGGCATTATTGTCATTAAATAATACATATCTAATATGCATATATTCTTATTAAAGGCTTAGTTTCTCCCTTATTTTCAGGAAACTAATTTTAAAAAATAATATTTTTAGCTCAAAGAAGTATATTGTGGGAGAAAGTAGTTAGAAATTATTATGGTAAATTTTTGGAGATAAAAAGAAAATTGTAGATTAAAAGAAATTATCTTATTTGAGAATTTTAGGGGTCTAACAGTCTAATTTTCCTACCCACTTTATTAAATAATACATAACAAAAGACGTGGGACCCACCAAAAGCCAGAAGTCAGAAGCCAAAAGCCACTTTTTTTTACTTTTGACTTTTCACGTTGCAGAAGTCATTTTGGACCAAAAGTCATTCTGAGAATAAGCCAAACCAAACATAAGTAACTTTTTTCAAAATGACTTTTTCTTCTTAGAAGCACTTCTAGAGGGCTAGAAGCTCAATCCAAACATGCTGTAAGCCGTTGCGTGTGTAGAAAAACGTCACTATACAAATCCACTATTTATTGTAATTGCAAGACTTTTAACTCCTTTACCAACTGCATATATTTTTAGAAAAATTAATCTAGACCCTGTGCAATGTACGAGATACTGGGTTAAAATATTATAATATAAAATTTAAAATTATTCATAAATATTAGATTTTAAAAACTATTTTATGAGTAACTTCAATTAATCCGTACTTCTAAGTAACCAAAAAAATCGATTGTTATCTTATCATGAATTAAGATCCTTATTTTGGAGGAATTAACCCAAAAATTAGTGTGCTAAAAAAATAACCATACCTTCCGTTAAAAAAAGAAAAATAAATGTATCATCCCACTAAAACACGACTAATATCCAATTAAAAAATCAAATATATTAAATTGAAACTTCCCACCATGTAATCTGGCAAAAAAACCTTTCCAATACAAAAATCAAATATATTAAATTAAAAATTCCCACTAAATGATGTCACAAAATAATAATAATAATAAAAACTTTCCACTACATGATCTAGAAAAATAACTTCTCACTACATGAAAACTTAATTTTTTTTTATTTTTAAATAAATAGATTTTAAAACTTCTCCCACTACACGAAACTTCAATTTTTTTTTAATATATAGATTTAACCTGTAGAAATTGGAGTCGTGAGGACTGCAGTCCAAAAAAAATGGACTGCAGTTAAGGAAGTGATATACCAAAGAAGACTTAATAATAATATTATCAAAAAAAAAGGATAAAAATAATATTTAAAACTACCTCCATCAATCTTGGGATAGTGGCCTTAGTGGGTTGTGGGTAGAAGTTTAGGGAAAAAATTTTCATATTAAAAAATAAGTTATTTATTTCTCTTGATAGGCCACTACGTGGCGAACAGGGAAGGATAAAAAATAATATTTAAAACTACATCCTTAGGAAAGAAAAACTACCTCCATCAATCTAAAGATAGTGGCATGAGTGGGTTGTGGGTAGAAGTTATGGGAAAATTTTTTCATATTAAAAAAAATAAGTTTATTTATTTCTCATGATAAGCTGCTACGTGGTGAATAGAGACCTGCTTTATCCCCTACTTTTATGTTGTTAAAGATAACAGTAAAATACCTTCTGAATTTCAAAATACAGGATATGTGATATGCAATTGTTACTATCATTATCCAACTAGTTAAAATCTTGTAACTGTGATTTTTAAATTTAGAAAGTATTTTACTGTCATTTTTCTTATTATTTTTCCTAAACCCTTAAGAATAATGCAGTTTTCCAATAGAATCAAAACCAACTCCTTAAGTATTTAAGACGGAGGAAGTACAAAATTTCATGTTCCGTGATGTAACTAATATACAAGGAATTAAACTACGGAACACAACTGAGAGTAAAAAAAAAAAAAAAAAACAGAATCATTGGATATGTAAAATGAGAGAGAGGGGCAGTATATATGTCTGCTAAAGAGAAGAGATGCTTTGGGAGTGGGAGGTGGGGAACCTTTAGTGGAAACACTTCATTGATTAGCTTTCTTTGACAGCGTGTAATCCATTTGATTATGCAGAAAAGTGCCTGCAAAAATTCCAGCTTTTACTGTAAACCCTTTTAATTACTTATAATTATACTTAAATATACTCCCTCTAATCCTTATTATAAGGTATCAATTAACAAATCTCACGTACCAATAAAATTGGTCAAAACTTAAAAGCATTTCATTTTTCTTAAAATTCAAGTTATTTACAATATTATCGATACTAACTACACTAAATTCAAAAATCATAATCAACAAGAATAGAAGTGAAAAAGGCTCTGGCAAAAAAAAAAAAAAACAGTGAAAAAGGCTAAAAACATTCAAATTAAAAGACCATGCGGTTCTTCTTCCTCCTCCCGTTGGCTACTACTTTTTCGCATTCCTAGCGACTAGCGAGTTATGCCTTTTTTGTTTTTCCCAAACGAAGGAGGACCATCCTCTTCACTGTGGGGTCCACTCCATGATCTTAACCATCATGTATGTTCGATAGCCTTTTCAGGATTAGGTTTATCTGCGAGACTCGAGAACATTGCTTTAAATCATGCCTTCCCTTCCTCTTCCTAATGAAAATCATTTTCATGGGAATGTGATACCACTATAAAAGTCTCATCACTGATAATTACAGTTAATTATTATAACATCGTATGATTCGACTCTTTTTAGGTTCTGTGACAAAACATGACACACAATTTTCATTTCGAGCTTAAAGAGAGTATTTTTGTGATTCCATCGGTTCATAAGAGGTTTATCCTTATAAGTGTGTCAAATATGCATGTTATCTTATGGAGTATATCTTAATTTCTCCAATTCTAACAAAATTAAAACATCATATTCGTTAACAACCTTATTTCTCACATTATAACTATTATAGTGCGGTTCTATAAGACTGTCTAGGCCCCCATATCCCGTGTTTAAGCGAAAGTGAAGATGCAGCTTCATTTTTTTGGGAAAAAAAATAGTGGCACTTGCAAAGTAATGATTATCGATTGAATTGATTTGTCCAAGGCTGAGTGAGTGAGAGAAATGGCAAAAGTGAGGTACGCGTACGGCTTTGAAATGATTTATTGGGAATAATAGAAAATTCCTCAAAAGAAGAACAACAAAGTATATAATAAATTATAACTATCCCTAATCGAAAATTCAAAATAAAAATAAAATACGAGTATAGAATAAAGAATAATATACATTGTCGAAGAAGTATATATAAAATAATAAAATTGGGCATATAGGAGTAGCTAGTGTGGTGTAGGGTGGGGAAAAGGTTGTTTGATAGGGTGTGAGAGGTGCCCACCATCTCCCTCGTGCGTGCTATCTATCAATGACGGCTTCGCTATTGCTCAATCATCGTCATTAATCACAAAATCTGGTGAAGGTGTGCTTCTATCAAATAGAGTTTCAATTCAATCAACTCCCATGGTATACGTAGCAACCAAATTAAAACTCGATATATGGAAATGGAATATTCCTATACAATAAGGCCTCCATATGTGGAAATGGAGTATTGGTATATACAATAAGGCATAGTTTCAATGGTAAAAATGACGACTTAGCGAAATGGTAGTGATGAAATAATAATGCACCCTTTATCCATGGCTTAACTGACAAGGGGATTGGACATTCCCATAGAAAGGGAGAGGGTTCGATCTTTGATTTAGTGGCGATACTTTAGAAGCATCTTAAAACTAAGTGAAAGGGTTAAGGTGTATTTGGGTTAATAAAGTGTTGGCAAAAGAGCATCTGACACAATTAAGTTTTAAATAGTTCTTGTATGCCAATAAACCTTTAGAATGGAGCTTTTTGGTTAATGCCGTTAAAAAGCACTTAAAGGCCTCCGTTTGTGCTGATTTGATGAGACACGTGTCAGCTGGCCTGCGGACGTGGCAAGCCTCTTGTCAGCTGGGAACAACTTCCACGTCAGCATGCTAACTAACATGTGTCTCGTCAAGTCAACACAAACGGAGGCTTTTAAGTGCTTTTTAACGGTATTGATCAAAAAAAGCTCCATTCTAAAGGTTTATTGGCATACATGAATTATTTAAAACTTAATTGTGTCAGATGTTCTTTTGCCATACTTTATTGGTTAAAATACACTTTAACCCTAAATGAAACGACCTCTTATGTGGTGAAACCCTTTAGTCAGGGGGAGGTGTAAGCATGCGTACTCTCCTACATAATCTGCAAAGTCATGGATTATTAAAAGTTAGGTTTGGATTTGAGTGAGCACAACTCCTTCCTAAAATTCATGTATAAAAAAAGTAATGAAATAGTACTCTTTCCGATCTTTATTATAAAAGCCCGACAATCAAATTGTGTTGGCTTCTAAATAAAACTGCTAAAAGTTAGTTAAAAATAATAAATATGTTTAAAATAGAACTTAAAAATCATTAATATGTTGGAAATGAAACTTTTTTTCAATATTACTTTTATTTATATTTTGCTATCCTCTCATTTAAAACACTATCTCTCTATCTCTCATCGTAAATATAAGTACCACATATTATTTATTTAATGCAATATTTCAAATAGTTTGGGGCAAATTAGGAAAAATTGCATCAAAATGATGAGATATCAAGACGGATTCTTATATTTTAGATCAAACAAATTCAAAATCGGACTCTTATAATAACGACGAGAGAGATTAGTATGTTCAGTAGTTGAAGAGAAGTGGTGATGGATGAAGGTGAGCCATTGATTTGGGAGGGGTCGAGATGTGAGGATGTGGGAGACAAGGAAAAACATAGGAAGAAAAAGAACAGTTAGGAAACATCTTTTTAGGACGAGGGTGGGCCCATTCTAGGATCATTCTCTCAAGGACTTGGCCTATATTTATAACCCCTACCACTCCCACATTCCCATCACCCTCAACTCACCATTAATACTAGCTCCCTACTTTCACTTTGAGTAGCAAGAGAGTGAGTAGTTAAGTGAAGTGAGGGAAATTGGGAAATGGCAGAGACAGGGTCAAAGAGAATGTGGTGTTCAATCCCAGAGAGGCTTCAATTGCATGCGGCCATGCTGGCCCTGCAGTTCGGATACGCAGGATTCCATGTCGTTTCAAGAGCTGCCCTCAACATGGGCATCAGCAAGCTTGTCTTCCCTGTCTACCGTAACATCATCGCCCTCCTGCTCCTCCTTCCCTTCGCTTACTTCCTCGAAAAGTAACTCCTCCTTCCTTCTCTTGCCTTCCCTTAATTAATTATTACTTCATCTTCTTACGTACATACATACATATGACATTAATATATACACCTCTTTCTTTCATCTTCTTACATACATACATATGACATTAATATTGTTTCCATCTCCAGGAAGGATAGGCCTGCCCTTAACTGGAACTTCACCTTCCACTTCTTTCTCCTCGCCCTTATCGGGTACATATTTCATAATACATATACCTCACCTTATATATACCTTTAATTCAATGCCTAGCTATATATTCAATGTGAGACATATTCTAATATTGTAAAAATGTAACATGTTATTTTGTATGGTTTGTGTGTAATAGGATAACGGCAAACCAAGGGTTCTACTTGCTAGGCTTGGACAACACATCTCCAACCTTTGCCTCAGCAATTCAGAACTCAGTTCCGGCCATCACTTTCCTTATGGCAGCCATATTCGGGCAAGCTTCCCTCACTTTGACTTTCATACTTGCTCAGTTATTTTAGTTTGTATAGTTAACTAGCTAACATCCCATGTATATTATTTCAGTATTGAGAAAGTGAGGTGGAACAGAAGAGACGGGTTGGCCAAGGTGGCGGGGACATTATTCTGTGTGGCAGGGGCAAGTGTGATAACACTATATCAGGGTCCCACCATATACAGCCCGGCCCCACCACATCTTCAGAATGACACTACTTCCAGTTCTTCATCAACGTCTTTGTTTGCATCACTAGGACTTGGAGATGCAAACGGAAAAAGCTGGACCCTTGGATGTATCTACCTCATAGGACATTGCTTGTCCTGGTCTGCCTGGCTTGTCATGCAAGCTCCTGTTCTCAAGAAATACCCAGCTCGCCTCTCTGTTACTTCTTACACATGTTTCTTTGGTCTCATTCAGTTTCTGGTCATTGCTTTGATCTTTGAGAGAGACTCTCAGGCTTGGGTTTTCCACTCTGGTGGTGAAGCTTTCACTATTATTTACGCCGTACGTGATTAAATTAATTAGCATATCGTAAATTAATCATTTTTCGATATATATGGAGGAAATAATTAACACTGTGCATGGATTAAAAATAAATTACAGGGTGTGGTAGCATCAGGAATTGCCTTCGCAGTTCAGATATGGTGCATTGACAGAGGGGGCCCTGTGTTTGTGGCCGTATACCAGCCAGTTCAGACTCTTGTTGTTGCCATTATGTCTTCCATTGCCTTAGGGGAAGAGTTCTATTTGGGAGGGTAAATATTTTTTGATTTTTTCTCACTACTCTTTCACTACACAATTTATTTTAGCTTTAATTTATGGGTCTAACATGTTAGGCGGCCTGCTTAATATGAATCTGATAATTGATACTATCATACAACAACCATATATGTGATCTCTCACTGTTTTTTTATGACACCTGAATGGCTGAATGCTTTAACATGAGTTTGACCTTGATATAATTTTGACTTTCGAGTGACCAAAAGTTTCCGATGGTACAGACATAGGGTACTTTTTGGTTCCTTAAAGCTTAAAAAGTTTTAAAAACTTGAATGGAATATATGGTAAAATCTTCATTCAGGAATGAATATAGCAAGTTTGACTGTGATATATTATTGGATATTATTGAGGGTTGTTACATTTCCATGCGACTTTTCTTGTTTGCTAGCTTTTAGCTTCGTTAGAAAACAATAATATAAAAAGAAAACTAATTTTTAATTTGCTGAATTTTGTGGGTGTTATTTATGTTTAAATACAGGATTATCGGGGCAGTATTGATTGTGGTGGGATTGTATTTAGTGCTGTGGGGTAAAAGTGAAGAGAAGAAGCTTGCAAAGGAACAAATTGCCATTGTGTCTGCTGCTGAACACGTTCCAAGGCCAACAAGCCACTCCAAGAACTCACTTACTCAGCCACTCATCACTTCATCCACAGAAAATGTCTGAACCATGCAGCCCTGAGATAATTACTTCAGATCTTAGCATCATTTTCTCTGGGAGAACAAGATTTCGCATACTTGTTACACTACTTCACGAAGCTTGTGCGTGTATGAGCGATTTTCATATCCATGGTTTTGGTTTTAAGTTGAATCTTTTTTTGGGTTACATGAAATGCTTTTTCCTTGCTAGGACTTTTAGAAAGAGAGATGATCGTATGGGATTGGTCATAATGATTGATGTCACTACTGATGATCAAGTGGGGCCAATAGAGCCTGATGCAAATCCCATCTGCTTTTTTATATATATGTTAATTTATGGTTTGATTTACTAAAGAAAAGTTATTACTTCTTCAAGAAATTGTCACTGTACATGTGTGTGATGCTTGCTTAATCTCTGGACCATCATGACAACGTATGTGAGTAAAACAGAGCGACCCCCAGAATGATTCCCTAGACGCGAACGCAACTTGTAGGCATGAGAAGAATTTGATTTAGGACATAATTTTCAGAGTCAAAAGGAATCATTTTGGTCTCTAATTTTCTTTACGCCTGGTTATTATTACTTAGTGCTGACAAAATTTGAAACAAATATAACTAAAAAGCTGCCAATAAAATTGGGTGGTGGTGGGTGGCGGAATAAACCATCCAGATAAATAGATCATTCGAAGCGTGGCTTGCGCATTGATTGGCTATCACTATTGGCCGACCATTTGTGACTACGTACATCATTATGAAGCATATATCCTTGACGAATTGTCGTGTTCTATAGCATATTATATGTACGATATATATAGCGCACCATCTTCCTTGGCTTTTTGGCTTGGCTTCCATAAATGTCTATAGCATGTAACAAACAAGATATTGATAAGTATCCATAAATGTCTATAGCGTGAACTGATGAAGCCGTTAGGGTGGGTGCCGTATATAAATAGATATTACTACATCGTTGGTGTTTAATCCCATAAAGACATGAACAAATTGATAAAGCTCTAGGTATAATTAAACCAGTATGATTTCAATCAACACATCCCAACACCGCATGATTGAAGTTTATAAATTATAACTGAGATCTTTTGTATCATCATCAAGTTAATTACCTTTTCTTTTTTCCCACTAAAAAGATATGCTTTTTTATTGGGATCACGCTTTAACCCCCTTTTTCACCTTTTTAAAATATCTAATTTATAATTATTAGCCTTTGTTTTGCCTGCAGGTCAATCTAATCTATGAGCTGGGTTATATTATGACCCTTAAAAGTGTCTCCAATTTTGGTAGTTTATACATAAAAGTGGTATGAAAACCAAATTCATGTAAAATATATGACAATATTATAGTGTAACTCTTTATAATTTTAGTAGATAATTGTTTTTGCCAACTCAAAGTATTGGATGTTGAAATATTTAGCAAGTTGTTCAATTCAATGCAACTCATGTTATGATAGTGCCCAGGGCTAGTTCTTCAATGATAATCAGCTCTATTAAAAGTTTAAAACGTTCTATCGATCATTTATTGAAGTGCTGATATAAATATATTTAGTAGTGCACATTGACATAATATATTGATAGATATAAATAAGATTTTCAAAGTATTAAGGAAGAATGCTTATGGTTCAATAAATTTGAGTCCTTTGATGAGCATTTTCAAACTATCCTGTCCCCGACTGGTTGAGTGGTTACTAACTTACTATTATATAAGATGAAATGTTTTTTTTTTTTTTTTGTAACACATAAGTTGAAGTGTTTTAGATCAAGATCTAAATACAACCCCTACCGATATTGACAAAAAGAAGACTATAAGGCCTAAAATATTAGTGTGCGGGTTTGGGCTTCGTAGAAATTATTGTTTCGAAACTCGGGATATGGGCACAGCATCTAAAATGAAAAAGAGCCCATTACATAGGTGATGTCCAGAATAGATCATGGATTCATGGTTTGCTCAAAAGAAGTCCCAAATTAAAGGTCTAGGCAGAACTGCGGAAGAGGTTAATCCTTCATGGATTATACCAGGGGGAACTAGTGTTCAAAACTTTAAAACATTGTGGCGTAGAAAAACAGTGTCCAATCGTATAGACAGTGTCCAATAAGATTATCTTCAATAGGAGGAGCCCTATACCCAAAAAAAGAAGTCCCAAATAAAAAAATAACTATCCATCAAATACCAACCACGTGAAAATGTTGAAGGTTCAGCTCAGGTGCATATATGAGTTTGACTTGTGGATGAGAGCGAGAAAATAAATAATTTTCTTATGTGTAACTGAGTTGTAAGTCTCCCGGGAAAAAGATATTAATCTTTTTCAAGTTCTGATTTCTAGCTCGGGCTATCCATTTAAGTTTAAACTTGATATTGTTAGGTACTGCAAACTTTTCCTTTGACTTGATTAGATTTTTTCAAATAATTTTTTTAAGGAGGCACATATTCAATGGTAGATATTAAGAGTATTATGAAATATTATTTATGAACATATTTCCTATGCCATTTGAAAATTCTGAGAAGATTGTAATTCTTATAATTAGTTATCTGCATTAGTCTGAGGTGGTTTATGTACCTGAGACCTGAGTACTCAAAGATGGCTTGCCTTGATTCACCAGGGAAATTAAAAAGAAAAAAAAAATCCCTTCCGTATATCTTTTTTCAAATCGTTAGTTCATTACTGCCTTTCACTAGCATTGTCTTTTACTTTTTCCTTTTTCTCTGGTTAATTAAATATCTTAATATTATGTTATCTTTATGTTCATTTTCATCTAAAACAAGCTTCAATTTTACGAGCATTCATCAGTCATCACCTACCAAATCCCCGCGAGTTCAATAATTGGTTTGGGGGGAATAAAGTATCCAATTTTGTATATACGAATGGATAGACCTATCACAGTCGTTGGAAATGAGACGACCGGCCGGTACAAACTTCTTGTCAGCTTCTATGTTCTTGAGAAGCTCAAAAAATGAACCATCAAATAAACTGGGTTTAGACGATCAAGTACTATATCGGAACAGAGAAGGCAAAAAAAGGGGATGGAACACATGTGGAAGAAAAAGCTTGAAACTTTTTTAATGGCCGGATTTCTTTACAGTATCATCGCCGATTTCAGTGAAGCCGGAATCACAAGTAGCTTCTTGAGAAGTTATAATTATTCCCTGGATATGCCATTAGACAGCGATGTTTTCCGAATACCCCCTGGTTATAATGCTCCTCAGCAGGTGATTAACTAACTTCTTCTTCATCTGCTTAATTTTTTCCCTGGGGACTAAATTTTTTGTTGGGGATTTGTTGGAAAGGTCCATATAACACAAGGAGATCATTTGGGGAAGGGTGTGATTGTTTCTTGGATCACTCAAGATGAACCGGGTTCAAGTGATGTTATATATTGGGCACAAGATTCCCAGTTAAAAATGCAAGCTCATGGTTTTTTTGTTACTTACGATTACTTCAATTACACCTCTGGTTACATCCACCATTGCACAGTTGAGAATTTGGAGGTGCGTGCTGGTCTTAACCCACAACTTTAAATAATAGCATTAGGAATGTAAGTAGTGGCTTGCTAAAGTATTCTCATCGCAAATACAGTTTGACACCAAATATTTCTATGAGGTCGGAATCGGAGGTACCACTCGACAGTTCTGGTTTAAAACACCTCCTCCAGTTGGTCCTGATGTTCCTTATACCTTTGGCCTTATCGGTAATTAGTTATTCTGCTTTTTGCAAAGAATACAGTTAGTTTTAGCTGCTTGAATGGCTCATTAACTAAATGTTTATCTTAGGTCTCGGTATTGCTTAATGTTGCACTTAATAACTAGTAGGAGAAAATCTGTTGGTAAATTTAGGCACTTTGCTGTGGGCTTGTTATGGCTTTATTTTGGATAAGCATAAAGTTGCAGAAACTTACATGAGAAGGGTAATTTATTTTTTATGAGAATGAAGTCTTATTGTTGGAATAATTGTGAGCAGGTGATCTTGGTCAAACTTACGATTCCAACACCACATTAACCCATTATGAAAAAAGCCCAGTAAAAGGAGAGACGGTGTTGTATGTGGGGGATTTGTCTTATGCAGATGATTATCCATTTCACGACAATATACGGTGGGACACTTGGGGAAGATTCACAGAGCGAGTTGCTGCCTATCAGCCTTGGATTTGGACTGCAGGAAATCATGAGCTTGATTTTGCTCCTGACCTTGTAAGTGCTCATTACCACGATGAACTCAATAGCTTGGCCTACTTTTTCGGTTTTTTGTGAGACTTGATCACATTCCCTCTACATTTATGGTATATATTTATGCAGAGGCGTGATGCAAATGCAATAATCTTACTATTTGCCGATGCAGGGTGAAACTAAACCATTCAAGCCTTATACTGCTCGTTATCACGTGCCATTCCAAGCTTCTCGTAGTACATCTCCATTGTGGTACTCTATCAAGAGAGCTTCAGCATATATCATTGTCATGTCTTCTTATTCAGCTTTTGGTAAGATTTTGTATCACCTTAATAGTCTGAGAATTTTCTTTTAGGGTTGCATGACCCAATAAAGGGATCAACCCATGAAAAGTAAAGGGTTTGCATGCAACCCTTTAGTTTTATTGAGCTGTTGGAAAATTTGATGCAATAGACTATAAACTAAGCACACACAAACAAACATACAATATTTGTTTTGACTTCTATGATAAAGATTTGCATATTTAAATTTTTTTTTTTGGGTGTTAGGGAAATCCACTCCTCAGTATAAATGGCTTGAGAAAGAGTTTCCAAAAGTGAACAGAAAAGAAACGCCATGGCTGATAGTTCTTATGCATAGTCCAATATATAGTAGTTATGTGGATCACTATATGGAAGGGGAGACTGTGAGAGTAATGTACGAGAGGTGGTTTGTGAAGTACAAAGTGGATGTTGTATTTGCGGGTCATGTTCATGCTTATGAACGATCTGTAAGTGCTTTTTTTTTCTCCACTCAACTGTAACGCTTAAGTAATTCCTCCTCTGAATAAACAATTGTTAATGGTTGCAGGAACGTGTCTCCAATATAGCCTATGACATCGTAAATGGGTTGTGCAAACCCATCAACGACCAATCTGCCCCAGTTTACATAACAATTGGAGATGGAGGAAATATAGAAGGATTGGCTACTGTGTAAGTATATCATATAGTGTAAAACAACATTATGTTGATTCCATATGATGTGAATCATAAATTGGCGGACTAATTGAAATAGTTGAAACTTGAATGTTAATTGGCAGCATGACAGAGCCACAGCCAAAATACTCAGCGTTCCGGGAAGCCAGTTTTGGGCATGGGATTTTGGATATAAAGAACAGAAGTCATGCTTATTTTAGTTGGAATCGTAATCAAGATGGGTACGCAGTGGAGGCTGATTCCATTTTGTTGCACAATAGATATTGGACTTATTCTGATGAGGCCTCTCTTTCTGAATTACGCCACTACAAAGTTCAGCAGCTAGCAGAAGCATGATCCATATTCGGGATTATTATTGCAGCAGCCAAAAATATTATGATATACTTGGTTGTTGGTTGTTTAGTAATTTGTGCTCGCACGTACTTGTGATCCAACTTACTCTCAAATCCATTGAAAATTCTATTACTGTTTATTGTCGCTTTGTTCAAATCTTTCCTCATGGAATGCTGTATAATAATACAGACAGGACAATGCGACTGTGATTATCCCATCAAAATCAAAATTAATCAATATAGTTTGTAAAGTTATAAACTAGAAGCTTTTCCGTGTAACTTTTGGGGCTCCAAAGACGGCTTTCATAACAAAGCTGCCTCACATGAACCAAAATTATCTTTTCTTGGCACAAGGTATAGTTTAATTGTATCAAGTAGCATACTCACATATGGGCTCAAAAATGTAAAGCCATTTTTCTTGCTTTTGTTTTGTTTTTTTTTTATTAGAAACTGAATACACTACATCATGTTAGATAGGACATGAAAAAGGCCTATTAGAAATCTAACCATCATCAAACCTCGCCTTTTGTGGAAAATGACGGGTCGATTAGGGGGGCAGAAGTTGTCATTTATACTATATGAGAATTTGGGCAATTGGTTCACATGATTGTTTTTTGTTTTAAAACCATGGTTTTCTTCACAACGTTTTTAAAGTTTTTTTTTTTTAAAATATCCAAATATATATCAAATCTTTTTTTTTTTTGCCAAAAATATATATTAAATCGCAAAAGCGGGCTTTCATCTCATTTTCATTTGCAAATTGTAGTTAATGTAAATTTCAAATTTGAGTTTCCATTTTCCAAACCCTAATCCAAACACAAACAAACCAAAATCAGTGATAAAAAACCTAGATCGGACCGGCGGTCTGACTGGAAACCTTCCTGTAGCCCGGTCTGAGTGATCCTTTGAACTGGATGACAAGTTGAACCGGTGGAGGAGAGGGTCAACTCACCCAAAAACGGGTTACCCGGTCAAAACCGAAAGGTTGTATTGGTTTCTTATTTATTTTCTCCCCCAAAATGTGTGTTTTTTTATTTTGTTATAATTCACCTGATTACTACCTTTCACTTCACTCAATTTTAGAAATCAGGAAACTATAATATTTTAAATGCTATTTTACTTGCATATGTTTAATATTTAATTGTTATTGCTCTTAGTATTTGTATTTTACTTTCTGGATTGTAGAATAATATTTATTTTCACGTGTAATCAACTAATGTTTTCTCTTTTTTCTTCTATAGAAATATTAAAATATTCATGTTTAATGAATCACGCATACCTATCTATATTTACATTTTGATATTAGTGATTATTAATGTTAATATCAATAAAATTTTATCACTTTAATATAACCGGTTGGACCTCGGTCCGACCAATGACCATTGAACTAGCGCCTCATCCGATGCTATATTTGGTCCGATTTTTGAACCATCACCAAAATAACTCCCATCAATGAATGCTCTTCGTGTTTTTTTTAGTAGTAAATAAGTGTTTACTTTTTAACTGCATGAATTTTTAGGAATTACAAGAATGAAACCATAATTTCAATTTAATTTTATAAGAATTCCAAGAAAGAAACCATAATTTTTTATCATGTTTTTCAGTAAAAAAATTAGATCTTTAAGATATCAAACAAAACAAATCTAGTCTCCAAACAACGGGAGTGTGATTGCCATATTCTGAGATTTTCTCAGGCACGTGATTCTCAATCTCTATGTCTAAATGGGGGTAGTCGTTCTCCTTTCCAGAAGCAGCCAAAGAAGTAATAAGATGGTCATGGAAGAAAGCGCCCTCGTCCTGACTGGGGATAAGCCTTTGATAACATTTTTAAATATTAATTATTGAATGCCAATCAGATTTTGTCATTTGGAGGAGGCGATTTTGATTAGAACAGACCGGAACGAAGAATCAAGTTCATCAGCGAAACACGAAACATCATCAGAATCATCGTCTTCCCATAAACAAAAACAAATTTTTTTTGTCTGGGTAGATTCCATTGATAGCTTTCTTTAGCTCGAGCAACCCAAATCTGGGAAAGGGAAAGGAACCATGAGGGTCATTTCCATTTTTCTCATTCTGGTTTTGTTTTTCACCCTTTTTGTCTCTTTCTCTTATTCCGCCAATACCTCTGAGCTTTTCGAAAGCTGGTGCAAGCAGCATGGCAAAACCTACTCTTCCGAAGAGGAGAAATTACACAGGTTCAAAGTATTCAAGGACAACTATGACTTTGTTTCCAGGCACAATCAAATGGGGAATTCTGGTTATACGCTTTCCCTCAATGCCTTTGCTGATCTCACCAACCATGAATTTAAGGTTTCTCGTTTAGGTTTATCACCCACTTTCCTTCGATTTGACCACCGAACGCTTCAGCAGCCTGATGACATTCCCCTAGAGAGTCTTCCTTCTGAGGTTGATTGGAGAAAGCAAGGGGCGGTAACTCAGGTCAAAGACCAAGGAAGTTGTGGTATGTTCAATTCACTATTCTCTGCTTCTTGTTATTGCCGTGTCTCTTCTGTAATCGGTTTATGTTAGAGCTTGAGATCTCTTATTTCATATATATATATATATATATTCGATCATATTCTTTCAATCAGAGAGTTAGGTTTTAGCTTGAATTCTAGTTCTACAAAAGTATTTTTAAGTAGCTTCGGCTTGACTGCCCTGCTCATTTCTATGTTTGGATTGGAGATGTTGATATTGTTACGTGCTATTGCCTATTGAGCTTAACAAGTACAAAAAGGGCCATGTTTTCCCTAGGCAAGAGGGTTTGATTGTCAGCATAGACTGTGAGGGCATCTATGATTCAGGATGGATTTATGCATGTCTTGTTGTAGAGATATTGTTTGGATTGTATGTCTGTTGCTTTGTAGTAGATTGTTAATATTTTTTTATGAGTTGATTGTTATTATTAATTGTCGTTGCACTACAAAATTGTTATGGTGGTGAGCATGTGTGTGTGATGTGTCTTGTGTGTTTTATATGTATGTACACGAGCACCCACAAAAAGGTAGCATACGTAAGACTAGCACTTTGCTCTTGGTGTGTGCCCTCATTGTTTAGTTCCCAAAACATTTTCTCTCATTTGACCAAAACCAAAAGGTTATTGGACTATAAACTTTATCTTGCAATGGATAGCACAGACAGCTTATTCACTGTCTGAATTGACTAGTTGAATCAAGGCTGTTGATTATTCCTGTTGGGATGAAGGTATATTGGATTCTAGCTTTCCTTAATCCTTACAGCTGGTCATGTTCACTGAGCATGATTTTCTAGCCTGCAGAATTCTGTTTGATGAGAAGAGTTTAACAATAGGCATGGATTTTGGTAGGTGCTTGTTGGTCATTCTCAGCTACAGGAGCTATTGAAGGCATAAATAAGATAGTTACAGGCTCTCTCATTAGCCTCTCTGAACAGGAATTGGTGGATTGCGATAGAACCTATAACACTGGCTGCGAGGGTGGACTCATGGATTACGCTTATCAGTTTGTCATTGATAACCATGGGATTGACACAGAGGAAGATTACCCATACCAAGGTCGTGAAAGATCTTGTATCAAGGATAAGGTATTCTATTTTTCTCCTCTGTTACCCCATACTCATGTTGCTGAAATGAATAAATGTGTATATGTCTAAGACACCTTAATTTTGCAGTTAAGAAGACACGTTGTTACCATTGATGGTTATACTGATGTGCCTCCAAATGACGAGAAGCAGCTAAAAAGGGCTGTTGCAACCCAGCCTATTAGTGTTGGCATATGTGGGAGTGATAGAGCTTTCCAGTTATACTCAAAGGTTATTCTCCCATTTTGGTCAAATATCAGAAACATGGGTTCAAGTTCACCATGTAACTACAATTGAACAAGATTTTGATATGTTTGTGTAACAGGGTATTTTCACCGGCCCATGTTCAACTTCTTTGAATCATGCGGTGTTGATTGTGGGATATGGTTCAGAAAATGGGGAGGATTATTGGATTGTGAAGAATTCATGGGGAACCAGTTGGGGAATGAACGGTTACATGCACATGCAGCGAAACACCGGCAACTCCCAAGGAATATGTGGAATCAATATGTTAGCATCATATCCAACCAAGACCAAGCCTAATCCTCCAGCTCCTCCATCCCCACCAACTCCCATCAAATGTAATATCTTCACTTATTGTGCACAAGGGGAGACCTGTTGTTGTGCAAGAAGCTTTCTCGGTATATGCTTTTCATGGAAATGTTGTGGCATATCATCTGCCGTCTGCTGCAAGGACCATCGCCATTGCTGCCCCCATGACTATCCTGTATGTGACATCAGAAGGGGTCAATGTCTTAAGGTTTGTATTATATGCTTCCTCACCTATTTATAATACCCTCCATACGAATATTTCATATAAGGTGCTGCAAAAGCTTGCTGATGCAATTTATGACGTATATGTTTGAATATTTGTTATATACCCTCAATGAGATTATTCCTGAGTTTTTGACTTACCAGTGCTAAGCAACACTATCTTGCCACTTTTAAGAGTATGTGCTAACTAACTGTCAATTTGCTTGCAGAGAAATGCAAATGTGACGAGAACAAAGGCCGGCGAGATTGAGGGCCCTTTCCAGAAGCAAAAGGGTTGGAATTCTCAGTGAGGGGTTCATGTTTTAAACTCAACCGTTGTGTTTCAGAACAGCTATTTGTATTGCAGCTTAGCCTCGATTTTGACTGCTGGAATATTTGTATTACGAAAATATTGATATTGATAGGGTAGTTCACACGTCTACGATGCAGGGAGATTGAAGATGTGAATCATGTTTCAGATTGACTGCATATCATTTTATTTTTATGCAATAACGAAAATTATGGCATCTTCCTTTGGTTGCCCCATGAGGAGAAATGAATGTATCTAGCCACAATCCATATGTGGCTTACATCCCTTTGGATTTATAATATAAAGGTTAAATTATATTTTTGGTCATTTATATTTGTTTTAAGTTTCATTTAATGGAAAATGATGACTCGTCAAATATAATATAAAGTAATTATATATAATTACATGCGGATAAAAAGACTAATTTTTAAAATATAAAGATGATTATAACAAAAATTAGAGTTTACTCAAATTTTATCAACATTTAATCATATAATCACCCTTTATATTTAATTATTCATCAACAAAAAAATGACTAATAGTGTACTTTTCAAAATTAAGGACTAAAATAAAATATTATGCAAACATAAAGGATCAAAAGTAACATTTCATCTCTTTTTTTTTTGGGCAAAATCTTTGGATATTTTAATAAGACAATTGTACTCAGATTTCAAGTAAGAGATTTAAATATAGAAAGGTCCCAAAAAGTTGTCAATGACAATTATTGACAACTGATGCCTCATATTTGGTAAAAATATCATGATGATGATGAATTGATGATTATGATATTAGCACCAGCCTCTACTCGAGAAATGAATGTACCTGGTACAAAATCTGGTACACATTCCTTGAGATTTCTAATTTCGTCGAGATAAAGAAGAAAATGTGGTGGGCTTTGAGGTATATTTAGAAGGAGGAATAAAGTCCAGATATCCACCACCATCGATGGTATTGACTAATTATCTCATCATGGGTCCTCCATTTAAAGGTAAATAGCTGGCTACGAAATGATTTATATACCCAAAGGATTTAAATCTCCATCATTTGGTTAGAGGACCAAAAAAAGAAGGAGGAATAAAGTAATAAAAGAAAGTAACGGGGACATACTAGTCAATTGGCAATGGTAGGAAGCCCAATATGTGTGGTGTTTTGGGCCTGATAATCTGAATCTGATATCCCTCACGTGCGACACGACACTACCTCGCTCTCTCGTTTCCTCGCATCATTCTGCGTTCACACTTCGACTTTCCACGTGCCTCTCCTCCCATGGTCCTACCTTTGGTCATACTTTTTTTTTAAAAACAATAAAAAGTCAAATATTCAGCCTCATCGTCGACATCGTTCTTGTCTTCTCGAACCCACCGCCCTGATTTCTCCTCCTTCCCAAAAAAAAAAAAATTTATATATATATACTCCATCCGGTCCTAATTATAAGATCATTTTGACTTTTTTCAGTAAAAAAAAGTAATTTTACTTCCAAAAAAAATCTTTTTTTCTCAAAACTAATTTATTCTACTTATAAACTATCCTATAATCTAATTTGATTCATTTGACACATGTTATAATTTAGTGGTCTAATTTGCTTCCTTAACTTTCACAAAAAAAATCAAAGTGGTCTTATATTTAAGAGCGGAGGGAGTATATTATTAAAATGCGGCTTATATTATATTTAGTGTTCATTTGGAATTTTTATGATGCCACGCACGAAAAAATCATCTATTTTATCATGCGTATATATTATAGATATTCTTAAAGTAATTCTAATTATATTATTTGTAATTTGACCAATTACAAGTTGACAATTTGAAAATTGCTATAATAAAAAAGAAGAAGAAATAGGTACATACTTCCTAGGTATCATGTCATGTGAGCTCAAAATAATCAATATGACAATTCATCTTATTTTAATTTTATTTGGTTAGTTATTCATATCAAACAATCATATGTTATTTTTTAAAGGGAAACGTTTCATTGGTATTGTGAATGTTAGTGGACTACCCATTGTCGATGACGAAAACGTTGGACATTCGAATATTTTGGTAAGTGTTCGATTATTAGGAAGTACTACTCAATTGTGGTCACGGCACTTGGGGATAGGGATCAGAATTCGGTTATTCAGTTCGGTTTTCGGTAAAAACCGAAATAACCGAATAGTAAAAAGTTTAAACACCAAACCGAAATCGAGTTAATCGAAATATTTCAGTTCGGTTCGGTTAATAACCGAAATAACCGATTTTTTTTCTTTTTAATTAAATTAGACTTTTTGAATTTTCTATAAGTAAAACTCAATACAAATTATAAACCTAACAACATCAATAAGATCCCAAATAACATAATACAATATATAAACTAGAAACATAATATAACATTTCTAGGAAAAATGCAGAATACAAAGAAAAAATGTATTCAACATTACTTCATCAAAAAAAAATGCATAATAAAAATTTTAAAAACTAAATATTGATGAATTATATATGACATATCATTTTTTAAATTAAAATAAGAAAAACAAAGGGTATATTTTTAAGTTTTGAATTTTAAAATTTAAGTGTATAAAAAGAAAAATATGGAAAAAAACTATTTTTTTTTATTTTTTTTAATATTTCGGTTTTAACCGAATTATTTTTTAAGGGACCGAACCAAAAACCGTAAAACCAAATTAAAAAAATCGAACACACACCGAAAACAAAAAAAACCGAATCGAAAAACCGAACTTAATTCGATCCGGTTTTCGGTTTCGGTTTGATTTTGCTCACCCCTATTTAGAGAGGCATCTCCATAGCTAAGTAAAACTAGGCGAAATCTACTTGTATGAACAGACGAAAGGGCTTATTTATCATACCCTAGAGGCCACTGGGACAGGTCTAGTGATCATGTATTAAGAGCCCTGCCATTGGATCGTGGATGATCCCTTTCCTAAAATTTAATATTCAGATGAATGTTAGTAGACTTATTTATCTTAAAAATAAAACAAGTCCAAGTTTTTTTGGGTTAGGTTTAAATAGCGAATCCCCTCAGAAGTATTTTTAGTCTCAGTGTTGCCTCAGAACTAATAAAACGTAGTGTCACCCATACATGACACCAAAAATGTCAACTCATCCCACGTACTTCTCTGCCCTCTCTACCTCATAATCCATTCCTTTCCTCCTCTTTGTCTGTGTTCATCACCTTTATGATGGAGCACTGTAGAAACTTAACCCTGTGATGGATGGCCATTCAATATGTAATATTTACTACCTAATTATACTTTTTAATACATTTTAAATTACCATTTAACAATTACAAACTTATTTATTGACTAACTATGTTAGAAAAAGAAATTTACCAAAACAAACACTAACATAGTTAGAAAAAGGCTTTTCGTCATTTGAATAAAAATACCATTTAAATACCCTAACCATGATAGAAAATTGATTTCTAATATTAAAAGGTTATCATGGTTAGAAAAGAATTAAATATAACATAATTACCCTAACCATGATAGAAAAATGATTTTTAATATAAAAAGGGCTATCATGGTTAGAAAAGAATTTAACATAATATAACAGAAGATTATCTATGTTAGAAAAGAATTTCTCTAATACAACACTGGCTAACATGGATAAACAAAGCCAACCTACCACCTGACTAATCCACCAATTTACAACACCCATTAACATATTTGACCATCAAGCACTTTCATGAAAATAACTAAAACCATTATAGATTTAAATCTCTCAACCATCCAACGTTTTCAAAGCATGCAAAATCCCAACAGTCCACAATAATACTAAAATAGTCGAAAACACTAATACGGTTTAGACCGGTCTTTTAGAAACAAAATAACAAGTTACCAAATTAATTATTCTAAAAGAAATCCTCAATTTGAAAAGAAAGAGGCACAACGTGGAAATATAAGTGGAAGCAAAATTAGTGAAGTGAATCCCTATTTGTGGTAATATCATCCGTTAAACCAGTTTAGAACTCACTAGCTTAGTGAGACGGTCCCGAATCCTTCCCTTGGTTTCTTACTGCGTTGCTAGGACCTGTAAAAATAAGATAAAGGGGGTAAACCCAGGTAACCACTAATTGCTCGCCTACGTGCGGTGTGTGTAACATCCCAAAATTTACAAAATGGGTATAAGGAATTAATTATGTTTTAGGGATATTATTAAAATATTAAAATAAATAAATTTATGGCATTAGGTATTTTTAATAATTTTAAGGCTTATTTTCTTTAAGAAACAAAGAGAAATAATTAGGAGATAAAACTTAATTTGGAGAAAAGAGATAATAAGGGTTTATTTAAAGTTTTAGGATGACAAGTATAAATTAAAAAGCCTTATAAATAAATTTATGAGGCCAGATATATTTTTAATATTTTTTCTAAGTTTATTTTCTTTATTAGCTCAAGGGAAATAGTTAGAAAATAAATTTAAATAAGGGAATATTTAGAATCTTGGGGTATTGGTTATTAATTAAAAAGTCTTATAAATAAATTTAGAAGTTAAAGTATATCTAGTAAAATTATGATTTAAGAGAAGAATAGAAAATAGGAAATTAAAAAGACAATATCTGCCCCTAGTTAGAAAATATCCTCAATTAAAAGGGAAGGGCAGGATGGTAAAATACCTGATAAAAATAAATATCAGATACCTTTAAATTACAACCACACACATGTCCCATTGATTTAATCTCTCCTTCCTTCCTATCTGCCTCCCTCTCTCCACGTGTACACACACACCCAATATATAAAAAAAAAAAAAAAGAAATTTAAACTATATACTCCCTCTGCCCGATATACACATATCACACACTCACTTCTTCTCTTCTCTCTGCCTTGCGAACCCGGCGGTATCCTCAGCCCAGACCGGCGGCGATCGGCGACGAACGACGGCCATACGCGGCGGAAAGAGACCAAGGAACTCAGGGCAATCTCGGGTAAGTTATTTCCATCCATTTCCTTCTCTTTCTTGGGCGCGATTTCGAGCTAAATGGGGGGGGATGATTCGAAATCTTAGGTCGTTTTTTTAGTTTCTGACCTTAGGAGAATGATGCATGAAGCTTGTTCTTGTTGTTTTGAGTGTTGATTTTGAGAGAGAAGTCGAATGTTGTCCGATTTCTGTGAGAAGTTCTTCCTCTGGCACTGTTCACCGAAGCTAAAATTTGGGGATTTCGGGTGGCTGTTGTTTTGAGCTTAATCAATGACAATTAGAAGCAAGATTAAGCTTATGAAGTAGATTGCATGAAGATTATTAAAGATTAAAGAATTTCTGAACAACTTTTCTTCCTCCTCTGTTCTTGCTCGGTGACGCCGACGGCAAAAGGGAAAAAAAAATAGATGATGCTTGATAATTCATGTATGCTACTAATTGAAGGTGTATGAGTGATTTTAAGTGTGTTTAGCTCCTTGTTTAGGGATTATTGAAGCTTAGATATTTTTCTTGAATTTTTCTTCCTCTGTTCTTGCGAGTTCTGTGGGGCCGAAAAAAAAAACAGGAAATTTTTGGAAGCAATATTTGTATGAATTAAGAGCTAGTTTGGGTGCTCTGAATCTGTGCTTAAATAAAGTTTATATTATTGTTCTTGTTCTTCCCATGTTCTTCCCTGTTTCTCCTTCGTTTTCTCTACCGAAATGCTTGGGAGGATAATAAACAAGAATTTTAATAATTGCTCTGGTTGTTTGGATGATAAGTGTCTAGAATGTTTGAATCAATGAAATCTGAAATGGTGAATTCTTGTCCTTTCTCTTGCTTCTGTTCTGCTCGGCCAAGAAGGAAAAAGTATGGCTATTGAATTAATTCTCGTTGGTGGGTTGATGATAAAGGAAGAAGAAAATTTAGTTGTTATTAAATTTGAGATTTGAATCTTGTTTCAGGTGATAGTGTAATATTGGTGATTGAAAGTTCCAATTCTTGTTGATAGGATTGATTGTGGATAATTGTTATAGTTTTAGGTTCTAGGAATTTTGATTGTGTTAAGACTAAATCAAATGGCTTATTGTGTTAGAATAAATTAGGTGTTCTTTATACGTTTGATTTCTCTAACTTTGTTTGATTACAAAATAATGTTGACTGCTGGATTATTGGCGAAGAAATGAGGAATGGTAATATTAACTCGAAAGGAATTAAGAGTAAAGGATGAAGAAAGTTAGACTAATTATTCTTGGATTATTATTTTAAAGATCTTGAATTAAGATTGGATTTGAAATTTAGAGAAGTGGGAAGTTAAAATAGTTGTTAATGTTAAACAAGAAATAATTATTAATGTTGTGGATAGATGGTTGTTGATTTATTAGTAGGAAAGAAGGATGGTATTATAATTGAAAAATTAAAAAGGAGAAGGAAGAAATTTAAGGAAGATAAGAAGTTAAAGGGGTGTTCCTTTGATTTGTTGAATTTGGATTGAAATGCAATTTGAATTACCTTTCTGAATAATTGACTTGACATTGAATGTTTGTTAGGTCAAATTAATGTTTTGGTTATTGATATATTGTTTAGAATTTCTAAGTCAAAATGTTAAGTTGGTTATAATTGATTGGAGATAAGAAATTTTAAGTTGGATTGGAAATTTGTGTTATTATATTTAGAATGTAAGTTTAATGTAAATTAGTAAGATTACTTTTATGTTGGATGCTTGTTATATGTATATTAGTTAGTGCTTGTGCAATGTTGATTGATAATGATGATTAACCATTTATCTAGAAGTTAAGATTTAGTATTAAAAATAGAAAGGGGGTAGAATTATAGGAACATGAGAGGCGTTTAATTATTATGACTAAGATTAGATATTAACATATTATTTTATACTATAAATATTTATAGGACAAAATAGTGAGATTGAATTTCCAGAGTACGTAGAAGGAAAGAAATACAGGGAGGAGTAAGCTCAGGATACAGGTAGCAGTTTATTTCATTACAGTAAAATAATTGCATGTATTATTTTGTAATATCTGTTTCAAATTTACATTATGCATGAAGGTGATAAGCCTTGTTAATTCCTGAATAGTAATTTATGGAATATTCCAGGCTTAGGTGGGTCGCTCCCCCTTTGCCAGATCAGTTAGTTATAACTTCAAATGTTATAACGAGAAATCCTGCAGGTGAGGCCTCCACTAGTTAACGAATATATTGTTAATAGTGGCTGGTAGAGCATTGAGCGCAGGAAGTATGTATAATTGTTTTATTTGTTCAGGTTTATGAAATTAATACATGTCAATGCCAGCATGATAATATAAGTTAATGAAAGAAACTGCTATTGGGATTACCAATCTCACCCCCATCCCCAAACATTTTTCAGTAACGCAGGTTTGAAAGAATCTAGCTGGGAGATAGTGAGATGATTAAGATGAGGCAGGAATGCTAGAAGAAGACTAGATGAAGAAATTAAGTCTTATAATTTGAAAAGTAAGATTATTGTATATGGTGTAAAATTAAATTATCAGTAGAAAGTATAAACATTAGAATTGTATAAGTTTATTAAGATATTTAAATTTTCTCAAGTATTATGCATTAAGAATAGTTACCCCGAGAGGGTTAGCGTACTTTTAATTGTTTTAGTAACCACTTTATTTTATAAAGAGTTTTAAGTTATTTCAATTTGTCTGAAAAGCCCATTCCAACCAACAGAGGGTTGGTCTAATGTTTTAAAAGAAAAGTTTAAATTTTTACGTATTTTTGGGCTTCTGACATTAGAAAGTGGTTATAATTCAATTAAAAGGCTATAATATAGTAGTAAAAGTCCAGGTGTTACAGTGTGTGCTAGCAAGGTGTTCAGTGGAGTATTACTAATGTATAACTGATTCCTTAATCCTTGTTCCTCTCATTCTCTTGTTTCAGATTCCAAATGGCTCCCCCAAGACCTCCCAAACCCTATCGACCCCGCTGGGCCTGAAATTCTCTAATGATCCACAATATATTGATCGCAGTTAAGGTGGAAGCTAGGCTACCCGGTAAATAGTGATTAAGGTTATCATCATTTTGCGTTCTGCGAATTCTTGAGCTTCGACGAGTCGATCATGTAAATTTTCTTTTGATGCATTTACTTCCAGTTTGTTTGTTCTTCTTTGCTGATTTTTTTTGTTGTCTTGTACTCCCTCCGTCCCTATATATAAGCTTCAAATAACTACATTGCTTTATTCGAAAAAACTACTTAAGTTAGTTGAAAGCAATAATTATGTGAAGAACCTAATTTATTTTCCAACTTTACCCTTATATTAAAGATGAAAGAGAATGACAAATAAGAGATAATAAAGATAAAAGAGAATGTATGGGAAAAAAATAAACAATCGGTAAAAGGGGGAAAATGCAATAAATGCTTGGACAACCCTCAAATGAAGCTTATATTTTGAGACAAGCTCATTCACTAATATGAAGCTTATATTTAGGGATGGAAGTAGTATTTCCTTTAGAATTTATTTCTGGATCTTTTAATCCTTTTTTATTTGTTGAACCCTTGGATGTGAAATCGCAGCAAACATTACCTTTTCGATCTGCATGATTCAATTGGTAGTTCGATGGTGGTTTTTGGTTCTGTGCCCATCGAGCTTGAGTGGTTTATATTTGTGAGTATAGAAATTGAGGGTTTTGGGTTACAGGAATTGACAGTGGAAGATATAAGATGGGGTTTATTATGGAGTTTGCTACAATTTGATTTTGAAATTGATGGAAGGAAACCGTCCCAGTGTATGATTTTGAGTTTTTCTTAGTTAATCTTCTTTTTCATGTTGATTGGTGGTAGTTGTTCTTTTCAATGGATATGGTGGTGGAAAAAAAATGAAAGTAAGAGATCCATCCCTTTCTTGTTGGCTTGATTCTGGTGGTGAAGGTGAAGGAAAAGATGAGAGGAACAATCTGGGTTTGTTTTGAGCTTTCAGATAGGGATTTAGGTGAGTTGGATGACGATTTGGCTTGCCACATGGGATTTTAGAGTCAAACCATTTGAGGTAACGATCAAAATTAATTTTGTTGACGGAGGGGGGCGGCATTGCTACGCTTTATTATTTCCGGGGTGATATTAAGAGTAAAAAAACTTTCGGGGCGGAATTAAGATGAGGAGTATATTTCTTAAGTGAATTTACTATTTAACCCTTTGGGTTAATACAACTCTTGACCCTTAAACTTTCACTCATGATTTTGGTCCTTAAACTTTTGACAAAAAAAAAAAAATGTAACGAAACTATTGGAGGCAAAAAATTGTCATTCATTTTCCTTCTTTTATAAGTTCCTTCGAGGGGAAGATAATACGTGTTTTATATGAACGAAAAATATCAAGGGTCGTACGAAGTTGGCCTCGTCATGGACTGCGTCACCAAACGCAGACGATAATGCCGGCTATTTCTCCTTTTTCTGTTTGTACCTTTTTGGCCAAAAGGAAAACGTACGTTATCGAGTAAGAATATCTGTCATCGTGGTCCCCACTTTGGAGGGCTTTGCCTATATAAGAGGAGCCAACCCCATTTCCTTCCCCATAATCAATTACCTAATATTCAACCTCAAGTCATATTATAGTCCGTTCGTCGTTCAACAAACCAGAAGAAACGAAAATGGCCGAAGAAGGACAAGTCATTAGCTGCCACACCGTCGAGGCCTGGAAGGAACAGCTTGAGAAGGGTGCTCAATCCAAGAAACTCGTATTTGCTCTTCCTTCTCTATTTACTTTCCCCCCTTTTTTTCTTTTCTGCCTTATTTTCATCTTTGTTTTTCCATAATATGTTCCTCTATACTTGTTTTTTCACCGATGGTGTTGATGTGTATGTGATTTTCGCATTTAATTTTGTTGTGTTTATGTTGGGAAACTCAATTTGCCTCCAAACTAGGGTTTCTGATTTCACGGAATTTTGTTTTGATTTATTTATTGTTTCCAGCCACAAGTATGTTTTCGATGGGAAGAACCTGCATCATTAGGGAATGGAGTTCAGTTTTTGCGTGTTTTCTGGTTAATCGTCAGTTTCTCTTTTTCGTTCTTCCCTCACTGTCGATTATATGTTTTGACGGGAAGAACATGCGTCATTAGGGAATCGAGTTAGATTCTTGCGTGTTTTCTGGTTAATCGTCAGATTCTCTTCTTTGTTTTTCCCTCACTGCCGATCATATTTGTCTAGATTTTTTCCTCTTCCATTGTCATTTTTCTTAAAATGAAACCTAGTTTTTCGGAATAACTCGCTTTATGCTTTCCCTGAGGTTGTACTTGCTGAATAAACTGCGATAATGGGTGAGTTTAAGGTTTTAAAGAGTAAGGTGTCTTCTATATTGATAATCGATGGACTGATACGTGGTCTAGAAGAGTTGGAAAGAAGTTTTTCTTTTGTAACTGCATATCAGGTTTAAATTGGAAGTGAATCTCTGCGCCCCATTTGCAATCATATTTAACTCGTAGTACTCCCTCGAGCTGTTACTGGGAATGGTTTTTCTGTCTTGACGATTTTTCTCTCTCTGAACAATACGGTTGCTGCTACTTCAAATCTAGGCCATGAATGTTATACAAAGCACCTTATGAATGGATCCATGTGTAAACTTCTGAGTTAGTTGATAAATTGTCTTATTATCAAAAAGTGAAGAGGGAAAATTCACAGTAACATGTTGGAGTCTTGGAGTCTAACCTTGGAAATTAGAGTGCTAAATTGTTCAGCTGAAAGGGTCTAGCTGTTGCAGCTGAGAATTGAATTGGTTACTTCTGTTGACCGTCAGTCCTCTTCACATTTGCCTATGATTGCTACCTATTCATAATGATCAGGATAGAGAAATCCTCAATTCATTTGATGTCACGCATAGCTGCCTGTTTTGATTCAAAGTTGTTTATTGTGAAGTATGCCTTTGATTGACTTTAATAAATCCTATGGTTCTACGATCCTTTTGACTAGTAATATTGTTCTGACTTGTAAACGGATTAAATTTGATAGATTGTGGTGGATTTTACTGCTTCTTGGTGCGGTCCATGCCGTTTCATCGCCCCAATTTTGGCAGAGATTGCTAAGAAGATGACCAATGTCATATTTCTTAAGGTTGATGTGGATGAATTGAGGGTATGTATATAATAACCTACCTTTATTTCTACTCCCAATGCGTACAAGTTGTGTTTTTCCCCAATAACCTGCTAATCTTTGACCTTGTTGTGAACAGCCTGTTTCGGAGGAATGGGGCATTGAGGCAATGCCAACCTTCTTGTTCCTGAAAGAAGGCAAATTGGTGGATAAGGTTGTGGGTGCTAAGAAAGAGGAGCTGCAATTGACCATAAATAAGCATGCAGCTGCAGCTGCAGCTGCTGATGCCTGAAGGAGGATTATGTGAAGAGTTTTAAGAATAAATGTATATCACAGCTTTGGCTTTAGTTTGCGTGATGTGAATTTGATGTTTCAGATTGTGAGCCGTGTTAATTAGCTAGTATTCTGTGTTATCATACTCTCTTATCGCCTTGGCTGATGTGATTTGCAATAATATGCTTAGTTATTCATGTTACTGGCCTGCGCAATTAGGTAGCATTTTTCAAAGGGAGAATTTCATTCAAGGATTAATGTAGCTATAAATAATTTCCATTTGCCCTCAAATAAATATGAAATTTCACTGCACTCCCTCTCTTATAGGTACATTAGAAATAGAACTTGGCAAAACCAAACCTGTAACTAATGATATGTTATGTGATGAGATGAGGGAAACCATTAGCGGGGCTTCTGGCACGTGATAATTTTTGTTGGCCTGAATTTAGCTTTTAATATATATGTATTTGCATTTAGCTTAGATTGCTCGAAAATATAATTTTCTAAACATGGCGTCGTTGGTGTTTGAAATTTGAAGTTTTCGGCTTGAGCTTAGGATTGGGCAAAAAAATGTTTTTCTTTTCTTTTTTTCTAAAAAAAAGGAAACAAGAAATCAAAATGAAACCAGTGGTCAAATTAATAAAAAAAAAAAAGAAACAAGAAATCAAAATGAAACCAGTGGTCAAATTAAAGATGAAGTATGCAGTTTCGCCAAAATATTTTTGGAAATGGCATTTTTACCGAGTAAAATTTAAAACTGAAGCTAAAAAATTTTGGACGGTGCACATTGGTGAAGCCGTGAGTGAAGGTCAGAGATTAAAGTCTGTGCCGTCCTGGGATATATATTTCTATAACAATTGTTTTTAACTAGCACCTTCAATATGATTAAAGTTGAAACAAAAAAATTGTAATTAATTTGGACCATCAATTTCACAATTTGTGAAGGGTCGAGGAACATCCGAATGGCCGCTTTTCCCTTGCGATAACGATTTGGTTGATGTGACTGCTACTAAGATAGTACTATCAGAATTCGGCCATTTAAAAATGCCAACTTACTCCCACTTAACCATTGAACGATCCATTAATATCAACAGTATGGATATGGATTGAAGGGTGAATTTCGTATCCAACTTCTTAATTTGCCATGCTCACTCAGGAAAATAGTGGAATGGGTCGCGTCAATTAATTCACAGTTTCTTGAGTTTGGAAAGACTAAATACTGGTTGGAGTACTATGTAAAAATATCACATCATTTTAAAATTAACTGCCCCCATCCATGTAACAAAATGGAGAAGACTTGTGTGATACGAAAAGGCCATAATTTTTATGTTATTTCACCCTTATGTTTTACTCTGATTGTGATTTGGAATCGGGAGAATTTTAATATATGATCACTGTAGACAATTAATTAAGAAGTAGAACTAAAAGATTCTGAAATATCACTTTAGATTTAGGGTCTTTAAGTGAAATTAAATTAAGGTAGAAAAAGACAAAAAAGGGCCCACCCCCACATAGCATATATAACACTCTCTCTCTTCTCTCTCTCTCACACACCCCATTTATTTTCACACGAACAAGGAAAAGTTCATATGCACAAGGAAAATCTCATATGCATAAGCCTCAATAAAAAAACAAAATATTCCTCTCACATTCTCTTTCCTCTGACACCCTCTCTCTTCTGACACCCCCTCTCTCTGACACACACCCCACTCATTTTTACACGAACAAGGAAAAGCTCATATGAACAAGGAAAAGCTCATATGAACAAACCTCAATAAAAAACAAAATATTCCTCTTACATTCTCTCACCTCTGACACCCTCTGTCTCTCTGACATGCTTTTCTCTTACACACACACCTCACTCATTTTCACACGAACAAGGAAAAGCTCATATGAACAAGGAAAAACTCATATGCACAAGGAAAATCTTATATGCACAAGGCTCAATAAAAAACCAAATATTCCTCTTACTCTTTCTCTCCTCTAACACTTTATCTTTCTGACACATGGGGTCAATGTTGTTTTTTCTCCTCTCAATTTAATTTCAGTTTACCCCCACAAGACTCAAATGATATTTCAGAATCTTTTGATCCCATTTCAAAATTAATTAGCTACCAAGGTCCTATATTAAAATTTTCCCAATGTGAAAGGCATGGCATGATACTTATCGTATGAACGAGACTCGAATTTTATGATACACGTGGCCACTGGCCAGCGCTCAACACACTCCCTCAGGGCCTAAGTTAAATTGGTAGTACATTACTGAATGATTAAATTAAGGTTCTGTGAAAAAATACCTACCAAATTATATAAAAAATCCTCCAACACACTAACAGATAGTTGGTCTAATGATGTAAAGTCCTGCTAGATCTCTTGAGGTTTCGAGTTCTCTTCTTAGAGGAGACACTTATATTGAGAGGGGAAGCCACGAACCCCGAAATTTGAGTAGTCGATTGATCTGATACCTGATAATAGAATCCGAAAAGATGGCCATTGCCGGTTGATGTATTAAAAAAAAAACTCCCAACACCATAAACTTTTTTAAAGTGTGACTATAAACTTTAAAAATAGTGTAAAAGTAACCATAAAATTTGAAAAAGTATGTAAAAGTGACAAATCCATAAAAATCTTATAACTTCCATTAATATGCTTAAATTTTTTCAAAGGTAAATGTGTAAAAATACCTATGAAGCTATACCCAAAGTGTGTCGAACACTAAACATTTTTATTTCCTTTAATATACTTTCTTTATCCTTTGAGACTCTCTCTTTTCTCATATCCCAACCATTTTGTTTGTGTCTTATACTCACCCTTCATTTCATATCCCATTTACAATCAAAAGATCAAACACTTTTTTCTTTTCCATTTTTTTTTCACTTTCTCTCTTCTCAGATCCTAACCATTTCATCTGTTTCTGCAGATTGAAGGAGTGGTGAATACTGTAAGATCAGTACTCTTCCCTGAAGTCACCTTCTTTGATTATGTCGTTGATCTTGGAGTGATATGTTGACACCATGTCATAGATTTTATCATCTCCAATGAAAAAGACAATGTCATGGATGATTATCAATGTTGTCTTTACCACAATCAATCTTCCCCAACAAAGAAGAGAGAAATAAGTGTTGGATCTTTTGTCCTCTTTAGTGAATGATAATGCTACCACATTCAGTGAGGTCTAGAAATAATGGAGTATAAGGGAGATTGATGGAATTGTTAGGATATAAAAAGATAGATAGAGTCTCAAAGGTTCAGGAAAAATGTATTAAAGAAAATAAAAATGAACATAGTGTTCGGCCCACTTTGTGTATAACTTAATGAGTATTTTTATACCTTTAAAAAAAATCTAAACATATTAATGGAAGTTAGATGATATTAAAGGATCTCTCACTTTTGCACAGTTTTTAAATTTTAAAGCTACTATTGCACACTTTAAAGTTTATAATTATTTTTGCACCAAAAATAAAAAGTTTATGATCTTGAATGCATTTTTAGTATACTTGGCAGGTATTTACACCTTCACCTTTAAATTACTCATCTGGTCCTATTTATAGGGCAGAGAGAGAATGTTTTATTTGGTCCTATATATAAGTCACCTCATTAAATATTTAGTGTGCATGTACAAGTTTACCCTTCATTTATTATGTGTTGACTTTATTTTAATGTGATATAGTGGATATTATATATGGGTAAAGTTGTAAATTTGTTAGATTTTAGTGGAAAGTTAATGAGTTTTAAGACTTTCCTTGGTCTGTGTGAAATGTGCTGGAAGTGCCTTATAAATAGGACCAGATGAGTAATAGCATACCATAATACCACTCTATTCCTTATTATAAATCTAACTACCACAAATTTTTTGTTCCCAAATATAAGTCCAATTTTGAATCAATGTTATTGTAACTATTTTACCCCTATGTTAGAAATAAGGAAGATGAGAAAGAAGGTGTATAATGTTATGTGAAAAGTAGTTAGAATAGACTTATAATAAGAAACAAAACGACAGGTAGGATAATTATAAATTTTCCCCTCAAATAAATCTATAGGCACAACGCACAATAATAAATTACAAATGATATTACAAATATTGGCCACATCTCTCTCTAGCATCCATCACATTGTCCCATTTCAAGATTTCAAAAATCAGATCGAAAGATAAGGATTGCGATCACACAACGACCACATCCGTATTTGAATTAAATGACAATGAAACTATGAAAGTGAGATCAATTGCTTTAGCTTTATTATATCCTTCAATTCAACCACCGACAAAACCAGCGAATCCATCGCAGTATTATCTCTTTCAATTCTCTGAATCAGAACTAATACCATGACGAGGAGTATGTGCTGTTCTCTTGACTAGAGATATTTTCCAAGGATTCCCACCTAACTCTTCAAAAACTACCATCAAATTCTTCGTTGGCTTTAACCATGACCTTGGCACGTGGTACCTGCGAATTCCAATACACAAAGTTGGTAACTTTCTTATACCCTCTTAAATACGGACTTGGATCATCTCCTAGCGTTACGGTTTTCTTCCCCTTTATCCTTAAAATTACATAATTTTAGGGTCAAATTTTTTGTGTTTAATTTCATCATTATATTTTACATAAAATTAGTGACATTTTAATATCTTATGAGCAAAAAATTGTTTAATTTTTAATTTTATATAATTTTACAAAGATTTAATACTCTAACTTAAAAAAATACAGAATTTTACATATTAAATCTTTGAAAAATCATATAAAATTGAAAACTAAACAATTTTTCATCCATAAATATCAGAATATCACTAATTTTACGTAGAACCTAATGATGAAATCAAACACAAAAATTTGGACCAAAAACTAAATAATTTCAGGGTAGAGGACGGAAGAGAACCGAAAAGGCAAAGGAGAGGATCCAAGTCACTCCCTCCGTACCTATATACTTGAGAAAAAATTTGAATGATTTGGACCATTTTTATAAGAGCCTCGCTAAATTTATCAAAACATTTAATGAGCTTTTTCCCACTTTATCCATTATTATTCTCTCTATTCACATCCTTTTTCAGACTCATTTATAACACTATTATCACATTCCTCTCTCTTATATATGCAATCATAAATAAGGGTAAACTTGAGAAAACAAAATTATTTCAGACATGTTTATCTCTTTCAAACACTTAGGGCCTGTTTGGAGCAGCTTTTAGAACCATTGTTTGGAGAAAAAAGCAAAAAAGCTGGAAAAGTGTTTTTTTCAGCTTTTCTGAAAAAAGCTGGAAAAAACTAAAAAAAATGGCTTTTGATGAAACGAAAGTGTTTGGATGATTGTTGTGATAATGACTTTTTCTATGTATAAATTACTAAAAAAGACATAAGTTTAATGCGTTGGGAAAGAGAGAGGATAATGGCATTTTTGGTAGATCAATATGATATGTGTAATTATAGTATATTTCTATCTCGTACTTCGAGTAAAAGCTAAAAAAAATAATTTTTTCCCAGACCATGGTTTAAAAGCTCAAACCATGGTTTTGCTGAAAAAAGCACTTCTATAAAAAAACTGCTCTGTTTGGGTAATATTTTTCAAAACCATGGTTTGGGAGCTCACCCAAACAGGTATTTAATCTGTATGATTTTACCTCCTTAGCTCTTATAATATATAACGGAGGGAGTATAAATCATTCCCCGGTTCAAATTAAATCCATATTTGTGCATAAATATATAAACTTCGTACCATCGTTGCGTGGGTTGTCCGCAACCAAGCTGGCATTTGAAGGGTCTGAATGTGTTTTCATAGCTACAGGTATTACAGTTGCCCTTTGCATAAGCCATCCAATATCTTCCTATGCTTTGACCGTTGATCCATACTTGACCTTTTCCCATACTTGACAAGTCCAAAGCCAATGGTTCGTTCCCCACAGGGGCATTGAAATATGCCTAAAATGTTTCAACAAGCTTTCTGTTACTATCTACAGATAACGTTAGACCTCTTTGAAAAGTAATACAGAGGAATAGAGTAGTTCTTACCTTGTGCCATTTCAAATGCTGACGTGTTTGTGTGGCCAGTGAATCTTGGATCCATTGAACAGATGAGATTCCGTCCGGAGACACCAAATTCATAGCCTCTCCCTTTAGTCCAATCTGTTCAAGAAGATAGTGTAGTTTAAGGGTTATTACTCATGAATCCCATATGTGTGTGTGTGTGTAATTAGTGTGGATATGGGACCTGATAAGACCATTTTTGCTGCGTTAAATATCTCTTTCCCTTGTCAAGACCATCTAGCATAACTGGTCCAGTGATCCCTGTCTTCCATGTTTCAAAGTGCCGGCCAACATTCTTCAAGCAGATAGGGAATAAGGTAAACCAAAAGGAACAAGATTTTCTATAATGATAGCTTAATCCAATTTGATATGACTTGCATCAAAGTTATAATCCAATTTGATACGATTTGCATCAAAGTTATGTACTTATAATTCATCTTTCAATTAGTCGATGTATGACTTAATATATTCCAATAGAAAGGCACTAACCGGTAGTCCAACAGCTACGCTGAGAAGAGCAATTTTATTAGCTCCAGCACGTAGGCTGATGGGTCCATTGAATGTGCAACTTCTCTGTTCTCTTGTTCCAAAAGCCGACCCTGGAAGAATAAAAACTTTTTGTTGAACTTCCATTTGATCATACTATGCAAATGCAACAAGAAGTACTCAGTCTATCTATCTGCATACCTATAAACTGCCCATTAACAAACACGTGAACAGCATGACCTGCAGACTGTACACTGATGCTGGGTTTGTGACTTCCTTTAAGAAATGATTCTGATGAACTTATGTCAACACTGTGGCATCCAAAATCAGAAAACACGATGAATACTAAATGCTCACTAACAGTCTCTACTACATTGATAGGAATTCAACTGAACTAAGCAAAAACAAATGCCTAAAAAAAATAATAATAACTTTAGTGACAGGTCCTAGGTTTAAGGGTGTGGATCAGGTTCAACCATGAGACACCCAATCTTCACCGACTTTGGGTGCCACATGGCTGAACCCAGCTCAACCCCATACCAAGGACGTGTCAATGTTTGAAAGTCAACAGGCCAACCTCTATATAAACTGTAACTCACCTGGTTGTGTACCATAGATAGTCACTTCTATCTCTAGTAACGTCTATCTGATCCAGGAGTCCCGTTGATGTCAACCTTGAAGTATCTGCCAGAGAAGATAGATCCTCTTCGTAGGTCTCCCATGAGAAGAACTTAGAATTGGTAGGCGACATTTTTATCTGTGTAGTTTGAACTCGCACCTTCACAAAGACACAGAACAATCAACACAATAACTTGATGTAACTAACAGGAAATCCAGATAGACGATATGAGATGTACTTACTCTTGCAGTGTTATATACATCAGTTCTACAGTCAGGAAGGATGCTTATGGACCAAGGAGGCAAATCATAGTGTCTGTTGTTGAACGTTACTTTAGCAGCAGAATTTGCATTATAATTTGCTAGAAAAGCTGCACAAGTTCTTCCTGAAGAAAACACATGCGCCTGAAAAATAGTGATTCGTCATGAAGCCTGGCTTAGCATTAGGATTTATTTTGGAAAACACAGGAGGCTTCTACTTCATACCAAATTAGAGAACTAACCTGCTGAAACCTTCCTAAAGATGTAACAGTAGGATCGGAAGAAACCAAAGCAGGTTCACATCTCTTGATTGCTTCATGGAGATCCTTCAAATGAGTGTATTTAGGTTGCCTTATAAGACCTGATCACAGCAGAAAAATCAATGAGGACATGCACAATATGGAATGTAGCATTAAATTGTCTCTAAGGTTGACTCAATTTAACGCAACATATTAACATCAAAATGAGTCAGCATCAGATAGGCTTTTAGTTTATTGCCGTTTCAAAAGGTGTTAACTAGATTTGAAAATTATAGCTATATAATCCAGTTATCTACCCTATCAGTGAACTCTGGGAGAAATGAAAAATATAAGTTATCTTGAAAAGCTGAAAGTTAATCTCACCGTATTCGTCAATGGGTGCATCATAGTCATAGCTGGTAGTGATGAAAGGGCCTCCAGCTGAGCGTCCAAAGTTAGTTCCTCCATGGTACTGTCATTTGTTAGTAATAATCACAATTCAAAACAGGGTAAGTCAGAATTTCAAAATACAAAGTGTCTAAATTAACCAAATCCTATATATAGGAGACCAACCATGTAGTAATTTACAAAAGAACCACCCTTTTGTATGAAACGAGCAACTCCAAATGCTAGATCTTGAACTGGTCGCTGGTGAAATGGACCCCCAAATTCTGTAAACCTTTATAATGAAGTACAAAATAGTGAGAATTAGACCACCTAATTCTGCAACAAGTTCAAAGATAGTAGTATAATTTACAACTTACCAGCCACTCCAAGCCTCGGTCCAGAGGCTAGGCTTGTACGGTTTATTTGGAGAGAAATCATCACAGTAAAAGCCATTACATGTATTTATCTGAAGTAAAGAATAGGATAAATCATATATTCAACTCTTTACAAGAATTAAGCTCAAGATTTAAACAAGTGAGGCTTGAGAATATGAGAATGAGATTCCTGACCACGGGATCTGGGGCATCATCTTCCTTGCACATCACCCATGGAACTCCTGTACCCAATCCAACGGCCATGTGTGCAGCCCATTTTACATATGCGTGACCAGCAGATCCAGATGCCCCACTCTCTGGTCCATACTCGTTCTCAATCTAGCACAAAAACACAAGATGAAGCACAAGTTAATTTAGCAACATCAAAGATTTCAGTCATACTTTGCTAGGAACTGCAAATACCTGAGATAGAATGATTGGACCACCCTGAGATTGAAACAGCTTTTCATTCTTCATCATCTGCACAATCTTCTGGGTGAATCCTTGCATTGCAGCCTGCCAAGAAAAACACATGCGGTGTCAATTTCATGGCAACTTTCTGTCTAATATCACAGTTCTATACTTGTGCAAGCAGATAGAAGTGGAAAGTGAAACCTTGAAAGGTCCATTGTTAGTCCTGAAGCTCATGCCTGGAACATACTTGAGCCAAACAGGAAGTCCTCTGTACCAAATAAATCAATGATGCTCAAAATAAGCAATTAATGCCACTAAAACTGAGCAGAATATTCATTAGGATTTTAAACTCACCCAAAGTTCCATTCAGCACACACATAAGGCCCAATGCGGAGATGAACATAGAGCCCCACTTTCTGCACTGCCTTAATGAATCGTACCAGATCGTACCTCCCTTCAAAGTTGTACTGAACATAGCGACACAAGGATAAGAAGTAACGCATGAAAATAAAAAAGAACAGAAACTAAAGTATAAATCAAGATCCAGAAATGTCACCTTGCCAGGAGAGGGTTCATGGACATCCCAGAAAACATAAGTGTCAATAACATCAAGGCCTCCATGTTTGGCCTTCCAAATAAGATCTTCCCACATCTAGAGTAACCACGCATTTCAAATGGGCAGCCAAAAAAATCAATACTTTATATCGAAAATTAAGAGGGAATCATAAGAAAAATGCAGAGACATACTTCAGGGGTGCTTCTGGGATAGTGAATGGATCCAGAGATGAGAATTCTTCTTTGCCCATTGATGATAATGGCCTTTCTATCGTAAGTGACAGAGCATTGCACGAGCTCAGAACTCAGAAAACAGATAATGAAGCCAAATAGAAGCAGCCTGGAGAGTGAAGTAGTTTCCATGTCTTTTCAAAGAGTTTTTGAAAAACGGAAGCTAAGAGATATGAGCAAATGTGTGGTTAGTTCTTGTGATCTGAGGGTGAGAAGTGAAACAGCATTGTGGGAGAAAGAGATTCAAAGCACCAGAATTTCGCTTCTGATGTGCTTTGCTGTCACTGGGTTTCCCGCATCTCCTACTTTCGTAAGATAGCTACTCTATTAATTATCCTCGGTCTGTTTCTGGAAAGTGGAAAGCACAGTTTTTATTTATTAAAACTGTTTTTTCCCCTTTTTTTCTTTTGGCGTATGGTTCAGCTTTTTTTACTCTATTAATTATAAAGTTGTGCGTTTAAATCTTGACCGATATAGGTTATATTGTTTGTTACTCGATCTATGAACAATCTTTAAATCTGGATGTATATATAGTGTTGGAAAAAAAATCTGGATGTATATATAATTATATATATATATACAAGCACATTGACCTTGGTGAACGGAGCCTCGATTCATCAAACTTATTGGTACAAAGGAAAAAGTAGAGCAAGTTGATACAGGAGATTGTTTCTTTTTCTTTTTCTTTTTTTCTTTTTTGCCGATAAAAAGGGGATTGTTTTTCTTGAAGAAAAATCCGTTTTCCAACTTCGACTTTACGTCTTCAAGATTCAAAAATAGGAAGGAAGAGTACGGTCACTATGGTGACAAGACATGTATTTTATAATGTCTTGTCTATATTTCAGTCACGGATTCTATTTGGCATATACAATTTTGTCCATTTTTATGTGTTAATAGGAAGAAATTACAGAGAAATAACTTCTATTTTTCAAAATTCTACATGGGTTATTTACAGTTAATAATACTATTATTCAACTAGTTAAAATATCAAATTTTAAATTTTAAAATTCATAAGGTATTTTTCTATCATTTTACTGTTAATTACTTTTTTAATTTTTTAAACTTGAAGTTATGAAAAAAAATTAAATAAATAAAAGTACTATCTCAAAGAAAAACTAATATTAATTATTATATATATATATTTATGAATTAGGTAAAAATGTTGAATATTTAATACCAATTATGATTTTCGATACTTAACTAAACACATTTAAAATATTATTAAAACGAAAGCTTTATAATCGAATGGTACGCCATCTTCCTGCTAAATAAGAGAATGTGAGTTTGATCTCCTTTGTACGTTAGAGACATGCCCCTTTGATGAAAAAGGGTTATTGGAGAAGAACAAATAAAAATGAGGGGCAAGCAATTAAAAATAAAGAAATTCACGATGAGGGACAGCTCAGGGAGGGCCCGGAGAGGCATCGCCCTTGGAAGACATGTGAGTTAGGGTCAGAACTCAGAAGTGGATGACAACAATACCGAATAGATAGATGTATTATTCCCATCATGATAATTTTGTGTGTGTCTCTCTGTGTGTATTTTTTTTATTTTATATTCATGTATACACCTTCTTTTTAGGGTTTATGTGTCACCTTTGCTTGCTTCCATGTGATCTTACAATTTCCCTCCTTTTTTTATTCAAAACGTTCACTTTTTTATCTGAATTAAATCTCTGTCTGAACATAGGGATAGCAAGTAATCATTGGCCTCATCAATGAACATGCTGGGGCATACAACAATATATACAACGGACCTAGCTTGCAAATCACTCCATTTTATCTTGTTTTCTTTGCTTCCTGTTTTGATTTGTGCACTTATAATTTAAACACTCCTATCCCCATCGTATATTCTAGAATTTTAGCCATTTGTAAGATGCTAAATGAAACACAAATTGACGATGGACGTATGTTTTTATGATGTTGAAATGGGGTGGTCTAGCTCCATACATGCAATTTTCGTGGGCCTGTCGATTCTACAAGCCTGGAAGAATTCAAAAGAAAAACGGTGTAACAAGAAAAAAGAATTAGGACTTATTCAAAACAGATGCATGCAATTATGGCATCAAATCTTGACCTTCGATTCAATCCAAAATCAAGGCTTAATCTCCTTAACGGACACCAAGATGTGTCGGTGTTTTTGTCTCTCCTTTTTTTAAAAAAAGAGAAAGAGAAAGAAACAAACAGAAAGTTAGCAGATCTGTGCTTGTGTTTTTTTTTTTAAAAAAAAACACGTACACGACGCATTGTTAGAACTCTTATCGCATAATTATGAAAAAACGAGCAAAAAGCAAGTTTGTACATTCAAAATTCACTTTATCATTCTACTGTATATAGACTCTAATCATTTAATGTTACAAAAGAAGAGTTAGAGATTAGGGAGCGTAATGTAAAAGCGGCTACCAATGTCACATCATAATTATCAGTGACATGATGATGAAGATTATGAACAAGAAGATGCATGTTGATATTTGCATGTGTTTGGATTGGTATTTTTTAGGACTTTTTTAAAAGTAAAATTGGATAAAAGTCAGATTATGTGAAGTAATTTATTTTTGAATTTGTGATGATGGAAGTGACTTTTTTTCAACTTGACTTTTAAAACATGTTTAGATGATTATTTTGAAAAGCAAGTTTAGATGAAAAATTACTAAAAATGGCATTATTGTTATTAAATAATACATATATAATATGCATATATTCTTATTAAAGGCTTAGTTTCTCCCTTATTTTAAGGAAAATAATTTAAAAAAAATAACATTTTTAGCTCAAAGGAGGATATTGTAGAAGAAAATAGTTAGAGATTATTATTGTAATTTTTTAGAGATAAAAAGGAAATTTTATATTAAAAGAAAATATCTTATTTGAAAATTTTAAAGATCTAATAGTCTAATTTTTCCACCAATTTTATTAAATCATACATAACAAAATACGTGAGACCCATCAGAAGCCTTCTGGCTGCCCCACCGGGCTTCTAGGTATAAGTCCTTATCTACTTCTTTAAACCCAAACATTTAATAAAAAAAAAAAAAAAAAAGATGGATGGCTTCTACAGTGCCGCTGGCTTCTGGCACCCATGAAACCATCCCAAACATGCACTGAAGCGAGCTTAGGATGCTTCCAGCCTTTTATGGCGTATGACATATATCAATCTCCACTTCCAGTAGTATAATTGCAAATGATTATCTTCCCCTGTTCATATTTCATGTCTATTTTCCTCTGCTTTTCTATTTTGCCTAACCAAACATGGCCTCGCTTCACTTCACAATTCACAATTATTAGTGTCGGTGAACCTTCCCCCTCTCATCCCTTCTCAATCATACATGTATAACTCATGAATAATGTAGTTTCCTACGTGTTTCATTTCATATGAATACTATTATCGAAATCGATAAAATTAATTTAGATACTTTATGTAACACACTAGCTGGATTTACAGGAGACGGATAGGAGTAGATATCTACAGCTAGTGAATTGTCGCGTTAATATTGTTTTTGGGCAGGGTTTAATGCTGAGGCCCATTGTTGGGCTTCGTTGTCTTTTTGGGCCATATTAGGCTTCATATTTAGCATTTATAATGGGCCTTGAATTCATAACAATTATGGACGTACTCTTGTGATGGTCCAGGCCCGAGCCTCATTAAAAGTTTCCTAAAGCTATATGGGATCTGTGGTCCCATTAAAAATGTCGTAGCGTTTAAGTAATAAGGATAGTATCATGGAATTTCCACCTTTAATTTTCTTGGAGCCACACACGCTGAGAATTGAAGAATTGACCTTTTTATTCTTCTTCCCCTTATTTTATATAGAATAAACAAGCACTAGTTGTTTTTTTTTTTTTTCCTGAAACTTGATTATTCTACTTTATTTACGTGGACGCAAAAGCAAAATATTGCGATCTGAATAAGACAGTCATAACTACCTGTTTCATTAAACTCGTCTCTTTACTTTTTCCTCTCAATTTTATTATTTCTTCAACGCCAAGAAATATAACAATAATCTCTCTTCATTTTGTACGTTGGATATATTTACATATCCAATGTGCCATTCTATAAACTCATAAAAATAGTATATATTGCCCGATGAGTTGGAAACACTGTGACAGATATAGGATATATGGATGATCCATTGGATACTGTAGGCTATATTATTGGATTTATGTCCAGTACATAAAAGGCCACTGCACTTCTTCTTTTTGGTTGGATATTGTAATTAAAATTTTGATTTCATTTAACGTGGTAGTACGTTGATTATGTAACATGTGACTTGGTTTTAATGTAAAAAACAAAATATTTTGTCCATTCCTGATAACAAAAACTAGTGCATGCACATATTGTGGCTCTGATTTGAGTTGCCAATACTATCAATCAATGTGACCAAAAAGCAAGTATAGCCATATTTAGTATAAGAGAACCGTGGCATTCACATTAAGACAAGACTGAAATGCTGAAATGAAGAGACTGGGAGATAAACAAGGCTTACTTTATTGTCAGCAGATTCATTTCCTGAGTTGATTATAAAAATTACGTCCAATAATTAGGCAGGCTTTATTTGATTTGATAAAAAACGACAAATTAAATAACCTCGTTACCGCCTAAGGTTATACGGATCTGATTCATTCATTGATTTCCCTGTCGTGAAGGACCATCAGAGACCAAAAAAGTGAAAGCAACACGATATTTTATTATTGCTTTTGTTTGACACCAAAAGGGTAACGAGCATTTAACGCCACATTGGTGCAATAAATATGAATCTCATTATTTCCAACCACACGCAACCATATATACATATCTTAATTAATTGACTGCCGCTACCATAGATTTTGGCTCATACTCCTCTTATACTATTTTATTATAACTAACATGGTTAAATTTTTGTATAAATAAATTCCATTCAGTTGTAGTTATAAGTAATATTATATCTCATAGATTTAGACCCACATATATATAAGTAAAATTTTTTGTTTTGTCTAAAAATTTAATGCACTTTTTTATTTTCACTCATAATTAGCTGCATGTCTATATCTTTCATCTCTTTTTATTCATTCTTTCTCACACTTATCGTTTTCATATGTAAGACCATGTTCCAAAAAAAAAAAAAATCCAGCACACATTTATTGTTTAAAGATGGTTTTAATCAGAACTTTGTTTTATGTAATTTGGGCGGATATTGCTTATAAAAAGGAGTTGAAGGAGTATACTATTATATCCTTTATTTTATTATTGTGCTGACTTTGCACTCATAAGATAAGATGTAATATATTATCAAGAGTCTACGCTCCCATGAACCAGTTGGTCGGCTGCTAATATCGTCAGCATACGTGTAGCATTTAAATGAAGTTAAAGCTTATTTTTTTAAAAAGAAAAAAAAATGCTAAGTAGTGTGGTTTTTCTTTTGAAAAAAAAAGGCGCCGGGTCATTCTCCCTTATCGCTTCTAATTGTTCAATCATTGTTCAATCATCACACGGTAAGGTCTGCATACTTGCTTGAGGATCGTTTTTAGAAAGTGGTCAAATAAGTTCATTAAGCCAGTCACGTCCCAAATCAAAGTTGAAACATTATTATCTGGCGTCTTCTTCTTTTTTTAACTATTGAACAAATAACCAATTATTTAAAACGTTTAAGAACTTACAAAATATATTGAATACCTGGTGGTGAATATAATTGTCAAGTATAAGCCATTTTCTGGAGTAGTAGTGTGAGAAAATTGTACCTAGCTAGTTGAGCACTTCCACCGCCCATAGATGTTTTTTTTCTCCTTTCAAGAAAGACTGGTCCGATACAACTCTTTTATGTTCTCTACAAAATTAGCAATGTTACTGACCAAAGTCTGGCAATTCAATAAATAGCACAAACCATATTGTACTAAATATCTAAGCCTTCAATAATTTTGAAAAACAGGAAGCTAAACTAGTCTCCATAAATGAAGATCTACTTTTAGTCATCAGTCATAATTATGAGCGTGATTAATAAATTAAGTACAATCTCTCACAATGAGAACGACAAATATCCTCTCTCTTCTGAATCACTGAATCATAAGTTACTTTATTCTCTGGCCACAGTCTCCATCTATTATTCAATTATGTGGATCGATTTAATTAGTTGAGAATCTTACATAAGTATATAACAGGAGACCCTAATTAAACATAACTATGATATGTGGTACACATACATGTGTATATAAATATATTCATTTTATCAATGGCACAAGACAGCAACGCTTGTCTGTTTCCGTAATGCAATCAAATTCGACACATTGCCTTCTAGCTATCATTTTTGCGAACATGCATGTGACGCACGTACTCTCATTATTATATATGAAAATCAGATGAACTTAAACTTGTGTCTCATTATTGTTCCTTCCCCCTTTTTAGTGAAGAGGAGCTCAATATTATTCACCATTTTATAATTTAACCCCTTCCAGCCTTTTTTTGGTACATGATGTGGCTCTAATTCAAAAGCCATGAGCTTAATTATAAAGCTAATTAAGAAGTTTATATGGAGGATTGTGTGGGAAGTTATAGCACTATAGTTAAAAGCGGTCATCAAAGTTATGTCTTGATAAAGGTTAGTTAGAAGTGTATTAACATCACTTGATGAAAAATTGTATTGTGTTAATGAAACCCTACATATATACTAAAAGGTGTTATCCATCATGGAATTTTTTTTTTTAAATAACAAATGGTTATCAAAGATGTGATGGTTTATGAACCAATATGGTTATTTTTTTTTAATTTAAGAGATTTGCTGTTTTAAAGGGACTACTATATAACTTTATGGTCTATCACTCTGTTCTTTATTATAAGTCCATCATAACTACTTCTCACATGCTAAGGAGTGGAAGTTATAGCATTAAATATGTCATATTTTTTAAAAAAATTTCAATTTTACTCTTATTTAAAAATAGGTGTTTAAACAATATTTTATATATTATAAACATTATCTCTCATCTTCTCTATTTCCAACATAGTAGTAATAATTACAGTAGCATTAATTAATTCCAAAATGGACTTATATATAGGAACAAAAAATTTGTGTTAGTTGGAGTTATAATAAGGAACAAAGTGGTATTAAATATCATCCATCATCATTCCATTTAACACAACAATACATTGTTTTTGCCTGTGAGCATACCACTTATAAAAATCATTGTAGTATTGGTTTGAGTATTGATATTACAATCCACATTCAAGAATTTTTATAGTATTCTATAGGAAATTTATCAGTCAACTCAATTTACACCTACCATTGGCATAGGAAAGCAAATTAAGGTTAAAGAATGCGCTACCAACACCTTAAATACATGTTGCACAACTTTATAGTCATATTCTCTCCTTTTACTAACCCCCCCCCCCCCAACTTATTAATACTCCCTCCGGTCCTAATTATAAGACCACTTTGACTTTTTTGACTTTTTTTTTCAGTCCAAAAAAAGAGTAGTATCAGTCCCAAAAAAAATCTTTTTTCCTCAAAACTAGTTTATTCTACTTATAAACTAATCTATAATCTAATTTCATGTGACATATGTTATAATTTAGTGGTCTAATTTGTTCCCTTAACTTCCACAAAAAAAGTCAAAGTAGTCTTATATTTAAGACCGGAGGGAGTATATAGACAATTTGTGATACATTTTATGCAAACTAATTTTTGCCACATTTAAAAAATTAAGAGCCGATGAGATCACAGTATAGCAAACTTCAAGTGGCGGGCGAGACACTTTGTGCATAAGCAAACATTTCACTTTGCCCCAATCATTTTCTAATTTTCTATCCTACCACTCGTTAACGAACTTTTTTAAGCACGAAAGTCACATATCTTACGCTATTATGCATCAATGAGAACAATGACACTTGGAAGTTGGAACTGAGCTGTAAATATAATGAAAATCACAAAAGGAAGAAGTTTCTATATGTTCGGCAGCACTATAATCTGTTTTTTTCCTAACTATAAAGCCTAAGCGGCTGGAATGTATATCGATCTTGAGTCACCAGTCACTAGCTAGGGGACAATAATAGAAAAAAAGACCGGTTAAATTATTTATAAACCATAATATAATATGTCTTAGCAATAACTTTAAATGCCTAATTAATAATCTAATGTCAAGAGAAAAAGTGGAAAGTAGAGATCAGAAAGGAATAACTGGTTTCAACTGAAGAAAAAGAAAGCTGATTCTCCCTTGTACTTTGGACCTTGCTATGTTGTTTCTCACTCTGCTTTATTTGATATTTGAGCGATTTTGTTGCTAATAATAAAGCACGTAACTTTTTGCTTGTCGTTTTGCAGTGTGTGAGATATAGAAAAGCTTTTGAGTCACTTAAAAAATGGCTTCTAACTCAAAAGAGACCCTCTCCTCAAAAACGCAGAAAAGATAAGTTTTAACTAAAAAGAGAGACAATGAAACGATTTATCATTAAATTATATATCCTCAAGCGGTCACGCCTAACCTTATCTTCATGGGTATTTGAATGGTCTCGTCATTGTTTGCTCATTTCTGTGTAAATACTCTATCATCTTCCAAAAATTGATAAGAAATCAGCCTTGCCTTCATAGACACTAGCTACGTAGTGTGCAAATCCATAACGGGAAATTCTTTTCATTATTGAGCTTTATTATTTTATGTATAATTTCATGCAATGTGCTATCGCACTAGCTAAATAATTGATACCCCGAATATGAAAAAAAGTAAAAGACAAGAGAAAATGTTTGATACATTTATTAAATTTCTTGGAAGAATGAAAGAAATTGGACCTTGAATAATCTGACGCAAACCACTTAAAAGAAGGGCGAAATTAAATGTGAAAATATATCTGATGAGCTCCCTCCAATGCTAAAAGGTCGCAAGATCTTCGAGAGAGTGAGATTTCAAGGTATTATATAGATATAGTATTTCATCCTTCTTTGTTTTTGGGCCGAAGAAAACCCAAAGGTTTTTGCCTTATGTTTACATATGTTTTGTAAAGTACAATGAAGAGAGAAAATAAGAAATGAATATAGCGTGATTGGTAATAAATGAACCAGTTATTGTCTTCAATATGATGAACACTAGTTAGCTAGCTAGTAGATAGAATAAATCTGAATGGGTAGTAGCTTTCTCAGGAACTGTTTAATATGAAAACACTTTGAGAGGAACAAATCGAGAAAATAAATTTAATGTGGTACAAGATTACGAGAGTTGGTTGAATACATATATTTGATATGGACCATTATTTAATGACGAATATAGTGCGTGTTAATCAGAAAGAGGGAGAAAGAAAAGGCTAGTTAGCTAATTTGTAGTTTGTACTATTATCTAGACAGAGACAGAATCGGAGTCCATTCATGAATGAATAAAACCATATTCCCCTTTTAACGTCTATATAAAGGCAATAGTTTAACAGCTACTAGTTTGTCTATGATAAATATACCTAGTAATAGTTAGCATACGACAGCGAAGTAGTATAACATTCACTCCATGGAGTATATAACTAGCGGCTCCGGTCCTAAATATAAGATCACTTTAATTTTTTTTGTGGAAGTTAATGAAGTAAATTAGACCACTAAATTATACACGAAATTAGATTATATGTTAGTTTATAAGTAGAATAAACTAGTTTTGAGGGAAAAAGATTTTTTTTGGACTGAAATCACCTTTCTTTTGGATTAAAAAAAAAAGTCAAAATGGTCTTATAATTAGGACCGGAGGGAGTATATATTTATTCACATACGTACATGCGTGCAAGTAAAGTTGAATTTATTTATATAAAAAAGTTTAAGAGAATTAAAACTCATGAGCTCAAACTCAAGAAGTCAAGAGTGTCTATGTGGGAATTTTTAGATTACCTGTCAACAAAACCTTTATAACGGCAAAAATATTTAAATTTTATGATGACCTGATAGTCTATGAGCCAACTCTGTAATAACTGGATTTATTTTTGTTCAGTTGAGTTTTGCTGTCATATTTGATATACTATACATGTGAATGCTCATTTATTAATTAATTGAGCGTTATAATATGCTGACAAAAAAAAACGTGCGTAATAGACTGGATTTGAAGGAATATAAAGATAAAACTAATAAACCGGAATACGAGTAAAAATAATCAGCATTAATGAACAAAAACAATTGTCTACCAGGCACAGTTGTTTTGTGACAAATACCGGCTTATATATATGGCACTAGGAATTGTATAGATAATCAATTACGGTGAAATAATATGGTAATTAAATTTAACCAAAGTAAGGATAGTGGTGCATGATAATGCAAGTGTAGGAATCTTGTTTCTTTTTCTTTAATAAGGGGAAGGGGGGACACAATATTGAGCGATAAAGACAGTATGAAATTGTGTGCGGAACAGCGCGAGCATCCATCAGAAGAGGTAACAAGAAGTTAAGAGAGAGGCTAAATAGTAAAAGAACAGAGAAGATAAAGAAGATAGAGACAGAGGAAGAAATAAAAGAGGGAAGTAAGTTAGTTAATTAAGTGTGGCTAATTAATTAAACATAGAGGCTAAGGCTACGCTTATATATCAAAAGGAGCATGGAAGATGGTGGTTCGTCCCAGCAAGGAAGGGAACCCACGTGAAGGATGCGTCCCCACACTGATACTCCGTATCTATGCTTCACTTTCTCCCTTTCCCTTTCTCTATACTTCACCTAGCCACACCCACCCCACCTAGCTTCCCCCCATTTCCATCTCTTCCCTGATTCATTACACTTCAACACTGGTTAATAAATACAGGTAAACACTGATGGAATCTATAATTTAGAACTTCCCGCATAGAACTTTCATGTCACTTTACTACAAGTTTACTGTGGAGTTTGACTTAACTTATACTCCCTCCTATCCTAATTATAAGATCACTTTGACTTTTTTGACTTTTTTTTTTCAATCCAATAAACAAGTAGTTTTAGTCAAAAAAAAAATCTTTTTCCTCAAAACTAATCTATTCTATTTATAAACTAACCTATAATCTACTTTCATATGACATATGTTATAATTTAGTAGTTTAATTTGCTTCCTTAATTTTTTCAAAAAAAAGTCAAAGTGATATTATATTTAGGACCGGAGGAAGTAGTACATAATTCAACGAGGAATTCATTCGTATAAAAGGAGATTGAGATTGTTTAATTTTATGGGGTAATCCAATTTTTTATCCTTCAAATTCATCCTTATTGATTTTAATTTTCAAATTTCAGGCTATAAGTGTTGGTCTTTTAGAGCAAAATATCCACGTTTAATTTTTTTATTAAATTGTAGAGATAAATATTTTAAATAGAATGAAAATTGAAGAATCAAATATTCCCTCCGGTCCTAAATATAAGATCACTTTGACTTTTTTTAGTGAAAGTTAAGGAAGCAAATTAGACCACTAAATTATAATATATGTCACATGTAATTAGATTTTATATTAGTTTATAAGTAGAATATAGTAGTTTTGAGGAAAAAAGATAAATATACACAATTTAAAGTGATTAGTTTTGTATCTTTAATTTTTCAAAAAAATCAAAGTGATTTTATAATTAAGACCAGAGGGAGTACCATTATACTCTTGCACCAATTGACTGCCAGTTATTTTGCCTTATAACGTGTGGTCTTGTGTTCAAGCTTTATAACGATTGCAATAATAAGTTGGTGAATGTAAAGTTCTCCTTTATGGGCCCATATTTCTTCATAATCGAATTACTGAGTTGTTAATAACACAAGGTATTTTAGTAGGATCAAAATCAAAACCAGTACAAGATTGAGGAGGGAAAATTATAGGGTAAAAGTTCAATTTCGCCCCCGAAGTAACCCAATAGGAATATTCAGTGTCCGGAAGTAACAAAAGGGGCATGTTTACCCCGGAAGTAGCAAAAACGGTGTGTTTTGACCCACAACAGACATACTTCCAGGGTATATACGCTCCTTTTGTGGGTTAAAATGCGCCGTTTTTACTATTTTCGGGGTAAATATACTCATTTTATTACTTCTGGACACCGAATGCTCCTATTGGGTTACTTCTGGGGTGAAATTGGACCTTTACCCAAAATTATATTAACCCTCGCTTTATTCTGAACCAAATTTCTTTCGCACGCACGCAAGTAGACAATAAACATATTTTGATATGAATAGGTAATAATAATAATTTTCTTAACTTGAACTAAGTGATGACACCTTTATGATAAAGCAAAAATAAAGGGGCAACAATCCACATTGAGGCACGTGTCTCCTCAATCGAGTCACGTGAACACCCACGTGCTTCCTCTCCTCACTAATTCATCACAGAACTCACCCTCTCATACTTTATGAGACCTGTTCGCGTCCTATAAATTCAGAACCCCATCCTTCCTCATTTCCTGCCCATTTACATCACACTCCTCCCTCTTCTTCTTCATCAGCTTCTGTTCTTCCCACTTAACCCATAAAAAAAAGAAAACAACATCAGAAAGAAGAGATTCTCGTTATAGTGTTAGGTATAAAAAAAAAAAAAATGATGTAAACCGCTTACGTTACTTCACGACTTCCCACAAACTCTGCTCCACTTTTTTTTTTTAATTTTTCTCTCTGCACTAATTCCCATGACCCTCTTCTTATATACCCACCTCCTTGCCCTCTAAACTACGTACGTAAACTATTTTATCAAAATGGAGAGTGAAAAACAAACGGGAAGTATGTCTAACAAACTTGTATTAGCACTGAGCTTATGTGGTTTAATAGTGACCGTTGGATTAACGGCCATACCGTTGGAGCTGACGTGTCTGACGATAGAGGGTGACATAACGGTGGACGAGTGTGACGTGGAAATGGCCTCGGTAGATTTCGGGATGATGAAAAAGTCGCCGCCGTCGGTGGTGGTGCACCCGGCGTCTGCTGATGACGTGGCGATGGTGGTTAGGGCGGCATACGGAAAGGGGATGAGAGTGTCGGCGAGAGGGGAGGGACACTCAACTAACGGCCAAGCTCAGGTGGAGAAAGGTATAGTTATAAAGATGACGTCAAGGTCAAGTGTGAAGGTTTGGGAGAAAGATATGTATGTGGATGTTTGGGGTGGTGAGCTTTGGATTAAGGTTCTTATGGAGACTTTGGAGTATGGCTTAGCACCTAAGTCTTGGACGGATTACTTGTATTTGACCGTCGGTGGAACCCTATCGAACGCCGGTATTAGTGGCCAGACGTTCCAACATGGTCCCCAGATCTCTAATGTTTACCAGCTCGACGTTGTTACAGGTCATCGATCCCCTCTCTTACTTTTATACTCTCTTCTGTCTGTCAATAATATAAGATTATTTTGACTTTTTTTTTTGTGAAAATTAAGGAAACAAATTAGACAACTAAATTATAACATATATCACATGTAATTAAATTATAGGTTATTTTATAAGTAGAATAAATTAGTTTTAAGGAAAAAAGATAACTATAGACAATTTAAAGTGATTAATTTTGTATCCTTAATTTCTTCAAAAAAGTCAAAGTGATTTCATAATTAGGATCGAAGTAGTATAATTTTTATGATAAGGTGCTCGCATGGCGATTTATGTATTAGTAGTGTTTATGGTTTTGACTCAATTTGGTTTCGTGGTTTAGGGAAGGGCGAGTTGGTGACATGCTCGGATGAGGTTAACTCGGAGTTGTTTCATGGCGTCCTTGGAGGGCTTGGGCAATTTGGAATTATTACTAGGGCTAGAATTGCTCTTGAACCAGCCCCTCAAAGGGTATCTCTCATTCTCTCTTTCTCTTTTTGTAATTTGTACATTCTCTGTATAGTAGGCCCATGATCTCGTACACCAGTACTGTTCATACATGATACGTGTCGATAATTTGTGGCATCTCTAGAGTCCTTTTACTCGATATTTGGATAAAGAGAAAAGTGAGAAGAAAATTTCTCAATTTTTTAGACTTTTCCCTCTTCATATTTTTTTCTTTCTTAATTGTCTTGCCATCCAAATACAGTGTTTTATGATATTTATAAGGTTTACTGTGATGCTTTATATGGGCAGGTGCGTTGGATAAGAGTGTTGTACTCGGATTTTTCAGTGTTCACGAGGGACCAAGAGTTTCTGATATCTCTGCATGGGAAACCAGCCAGTGAACGATTTGACTACGTTGAGGGATTTGTAATAGTGGAGGAAGGTCTTATTAACAATTGGAGATCCTCCTTTTTTTCACCCAGTAACCCAGTCACTTTCGCTTCTCTCAATGCTGATGGCGGTGTTTTATACTGCATAGAGATTACCAAAAACTACCATGAAGACAACGCACGCACTGTTGACCAGGTAAAAATGTTAATTCTCCTTATTCTATAAATTATTTTGCATGTGCCCATATATTCTATTATTAGACATTTTTCAACTTTCTATTCTTGTTTGCTTAAACTTGAGTGCCTGATCTGTTATTATACTAGACAAAGTCTCTGGAATACTGCGATATTTTGCACTTAGTAGCTCGAGGTAGCTGCTAGAATCTACCTTATATGGTTTGCCTTGCAAAATAGGACATTTGCTAGCTAGCTGTACCTGACCAACTTGCTTGTATCATTTTCTCTTGGTTTATTGTATTTAAAAAAACCGTAACTAGGACACGTCTAATTAGTGGGTCTTCTTTGTCTGGCTTTTGAGACTTTGAGCGTGCATAATTATTGGTTCCAAATAGGAGGAAAAAAAAGAAAGATGAAACAGACAAACAAACAAACAAGAAAAAGGAAGAATTAGGTGACATTAATTGGTGGCATATTTTATAACCATATAGGAAAGTTGTAAAGGTAAAAGGAAGCATAATATTAAATTAGACATCGATTATATTACTTGTCTCTATCTTATCTCTTTATTCTGTGATGTTCCTAGCTCTACAATAAACTGCTTCCAAATCGTACATCCATCCCAGTAATTAATTATATATTTCCTAGAATCAACTAATTAGTATATATAATTAATTCAGTTTTCTTCGGGTAACGAAGAAATTGAACCTTATTATTACACGGTCTGTACTTTGTACTCGTATTGACAAATTTATGCAACAGAGGCTACGCAATATAAAATATACAACAGAAAAACGATACTGTCTGGTGCACGTAATCTGGCATATCTGGATTCAATATATATAATCGTAATAATAATGAGTAATTTAAGTGATGATATGAAGCTCAAAGCATATCCTGAGAGGAAAAGCAGGAGCTGCCTAACAGTTAACTTTATGATTTGTAGCTTTTCTTTTGGTTGTGAATGTGGGACGGGACGTACTTTAGAATATTAATAATTGATGATAATTGGGCACATATACATAATTTTGTACATTGGAATAACTGGGAGAGTAACCCCTCCCTTTTTTTTTATCATTTTCCCTCCTTTTCTTTCTTAATAATCACTAGATCTTCTTTCAATAGTTTATATTTGGATTTATACAAAATATATTTTAATTGATTTTCAATAATGATATTATAAACACAAAATCTGAACCATTGAAATGAGATCTGATGATTATTAAAATAGAAAAAGAGGGAAAATAATACAAAGAAAAACGAGGGTTCCTCTCCAATAACAACCAAGAGAGGTGGGAACTTATATGTGTAAATAATGCGCAGGAAATAGAGGGACTGTTGAAAAAGTTAGATTTTATAGAAACATCAGTGTTCACAACAGACGTAACATACGTGGATTTTCTGGACCGCGTACACAAGGCAGAGTTAAAGCTAAGGTCCAAGGGTTTATGGGAGGTCCCACATCCATGGCTTAACCTTTTTGTTCCCAAGTCAAGGATTTCTGACTTCGACAAGGGGGTCTTCAAGGGCATTCTCGGAAATACCTCCACTGGCCCCATCCTCATCTACCCCATGACCTCCCACAAGTAAGCTTCCAGCTCCATGCAATCATCACATTAATTTCTTAACTAACTCATTATCAATATCATTCATGTTCTTCATTTATATATAGATATATATATATATAAAGAACACTGCATGCATGCTTATTGCTTACATACTACACTCAGGTATCATTTATATTCATTCATACATTTAAAATGCATACTTCAACTCATTAATAAAAAGAAGAATCTTATTCTTTGAAATTTTTACAATAAATGGATGGATGTCCTCTTAATGAAATTTGGCAATATAACGGTATCAGTGTTATACATGACTTTAAAAAAAAAAAAATTTTTATGAGGGGTCTGTTTGAACTTTGAAGTGACTAATTTGTACGAGGAAAGGAGGGAGCTAAGGCAAAAGAGTAAAGTCTTAGAAGCAGAGTGATATGATGTTAAAGGTTTTCAAGACACCTGAATTACACATTGAAAAAAGATTTGGCCCACATGCATGCGTGGACCCACCGAACCCAGCTGCGTTGAGAAATACCCTTTTTGTTTTGGACGGTAAAAAAAGTCTTTATCCTATAAAAGAAAAAGTCTTTGATGAGTCGAAGCAAACAAAAATGGATGGTCATGACCATCCAACCGGGAAGATTCTCCTGTCAGGAGATCTTGATCGGGGATCCACCGATGCATGTCTTGTTTTCCAGGTCTTCTTCCACCCCTAACACATCTCTTTCTCACCAGAAATGCTACCTACCCTAATTATCCTCGTTAGTTTATTGCGAAAATGATACAAGATAACTATTAATTGAAAACTACTCACATTGTTTTTTTTTTTTAAAAAAAAAACAAATTAATAAGGATTGAGTAAGAATGGTAAGCTTACTCATGCAGTAACATCTTGGTTATGTATTATAAGAAAAAGGGTAACTAAAAAAGATTGATCTGAGTGTATTTAGGTGGGATGAGCGGAGCTCGGTGGTGAAACCAGAGGAGGAGGTGTTTTATGTGGTGGCATTTCTGAGATCAGCAGTGGGTAGTAACACTGTGGAGTACCTGAACAATGAGAACCAAGAGATCCTCAGATTTTGCGATGACGAAGGCATCAATGTGAAACAGTACCTTCCACATTACACAAAGCAAGAGCAGTGGAAGGACCACTTTGGGGACAAATGGGACCAATTTTATCAAAGGAAGATGCAATTCGATCCTGGCTGCATCTTGGCCACTGGCCAGCATATATTTGAGCCTCCCACTATTACCTCCAACGATGTATAAAAAGTAAAATAAAAGCAAGATTCAGTACAAGAATATGAGTGTTTTGGAGTGTAACTATAAAGTAGTGCTGTTGAGGAGTTGCTATCTTGGGGAGGAAGAAGATGGATGCAGCTAGCTTGCATTTTGTGCATATGACCTGTCGTTTTGCAGTGCCCGTGATCCCGACCGCCCCTTCTGGCCTCGCCTTCTCTATTGTCCCTACAGATGTTCACGCTTCCACTTCCTTTCACCCCTTTGCACTACCTGCCTTTCTAGGTTTTACCCTCTCCTTCCATTTTCATCTTCCTTGTACATAGGATTCCACAGCTAGAGGTAATGAGCTAGCTAGTCGGTCAGCACTTAATGCTTGTCCATTTCTGCATTCCTGTCTCATGCTTTTTATGTTTTATTTACCCCACCCCTCTTAAGTCTAGTTACGTCTCTAATTGACCAATCTTTGTTATGTACCATGGTTTTAGATATTTTATATTATTAGATGTTAAGTAAAGTCTCTAATTGACCAATCTTTGTTATGTACCATGGTTTTAGATATTTCATATTAGATGTTAAGTAAAGTGGTTAGTTCTTCAGCAACCTTAAATGAAAAAACTAGAATGCGCAAATAATTACTACATCCGATCCTAATTATAAGAGCCAGTTGACTTTTTTTGGAGAGATTAAGGAAGCAAATCAGACCCCTAATCTTAATATATGTAATATGTAATTAGATTATATGATAGTTTATAAGTAAAATAACTTAGTTTTGAGGAAAAAAGACAAATATAAAAAATTTAATATGATGTATTTTGCATTCATAATTTTTCCAAAAAAGTCAACTGGCTCTTATAATTAAGACCGGAGGAAGTATATCGGTATCATCGGAAACCTTTATTTAATTTTATGTAGATTAGACACTGCAGAAGCTAAAAGCAAAGTCAAAATGGTTATTAAATTACCAAGCTTACATCGATTGTGGGGATTTGATAAGCATATTATATGATCTACCGCTCCTCATGGCTTGATCTAAAACTGGATCAACATAAGTTGTTCCACAAAATGAGTCAGCATATGTACAGATAACAAACGGTTCTCGTATTTGGTTATTTGATGAAATAGGCTCGCTTATATGACTGTTAGATACATATTCACAATAAGCATCATCAAAATCCAAATCCCTTCAGCTCCGACAAAAGGCCAGGGCAGATCAGACAAAGAACAGAAAACACTCTCTTTCTTCTGTTTTTCTTTTTTGGTCAACTTTTTTCTTCTGTTGAAAGAGGAGATAGAGAATTAAGCTGTTATTTTCTCCTCTAGAATGCTCCAACAGCTCATTTCCCGCTACCACCCAGAGTTTAGATTGGCAGGCATTTTATATTATACTATCCGCCAGAGAGAATGAGAACTGTGGTGAGCTAATGCGACAATATTCGTGACCAAAAAGGCAGCAACCAGAATTCTTGCTATAATCCACATTAGCGCTCCAACAAGAAATCATTTCTCTGGACCTTGAAGCGATCCCACTTTTCTGTTAATTCGGAAATATAACAATCATTAGGCTTAAGAAAATGAATGAATTCAACATAATGACATATGAAACCACAATTCAACTTACATGAGTACCCTGCTCTACTTTGAGCCATCTCCCACTTCTAATTGCTTCCCAAATTTTTTCAATGCAAGTGAATATACGGTTTTCTTACTTACTGATGTGCCATCAGCTACAGTCTTGACGGCCTAAATACTCAGCAGTAAAAATCACATTACAATTTCATTGAGATGAAGAGAGACTACTCAGAAACATAACTGTATGAACTAATTTATTCTTGGCTCTATTGAAATCTCTCGAGTATGCTTTGACTACATCTTTTGGCAGCATTTGTTATGGCTCATTATTCACAGCTGCTATTCGGACACTTCGTTGGAAGATAAGGGGGTTGGAAGATAAGGGGATTTCAGTCAAAGATTGGAAAGAATGAGTGTTTGCTTTGCTGTGTTGATTTCCTTTTTCATCTTGTGGAGACTATTGTCCGTTTCTTGAACAAGTATGTCTATGTTCTGATAGCTGTTAATGGTAAAAATGTTAACCATTCAGCTAGAGAGATGCATGGGAGTTGTTTCAGTCAACTGGAGTTGAAGCACTTGTAGCCTATGATTGTTCTGGAGTTGTCCTGCTAATGGGCACTATTTTTTGGTGGGTTGATTACTGGAACTTGCTCTAGTGTTTGGGCATGGTTCAAATGAACCTTTCAGAGTATTTCTCTCTCTTTTGCTACATCAGAGCATATTATTGGTAGAGGATATGAGTTTGGTGGCCACTACTTTCTTGGGGATAGGGTGCCGCATTCAGTCGCGTCGAAGTTTGGTTTTTAGTACTTTGTTCTCTTTTGTCAATGATCAGTTTGTTTTTCGTTTGTTGCGGCCCTTATGTGGCTGTTTGAATTAGAGTCCTTGATGTGGCTACTAATTCTCTTGACAAAATTTGTCTTGGTTTGAATGTCTTTTGTGTGACAGTTGGTTTAATTTTATACTTTGGAGCTGCCATCCCATTTCCGACAAATTCTAGTGGTGATTGCGTTCGGGTTTGGTCTTCTTGGGTTTCCAACGAGCTCTGGTGTTATGGAGTTTGTATTTTGGTGCATTTGTGGCATGAATTGGGTTGCTCTTTGTTGAGCCGTTTCGGGATTCAGATTTCAGATCTAGTCATTGCGTCAGGGACATGGTTTTGTTACTCAAGGGGAGTGTGAAAGGTTTTTTCTTTGTTGCTCAGAGGATTATCTTTGTAACAAGTTAGGCATGATTAAAATCTATGATCCAACTTGAGAGGGAGTGTTAGAGTATAATTAGGAAATATTTAATTTTGAATCAGATTAGGATCCCTATCAATTAGGGATACTAGTTGAGATATTATTTTTTGGTAATTAGTCTAAATTATTCTCTCCTCTTGTATAAATATATGATTATATCCATGAATAAAGTTGAACCATTTTAGATTATTTTTAAAACCTAAGATTATAGGCACTAACATGATTATCCTTTCAATTCAACAGAAATAATATTAATACTGCAGACTGTTTCCTAGACATGAAATAATTTAAACTTCTAATGGTCCATTAAATTGATATTTTGATTTAGCTCTGCTCTGCTTTCCTTAAAGCTCATATCATTGGTATTTTACAGATGTGGGCAGGGGAAATATCAATCAATCATTGACAAACTAAGCAAAAAGAGAAAAATCAGGATAGTCTTTAGTATTTTTACCTATAATATGGACACTAATTTTCTCTCTTTCCCATCTTAACATACAAGAACTTCTAACATCTAATATGAAGCATCCCTGAACTACAGATTCGATTGACATGTTCTTCAGTTTGATTAGTTTTGTATAGACAATTATATCCATAATTCGCTCTGTATCAAACTTCCATAGAAATTAATTTGATTGTAATAGTTTTGTATAGACAATTATATCCATAATTAGCTCTGTATCAAACTTCCATAGAAATTAATTTGACTGTACCCAGCTTTAGCAGCTTAAAGAGTAGATCCAAAAATTGATGAGTCCAGATAAAAGCAAACTATTACCATGGAAAGACTCTCGCCTTGTGATATTAAATCTCTTAATTCATTCTCAAGCTGAATCTCTGATGGTGGTTCAACTTTAGACTTTGTGCACCCTTCAATCAATATGGTAAGTTCTCCCTTTGGTTGGTGTAATGAAAACGCTTTTTTGGCTTCACCAAGTGTACCCCGCCAAAACTACATAAGCATTTTCTTGTACATCAGCAAAGAAAGGATCACATGCAAACAATATATAAAGCAAATCAATTGACCACTCTATTAACCAAATTTAGAAGGACCATATGGTATGCTCATGGGCTGCATAATAAAGATTCCTCGCCTCATCAAAGGGAGGAAAAGAATAGAGACAACCAATCACACATCCATAGCCTTTTTTCCTCTAAGATGATACACCAAAATTTATAACAAGATACCATCAATCCAGCATGCATAAAGTGGATAAAGGTCAAAATGAGACATCATAGCTATATAAAATAATTCTTCCAATTGACTGTTGCAATGGCGTGGGGCATCTGAAGAGTTCAAGATAATAAAGTACTAATGGTCATAGCACTTATTACAATTTTTTAAAACGAAAAATAATTGCAGAAACAACTGCACCCAAACAGCCATCATAAATAGGATAACCAATAGCCATTATAGGTATGAATAAGAAACATACCTCTTCATGTAACTTGGTCATCTCCCGAGCAATGACACATCGCCTACAATACCATCAATAAGTGAGTCAAAACCAAACCATAATCCACTGCTATTTAATTAAACCATGTCTTTCTGCTACTTTATATTGACCGAAACATGCTCCTGAGAGAACACAAGACAACGCAGGAAAAGTTCCAAACCAATAACATATGGCCTGCCATATCACAAAAGAAAGGTAATTTACTGCTTAAAAAATAATCTTAACTTGCTATTACTCATTATCCCATGTCTTCCTGCTACTCCTCTAAAATTACTTATAGAGGCATTGAACGAGAGAAAAAAAAGAACAAAAATAGTGCAAAGAGTAACAAACTTTAAGTCCAAACACAAACATACTAAAAAGTTAATCATTTAATGCATTGACCATTAAACCTTAATGAACCAGCTATAGTATATATTGCTAATTGCTAATGTGACTTCCATTTTCCTTTATATAGTTTGCATGAAAGAACTCCCTTAACAACTGAAAAAAATAAGGCAACAAATCATTTTATGATGTACAAATATAATTTAAGGTAAGTTTTATAATTGAAGCATGTTTTTAATACCTTGTATCACCAAAAGATGAAGCACTTTCTTCAAGAAATTGGGAGAGCTTGTGAGGAGGAACATAAAAAATTTGTGTAGTTGCTTCATCTGCTGAAACCATAAGTCTCTTTCTTCTAGATCCAGAATGCCTTGGCAGAAAGCCAACTGTAGCAAAACATTTCATGTTTAGTGCTAAGAGTGTTATCAATGCCCAGATTAATGTATGGATATATTGACCAACAGAGGCAGCCGGAAATTACCAAAAGTAAATTCATCAGTAGCTAATCCTGAGGCGGAGAGAGCTGATATCAAAGCGCAGGGCCCAGGAATAGGTACAACAGGGATATTTTCACTAACACATAATTTGGCCTGCATTATTTATTTCAGAAACATTTTGAGTGAACAATCTCCATCGCACTACACACAAAAGCAAACATATAAAAAATGGCCAAGCACAAATAGGCAGGTATGTTTTAGTCAGCATAGATTCAGCATACTCACCAACTCCATACCAGGATCACTAATGCCTGGTGTTCCAGCATCACTTATTAGTGCAACGATCTCACCCTGCCTCAGCCTCTTCAACACTGCCTGTTCCCTTTGCGATTCATTGAATTTGTGATAACTCATCTGAAAATCTAGAGAACAGAATTAGAATAGATCGATAAACACCAATATCAGCTATAATTTTATAAGATATAAGACTCGTACAAGGGGTGTTTTGATATTGTAATGGTGAAGCAACTTTCCAGAATGCCTAGTATCTTCTGAAAGTATCATGTCCGCTGACTTTAATACGCGGAGAGCCCTGCATTGGTGATCCAGAAAACATAGAAAAAGTCACCGAACCGTGAAAGGATACCAAAATTAACTTCCCTTTAAATTACCCAGCCACTTTTTATGGCAGGTCGTAGTTTATTTCAGTTCATGATGCAAAAAAGAGAAGAGTGGCACCAAAGACAGAGCTAGAACAAAAGCTAAATCAATGAGTTCCCATTAAGTCGCAATGGCATAAAATCAAACTAATTGTACACGTACCTAAAGGTAATATCTTCAAGATTTCCAATTGGTGTTCCTACCAGATAAAGGCCAGGTTTCAGATTAGCCTGCCAAAGCACAACTTAATATTATTCGTGTCACATGAATGGAAATAAGTTTCAACCAAAGAATGTCTAAAACATATGGATAAAACTTCAGAAGGATAGTGAAACTGGAATAGTGAACGAAAGACAAATATAATTACATTTTTCGCCGACTCTTCGAAAATCTGACCGGTTTCACTAGCAGAAACGGATGAAGTGAAGCCGGAGAGGGAGAGAAAAAGAAGGCTTCGAGAGCAAAGGGAGGAAGAGCGAGGAAAATTAACTTGCTTATGAGCGGGAAAAGGTTTTGTTGCTCGAGAAGAGAGCGGGATTATTGCTGCTTGAGAAATTGCCATTGACAACGTTCTTCGTATCATCTTCTTTGCTCGAACTGGAAGCAAGGACCGAAACTCACTGTGGGAATGTAATGCATGTTCCTTCTGGGGCAATTTGGTTTTGTTTGGGCTGGGCCTTCTTTTTATATGGGGTTGCTGAAGATAGCCTTGGCCCATGTGGCCCAGGTTATTGTTTCCCCGCGATTTTTATATGGGGTTTTGTTTGGGCTGGGCCTTCTTTTTATATGGGTATGAGTAAAATTAGAATTCCCTTGGATACAAGGGATTTGGAGGGGAAAGGAATGTACGGAAAATTTTTATGAGTTGAATTATTAAAAATTTAAGAGGTTGTGTTATGACATTTTAAGAAATATAAGATGTAAAATAAGGGAGTAAGAAATTTTGATTAAGAACTTTTAACCCTGCTTTTTAAATTTTTGTAAATTCAGATCAAAATTTTTTTCCCTTCCTTCCTTCATACCAAACAGACCCGATCAAGCGGGTGATCAAAGAAGACTAACCTGCAATTTCACAACAAATCAATGCCCTTAACAACACAAAGCTCGAAATCTCAAAATAAGACCCCCTCACAAATCCCTAAGTTTCTTGATATTGTTTTCTCATGATGGAGTTTTTCAAGTTATTTCACCGTTTCTTGTTTACCCATACTTTGGCTGCCAAGAAAAACCCAACGTGGCTCCTCAAGAAGTATTATTTTTTTGTGCTAAGGGAATTATTTTACCATAACTTGTTCACCCGTACTTTGGTTTAGCTCTGGTTTTAAAATTATAAATTAAGGGAATTATTTTAGTTTTATTATGGATGTGTAATGGGTAAAATTTTTTGGTACTCTCATAGTGCAGGCAATAGGTCTACCGCCCATTTATATACTACCGTGTATTTTGCTTGTTGGAACAAAAGCCATACTTTTGGGATTTACTTTGAGGTTGTGGTTGAGCTAGATCTTAAATTTAGAAAACTATTGCTTATTTGTTGGCATAATGACAATGTTAATACTTTTTCACTATTACAAAAGTATGACGAGTGTTTCCTAGTATTTGCATGGAAAAGGTGAAAATGGATCAATCTGGTGATTGGGTCCAGAATACATCAATTGGGTGAGGATAAATTGTGATGGGTCTTTTGATTTAAATTCAAGGGATGTTGAGATAGGAATTTTATGTAGAGATTCCATGGGTGAATTTGTATGGGGTTTTGGGGGAAAATGAAGGCGAATTCAACATTTATGTAAGAAATGATAGCCTTAAGGAAAGCCTCATTGATTCTGGAGAATTTACAAGTGACTGTAACTGTGGTAGAAGTTGATTGTAGTGAATTGTATGAATGTTTGAATTATGATAAAATGTTTGTGGAGAACGGGAATGTGGTTTGATTTTGTAGGATTTACGAGATTCGTTTGCATCTATGGTGGACCGGAAGTTATCTTTCTTGCCTAGGGAAGGTAATAATGCAGCTAATTGTATTGCTGTAAATGTGGGGAAGGGGTTGTACCCGATTGGGTGAGTATTTGGACCAGCAAACCCTCTGTCTCTTATTATTGCAAAGGATGCAAATGGAGTTTTACAAAGAAGACTTGCTAGATCTGGATTTTCCCCTCCAAAGGAAGGAGTAGGCTGAATTTGTTAGATTGTTGTATTGGTTTTTTTTATTGTGTTGTAATAGTTTGCATTCGGTTTGATGTTAGATTGTTGTAGTTTGTTTGTTGACTGTTTGGATACTTGTAATTCTGTGTTGTCTTGATATAAAATTTGAAATATTTGTTAGTAAAAAAAAATCTCAAAATAAAAAGATCATTGTTTCTAATGGTTAGCATGATTTTTTACTAATGTAAGTGTACATTTGAGAGGTTTTTTAAATAATCTAAAATTTAACTAACTTTGCATTTTTTTTTTTTGTATGAGTCAAATAAAATGTATACATTACATATTATTATACGCAAACACCTTCACATATTTGAACCTATAACCTTTCCTCCCTAGCGAGAGGTGTTAAAATAATGGCTCGACGAAGGGGATGGTGTGGGAAAAACAGCTGCAGCACCTTCCTAACAAACTGCACATAAGGTCACCGTGATGCACTCGTGTGTTATTGTATTAGCTTTATCCTTCCTTGTTCCCCGAACATGAAAACGGCTCCATTACACATTTTAAAGGGAAGTTTGTATCTGGAGATTTTAGTTTTAAGAATAATTATAATTGAACTATTGATTATATTGAGCATGTTTTTAAGTAATAATCTACGTTTTTGTTTTTGGCCGAAGCTATCTATGCTGTTTGTAGGTCGGTTTAGCAGGTCAAACTAAAAGGAGACCCGAAGGATGAATAGGCATGGCACATTTTGATTTTGTTGAGGGAGAAAACACACGTTCACAAGTTTATTTGCCATGGCATGACACTCTGGCACTATTAAAATGGATAACGTCATTAGCACATGATGCTCTGTCAGTTTTACTCTAAATTTAACCGGTCTCAATCTCAATCTCAATCTCAAGTAAGTAGTAATATTTTTTACTCCAATCAATTACTGTTCTTTTGCCGAAGAATAAAATTTCAGTGTTGTCCATATTTTTCTTTAGTTACAGTATTACAGTTAGATGACTCAGAATCAGAAGACAATATATAGACATTATTTTTTTTTTTAAAAAAAAAAGAATTAAACTAGTAAAGTGTTTTTTCTTTTTGGTGAAGTTAAAGGATAAATATGCATTTTTGGCTAAGAAAAATGTTTTTTAAACTGTGCATCAGTGACAGTAAGCGACCAGGCATAGAGATAACTGAAGAGTGAAAGAAATCGAGGGAAGGGAACTTGATGATGAACGCCAATCTCTACGGTTCGATTGTTCGGCCATCCCCTGTAATTCCCGAGCGCTTTCTTCCTTGTATTTCTTCTTCCCGAAACCCTAATCGTTTTTGGAAGGAATCTAAGTGCATTCCATCCAGACTCAGCATCTCTGCTTTCTCACAAGAGCTTGGTCTGGTTTCTTCCGACGACGTTTCTTTACAAAGCTCTGTGACTAAGACCACCGAACAAGTTCAAGAGGAGGAAAATGAAGAAGAAGTAGTAGCAGGGCCTGTTGTAGACAGTGAAGGTGCTGGCTTAATAACTTCAGCAGAAGATAAAGCTTCTGGTTGGTCGACCAGAGCTAAGAAGAAGAAAGAGGAACAGGACAGCTTTGATGATAGGTTCACAATCCGAAATGGAAGGGAGGTTGGTAACCAATTCTCTTTATTCTTTCTTTTTTCCATTTTTTACTCTGGAAGATTCGGGCTCCGAGATACACTTATATAATATATTATCCTCGGTTTGTACTAGACAATTTTTGAGTATTCATAAGAAACTTTCACGTTTCTGCCCTCTGCATTTTGAATATTCGGCTTAATTCTTGAAGCGTCATTATTTTCTCGTATTCTTGTGCCATGAATGGATGAATTACTCCAGTATGCACGGGGAAGGGAATATTAGTGTCACGGATGATTTTGTTCATATAAAAAACATCCAATATCTCTTTGAAGTTCATTGGACAAAATTATTGCCTGCTGTCACATTAGCAGATGCAGAATTCAATTACGACTTATCTTGCACAGAAAGGACCGATTGAAAGGATAAATTTATGCAAGTTTTTTCCAAATCAAGGGAAGGCAAAAGAAGGAAAATCACAGAAGTTGATTTTGCAAATGCAACATGGCTGTTTCTGGTGTATCACAGCGGCAGAATTTGATGTGGTCACTTGTCATATGGCAAGTGGTCATTTTAATCGAAAAGAAGCGTGCACAAACAACTATACTCTATAGAATATTTAAATCACAATCCGCTTCCTATTTGCTAAATTGCCACTGCTTGAATTGAATTTTTTCACTGCTTTCAGGTTTTTGTAGAAAAAGCCTACCTAGTAGGCGTTGAGTGCAAAGGTGATACACAACATTTCTTTGGCATTGAAGAATCTATCAAGGAACTAGCCCAGCTAGCTGACACTGCTGGATTAATGGTTGTTGGCTCTACTTACCAAAAGTAAGTATTTATCAGTTTATGTTATAGTTTAATTTTCTTTATGTTATTTGGCTATAGTTCCTTTGGTAACATAATTTTGCAGTTCACTGGGTTTAAATTAATGTTTAACCCCGTGCAGAATAGGTTTGTTAGAATTTTATATTGTGAACACAAACCTTGCTTGCGTTATAATTTTCATGTTAAAAGACTACTGGTGTATTTGGTCATCAGAATAGTCTTTATAACTCTTACTTTGGAAAGTTGAAACTGAGATCATATAGATTCTGACCCTGGAGAACTATATTTCACCCAAGTGATTCTTTTGCTATCAATTGTCACGGGGTTTTTCTTACCATCTTCCAGAATATCATATGTTGTTACTTGTCAGGCTAGAATTTACGCTTCATTGCCTTTTTTTTGGCTTTTCTATCAGTTTCCATGAAATAATGCATAAGCAGAATTTTTTTGGTGGAATGCATAAGCAGATTTGCAATCATTTCTTCATTATGCAATTTTTTCTACTCCTTCAGAGCCATCGTTCTTGCTGTTGCTTTGGCTGTTGCTGGGGGATTTGACCCAGGACTCCGCATCCCAATGATGGAATGCATGTTATCATGTGACAAGCATAAAATTGATGAAATGCATTGCAATAGAATATTCTAGTCCACTTAGACGAATTTCTTAAGCCTGTTGAGAATTTAAGTGCTGCATGAAAATTGTCTTGCTCCATCTTTATTCAAAAACCATATTATCAGCTCTTAAAATGTTGTGAATAGTGCAGGCTTTCTAAACCAAACCCCAGAACATACATTGGATCTGGCAAGGTTTCCGAGATTAAGAGTGCAATTCATGCATTGGATGTTGAAACTGTAATCTTTGATGACGAACTGTCTGCTGGGTAAGTTCTTTTTAAGTTTTTGTCCATATTATCATGTAGTTGGTAACATTCAATTATTCCATTTACTTTAAGTTCACCTTGTATATGCAAAATAACCATATCAGGGTTGCAAAAAATTCAACAATGGCTAATGTTCTTGTTGGTATTTGACTGGAGGTATTTGAAATCAAAATCTTTCTGTATGCTTACCCCGAGGTTGCCCTGGAGATTTTATTAGGTACCTTGTCGCATTATGAACGAGGATTGATAACTTGGGTGTTGTTGATTTTCCAGCTAGAAATTAGGGCAATCAGCATGCTTTAGCTACACTATAGTCTGCATATTCTATCCCTTTATTTATTTCACAGATTCTGATTATTCTACACAGTATTACTTTCATGGTCTTATAATTGATGGAGATAAATATCATAATCGTTTCCTTTTACTCTCCAGCTCTTCTTTTATGTTTTTCTTCTTGGTTCTGATTGTTCCAGTCAACTGTGCCAAAAATAATTGCTGATCATAATAATTTTTTGTTGGTCCTTTTTGGAGCTTCCTGCTTGATAAAACTGCTTACCCTCGTTCCTCCTTTCTAACAATTCTAGGCAATTACGCAACTTAGAAAAGATTTTTGGTGGAGATGTGAGAGTTTGTGACCGCACTGCCCTCATCCTTGATATCTTTAATCAGCGAGCTGCAACACATGAAGCATCTTTACAGGCAATTACATATTTAAATTGTTTAGCTTTTAGTTGCTTTATCATTATAACCAGCTTTGGAAGAAAAGAAAAAAAAAATAAAGCACTTTTCTGACAATGATACAGTCGTTCTTCTAGGTTGCATTAGCACAAATGGAATACCAATTACCTCGACTGACAAAAATGTGGACTCACCTTGAGCGTCAGTCTGGAGGGAAGGTGAAGGGAATGGGTGAAAAACAAATAGAAGTGGACAAACGTATTTTGCGTAATCAAGTAAGCACATGATCATTGTTATTGTCATTTTTTTGTCTATAGAAATCTGCTCCATTTTGAGGAACTAATGCAATGTTCATTTTTCTAGTGTAATGGTATCCTCAAAGTTCTATAAACAAAAGTTGCATATCTGATCAGTAACAGTTTGGTTACTTAAATCGCGTTTCCCCCCTGCAACTATAAGCATCCAATGCCTTTTCTTTGACAGATTGGTGTCCTTAAGAAAGAGCTAGAATCTGTGAGGAAACATCGGAAGCAATACCGTAATAGGCGAATCTCGGTACCCGTACCTGTAGTATCGTTGGTAATTTATTGCCTTTTAAAGCCATTTCATGCCAAAGGTTTTTGGCTGTGCATCTTATACTAAATGATATTGTCTGCTCAAGTACACTGTCTTACTTAAGTATTTTGGTGTTTGACATGTATTTAAATAACACTGCAGGTTGGGTATACTAATGCTGGCAAGAGTACCCTTTTAAATCAATTAACAGGAGCAGATGTTCTTGCAGAGGATAAATTGTTTGCAACTCTTGATCCAACTACAAGGAGGGTACAGGTTAGTCAAAATATACCTAGTTAATTTCTATCTCCCCCACCCTTCCCTCTTTCTTTGGAAATACATTTTGTCGCCCAGAAATTACAAATTAGGTTGGGGTAGTTTCCTTATTTTCCATGGTGGTTGTGGTGCTTTTAGGATTTGTTAATTACCCAGATGAGTGTTTCTACTCTCTAGGCTTAGGTTCATAACAGAGACAGGGTTGTTATGGTATTGTGTAACAATGATATTGGGGAGACAAAACGGAGGAGGAAAGTTTCGCTGTAGCTACGCCTTCCTTAACTATGGGATGACTAAAATTCATGGTTTATTATATGTTTTTAGAAGTTAATATACAAGAAAAAGTCTTTTGCTGTTTAAATTACAGCTTATTTAACATTTGATGCTTTGTTCATTCAATTTTATCCAGATGAAGAACGGGAAGGAATTTCTCCTCACAGATACTGTTGGTTTTATTCAGAAATTACCTACTACACTGGTAAGAAGCCCTTCAAGATAATATAGTCTGCCACAGTTCTGTTTGGTGAAGTTGTTGCGCTGTTTCTAATTCACATTGATTGTTTATAGGATTCACCATAAAATAAGACAAATATCTTATAACAAACTACTCCCTCCGTCCCTATATATAAGAGCCAAAAATTTGAATGGTTTTGTCCCTTTTTATAAGAGCCTGTCACAATTTGTCAAAGCATTTAATGAATTTTTTCCCATTTTACCCATCATTATTCTCTCTATTCACATTCTCTTTCATACTCATTTATAACACTATTGTCACATTTCTCTCTCTTACATAAATAAGGGCAAACTTGAGAAAACAAAATTATTTCAGACATATTTATCTCTCTTAACTACTTCCTTAATCTGTGTGATTTTACCTATTTGGCTCTTATAATAAGGGACGGAGGGAGTATAAAGCAGTACCCGACAGCCTCAGTAAATATTTCTTCTTTCTGTAGGTTGCTGCCTTCAGAGCAACACTGGAGGAGATATCTGAGTCGTCCCTTTTGGTGCATGTGGTTGATATCAGGTATATATCAGGAGAACTGTTGAGGAGCTTATAGACATGAATAAAGAATGTCATCAGAGCTTATCTTGTTGACCATCATTATTAATTAATTATCTCATTTAATATTTTTGTGAAGTTCAGCCATCCCCTGTCAGAACAACAGATAGATGCTGTGGACAAAGTTCTGTCAGAATTGGATGTATCTTCAATTCCAAGATTGATGGTCTGGAACAAGGTATAAGGCGTTCTGATTCTATCATTTGATCCTTTACATGGTGTTAAGAGGGGAGTTGAGTTCTCTCACCTATTTGAAACGCTAGAGATTGTCTCACCTTATGTGGTGATTACTGCGCACTTGAAGTGCTTATTGCATTATGAACTCTATGTTGAATATTCTTGTGTCTTTGGCTTCTCGTTACAGGTTGATAAGGCTAGTGATCCCCAGAAAATCAGACAAGAAGCTGAGAAAAGAGAAGATGTTGTATGCATATCTGCTCTGAATGGGGATGGCTTGCCTGAATTCTGCAATGCAGTTCAAGAACAACTGAAGGTATAGAATTGAAGTCTATTTTTGCATATAAACCACCTTATTAGTTTTCGCCTGTTGATATCACTAGGTGCATTTCTTTGGATTTAGTTACTTGTGCTACAATAAACATTTTGTTCTGTGACAGGATTCCATGGTATGGGTGGAAGCCTTGCTCCCGTTTGATAAAGGAGACCTTCTCAGCACGATACATCAGGTTGGAATGGTGGAGGAATCTGTAAGTAAACGCCCCTTCCTGTTCCCAGTTTTTTTTTAAAACGAAGATTGCGCATCATTTCCTTGTATAATGCTTTTCCTCCTTTTTCTATTCCTTCCAATATATAGGAATATACAGAGCAAGGAACATTTATCAGGGCGCATGTGCCCCTGCGTTTTGCGAGATTGCTTACACCCATGAGGCAACTGTGTGCGTCACGACCTTAACTCAAAACAAGAATTATGCGGAAGTGTTTAGAATAGCCATACCATTTGGCATTTGCTTTATATTATAATCTGTAAGTGCCCTTGACGATTGGCAGTTGCATTCATCGATGTACAGGCCATAGTGGAAGTTGTATATATGTATTTTCTTGTATCATGTTTGCCTAGCCTTTTGAAAGTGAGAACACTTTAGAAATGGTGAAAAGTGCAAATATCTCCTTTCAACTCTTACCGGATGTAAATACCTTCTTAAAAATGAATATTCCCTCAACTTCTCTAACTGTTTTAACTATATTCCACATCAAAGTGGCCACTACCGACTATGGCATAACATGAAAGGTCGCAGACGGAATTGCATGTTTCTGAGCCAGTTTTTTTTTTTTTTTTTTTTTTATATGTATATACATATATAAAAGACAAAATGATATTAAGAGCCATTAGAAGTTTTACATCAATGAAAAGGAAGACGAATTAAAACGTATCAAATCAAATCGTTGAATGGTGTTCAGCTGACATGGAGTCAGCTGTCAGATTTTATAATTACCAAAATGTTTATGTAATGAACGGTGTTCCATTCAAAGCAAAAGAGAATGTATATTCTTATTTGAACGATGAAAAAAAAAAGCATTTGTAACTAGCCGAGCAAATTGGATTTTCTTCCCAATTAGTAGTACAAATAATGAGAGAATATTTTCAATTTATTTTATTTACTCATGCTTCTTTCTAAATTCTTTTCAACGCACAAGAATTTTTAAGATTCAGACGAGCTGAGCTTGGAGCATCAACTTAGTTGCATAGATTGGAGTTATACTCCGTCATCTTGTTTCTAAATTCTAAGGCCTCCGGACTCGAACTGATCATCATTATTTTGGAGAATAAAGTTGAAGTTGAAAAGAAAATATGTTGTAAGCTCTAGTGAGCAATTGTTTTTCAGTCTTATTTGAAAAAGAAAGAAAGTATGTTGTGTTTAATTACAACCTCTTCAGGTAAGTGAAAAAAAAAAAAAAACTACAACCTCGGTGACCATCCATTTCTGGAGGATTTTGACTCTTTGTTGCATAACCGGTCTTAAATATAAGATTAGGTTGACATTTTTTGGAGACAAAAAAAATCAAATAGATTACTTAATTCTAAAATATGTCACATGTAATTTGTAAGTTTTTAAGGTAAATTAGTCTTAGAAAAATTATAAATATAAATGCTTTTAATTAATTTATTTTATATCATTAATATCTCCAAAAAATTAACTTCATCTTGTATTTAGATCACAGTGAGTACTTTCTTTTTTTTGTGTTTTTTGTGCGATGCATCCCCTGGTTCCCCTAGTAAAAGTGAAAAAAAGGGAAAATAATGTGAAAAGGCTCTTTTTTTTTTTAAAAAAAAAAGAAAACTCTAATTGAGATTTGAGTGAAGAATCAGTAAAGGACATTTCACATTTTCCTTTTGATTTAAAAGGGCATGCCACATTTTACTAGTTTACAACCTTGATATTCTTTGCCATTCGCTATTACTTCTCTTAATTCCTAAATATAACACCCAGTTTGACTGTTTTTAAAGAAATTAAATAAGTTAAATGAGTCACTTAATTATAACGTATTTTGTGTATAATTACATTATACTCCCTTCTTCGGTTGTAAATATAAGATCACTTTGACTTTTTTGTGGAAGTTAAGGAAACAAATTAGACCACTAAATTATAATATATGTCAGATGTAATTAGATTATAGGTTAGTTTATAAGTAGAATAAATTACTTTTGAGGAAAAAAGATAAATATAGACAATTTAAAGTGATTAATTTTACATCCTTAATTTCTCTAAAAAAGTCAAAGTGATCTTATAATTAGAACCAGAGGAACTATGTTAACCAAGGATGAAAAACCTGGACCGGACCGGCCACTGGTCCGGTCCGGGCAAGGTGAAAAACCGGGATGGAGGTTGACCCGGTCAAAGACCGAGTCAACCCGGGGGGGAGGGGGTAACCGCCAACCCGGTGGTTGAACCGGGTTGGCCCTTTTTTTTTTTTAAAAAAAATATATTTTATTATAATTCACCGAATTACTAATTTTCACTTAACTCAATTTTAGAAATTAGGAAACTATAATACTTTAAATGCTATTTTACTTGCATATACTTAATATTTAATTGTTGTTGCTCTTAATATTTGTATTTTAGTCTGTAGATTGTAGAATAATATTTATTTTTATGTGTAATCAACTAATATTTTCTCTTTTTCCCTCTATAGAAACATTAAAATATTCATATTCGATGAATTATGCATACCTATCTACATTTACATTTTGATATTAGTAATCATTAATGTTAATATCAATAAAATTTTATTATTTTAATATAACCGGTTTGACTCGGTCCGACCCCGATCCGACCATTAACCATTAAACAAGTGCCTCACCCGGTTTGATACCCGGTCCGGTTTTTTGAACCTTGATGTTAACTTATAGTTATAGGTTATATAAACTAGTTTAGAGGAAAAATTCAAATAAATTAATTTATAAGTAAATTATTTAGTTTTCTTAGTATTTTCTAAAAATATATTTTTTTAAAAAACTGTACATTGTAGGATTTTTGTCTGTAAGTTTGTTTTTTTGAGTCTTTCAATAGTATCGGGCTATTAGCGTTAATTAGAAGCCCAATTCACTAAACAAATTATTAACGTTACAAGGCATGTCTGAAGCATCTTCTTTAGAATGTGGGGCAAGAAAATAGAATGAAAGCCTGAATTCCTGAAAACCACCCTTCTCATTCTCAGTTTCTCACCGATCTATCCTTAGCTGACGCAGTAATTTCTCGCTTCCCATTTCTCATATTCCAGATGCAGAGAAGAAGCAAATGCTGATTGAGCGTCAACGATCCATATTATAACCTGGAACCCTAGAAATGCGAAATTAGATATTCAAAATCAAAAGCTCAAGTAGCAAAACAATGGCGAAGCAATCGAACGCCTGGATGGCAATGCCGAAGAACAAGTGGCCTTTGATACTATTGGTATTGTTTTCTCTTTCAATGGCGATGGTGGTTTTCTTGAGAGCCACATCTGATTACTGCAATACGAGCGTGGCCAGTAAAACTGAACAGCTTGGATCAGAAGATAATCAAGGGAAGAATCCCGTTCACTCAAATATCCAAGTTGGAAATTCAGCACCAAGTCCTTTGTTATTCATGAAGTCTAAGCTTGTTCTCATGGTTTCTCACGAGCTCTCTCTTTCAGGTTCTTACTGAAATTTCTTTCTCTCTTTTTTTTTTTTAGTGCTCGGTTTTGGCGATAAGTCCTAGAAATGGAATTTACTTAACATGGATTATTTTCCTTGTTAAAACAATGCAGGAGGGCCTTTATTGTTAATGGAATTGGCATTTTTGTTGAGGGGCGTTGGTTCTGACGTTGTTTGGATCACCTATCAGAAACCTTCAAAACCTGATGAGGTGATTTACAGTTTAGAGAATAAGATGTTGGACAGAGGAGTGCAGGTGAACTTTACTCTTTCCTTTTTCGTTTTATAGATTACTATTTCTTTTTGGTCAAAGGAGATAAAAAAGACTACTATTTCTTCGTCCTTCCGCATGTCATTGCCCTACGGTGTTGCTTGATTATAAATATTTGCTTAATCACTGAATTTATAGAATATTTGCTTAGTCACCAATGAGAAATTACATAAATGGTATTCTATATCTCAGTGGCAAAGGCCTTATACGTCTCTCTATTATTTTGTGGTTGACTTCTGATAGGTCTTTCCTGCCGATGGTGAAAAGACTGTAGCTGCAGCTCTTAAAGCTGATCTGGTCATTTTAAATACTGCCGTATCTGGGAAGTGGCTGGATGCTGCTCTAAAAGAAAAAGTTCCTGATGTTCTTCCAAAGGTTTTATGGTGGATTCATGAAATGCGAGGGCATTATTTCAAAGTGGAATATGTGAAGCACCTCCCTTTTGTTGCAGGTGCCATGATTGATTCACACGTAACTGCAGAATTATGGAAGAATAGGACTAGGGAGCGTTTAGGGTATCTTTCCAGTTTCCTTCATGTTCTGTGTGATAATACTAATGCGATTGTGCTCTGCGTAATAATGCTGATGTTGTGCTCTGTATTTTTGTAATTTTCTTTCTATATTTCTTCTCATTCTTTGTTTGCATTGGTCCCGTTCTGTAGGATTAAAATGCCTGAAACTTATGTTGTGCATCTGGGAAATAGCAAGGAACTCATGGAAGTTGCTGAAGATAGTGTATCCAAGAGGGTTCTTCGTGAGCATGTCCGGGAATCTTTGGGAGTGAGAAATGATGATATACTTTTTGCCATCATAAACAGTATGCTTTCCTCCTTGATATTTACTAGTGATACTCGATTGATATGGCATTGTATTTCATAGCTTGATTCACTTCTTTTGCTTGTCCTTTCTTTTGCTTTTGTTAAATGAAAGAAGGAGAAGCGAAATGGCGGCAAGAAACTAGAATTTGTAATTTGCCTGTCAGAAACAAGTTTAAACATAAACTTCATGATTTTGGTCTAGCATAACTTGTTTTAAAGCTACTTTATCACTTATTTATCTGTTTTTCAGCATTATTTTTTGCTGGTCAATTATTAGCTTGACTCAATGATAAATTCAATTCACTTAGGGTGCATTGGACCCCTTTGATATGACCAAGGAAATCATTTTTTTTTGGCAATATCTATTGTACTGTTGTACTTGTAATCATTACCCACAGCTTTTATCATCTCTATTATTATTAAAAAAAAAAAATGTGCAGCCAGGTTATTTTTCATCCACAAAATCATTTTTTATTTTATTTTTTCGAATCCATTCCATTCTGTGTGTTAAATAAGACTAACTGTGGAGTGAGAGAGGTAAAATTAGGACTGAGGAAACAGAATGAGATAGGATTCCACCAATTATTATGTAATAGATTGCAATTTAAATTAGACGTTGTTCATGCCTATCGAGTCCTTCCATTTGTATTATCTCCTTATACTAGAAGTTTATTATCTGAGAGCCAGGCATGATATGATTGCAGGTGTTTCACGTGGTAAAGGCCAGGATCTATTTCTTCGTTCCTTCTATGAAAGTCTGAAACTGATCCAGGAGAAGAAACTACAGGTGCCAGCTCTGCATGCTGTAGTTGTGGGGAGTGATTTTAGTGCACATACAGCACTAGAATTAGAAATGCGCAAATATGTGGTAGAAAAAAAGATTCAGGATCGGGTTCACTTTATTAACAAAACCCTGACAGTGGCTCCTTACCTGGCTGCTATTGATGTTCTTGTTCAGAACTCTCAGGTATTTTCTAATAATATGCATTATTGAGTTGAGTAGAAAACAGAAAAATGTGTTACAATTCTATCATTTCACAATATGCGTTACTAAGTTTGGGTAAAAAACAAAGAAAAAATGTGTTATATTCTTCATTTCACAATATGGGAGTTTCTGTTTGACTAAATGATTGGTTTGCTCGTGGTGAGGGTTTTAGTTGCAAATTTAGTTGTTTTGGCTTCCATAAGGTATTAATACAAATTGCAGTTAAGGACCAAAAATAGATGATATAATTGTGTCTGTGTCCCTAGGGTAACCGCATGAAGCATTCAGAAGATTACTTATCAGATTTCTGTAATTATAATGGTCTTGGGATTAATTTTGCTTCCAACGAATTAGATATCTAAACCTTGACATTTTAACATGAGCTTTCTCTTCATTTCAGGGAAGGGGGGAATGTTTTGGGAGGATAACTATTGAAGCAATGGCCTTTCGCCTGCCTGTACTGGTAGGCACTTCATAAGTTCCTTAGCCTATATGCTTTTGATCCTTTTTTCTTTTAGCAGGGTTTCATCTGTGCCAAAAGTGTCAAAATTGTGTTATAATGATGGAGGGGTTTTACATGTTTTCCTGAATATAATGTTGGGTGTCTCCTTCCATCCAAAGTAGGAAAATGGAAATTTGAAAGTCGGAAGAGAAGAATGGGTTTTGCTTGGTCTGGAAAATGTTTTTAAAATATAATGTTGGATGAGCTCTTCCTTATCAGAGCTTAATATAGCATTAAATGGAGGAATACAGAAGACAGGAGCGAGATAGTACTGTATTTCTTCCATTTTTAAAAATTAAAGGTTACCAATCACCGGACAGACAAGTAAAGGCAAGCAAGCAAAAAAGGTCGTTTCTTTTAAGAATAATGAATATGCTAGCAGCCTAGCATTTTCATCCTCCCCATTGGCTCATTCCACGTGAAATGATCACTTTCTTTTAGCAACTCATCTTAATTGCTAAGTTCGTGACCATGCTATTTAAGTTTGCATTATTTTCCACAGATATAATTGTTAATGAGATGATAACTATATTTTCATTTATAATATATTGGGATTATATGCATTTATGCTCGTGCTGATTTCTTGAACTTCATATGTTCTGGTTTTCCTTCATTGAAAATGATGCCAGGGCACTGCCGCTGGGGGTACGATGGAGATTGTGGTAAATGGGACAACCGGTTTGCTGCATTCCGAGGGCAAAAAAGGTGTAATGCCTCTTGCAAATAACATTGTAAAATTGGCAACTCACGTTGAGAGGAGGTTGACTATGGGAAAGAAAGGTTATGATAGAGTGAAGGAGATGTTTATGGAGCACAATATGGCCCATAGGATTGCTCTAGTTTTGAAGGACATCTTACGGAAGTCCAAGAGACAGCATTAACCAGTATCCATATTTGGCACTTAAACTGTAAATTAAAACTTAAAGAGAAAAGGAATGTTTTGGTGATTGTATGGATCTTTATATCCTAGATGCCACATGTTGCTGGAAATTGGTCAATGTATGCTGTATAGATCTGTGATATTATTACTTTTGGTTCTTCTGTTTTGCCCCCCCATATTGAGCTTCGGAGGGTTATTATCTTGTCTCATTCACAGCAAGTCAGTAATACTTGCGAGGTTTTTTTTAGCAGGGATCGTCATAATATTACCTTAGAAGTTATGTTTCAGGAAGCAGAACACCCAGAACATTCTGCGAAAGCTAATATAACGTGAACTCGAATATGAGAATCAATAAAGTACGGAACTTCCGATTGAAAAATTTATTTAAAATGGGTTAAAATTGAAATCAATATTGCATATTTATTATCAAAACACCTTCCTACGAAATTTCAATACTATTTATACATATGAATGCATCAGTATAATCAACTAATTAAAAAAAAAATTAACTAACTAAGGCTACTGTGAAGTTATATATTTTACTCTACTTCAACTTCTAGTGAAAGACATTCAAATGTCAATGTTGAGATCGAATGCTAGTGCATAGTATATTTATTAAACTTCACAAGAAAAATAAAATTATACTAATATATTGTCCTTGAGTAATACAGTAATAAAAAAAAAAAACATATTCGAATCAGAGCTGCTCCACGGCTTTCATAAAATCTCTCGAGTTGTAAATTGAAACTGGTCCTTGTGCTGCTCTCCTTCATCAGGAACAGCTGAATTACCATGGAAGTGAATCGAATACCAGGTGCGACAATTCTTCCCCTTCTCCGATACAAAGACGAACGTGTTCCGAAAATTTCTTGTTTGTCGATGGCCGGAACATCGCAGGCTTCCTCCATCACTGCGATGCACAGCAATTTATCGGAACCGCAATCCGAAAATCGGATGTTCATTCTAGGAATGGGCTTTGTTGGACAGATTCTTTCATACAAGCTCCAGAACCAAGGATGGTGATTCTTCGCCCAATTCGTGCCCTTCCATTTGTATAATTATCCTAATCTTTCTTTTGCCATTAATACATCTTTGTTTTTTTGTTCTACATTCTTTATCAGTTTATAATCATACCTATCTTTTTTAGGGCTGTATCCGGAACTTGCACTAGTCATATGAAGAAGAAGAAACTTGAAGACAGGGGATTTCATATTTACCATTTCGATGCACTCGAGCCAGAGTGAGTCATTAAGCATTGAGTCTGTTTGTAAGCTATTATTTGTCTTGTTTTAAATCTATTACGTAGATTATAGTTTTATTTATTGCACGAAATGAGCGAATTATAGTTGATAAGTTATTATTTGTCCATTACTTTCTTTCTTTTTTTTATCTTCTTTTCTCCCTTAAATATGCTTGAGAAAATTTTACTTGTTTTTTTTGCAGACCTAGCATTCTAGATCATATGAAACATTACACTCACCTTCTTGTTTCCATCCCTCCCATCGTTGGCATCGGTGATCCAGTATGATATCATTTTTCTTTCTTTCTTTCTTTCTTTTCAAGCGTTCTTGAACTAGTTTTCTATTTAGGTGTTGTTTTTTTTCAAAATCACTGTTTTACTTTTATTATACTTAATTGCAGATGCTTCAACATGAACAGCTTTTAAGAAGTTCATTAGTTAACGGGAATCTTCGGTGGCTCTGTTACTTGTCTTCTACTAGTATGTCTTTCAACTTCGTTGAATTCACTGAACTGTCTAATCTCTTCTGTTTCTTCATGCTCATAAATTACATTGTGTAATGGTTCATCATCATGCTCAGTTATTTTAAATCTTTGCATTTCCTTTTTTCTTCAAAATGAAAAATACAATCGTGTATGGGAATAAGGTGGGTCGTTGATTTTAAATCTGCATTAAAATAAATCACTTAGAAATACTGAGGTTACACTTGCTTTTAATATCTTAGCTGTCATGAATTTGAGTAGGGAGATTTTGGTCTAAGTAGTAAACTTGTTGTGCAGGCGTCTATGGAGACTGTGGCGGGGAATTGGTGGATGAGGAGTAAGAGCGTGCAACTAGAAAAAATCCCTTTGTGCTTTCAAGTTTCTGAAATTACTCTATATGTTGGCCCTGAGTGTGTAATCCTCTTCTGGCAGCTATCCTCCTAACCCGACAAGTGAGTCGGCTAAGTTAAGGTTAGCCTCTGAAGAGGGCTGGTCTAATTTGGGTCACTATCTTGGCATTTCACCTTGTATATTTCGGCTTGGAGGTATCTATGGCCCTGGTAGAAGGTAATTGTTTTTGTATTCTTAGATTTATCCTTCGAGTAACGTTTTCCAAATTATACAAAAATCAAGCACAGATAATCATGCCCAAGCATTGATGGGAATTTAAAATCCGGGCTCTTGCTCACTGTTAAGCGGTTTATTATTACTCCCATCTTACCTGCATGTAAATCACATTCTAGAACACTTTACATTTCAAAATATATAAAATCTTCACAACATTAGATTTTTTCCATACTTGCCACTCATTGAATAATCTAAAAGTTGTGGAAACGAGTGATCAAGAGAGATATAGTTAAATATTTAACAAACTTTTTCATCTGTGCAAACTATTTAAAAGTGACTTGCATATATAACCTGCGAAGTTTCATGGATGGTTTAATTGTTAGAATAATAGATATACCATTACACTGCCCTTTTATTTTTGGGAGAATTACAAATAGGTCACAAATAAGAAAATTAATCACTCATAAGTCCTAGTTTCATGTAAATGGGACTAAAGAAACAATTAGTTTCCTTATTCAGGACTTGTTTGTAATTCTCCCCTTTTTCTCTCTCTCTCTCTCTCTCTTTTTTTCTTTTAACCTAAAACAGTTTCACATGTTATAGTGCCATCGAGACAATAATCAAGCAGGACATATTGTCTGAGGCTCAGAAGAGTAGAAAACATCGAAAATATACATCAAGAGTTCACGTTGAGGACATTTGCCAGGCGATTATGGCTGCTGCTAATGCACTTTCCCTAGGGTAAATTTCCATCTGCAACTCTACGTCGCTTCACTTGCTCCCGTCCCGTGTGGTACAATTCTGTTTAGGTGATTATGAAACATATCAGAACGTGTGGGTTACAAGCTTTGGCGTCCCGTTTTCAGGAAAGTGTACAACATTGTTGATGATGACCCTGCTCCCCGGGAACAAGTATTTGAATATGCAAAAAAATTGGTGGAGAATAAGTGGCCCGGTCGGATGGCACAAAAAGCTAAGGAGATAGAGTGGCCGAACGTAACACCTAGAAACATGAGGGGTGAGAAGCGAGTTTCTAATGCTCGAATGAAGGAGGAGCTTGGTGTGAGGCTAGCTTACCCTAATTATAGAGCTGGATTGCAGAGCATAATTCACAAGATGAACACACCCTTCGTACAATCTTGATGTTAATTATTATTCACTTCCGAGGGTAATTGCTAGCCAATATACGAGTGGATCAATCAATGATCTGAATGTAATACTATAGGAAGATAGCAAATAAGACTGACATTGTATTAAAGCTTATATGAAACTCATTAATGTAAAATTTAATTGATCATTTAGCTGATTAAGATATGGGAGGTCGACAGATTAGAGTTTAATTCGGCTTTGCTACGCATCCACCGATGGACAAGCAAGCAAGGCAAAATGGGTCTTCATTCAAACAGACGAAATACTGCTTCAGTTTGCCCCGCCCCCCGTCTGCTTAGGATGTATTTGAACAAGTCTAGAGTGGTATGTCAACAAAAAGCTGCCCTCCCTTGCACTAGCAAATTTTGACATGTTTTCATTATCAAACACGTCTTTAGCGTCCCATGGGAACCTTCGTTGCGCCCAAAAATTCAACTAGGCGAAGATTTTCTGATGTACTGTCAAAATTAGCTTAAAACAATCTAATAAAATGATCTGCAAAAAGCCAGACGACGTTCAAAATATTAATTCATTCTAAATTGCTATGTTTCTACTATAATTACTTAAGTTCAATCTCTACGATATCTTGCCCAAAAGCCCTTCTTCCTGGCAGAATCATTCTCCGACAGGGATCGGGTCCACTTGGAACCAAGCGAAAAGTGACGCCTCAAGAAAGGTTTCCCTGATGAGGTCCGTGAACTGGAGTTCGGCTCCATCTTCGGAGCTTCCCCTCCCCATTCAATGCCTTTTCGCCTATCAAAAACATCACAGCCACCATCAAGATAACTATCAACCACCCGGTTCTTTGATATCCTGGAGTTTTTTGCCTTCATCTCTGATTCAGCACGAAGAACTTTCCTCGAAAACTTTGACATGTGTTTCTCTCCAACCAAACATACTGGACAAGTTGGATCATACCTATCTGCCTCTGCTGTCATGGTCTCTAAGCACTCAGCATGATATACATGACCACAGACCAGTACAGCAACGGCTGAGAGGTCATTGCCAGCAATTAATTTCTGGTTGCCCCATGCAGATCTCTCAGACAATAGCTTTGAGCAAGCCCCGCAAGATCGTAGATCCATGGAGGGAGAATATGAGAACCTACTACTGGACCCACTTATCTTGTGACGTCCCGAACCAAAGTACTCACTATCAAAGGACCACCTTTCCCTCTGAGATGAGGCCACAAGCTCAGAAAAGGTTCGCATGGACCAGCCATCAGATGACCCACATTGGGATCCGACCATGTCATTGCTGCAAGTAGAGAACACAAATGATGGCCTCCCCTCAGAAATTGAGTTGTCCGGTGATTTCAATCCTAGGATCCTGCTATCAGAAATCTGTCTCAATAGTGGGTGTCCTGGAGATTGACGAGCCCATCTTGATGGTGTAGAGTTGGGAAGATGATGATAATTATGATTAGGCAAAGGATCCATTGTAGGAGTTGAAAAGCCCGACGGCATAGAAAATGGAAGGTTTAGTACAGAAGATTCTGCAACTTCAGTGGATGCCAGATTCTTTACCTAAAGATGAAACATGGAATTTCAGAGTGAGCACAGTACAATGGGAATAGGGTCAATACAGAATATAATGATAAACCCAGATCAAGTTTAGCGGATAAAAAACTTACCACTGTAGAATAATTGCTAACCATGGAAAGATCTGCAATAAACAAGGGAAGAAAAAAGAAAAATCAATGCCTGAATAAATCTAATGCCAAGAGAGGTCCCGCACCATTCAAACAAGTGATAAAATCAATGTAAACCATTGTCCTGGATGAGAAACAGTATTAGAAAAGTGAGAACAAAGCAGTATATAGTTCACATACATAACAATAAGGTTCCTGTGAAATAAAAAACATCTTTTGAATTAACAAAAAATCCTACACGTGAAGCTAAAGAATGGAGCAGCATCTTAGCAGGTTGCCTGACCAAAAAGATTTTAAGACTGTTAGCTGGATTGTCAAATCCTGCAGTCCCCTGGCTTTCCCTCTAAACGTGCATCTATATGAGCGTCCAGAGGGCCCATTGATGAATTAGACAATCTCAGACTAACTTTCCTGACCCCTGATCATTTAAAAAAGTGAAATAGAGAAAGTGTGTCCAAAGGCTATAATAATACGTATGATAAGCTAAGTTCGAGTACAACAGGAACAGCCCCACAGTAGGCTTCAGCCAGGAGGGCTAACCCAGAAATTTCTATACAATTTAGGCTCCCTCACATTAAAAAAATAAAATGGAAACCTTGTGCAAATGAACTTAGTGGCATTAAGACTGATAATTGTGAAAATAACTTATCCAGATCTAAAATATACTTTTCAACATACAGAGCTCTTGTAAAATATCATGGTTGTAAAATGTGTCTCCAGAAAAGAGATGACACAAATGATGAGACATTAATCTTTAACTGAACCAACAGGAAAATGTAAGTTAGATACTCTGCAGCCAAAAGTGGAAAATGCATAAGCTACTCCCTATCAGAAATGTATGGGAATTCGTACCAGCTTAAAAGATAAAACAGCTATATCATAGTCAGTTTTCAGATCCAGTTAATATGCTATAATATAATGTTAACAACAGAGACAGTCTTTAATATAATGGATGCTTGCTCCACCTGAGAAGTCAACGGAAAGGAGACAGCAATCCATTTATTGAATTTTCTGTATAATAAAGCATTCAAAAGTAAGGACAGCTTAAAGGTTCGACTTTCAAAAACAAGAGCCACCTATATATGATTACTAAGATTAAATGCATTCTATAATGGGCTTGCGCAGGTAAACATAACACTAACATTTACCTGAAGATGGAGTCATTGGATTAGCAACCAATGTCTCATGGATTGGAGACTTCTGAGAAACAGGGGTAACAGAATTCTCCATTGTGCTTCCCCCGTCAGATAAATTGCCTCTTTCAGAACTTAATGACCCTTTTAACTCCATGCTAATGTTTCTGCTGACTCCACCAGATGAGTGATACAAATGATTCTGGGTCTCACCAGCAACACGTCCCCGTCTATCCCACCGAAAACTCCATGATGGTGAATAAACATCATTCCTGTGCAAACTTTCAACTCTAGTTCTGTTTGGAATAGTATGATCCTTTGCAGCCACACAACAAGCTGATCCCATGATAAAAGCTGCAATAACAAAATTCAACATAAGTAACTTGTGGACAGGAAGCAAAATTAGTTCAACGCCCTATGGACAAACATGGGCAAATACATACCAAATAGTTTACCCAATAAAATCTGAAAGACGCCTCAATTTTCCACCACCAAATTGTAGAAGTATTTCCTCCTGAGAATAAACAAGAAGGAGAGAGGGTTAATTTGATACATTAATGCAAGGCAAACAAGACCTATATCACAATATGGGGGGGGGGGGGGGGGGGAATCTGATTTGCATTGAGTCTCCATTGACAACTAAAAATCTTCACTCTTCACTATATTGAATCAACTTGTATTCAGTTTGACTGAGAGATTTCAATATATTAGGAAGCGGTGGAGTATTTATGTGCAGACATGTCATTTGTTCAGATAATGTGTTACTTTCTTGTCACATAGGATACATAACTTCCAGAAGAGCAAACTCACAAGTCACAACTAAATGCAAGGAGCATGTGGACATATGCACACCATGACAAATTCCCTGAAAATTCACACCATTCCTAAAGAATTATAGACTCCATTATTCATTATCTGAGTGTCACCTGCTTATGTTAGACTTACCCACACCTCATACTGTAGTCAGCAACGTCTACGTTTCTCTGCTACAACTAATAACACAGAAATCATGCAGTGTTTAAAACCAACGGGGGCTTGGTCATAGCTGTAAGTCTTTAACTAGAGGGAGTGTCCAGGAGAAACAAATAATATCATGAATAGCATACGAAAGAGAATGAAAACGCTAAACCAGAAATATAGCACAACCATGCTGGCATCACTCAATGATATTAGATCGGCCATGACCTGGAAGTGTATCCACATGGTAACATGTATAGAGCATGTGCCAAACAAGAACTTACAGCCCGCTCAAATCAACTAAAACGCACAAAATATAAGCATGACGAGTAAAAACGAAAAGGTACATCAGAGAAAGGCAAAATAATGACGAGCATTAAACATGCTCCTACACAAGTAGCAAAACTCCCAACCACCAATGATGAAAAAAGAACAAAAAAAAAAAAAGAGTAAAAGAGAAATCGCCAACAACAACCAGCACTTAAAACAACCAAAGAAAAACGAATGTGGAAAAACATTAAATTGAAAAACTGAAAACGTCTGCAATCTAAAGCCAATACTCCAAGGATTAAAAGAACCCCATAAAAGCATGCTAGTTATATGCCATGACCTAAATCCCATGACTGTATAAACAGAAACAGCGAAAATCGACTCTCAATTCCCAAAATGAGACAGAACTTAAAAAGGGCTTAGGGTTTCAAAAAAATTGCACCACCCAGTTCTCGGCCAGGACATAAATAACAAAAATAATAAAAACAGATCGAAAATGGTCGATAAATGAAAAAGGAAAAGCCAATCTTACATGGTGAGATTTCAAAGCAACACGTTGAGGAAGAAAAGGCGGCGAAGTCGTAAATTTGAGGTAGGTCTTCTCAGTGGTCATGCGCAGAGCAAAAGAGAGCTAGCAAGAGAAGAGAGGGACGTAGATGAATTAAAAACGCGAACTGTGCATAAAGTTGGAGAAGAAGAAATTGTCAAGAGTTATGACTCTGATGAGAAGAGAAGGTCATGTGTGAGAAGAGTCCATGGAAATGAAATGGTATATGACGTCTTCTTCTGCTGCTTCTTTCGCCTTGTCTGCCTCCTCTTTTTCTCCGGCTCTTTGTTTTTCTTTTTCGGCCTTCCTTTCCTTTTCCTTTTAGATTTTTCTGATATTTTATTTTGTTATTTTTTGGGAGGAAAAGTGAAATAATGATGATAATAATAATAATAATATTATTATTATTATTATTACAAAGTGAGAAAGAGAAGGAGCGGGTGAGAAAAAGAAATGGCTGTTATATTTTGGGCCACGTAGAATGGGCATGATCAGCTCGTGGCTTATTATCTCTCTAGTCTCAAACCATCATCACTTGGATATCCACTACTCTAATTTTACTTCCCTTTCCAATAATAACTTCCTTTACTACCAAACATCAATCATAGATTCTTCATGGAAAATTCATTCTATATTCTCAATGAATGTGGAAATTTAGATAACGAAAAGTCCCACAAAATAATGCACAAAAAAATCTTAAGTATCTTACATGTAATTCAATTTTATACTTTATTAATTTTTTCACCCATTTATGATATTGTTAGGTATTAAATATGAATACATATGCAAATAAGGATTTGAATATTTCACTATGTAAGAAAATAACCTACCCTACTATACTCAACTGTGAAAATTTCATGAGAAGTTGAGCAAAAGAAGTCCTAGTGTTATAGTAGCTTCTTACTTAGTGATTTCACCATCTGGATCTAGAGGAGCCACACTGGAGCTCGATGCTTCCGAACTGGGCCGGCCCATTCCATCTGACTATAATGGAATTGTAGGGCCCAGTGTTTTGTCTGTTATGGACAGTAGGAGCTTTTTCTCGTTTTCCATTAGAAATTCAGATCAAGAAAAGACCTCTGAAAATTGAAATACTCCTATATCAGCAAGTAATAAGTAATTATTAATACAAGAAGCTTGAATAATTGTTAGTATTCCATCGAATGGAAAAATTTTATTTCGAACATCTTATCATGATTCACTCATTATATATTTATTCCAATATTGCGCATCTTGATGCTGACTTGGTTTTTAGGCGGGAGCCCCGTATCAATAATGCTTGTGTGAATAATCGCAAAACTAACAATCACATTTTGCAGATTGTTGTAATGATTATGGCATTCAACATGGAATTAAGGAGAAAAGTCCGAAGAATGATTTCGTCATGTTTGATTTCATTCAAATGTACGTCCATCATCTGTTGTCCCTTTGATTTTGTTATTTTCCCATTCCTCAGGCTGCTGCATCCTTGGTTGCTATTATGTGTTTGTTAGCTTTTTGTGGTCATGAGTGCCCTACCCTTGTCTCAGTGATACTGATAACAATAATTAATAACAATTGTTTGATGCATCTTTTGAAGAAACGCAGGACGAATATATACCCTTTTATTCTGTAGATGAAATGTGGATAAATAAATTTACGCATTTGTTGTCGACTCACCAATCCATAGACGCTCACCTAACCATATAAAACTCTTCATATGTTTACTTACTGCTATGTAAAACTACTTAATAAAATAAGGTAATTCAAGTATTTGTACAGAGTAATCTGTTATTCTGAGCTAGAAATGAAATTTTATTCCTAGGAAAAAAGCTGAGAAAAGAATCGTCATTTTCTCCCTTCTAGTAACCCATTCATGTATTATTCTGTTAATCTGTTCGATCTCTCTCTCTCTCTCTCTCCCTCCCCCCCCCCCTCCCTCTCCCCACACACAACTGCGAAGTTTCGAATAAAAATTGCATTATGTTTTAATAAATTATAGTTATACTTTTTTTCGTGCATTATTAGTTATATATGTACACATTCAAAAGTCAAAACTTACTCTATTAATATATAGTGCAATATTCTTTTCGTTAGGACAAGAAAAATGACACTAAAAATGGCAATCAAAACAAGCTTAACATTAAAAACAACATGATGATCACAGTATATACAATACATACACACCCCAATTAGATTAGCAAATCTTGATACCTTGTGATCTAGCTTGAGACACATATTATACATACATACATACATACATACATTTATATATAAACACAAATGACGATAATTGCTTGCAAACACCCCCCCCCCCCAAACAACAAAAAAGAAAAAAAGCTTAATAACAACGAAATTAAAGGACCAGAACATATCAAGAAATACGAATCAAAGCCCTGTAGCTTGAAGCTAAGTCCTATCCATCAAGTACACATTTTCACCACTGATCAAACATGTCAGCACAAGCCATAATGGGTTGATTATGGCTCAAAAACATGTCCATAGGATTCACAGCGAAATTCATCGCCTCACCACTACTAGTACCCATCATTGTTCTTGCGTTGACCAGGTCAATGATATGATTGAGAGATTGAAGATTCTGTGTGAGTTCAACAATCTGGGCCTTCAGAATGATATTTTCAGCCTCCACATTGTGATGCATCTGCCTCACCATGTTAATTCCAGCCACAAGCTCATTGTTTTGCTTCCTAAGCCCCACCACTTGTGCCACCATGTCGTCCACATACTTCTGCTTTTTCTTCCGGGATCGCCGAGCTGACTCGCGATTCGCCTCCATCCTCTTCCTCTTCCTCTCCAACATCATCAACTCATCTTCTTGTTCGCATCCTAAATTCTGTAACAACCCCGTATTCGACAAGCACATGCGATAATTCCCACTCGGCGAGCCCATCGTCATGTTTTTCTGCGACATAATTTAGCGTGCAAGTTGCAACACAAATAATATATATATATATATGATTCTGAAAGAAGATTAATAAATATTTATCTGGCTATAGTAAGGTTAGTACAGTATAATATATGGTGCTGGTGATGGTTAGGGAATATTCATGAGAAAACATAGAACCAGTGGAGGAAGACGACGGAGAAAGATTGAGCCAGGTGGCTCATACGCCGGAGGGAGGAGTTAACGGTGATCCCCGAACGGAGGATTTCACTAATGACTGGAGACATGAAAGTTGTCAAACATAACAACAGCAGATATTTAGGATCAACTAAAATTCGAGGAAGATGAGATTATATATATTCCTAGGAAACAAGCAGCTGAGAAATTAAAGAGGTCAACTTCTAGAAGGAAGTGGAAGGGAAATTAATAGAGGAAAGAGAAGAGGGCTACACTTAAAAAGATAGGAACGAAGAAGGCGAGGGATTAGAAGGGGTGAGTAAGTGAATGAAGTTATGGAAGGTTGAGATATATATAGGAAATAAAAAAGAAAGGAAGGGAGAAACCGAGAAGGAGGAAACAGTTAGCAGAAAACAAGGGGGGAAATGATGGTGCAAGAAAACGAAAGAAGAAAAAAAGTGAAAGGTATGAGAATCCAGTGCGGGGATTTGATGGCAGCCTGATTTTGTACCGGGGGACAGCAGTTACTATTTGATCAGATGCTTTCCCAAAACCAACAGGGATGAGAAGGAGGAAATGAAGTTTCTGTTTCTGTATGCGTGTATAATAATAATAGTGGAACCGTCTTTTTAAAATAAATTGCTCTGGCTTTTTAGGTGTTTGCCCATTTTGAAGTTATATATAGAATTACTTCAAAGTTTCAATGTATCGTTTATTATTAGAGAGTCTGTATGTATAAGTCAATACTCCCTCTCTATATTCCTAACCTACTTGGAGAGATTAGCTTGTTCTTAAATATATGATATCATTCAATTTTTCTTAACTCTTTTTTAAACTATCCATATTCAAGCTCCTCAGTCAATAATAAACTAGCAAAAAAGATATGGTGAGAATAAATGTAGGTGGATAGGGTGTTTTAGTGAGATCATGTAATTTTAACTAACTTAACTAATATATTTAATCTAATCAAATCAGGTAAATATGTCTTATATATTTAGGAATGAAGAGAGTAATATTTTAATCACATTTCAAAAAGTTTTATTATAATCTAGGTGATTTAGTGATTTTATTTATCTATGTATAGAAGTCGTGAATGACAACTAACGGGTAGTGAAATAAAATGGAATTTGATGACCATATTTGTATGTGTATAAAAAATGTGCCTATTATTTCTAATACTATGTTACAAATTAAAAATAAAACAATAATGGAAATCATTATTGTTTTACTAAATAATGCTTTAAACATTTTGAAAAAAATCACAAAAACCTTAAAACTAAATGATAAATTTTCAAAATGGATGACCCAAGTCAAGCCACTTTAATTTTCCTGGGCAAGGAAAATATAGTTAAAATGGGTTAGTCTCAAGCTTAAAGGACTTCTAGTAGCCTTCATCAAATCAAAAATCAAGCTGAATAGCTTCTGGTGTATTCATATTTATTGATTAAGAAACACTAAGACTAATTAAGTCGCCATGGTTTTTTAACAGAAAAGTGTTTGCAGAGCTAAAAATGGTTATACCTTAGCATATGGAGACGTGCATGCAGGCAGTAGCATGATCATGCTCCAATTTTCTTTAAACTTGAAGACTTCTAATACTAACACGCCTTTTGCAAATTGCACTGTGAAAGTAAAAAGGAAACTTGCACCACACCACCATCATAAAAGTAAAAGTTTTATGGTGGAAAAGAAGAAGAAGAAGAAGAAACCAGCGGATACATGTTTTACACCAGCCTCTCACATGTTCTCTTTTTTCCTTTCTGAACTGTAGCTCAGTACGTAATTCTCACAAAATAGATCTTACATAATCATCATCAGAGAAAAGGATACCACTTAATTAATACTCCATCCGATCCTTATTATAAGAGCTTAAAATTTAAATTACTTTGGTCAAAAATATAAGAATCCGCCTTAGATTCTGTCATCATTCAATGCCATTTTTCATATTTGGTCCCTACTTATCAGCATTCTTTTTCATAGTACTCATTAATACTTCCACTTATATTTCTCCCTCTAGTCTCATTATAAATAAGAGTGATTTTAAAAAAAAGTTATTTTTCAAACATATTTATAGCTTCTAATAAACTTTTACATTCTTAAAAAGTACACTTTGGCAGCCTGACTTTTATAATAAAGACCAGAGGGAATATTGCCGTGACGCATTAGTTACAACAAATGAAAACAATCCCTCTTTACATGAGAGGCAATCAATTATTATTGGGTATATTTTGGTTGCATCAGCATGAAAGCAAATTAAACATGCATGTACTTCACAAACATCATATTCATTAATTGTTCAAAACCTAGGAAACGCAAATGACTTTGTCATATAATAACTAGGTTTGCAAAATATGGGCAGGGTGACATCAACTAATGGTGACAAAGAATAAAGTTTAGGTATACTGTTTTGTTTCCTAGAAGTTGGTAGTTCGGTGATAATCTAATGCGAATAGCAACGAATTATTTGTGGTCCCTCTCTCCCTCCTTCTCCCTCTCTTCCTCCAAGATAGGAAGCTTACCCATGAAGCCCAACAAATTTTAAACCTCAAAGTTTTTAATAAGTCTCATCTGTATGCAAGTTGATGTGAAAAAAAGCTGGTTTCATGTCTTTAAAGGGTGACCTAGCTAGGCCTATCACACACATGCACAAAAGCAAACCCTACTATAATAGGATCTTGTACGTTCCATCGAATCACCGTGATACATATGTGATGGATCTACAAGCACCAAAGCACAAAAAAGTGTCTGTTTTAACTTCTCTTCAAATTCTAAAATAAATTAAATTAATAACTTGAGCAACAAGTCCTTTAATTTCTCTCCATATTCTCCGTACGTAATGCTACTATTTGCCTTCTATATGCGTGTCGATATCATATATCTTATATACTTATATACACCCTTGGATTTATTGGTTCAATATTAAGAAATCCATGCAAAACATGTTTTCTCGCGTTCTTAAAAAAACTGAAAAGCGCGTAGGAAAAAACTTTTTTGCTGAAGAAAAAGGTGATTTGTCATATGGTTTTATACAGATTTGGATGGTCCCTCTCTGTGATACCTTTACATTCAGCAATAATGAACTGCTATATATTATTTAGGTAATATTCGGGACGATGTAACGAAATATGCTAAAGACCTAACATGAAAATAAATTGAATTGTTTGCTATCAATTCTGTAAAATAGATCAAGTATAATGACGTTTGCATGCAAAGTTTGCACCTGCCATTTCATATCTTTCAAGTTTTTTCTTTTATGAAGTTCGCGCAATTATCAAATTGAGTTGTTACTAAAAAGATAATATATCGCGCGTGGTTGTTAGCATCAAGAGCTTTTCTTATACATAGAGTTTAATGGTACTTGACAATAGAGACACATGAAGAAGAAAAAAGGACAGGATGTTATGGAGGTGTCCAAAGAATATACTTCGTGTTAATTTATCTGCACGTTACTCATCAACTTGATTACTTGCGTCGTTTATTGGAATATTATTCGTTCTTATGTAATACGTTGTGCTCAATGATCTACCCCAATATATATTAGACTTCTTGTGTCATTGTAGCTACTAGCTAGTTCGTTACCAGCTATTTTCAATTCGGTATAATTGCATTATTTGTATAGAAGGGAGAAAATTATGGGCTCTTCTCTTTCGTATCTTTCAAAAATATCTTGTTAGAAACCAATAACAATAGTTTTGCAGAGAAATCAAAGAAAAATAGTAATAATTAGACTAAGTGCATCAATAATATTTTCGAATGCGCCGGAATCTCATGCCAGTAATGGGATGGTATTTCTTTCATCAGTTTGGAAAAAGGATTTTGATGGTGCATTTGCTGAGTGGGAAAATGGCTATTTATTTCCACTTTTTACAAAGTGGTACCCAAAACGAAGCACAGCACGTTTCGTCTTTCGAAGAATTTGTACTATAAACTGTTTGAGGCTCTCTCCCTCCTCTCCTCTATCTCTCTCTCTCTCTCTCTCTTCAAAATAAATAATTTCTACGTGTGAAAAAAATTAGTTAAGTTAGAAACTTGATATATATTAATTTCTCTAAAAATATATCAATTTACATTGAGAATTTCCATTGATAAAAAAACATTTTAAATAACTGAAATCAATATAATAGAAATGATTTGAAGAAAATATTATAAATTTTGGTGTTATATTTATGATAAAACAAACCCCTCTACCTCTTATATTTAATATTTATGGGAGTAGTATTGTATTGTAAATATCCTAAATTCTATATGTAATTAAAAAGCTAGTTCACTAGCTTAGTATAATACAATAGATAAATTAATTTTTTGTATAAAGAGTTTGTGATGATGTTTCTTAAAGATCCCTCCTTTTAATCATTCATATTATTGGAAAGCTACCGGTTTTATACAAGAATCTAGCTCTCTACTCCTCTGGCCGATAAGATAGAGAGAACATGTTTTATTTTATATTATTTATAGGTATTTTTATGAAATTTTCATATGGATATATACTTTTACTCTTTAGTTATCATGTATTAATTTTGTTTCTAATCGGTGTGTTAGCTATTGAATAAGAATAATAAAGCTAAAAAGTTGTTACATTTTAAGACATAATTGATGAAGTTTAAGAGTTTTTTTAACATATTGCAAAATGACTCATGAAAAGAATACAAGAGTGGTCATCAGTTCAGGGGAAAACAATAAAGATGTTAAATAAAAAGATTAAGATATTTAATTATGTACGGAAGGAAAACAAAATTTATGACGAGCTCATACATCTAGTAACATATATTACAGGCTACTGTGTTATATATACATATATCTGATGGGGGGAAAATACTGTATTATATATACCCTTGTTGGGCCTGTCCTAATTAATCCAAACCTTCCTACCCGTGAATAGATCGCGATTAGCTCGATCGTTAGCATATTTTGAGGCAGAAAAGAAAGGTTTATTCGTTAGCATATCCATAGTCTTGGAGGCCATTTAGGTCGTGGGTCACAGAGAACGTCAACTTAACTAAGAGGAGTGTTTGACTGTGCTACCAATGGTAAAATAAGTCCTTATTTTTAGAAAAAAATGACTTATTTTGTGAAAAGTTAAATTGGATGTGTTTGGCTGGGCTTATAAAAATAAGTAATTTATAACTTATAAATCAAAATAAGTATAAGTTCTTTTTTTTCAACTTATGACTTATGACTTATAAGTCACTTACGGAGGTGGACCCCACAATTCTGACTTATTTTACACATCAAATCACAACTAATCCAAACATAAATCACTTTTCCAAAAGTCCATCCAAATATACATCTCATTACACAATATGACTTATAAATCATATTTTTAATAATCCATCCAAACATAAATCTCATTACACAATCTGACTTATTTTCAGTTTGACTTATATATAAGTCACTTTTCCACCAGAAGTCCATCCAAACACACCCATTATAAATATAAATATTGAATCCACCTTACAAAAACAAGTATATATATGCATGACCAAAAAGTGTGGCAAAGAATTTGAAACAGCTTGTCTTTAACTTTAAACATAACTTTAGAAATCGAATCCATGTGCTGCTACAGTTAGCTGCTTTATCATCTTTAAGACTAGCAGTTGTTTCTCACACTAGGAAACGCACTAGTCTTGTTTCTTTTTACATATATTTTTATATATATATTTTTTCCCAATGACAACGAATGAAGTTAAAGCCACACTTAAAGTTACCGTACAAAAGTGCAACTTGAAAGGAATCACATACATAAGTTAGTGAAGTCATTTCATCTTTCGTCTTCTCACCTGCATTATCGCTTCATTTCGCCGTCACTGTCCCAGAAAATGTAATGCCTTCATCCCGAAGGCAAATTATTGATAATACATTCCATCTTCATGCATCCTACATAATAGGCAAGCATTAAGCATTTTTATTAAAGCTAAACCATGAGGATCCGATTTGCCGGCAGGCCAGGCTGATACATTGATTCAATTATATATATATATATAGAGAGAGAGAGAGAGAGACAACGAGGTTAGACTGAAATTTAGTTCAAAATAAAGATACAGAGCATCGATTGAAAGAGGATCTTAGTGTGTTCACATTCGAGGGGGAGAGAAATATAATAAAGCAAAAAACGTAGGTTGGAGTGAAAAGACAGAAAGAAGATATTAAAAGAAAAAGATTCAGAGACCCCTGACAAAGTCACCTCTACTTTTGTTGTTTCTTGACTTGGCAATACCCCCGAAGAGATCTCCACCCCGTAATCAATTAAAAAATATCTCTCTCCACTTTCTATTTCTCTTTAAATTACTTTTGTTTTTCTAAATAATCCAATTTAATTTAGAAAATAAACTCTATTTAAAGAGATACACGAGACTCTCCCCACAAATACTATCCATCTTTTTCCTATTTCTGTGCGATAACTTACCAGCACATTATTGCCCAATATGTGTGTGTGTGTGTGTAACTAGTGCCCTTAAGGCACTGGGTTTCGTGTTTATTTACAAGTATCTAATGTATAGTTTTATTTAGGTATGAATATTTTTTATAAGCACAAATATTCTCTTATTGGATGTAATTCTGTTAGATACTAAAGTTTGCATTTTCCAGAAATTGGAACATTAATTCGCCACATTGTAAAATGTACCCCCATCGGCTAAACTCAAACCATTAGCACCTTTTTCTTTTTCTGTTTTTGAATGAGGTTAGTATTTTTTTTCTCTTTCCTAATAGAAGCACTGAATGGGATTGGGTCTAGACTTGGGCCAATGGTGCAAACCAAACCACGAAAAGAGGAATACCCAACAAGTCAGTTAGGCCCAAGTTGAACTCAACAGACGAGGAAGGCCTTACTCTGATTCTTCTCATAAAGAGTTTGCTTGTATGACCCATGAACTCATTTTTCTGGACAGAAGCCCATGAGCTCTAAAACAGTGCTCCATAACTTTGTGTGAAATTCCCGAGATCTTTTAAATTTTTTATCCCTTTCACAAAACTAACTAATTTTTTCCACATAAAAAAATTAGCACTACTTTTTTAAGGGTTAAATGTCATATTTATCCCTGAAGTATGTAAGTTGTATCATATCTACCCCTGAAGTATTTTGGGTTTAAATATGCCCTCGAAGTGTGAAAATAGATCAATTTTGCCCTTGAAGTATGAAAATAGATCAATTTCGCCCTTTAACCGTTAAAAAAACCCACGTTGACAGTTAAATAGTAGACATTGATCGTTAATATTTTAACGGTTAAATGACGAAATTGATCCATTTTCATACTTCGAGGGCATATTTGGACCAAAAAATACTTCAGAGGCAGATATGATATACCTTGCACACTTCAAGGGTAAATATGACATTCAACCCTTTTTTAATTAAAAGGACAAACACTAATAATTTGATATTACAAAAAATAATCGAATCTACAACCTCCCACTTAATAAAAAGATGTCATACACTAGACTATAAAGCCTTCAATCAGCACTATCATGAACATGACTTTTGATTCTTGTTTTCCCTTCTCGCAAGTTTCCACTTTCTACATTAGTTAGTTGGCAAAATATCATAATCTCTAATGGACAAGTTTTATCTTTTAAAACAATAAAAATCTGTGAGAATTATTGTCAAACTTATATAGGCGATAAAAATCTTCCGCAAAAAAAATGTTAACAAAAAAAAAGAACTCACAAACCAAGTTGGCTTGAACCGCTCCATTGGAATTCTTCTCCATTGAGTATTTAAAACTCATGTTTCGATTAACATACTCAAATGGTAATTAAAACTACATGTTTGGATTAACCTACTCAGATGGTAGTTAAAAATTAATCGAGTTGTTTTTCATTCAATACTATTGATTCCACCAAATCGCTTCAAATATGCTGAAAAAGAAACTCGAGTTTTTGTTGAAAACCAACTTCGATCAGCTCGAATCTCTTCAATAAAATTCTCATATATTGAGTATGCAAAATTACATCATTTCATTTAACATAGTACTCCCTTTGGTCTAAAATATAAAAAGGAACATGTCAATTTTTTTGGCATAAAATATAAAAAATAATAAATGCATGTTTTCCAATTCTGCTTTTGTATAGTAGTAAATGGACTGAGGAGAGAGGAAGTGTGTATATATAATAAATGTGGCGGTATAAGGGCAGTTTAAAATTAATCGAACAATTTTTTGTCAATCCTATTAATTCCATTAAAAACTGTTTTGAACATGCAGCCATTTTACCTGCAAAATACAAAATTGATTTGTGGGAACTTATGTCACTTTTAGAGCTCTCTTTTTTTTTTGAAAAAGATGAAACGAGAGAGGGAGAGGCTCAACGGAGGTCAAATGAGAATGGAGAGTCTCCTGGGCGAGCGAAACGTGGCAGTGAGAAAAAAGAAAGAACGGGGAAAACGTGGCAGTCAGAGTATGCCAGTGGGGTCCACAATTTCCCTTCAATATGACCTAACAATGAAAGAGGAAAGACGATCAAGGATAGATATAGCAAACCAAACCTTGAATTGAGCTCCGAGTTCATAGACCGTAATCGGAAGGCCAAGAGTGAAGGCTATCATTATGATCTCTCAGTTCTTCGTGCTTTCACAGAGGGGTGATAACATCGTCTTCCGTGACTGTCAGTCTCTCTCCTTTTATCTACTCTTCCTTCCTCTTCTTCCATTTCCAATTTAACTTCAATCCTAATTGATTACGGAAAATTCTACCTAATTTTTTAGTTTCCCGCTTTGATTAAGCAATCGCTCCACTTATTGTTCCTTTCCTTCGTCCTCCCTGACCAGACGAAGCGTTATGCTCCCCCATTGACCATTCAGCTGCCACTGTTAACTGTTAAAAGCATTCCTTTCTTGAAATTTTTTTCATTTTTAGTTTGTTTATGAATTATGAATGCTTAGGAGTTTATTTACCTCACTATCTCGCATGCAAACTTTATGTACAGGCATGACATTTACGTATTTTTTTTATATATTAGAATACTAATGCAAATTAGCTATCGAATCCATCTGCCCTGCCTAGGATGGATCCGAAACAAACTATGATTTGAAAAACTGAGGGGGTGAGGGAAACAGTCAGGTTCTGATGTGCAATTGACACATTTTTCTTCTTTAAATTGAATGCAGATCGTTGTGATGTACAAAAAGGGAGTGCGGAGACATTTTTCCGCAAAGTGAAGTTCTGGAAAGAGGATGATGAAGGAGATGCTCCTCCTGTATTTGTCGGTATTCTCTTTCATGATTTCCTTATAGTTTTTTTGTTGATGCATTTTTTTATTATATTTCTAACAAGATTTTTCCAGGAACCTTGGGTGTTTTGAGATGCATCTCTTTGGCTTGAGCAGTTCATCAGTTTCTTTCCATTTTAGTCGTGGATTACCCTCATATTTCTTGCATTTACTGATTAAATTGAAGAGATAACATAGATTCTAGACAACTTTTCCTTTTATTTCAATTCAATTATTATGCTTTCCCACTGCAAGTGATTGTCTTACCTGACTGCTGTTTTTCTTTTCAATAGAATGCAGATGGTGTCAACTACTTTCACGTGAAGGTTTCTGGATTATTATTTGTTGCTACAACCAGAGTCAATGTCTCCCCTTCTCTTGTTTTGGAACTTCTTCAAAGAATTGCCCGTGTCATCAAAGATTACCTTGGAATTCTTAATGAAGATTCATTGCGGAAGAATTTTGTGCTCGTATATGAATTATTGGATGAAGTCATTGTAAGTACTTAGCATTCTTCCTTGGCCAAGTTGAAACTTGAATGTGGAATTCTCGTTCAAAATTGCCATGCAGAAATGCATTTCCTTCCAATCTTGTTGGTTTATACGTTGGTGAAGACATCATGCTCACATTGTTTTTACGACTCCAAAGTTCATACATTACTTTTAGTGATTCCTTTCTTTCAGTTTCTCACAGTCAGCTGCTCTCAACTTTTCATTTGCCAAGTCTAAGAGTCTCCTCTTAACTCGTGATGATCTTTGGTGGAGTCTTCTTATGATATTTTCTCAATGGTCTTATTGGTTTTTGTGGATTAAAAACAAAATTAAAACTTAATCCCCTGCACTGCATGACTTATGTTAAATAGTTACAACTTACGAACAATTCATTTCTCTTTTATTTCTGTCCTTGTTTTTTTAAGGCTATCATTTTGCTATGTTTATGATTCCATCATTTCATTTTTTATTAACATGTACCTTTACTGAAGTGTATTCATGCCAGGATTTTGGTTATGTCCAAACCACATCAACTGAGGTTTTGAAGTCATATGTTTTCAATGAGCCAATTGTGGTTGATGCTGCACGATTGCCTGCCCTTGGTGCTGCATCTATTTTTATGGTAATCACTTGTTTAGTCAGTTACGTGTGATAATCATACACTGTTGGTTGTCTTGATGAATTTATGGTCTCATTCCATGTCAAAACACTTGTGTCTGCAGCAAGGGGCCAAACGAATGCCAGGAACAGCTATTACAAAATCTGTAGTTGCAAATGAACCTGGGGGTAGGAAGAGGGATGAGATTTTTGTTGACGTAATTGAGAAAATCAGTGTGACATTTAACTCCAGTGTGAGTATTCAAGTTCTTTGTTATATATGGATTTTCCAATGCCACTTGCTGTATGTTTTTCTCTTGTACACGTCTATGAATTCAAACTTTTGAATTGCTTTGACATGAAGTGATCATTGGAATCAGGGATTCATACTTACTAGTGAAATAGATGGCACTATTCAAATGAAGAGTTATCTTACTGGCAACCCAGAGATTCGACTTGCTCTCAATGAGGACCTGAGTATAGGAAGAAATGGTAGGTCAGATTGTGTTATATTTTATTTTCCCAGAAATGTTGACTTTATTATTTTTAATTCCCCTTGTGAAACAAGGTCTTTGATCTACTACTGGCTTCCCAATTGACTTTACTCTTCCCTGATGTCATCCAGTCATATCTTTTGACAGATTATAGAAGTTCAGGGGCTGTCCTCCTTGATGATTGCAACTTCCATGAATCTGTGCACCTTGATAATTTTGATATTGACCGAACTTTGGCGTTGGTAAATGCATAGTTGATCACCATAGATATATCAGTTAGAAAGATTTTTATACGAGCCTTTCGACAAATCATTGTTTTATTGTAGGTGCCACCCGATGGTGAATTTCCTGTCATGAACTATCGAATGACTCAACCATTTAAGCCACCCTTTCGTATCAACGCGTTGATTGAACAAGCAGGATCCCTTAAGGTGATTTGAATTCCCTGTGCTTTTCTAGACCTTAATATCTTGTTTATCACACTGAAAGTGCTGTGTTTTTCCATAGGCTGAAGTGATCATCAAAGTGCGAGCTGAATTCTTACCAAACATCAATGCTAACACAGTTCTTATAGAGATGCCACTTCCAACATATACAACTCGGTATTTCAGTCATCTTCCTTCATAAATATATTTTACATAGCAGAGGCACACTTTTTTGCCGGCATATTGCCTAATACATACTAAGTTTTAGTTTGAGGTAAAGGTCATTCTTGGGTACAATACACTTGTACCTTTTAAATTACCTTTGACCTACTCAACCATGATGAGAAAGATAAACAGGATAAGGATGATGAAGCAAATTTAGAGACAATTTAATTGAAAATTTGGATGCCCTGATATGGGCATACGGTGAACTGGCTTTGCATGCCCAAGCGCACAAGTGTTCTATACACTTCATAATGCTTTAGGAATGGGTGCTTTATTGTACATTTGAAGGTCTAATTATCCTAATTGCTTGTTTTTCCTACCTGATTGAAACTTTCAGTGTTAATTTTGAGTTGGAGCCTGGAGCTATTGGGACAACGGACTTTAAGGAAGCAAATAAAAGACTCGAGTGGGGCATCAAAAAGGTTTTGAGACTGAACTTACGATCTGTTATATCCGTCAATTTATTTATTTTAAATTTTTACAATAGTATGTCTAAGTTCCACTGAAGCTTCTATATCTTCGTATTTGATGCTATTGTGATTATTACGCTTGTAAGATTTGATCTTAGTGTTGACTAGCCCATTCTCTTGCAGATTGGTGGTGGAACTGAGCATACTTTACGAGCAAAACTTACATTTTCACAAGAAATACATGGTACCGTGCTACTGCTGGATGTTTTTTTAATGATTGACAAAAAAATCCCTGCTAATAATGCAACTTGTTTGTATTGACAGGAAATATTATGAAGGAAGCAGGGCCAATTAGCATGTCTTTCACTATACCCATGTACAATGCTTCAAGGCTTCAGGTAAAATGTTGAAATTTCTTTTCAAGCTATGCTTTAAATATACTTCTGATAATTGGCCGAAACTCGATGCCCTGCTCTAGAAATTTTTCATGGTTCTGGTTAAACAGTGAGCCAGATCTGTCTAGTGATGCCATGGCTCGTGACAGAAGTGGTGTCTGTTAATCTAAGAAATTAGATGGTATTTGTCCATGTCACTGGCTAAAAGAAAATGGCTACCATCTCAGATGGAATTCTTTGTTGAACTTGGTTTTCTAATTCACTGTGGCAAGAATTCTAATGCAATCAAAGATTAACATGTTTTATACAGATAGATTGACTATCCTAATCAATCAGTTACTGCTTACTAAAATTGGAGCTGGATTATTATCTTCGTGATTTAAGGATTATGAAATTAACTACCCATTGTTGCCAGCTATTTTTCTCATTTTTTTTTTCTACTTACATACTTTTTTTATATGTGTAATTTTAAGATACCATTTGTTGTGCTGCAGGTGAAGTACTTGCAAATAGCGAAGTCAAAAGCAAATAATCCTCATCGATGGGTTAGATATGTCACCCAGGCAAACTCATATGTTGCTCGGCTGTAAAATAATCACACTTCTCCAAATTCTATAGCTGCCTACCTTGTCTTCTTTTGAACCATGTGGATAGCAATAATGGTCAGTTACGTATGTAGATGAACAGTCAGTCCAATAGCAAACATGATCTAAGATGATGCCAAACTCTACTGGTGTCATGGTGTTCACTTAACGGATTACATAATGGATCAGGCTATATAGTCATGGTGGGGTCTAGTGTTTTTTAATGATGAATTTGTTCCCCAGATCGAGGAGAGTCAAAGGCCATTGAATTGAACCGGTGCTTGTTTGAACAAGAATTAGATTCCCTGATTTGATAATCTCTCAAAAGTCGATGGATACATGTTCTCGCAAAGTTCCCTGCCTTTTCTCCCAAGTATGTTGAGTTTTATATCTGGATTAAATGAATGTTAAGGCAGCGCCTAAAGTCAGTGTAGGGGGCACATCAATTAAAGCATATTTACTTGTTTGAACACGGTACAGTATATAATCTCCTGTGAATTCTACGAAACTTGACACTTCCGACTGAGTCAGCAGAGAAGAGGCAGCATCCTTAAGAACAACAGTAAAGCAGAGGACAATGATGAAGCTTGAATAACAAAAAAACGTCATCTCCAACCCAGCACTGTGTATCCATGGAGTCACACAGTTGTCAGCTTCACATGTGAGATGTGACTGAGCCCTCTCTCTCTCTATAGAGTTGCACATGAGGATGGTAGGGGGTACTAGCGGCACAATAATGGGTCGCATTACTTGAGGTTAGCTGGTCATCTGAGATGATATGACAACTTTAAATGACGACCACGAAACAGAATCCTTTACTCTGTAATTTTTGCTTGATTCGACCATTTTAATAGCGGACCAAGTGACCGACCAATCACGTTTTTTCACCTCATTCCTTACTTCACCTGTGTACCCTTTACTTGAATTTGTGCCCCCCCTTCTCTTAAGATTTCCCCCTCACAAAAAGAAAACTCCGTACTTTGATTTTGTATTCATAGGGACAGAGCCGTAGAGGTAGAGCGTATCAATCTTTTCCAGATTCAAACTTTCAAGTTTGAGACCCACAGAGGACTGAAAATTCTATTCTAATTCATCATAATATTGCTGCCTGCATGTGTGTTAATTAACCTTTTCTGAGCTTTTCTAATATGGTCGTCTATCACATTGTCATGCCACACACTAACTTCGTTTCTTCTTCTTCTTCTTTTCTCTTTGTTTTTTTTTAATAATTGGAGAAATTTGGGGCTCCCATCTTTATATATGGAACATGCATCCCCGTTTGAGTGCATATCCACGCGACAGGTGGAACGCAATTGGCTGGGGAAGTCATCATCACTTGTATAACCGTAAGCAAATGCACACGCTCTTTTTATACAAAATTAAAAAAATAAAAAAGGAACGCATACGCCCTTTAAGCTTTAAGACAGTCACTCTAATGCGTTGGGAAGCACATGGTGTATATTCTTCAATCTTCAAAAGATATTTTATTTTAAAATCCATGATCTATAATTATTAAATTTGAAGTAAAATACTCCCTCTCGTTATTTTAAAACAATAATTATTTGTAATTAATAAGTTAAGCATTTGTGATACTTTTTGAAAAAACATCACTACTAGTTCATGATTAACGTAATAAATCTGTCTAGATGAATAGACGTATCATGAAGGAACAATTGATATAGTAGAAGAGAGATAATTTGACCTTATACCTAGGCTTTGGAGTTAAAAAAAAAAAAGAAACTCCTAACTAGATCTCATATTTCGAACCAACTAATTATTTATATATATTTTTTCCATATTCAAAAAGTAAACATTTGAGTTCATAAGAGCGAACAAAAATGAAAATATAAAAAATACAGTTTTTAAACAAAAGGAAATTAGAGGTTATCTCAACCTCAATCCTTTTAAAAAAAAAAAAATTGAAGTGTACACAAAAATTTGCACACTTTTTGAACGATGAGGCCATGAGAGTGGCCAGCCTTTCCCCCTACTCAACCCAATGGAATCTCATCGTACTTAGATTTTAAGATGATGTGTCTGCTTCTCTTGTCTACAAATTACCTCTTCCCATCTCCCTCTCCTTTCTAAACTCCTTCTCCACTCTTAATCTTCCATTCCATCCTCTTCTCTTTGCTCACAATGTTGAAATCAAAATCTAGAGACCTCCCAGATTGTTCATATCCAAATCCACCTATAGTAATACGCCCAAGTTCCACCACACCAAATCACTCCCTCTATCTCTCAAACCTTGACGACCAAAAGTTCCTCAGATTCTCCATTAAGTATTGTTATTTGTTCACCAAATCTGTGAGCTTCCATGCCTTGAAGCTTTCTTTGTCCAGAGTTCTTGTGGATTACTACCCATTAGCTGGCAGATTGAGATCCGTTGATGAAGGTCAAGGGAAGCTCCACGTGGACTGTAACTCTGAAGGAGCTCTTTTCGTTGAAGCATTCATGCCCATCACTGTAAATGAATTACTAGAATCTTCCAATTTGCCAAATAAGTCCTGGAAAAAGCTCTTGTATAAGCTTGAAGCTCACAGTTTCTTGGACGTTCCTCCTCTTATTGTCCAGGTTTGATTATTTATTATTATTTTTCTTGCTTGCTTGATCCCTGAGGAAAAGCACATAATATATTTACTTCATGACTTATGCATGGAAGTTAAAAAGTGTATATAAATGGAGTTTGTTCTATTACCAGACCGTGTGTGTTTTACTGTCAGAAGTTTGAATTAATGTGTATATTTTTTTTTTAAAAAAAAGTTTATGATTAGATGTATTTCTTCAAAAGGCTAGTGTTCAGATTTCTCGGAAAGCTTGCACGCATTATTGTCTCCAAATGGTTCGGTGATTACCTGTAATGATTACAATTGCAAGCAATCATCGATGTCATTGATCAGCTTTCTCTTTTAACACACAATCCTTCCCGCAAATTATTCCTTTCTCGATACACATGAAATCAATTAACTCAACAACCACGGTTAAGGAAAAAGAAAAAGAACAGAGAGAGGACCAAATCTTTAATTTTCACGCCTTCATGAAATCTGGATGGCAACTTTTTACCTTCCCTAGTCATAGTCATAGCCTATACGTTTACTTTCAAAATCATCATATTTCAAAGGTGGGATCTCTGTGCTGAAATGCTGATCATTCACATGCCTCTTTTTGTTGCTTTCACCAAAGTGTGTGTGTGTGTGTAAAAATAAGGCTAATATTTAAAATTAATTTTAGCTGAAATGACCAAAATGCCCTCATCGAAAACAATTCTTGTTTACAGGTAACGAGTCTCCAATGCGGAGGAATGGTGGTGTGCACCGCCATCAACCACTGCATATGCGACGGCATAGGGACATCTCAGTTTTTAAAAGCATGGGCCCACCTAACCACATCACCAGAATGTGAATTACCAATACCACCCTTCCACTCTCGAGACCTCCTTAAGCCTCGAAATCCACCACAGGTAAAGTATTCCCACTCGGGATACACAAAAACTAATCACAACAACACATCATTATCATCATCGTCTCAGGTGGACCTGGTAAAGTTGTTGCAGTCACAGCCCCTGGTGGCCACGTGTCTCACATTCACATCATCTCATCTTCTTCATCTGAAGAAGCAGTGCCTTATAAAGTGCACAACCTTCGAAGCTCTAGCCTCTCACACGTGGCGCTCTTGGGTTCGTTCACTCAACCTATCCCCTACCCTTAACGTGAAGCTACTTTTCTCAGTCAATGTTAGGAAAAAGCTTAACCCAGAAATCCCTCAGGGGTATTATGGGAATGGATTCGTGTTAGCATGTGTGGAGAGCACAGTGAAGGAGTTAGTTGAGGGAGGTATTGACATTGGAGTGAAGTTGGTGCAACAAGGGAAGGGGAAGTTGGACGATGAACATGTGAGGTCAATGGTTGACTTGTTGGAGGACAAAATGGTAAAAACGGATTTATCAGCTAGTTTGGTGATATCACAGTGGGCGAAGCTAGGATTAGAGGAGGTGGATTTTGGAGGAGGGAAGGCCGTAGAAATGGGGCCATTGACAAGTGATATTTACTGTTTGTTTTTACCGGTTTTGGGTGACTCTGATGCGGTAAGAGTTATGGTGTCACTTCCTGAGGACGTGGTTGAAAAGTTCCAGATTTACATGAATGAGTTTTATAATAATAATAATAATATTTCGGATAACGATAATAATGATAGAGCGGGAAATGGACATGTTCGTAATGGATATCATCCTCAAGCAACTGGTTTATCCGAATGACGTCTATAAATATAATATAGTAGCTTTATTTATATATATCCGTTTGATTTATTTTAAGGGCTTTATTATTTATTATTTATAAAGGGGAGAATCTATATGTAATCGAGATTCGAGGTTACGTTTATGGAGTCAATGAGTTTGTGTGCGTGTATATTATTATGTATAAAGGAAAAGAACTAGCATTTCATCTTACTCATCTCATGTCTGAACTTTTTTGAAGCCGGCTTGTGTATTCTCTGTTATTGTTGCTATGTACGACTTTTGTGAGGAGAAGAAAAGGAGGAGGGCGTAAAACAGCATTAAAAGAGGGGAAGGGGGGGAAATGAAAGGTTGTACGCGTAGGCATAGGTGTGCGTTGCAAGTTGAAACGCAGACGTCGTTTTCCGGCTTTAGTCTCATGAAGCTCTTTAGCGTACAAGCTTTACTATTGTGTTATAAGCATAGTTGAAAAAACCGGACCAACCCGGGTGGTCGGACCATGAAACACTCTCAAAGCCGGTTCGGGTGAGGCATTAGCCTGGCTGTGCAGTTAAACCGGCGGAGAACCGATTCAACCCGTCCAAAGCCGGAGGTTGAACCGGTTCTCCATTTTTATTTTATTTTATTAAAAAAATGTTATTTTTATTTTGTTATAATTCACCTAATTACCAACTTTCACTTCACTTAATTTTATAAACTAGGAAACTATAATATTTTAAATGCTATTATACTTGCATATGTTTAATATTTAATTGTTATTGCTCTTAGTATTTGTATTTTAGTCTGTGTATTATAGAATAATATTTATACTTTCACGCTTGATCAACTAATATTTTATATTTTTTCCTCTATAAAAATATTAAAATATTCATGTTTGATGAATCATGCTATAATGAACTAATATGTCAAAACACAGTTCACAATTGATAGAACAATTTCTCAGATATTTGTATTGATCAACTAAGCCACACAATACAAAATGTTTATGTAATGATTCACAAAGGAACCAGTATCTGGATCAGAATACAAGTATAGAAGTATGAAATCACACAGAGAAGAGAATAACAGATTCAGAAGAAGAGAATACATAACAGAGAGAGTACAGAGCAGAGAGAGAAGTCAATATCATTCCACATACTCGACATAACCCCTTCCCTCTCTCATCTAACAGAATATAACCACCTAACTCTCCCTCAGTTTCCACGTGGCACGCTTCACTCGTTCACCACGCCTCAGCCCACCATCCTCTGGACGGCCCAACTCCTGCTGATGTGTCACAGTGCCCCCATGTGCGAAAGAGACATGTCCTCAAGGTCAAAAGAAGGATAATTTTGAACAAAGTCCTCCACAAATTCCCAAGTGGAACTATCTAGGGTCTCCCATTTAATCAAAATCTAAGAAACCCACCCGTTATTATGTTGAACCACACGAGAATCCAGGACCTCCAAAGGTCTAAGAATAGGCCCCTCAGGAACAGATAAAAGAGGTAATGGCATATAAGGTGTGGTAATATCTCCCTGGAATTTCTTCAAAACGGAAATATGAAAAACAGGATGAATCCTAGCATGCAAAGGAAGCTGTAAACGATAAGCCACCTTCCCAATTCTCTGAGTCACCATGAAAGGAACAAAATAATGCATAGCTAATTTGTGATTCTTCCTCAATGCGACAGAATGCTGACAATATGGTTGCAGTTTCACTAGCAACAAATCACCCACCTCAAACTGAGCATCAGTCCTCAACTTATCAGCCTGATGCTTCATACGAATCTGGGCCCTTTGTAAATTCCGTTTAAGCTGATTCAAAACATGATCACGTAACAGCAAGCGAGAATGTAAATCCACAGGAATCTTAGATAACCCAGTAGCTGGTACAATAGATGGAGGATCACGACCATACAAGGCTTTAAAAGGTGTCATACCGATAGCCGTATGATACGACGTATTATACCAAAATTCAGCCCAAGGTAAATACTCCAACCACAAATTAGGGCAATCAAACACAAAACATCTAAGATACATCTCCAAACACTTATTCAAAATTTCAGATTGACCATCCGACTGAGGATGGTAAGCCAAACTCATATTCAACTTAGTTCCATGAGCAGCATGTAAAGCTTTCCAAAAAGCACTCAAGAAAACCTTGTCCCGATCAAAAACTATAGATTTTGGACCCCATGTAACTTTACCACAGAATGAAGGAAAACATCAGATACCTGCTGAGTTGTGTACTACCCCTTAAGTGGCATAAAATGCGCATACTTAGAGAGACGATCCACCACAACAAAAATAACAGAATAGCCTTTCACCATAGGTAAGGACGTGATAAAATTGATAGCTATGTCTTCCCAAACATCCACAGGAATCAGCAAAGGAGATAAAAGACCAGCAGGATGTGTCTGGAGACTTTTAGCCTGTTGACAAACGGCACATTGTCGAATAAAATTCCTAATATCACGCCTCATATGGTGCCTATAAAACTGAGCAGCAATCCGGTAAAATGTACGAAGTACGCCAGCATGCCCACCCACTGCCGAAGAATGAAACTCAACCAAAATGCTTTCAATAACCTGTCGCTGATCCGTAGGAACAAATAAACGACCTTTCTTGAACAAAAGGCCATCTCTAAGATCACAATCCGGGAACTGAGATGAATCAGCGAGAAAATGACGAATGTGATCTTGCATAGCAGAGGAAGCCTTTAAAACAGTCATAATCTGGTCTAGAACAGTAAAATTAAGACGCATAAGAGCCATACAAGAAACACGAGACAAAGAGTCAGCAGCCACATTATGCTTACCGGGTTTGTACTCAATAACAAAATCATACCCCAACAACTTAGTTAACACGGCTTCTTGTTCTGGGGTTTGAATAGTCTGATCACATAAATGCTTTAAACTTTCATGATCAGTCCGAATAATGAAATGATGGCCGACCAAATAATGCCGAAATTTAGCCACTGCCTGAATAATGGCATAGAGCTCCCGGCTGTAAGTAGACTGAGATTGCATCCTAGCTGAAATTTGCTTAGAAAAGAAAGCTATGGGATGTCCATTTTGACTCAACACAGCGCCTATCCCCTTACCTGAAGCATCAGTTTCCAAGACAAATGACTGCTGAAAATCCGGCAATACTAGTACTAGGGCTTGGGTAAGAACAAATTTCAAATGGTCAAACGTCTGTTGGGCCTCCACTGACCAGCAAAAAGCATCTTTCTGTAACAGCTTAGTGAGAGGACTAGTTAACTGAGCATATTGGCAAATAAAGCGCCGATAATACCCCGACAAACCCAGAAATCCGAGCAACTGAGAAACGGATGTTGGAACCGGCCAATTCTGTATAGCAGCCACCTTAGCAGGATCCATCTCCACACCTGCTGCAGAAATCACATGCCCAAGGTATTCAACACGTGTCTGCCCAAACGAACACTTGGACAATTTTGCAAATAATTGTTACTCAGCCATAATTTGCAATACAATTTCCAAATGTTGGAAATGTTGTTCCCAACTCCTGCTATATACCAAAATATCATAAAAAATTATAAGCACAAACTTGCGCAAAAATTTCTGAAAAACTGAGTTCATAAGAGCCTGAAACGTAGCCGGTGCATTGATTAGCCCAAACAGCATAACAAGCCACTCGTAAGATCCCTGATGCGTCCTGAAGGCAGTCTTCTCACTATCCTCCTTAGCCATCAAAATTTGATGATACCCTGACCTAAAATCCAGCTTTGAATAAAACTTGGATCCCCCAAGCTCATCCAACAACTCATCTACCGTAGGCATCGGGAAAGAGTCTTTGACGGTAATAGAGTTCAAGGCTCTATAATCCACACAAAAACGCCATGTACCATCTTTTTTCTTAACCAAAATAACTGGTGCTGAATAAGGGCTAATACTGGGCTGAATAAAACCCTCCTGCAATAACTCCTTCACCATTTTCTCAATAGCATCCTTCTGACTGAACGGGTACCGATGAGGCCGAACCTTCACTGGCCCCTTACCCTCCTTAATAGTGATCGATCTGATGCTCATGGCCCTTATCCGGAGGTAACCCTGTAGGTTTAGCAAACACCTTTGGATAATGGAGCAATAACTGACGTAAATCACCTGGCATATCCTCAGCTAAATCCAAGCTATCACCTTGAATCTCCACCTGAACATCCAGATGCATCAAAAACAGCTTAGACATAGCCTGTGTGTGCACCAGCCGTTGCAACTGGTGAAACTCAGCTCTGGCCACTGCTGGACCTAAACTCCCATACAACGTCATAAATTCGCCCTTATTAAATAACTTGATCTTGGCACTACCGATGGTATAATCTGCAACATGAGGCCCCACGTAGCCAACCAAGTTGGGCCAATCACGACATCCGAACCAGCAATAGGTAACACATAAGCTGTTAACTCCAAAGTATGACCTTGGATCTGAAGCGGCAACGCTTGAATCAAGCCCTCCCCCTTCATAGCATAACCATCACCTATCATCACCCGTACACACCCCATAGCCTCAATAGGTAACTGCAAATGCTTCACAATTCGTGGGTGAATGAAACTATCAGAGCTCCCTCCATCTAACAAGATCTGAACCCGAGTAACTTGAATCACACCCTCAAACCGAATAGTAGCCTTGCCAAGACGACCTTGAAAAGCATGGAGAGATAAATGGTGAACAGACATACTTTCTCCCTCATGACCACCGATTCCCTCACCGTGACCCTCAGCTTCGGACTCGTCCTCGCCATCCTCAGCGTCCATGAGCATTAATTGCTTGTTTTGACAACGATGATTAGGAGAAAATTTTTCATCGCAAGTGTAGCAAAGGCCCTTCTCCCTCCGGATTAACATCTCGGCCGGAGTCATTTTTTTTATCTGAGGAAAAGGCTTCGTCGAAGGAGTAGGAAGCAACGACGATAAGGCACTCTTGGGTGAAGCACTCGTGCTAGGGGAATTCTATCCAGAGCTAGGACTATTCTTGAAATCGGACCCACCATGAGTTGGGCCGTTAAAAGTGGACTTGAAATGACTTCCACTTAAGCCCACCTTTTTGTCAAATAATTTGGCCAACTCAACTGCCCTCAAAAGAATGCTGGGCTTTTGGGCCATAACATCACGTTGCACCTCCATCTTAAGCCCACCTGTGAAACAATCCAACATGGCATCATCAGTGATGCCGTCCGATCTATTCGCCAGTACCATGAAGTCTCTACAATATTCTTCAGCACTGTCACTTTGCATCAGCTTAAACAATTTCATCCTAGGCTTCTCATACAAAGAAGGACCATATTCACCCTCAATAGCCCTAACCAATGAACTCCAAGAATTGATAACACCAGTCTTCTGCAATAACTGAAACCAAGGCACCACATCGCCTTCGAAATTGACTGAAGTGATGATCACACACTGCAAATCTGGAGTTCCATAGTATTGAAAATACTACTCTGCTCTGAAAATCCATGTCATAGGTTCAGTCCCGCTAAATTTCGAAAAATCCAGCTTAATATGTTTGGAAGAGCAACCATTAAAATTGCCATCGCCGCCACTCTCATGACCTCGATGCTGATACGATGAACCACTAGGATCTGGATAGCGATGCACAGAATTCATATTCCGCGCCATTGATTCCATAACAGCTTCCAAACGTTCCAAATGAGGATTTGGAGCTCGAGCCAAAACCTCCAATGCTTGTTCCAACCGATCGAATCCACCATTCGCATGAGCTTCTAATTCCTCCAATCTCGCCTTCGAAGTATCTTCGACAAGCGTAACATAATCCGTCAACTTCTTCATTTCAGCTTGCATATCCTTGAATCTTGTCGCTTCTGCCATAGCTACAGCTCAATGAAAGCACCAAATGTAATGAACTAATCTGTCAAAACACAATTCACAATTGATAGAACAATTTCTCAGATATTTGCATTGATCAACTAAGCCACACAATACAAAATGTTTATGTAATGATTCACAAAGGAACCAGTATCTGAATCAGAATACAAGTATAGAAGTATGAAATCACACAGAGAAGAGAATAACAGAGTTCAGAGGAAGAGAATACAAAACAGAGAGAGTACAGAGCAGAGAGAGAAGTCAATATCATTCCACATACTCGACATAACCCCTTCCCTCTCTCATCTAACAAAATATAACCACCTAACTCTCCCTCAGTTTCCACGTGGCACGCTTCACTCGTTCACCACGCCTCAGTCCACCATCCTCTGGACAGCCCAACTCCTGCTGATGCACAATCATGCATGATTATCTACATTTACATTTTAATATTATATTAGTGATTATTTATGTTAATATCAATAAAATTTTATTATTTTAATATAACCGGTTTGACCTCCGTCTGACCCCGATCCGATCATTGACCCTTAAACTAGTGCCTCGTCCGGTTCGATGTCCGGTACGATTTTTTGAACCTTCTTATCAGTTTCACTTCCTTTCCTTTTTGTGAGAAGTGATATCCTCCTACCATAGCCAACGACTAATCCTTATGAGACCTAATGATTATTAAAATGGGTTTTGTCTCTTCCAAAAAAAAAAAGCTTTTTACATACATCTATCGAACATTTTCACGCTCATTCATGATACAAAGTAAAACCTTGGTGAGAAAGGAAGGAAGTGAGATGTGCTTCCTATATGTATCCCATAACCCAGGATATTATATTTGTATATAGTACACTAGTGTGTGGTAGGGCAGTTAATTAAGTTGCTTTTATTTACAGCAATGGTGTCTTGTATACTCCATTAATTAATAGTTTATATTGATGGCATATTTGATTTCCCGAAAAAGGAGGACATGAAGAGACATTTTGGAGTATAAAATGGCTAGTTAAGCCATCCACTCGCCGTCTCACCCAGATGAGGGGAGAAAAAAAGCTGAGATGCCAAGAAATAAATAGGAAATCGGAATATTGTGTGCATTGCATCTTGATTTGCACCGAGTGGGTGGAATCATGGATGGCATCAACTATACACATATGCCTGTATTATATTTTAAATCATCAACTCACATGCAGCTTTGAAAATATGTATTAATGACACACAAACATATACGGTCAAAAAAAAATACAAGATCAAACTAGAAATCGTGTGAAGACGGCGTCGAAACAATGATTCCAAAATGGCACATACATTTGGCCAACAAAGGAACAAGGAGTATAAATAAAAGTATGAAGATATTCGTGGGGAACAGTGGAACTGGGATTGAGGAGAGACAGAAAGTATAAGGGGATATATGGAAGTGGGTTAGGGGGAATCAAGCACTGTGTTAGCCTTTAAAAGTGGGACTTTATTCGAAAGGACGTTAATGCACGCAGGAGTAATATATGCTGAGGAATGATCGATCCATGTTTGAACCAAAAGAAAAGAATTATCATGTTGAGAAGCAAAATAGTGCAAATATTATTTCAAGGAAGAAATAAAGGATTGGAGATTGGAGATCGATGGGCATTGGCGTGACGTGTAAATATGTATAAAGATTTGCAATAATATTTGTTTGAATTGAAGGATATTATTATATAGTATATAGTATAGCCTTTTTATTTGTGAACCAACCCATTGAGCGCCCACCAAAATCCCCACTTACTGTCAGCTTGTATATATGCGTTTTGATATGATTCTCTCTTTCGTCTTTTAATCTTTTTTTTTTAATTCTTTTAATTTTTTCTTTGGCTCTTTTAAGATCAACTTCAACTCTAACTAACCAGGCACCGGCTTGTTTGTCTGAGAAATAGTAATTAAATAACGAGGAAAGAGCACATTACTGTTGACCGTTTGATACCTACCAACTTTTGACAATGTAAGCATGCCGACATGTTGTCATAATCCCCGCTCGTTTCATATATATCACTCTCCCTAGTCATAGACTTTTACTTATAGCTTCATCCTGTTCCACTCTCACCACCACCTATAATCACTCTATTCTCCCAATATAATTAACATCATGATCTATGGCATTATTATCGTTTTTTTTACTAAAGGGCAATCACTAATAACTGAAGTTATAGGCATGATTAAAAATGCCATTTCCCATCACCAGTAAAAAGAGCTTATATACTAGTGTGATAAAAAACTTTTTATTTCATTATTATTAACATTTCGGCTAGGACGTTGCCTATATCTAATAACCTAATTTTGTGAGGGATTTGGGATGGAATTACCAATTTCATTTGATTCTTAGGAAAGCAAGCTTGATGGCTGGCTGAATTATATTCCCAGGACTTCATATGCAGGGCAGAATATGACATCCAGGTTCAAATGCACTGGAGACATTAACACTCATTCTCATCGAGTACCAATCTCCAACTTCATCAATAGATTACTATCATATTTTACAAAGTCTAAAAAATAAAGTCAGCAGATCATCTTGGTTTTGTTCTCCAATTAATATAATTGCAAGACATATTTGAACGAGTATGAGGTTTAAAATTACAGTTCACATCGTAATTTTTTTTAATGTCATTCGAGAATAAAAGAAACGCCAGAACATCGATCTACTTGTTGAAAGCATTCTTTGAATGGGTTTAGATATAGTGGTTACGCGCGTGCATAATGATAGTAGTAAATAATAATGCCAGCAGCCTTTTCTTTGTGTCTCTATATCAATGATTGCGATTAATTTTATTTTTGGTACATGTGCAAAATCCATAAAATATTTTAAAAAAACGAAGAGGAATTACGTAATGTGTATATATACATGTATCATACATAACCATTATATATATATATATTAAACATGAAAATCTAAAAATTAAACTAACAAGCACTGAAGATTGTGGATACTTAATCACAATTTCTTAAACTCAGATCTATATAATCAACATAAATATTTTAATTGAGAGAATTGCTTCCGCTTGAACTGACATCAGTACTACTTGATTTGTAACATGTCCAGATTTCTATGGTAATCGTACTTCAATTTTGTTACGGGAGCATATATTCTGGCGAACACTAATAAAAATATATTTACTCAAATTTTCAGAGATATGAATTCTCAATAGCAATTACGTAAACTTTATAATTTCTTCACTCAACGCATATGATATTAGAGGAACGTCTCCTTTTCTTTTATATCATTTTCCCTCCTTTTTTTTTAATAACTATTAGATCTTCTTTTAATGGTTCAGATTTGGTGTTTATAATATCATTATTGAAAATCAATTAAAATATATTTTACATAAATCTAAATCTGAACCATTAAAAAAGATCTAGTGGTTATTAAGAAAGAAAATGAGGGGAAATGATGCTTTGCTCTCACGATGAGTATCTGATACAAAAAATTGTTTTGTGATGTTTAAACACAAAAGAAGTTTTAAAATTGTGCGAATTTAACAAAACTTTTATATATAAGCAAACGGCCGTTGCTTTTTAGGGAAGAAATAAGATGATACTCATGAGAAAAAAGTAATAGAAATTTGATTATAGATAATGGTTTTGTTAAATTCGCATCATTTTAAAAACTTTTTTGATACTTAAGCACCACAAAACACTTTTTTGTGTTAAACATTCTTTATATAATTGTTCATTGATAAATTTATACCTTTACCCTTAATTTAATTTTTAATTGATAAGAAGAACAGCACGAAAAACCTTACATCGCAAACTGAATTGATTCGAAATATCCAAATTTCGATAAGAATAAAACCGAGGGAGGAAGGTAACTTAACAAAAATTTATAAGAATAAAAGCAATAGGTAAGTGTTAGGGTACTTTATAGACCCACATGAAACAAATCGAGCGTCATCCACTGTCATGTCATTGCCATCTTAGGATCTCACTTTCTTTGCTTCCTGGCCACATCTTTTAATTTATTTGCTTTTCTTTCTCTCTCTTTTAATTTACTCACAAAAAACACCACATCTTTTGTGTATTATGCAATATTGATCTTTGTCTATTAATATGATTTATCTCTGTTATGTAGTGCGCCTTTTCTTTTTAAAACAAGAAACATAAAGGCATTGTCTTCGATTAGCATTTGATTCTTTTTTGTCCTGCTTTTTATCTAAAAATACAAAAATAAAGCAATATTTTAAATCTCAGTTTTCTCATTTAATACTTTTAAATCAAACAATGCAATTTTGAAAAAGATAAGCATTTTCTCCATTTTTTTTCTGTATTGTTCGTATTGGTTTAAAATTTGAAATTTTGTGACACCCTTGCACGGCTATCTAAAAACTGACAGTAAAAAAAGTGATGGCTTCTTTAAATAAAAGTGATACATAATAAGACCGTACAAAGGTATCTATCTTAGATCAAGCTTATCAAACCCGGACCGGACCGGCCGGGTTGACCCGAAACTTGCCGACCCGATCACTAATCCGGTCTACTTGAACGCCTGACTCGGGGTGGTGGTGACCCGGTAACAACTCGGTTGACTCGGTGTAAACTGGAGCTGACTCGGCTGACTCGCCGAGTTATTTTTTTTTTATTATATCACATTCCAGAAGATAAGCAAAGTTCAGAAAAGATGAACAAAAGAGAAAAGAGAGATGAACAAGAGACGGATGAAAAGAGTAATGGCTAAAAGTAAAGAGGATGTGCTGAGTTCTACAAATATCTGTATAAGTCGATGATCTTGGAAGAGGTTGGCCTCGCTGTAACAGTTGACGAACGCCTTCTTGGTAGTCATCTCCATCAAGGTCGGAGAAGAAAGCGCAAGAGGATCGAAATTGAAAGCGTGAATCGATGGAAACTTGTGTTTGTGGTGTGTGTCGGCTGAACAAAAAGTGAAGAAGAAAAGTAGTGTGTGTCTGCTGAACAAAATGTGAAGAAAAGTGGTGATACTTAGGGTAAAGGTGAGAGGTATTAATGGGCTTGGGTATTGGGCCTTTCTTCAAACAATGGTTATCACATTGCAGCTTTCTAAAATAAGAAGGAATGAGAATATATATTTTAAATATTTAAAAACCTTGCTATGATTTATCCTTTGGATGGTTTTAATATTTTTATTCTTCACCGGTCTGATTCCCGAGATAACCACGGTCTAACCCACTGACCATTGATCTACTGTCTCAACCGGTCTAGTGCTCGGTCCGGGTTTAATAACATTGATTTAAGTAAAATGTTTTCACTCTTTAAAATACAGTACTGCTATCTCTGTTTTGTGCGTGCATGAATTATAAAGGGTAAATGTGCTGATTTAATACTCTATTATTATATGTAAATTGTAACGTCTGGAATTTTCCTATTATACTATAACATTTTAATTGAATTATAACCACTTTCCAATGTCAGAAGCCCAAAAATACGGAAAATTTAAAACTTTTCTTTTAAAACATTAGACCAACCCTCTGTTGGTTGGAATGGGCTTTTCAGACAAATTGAAATAACTTAAAGCTCTTTATAAAATAAAGTGGTTAATAAAACAATTAAAAGAACACTAACTCTCTTAAGGGAGTCTATTCATAATTCATAATACTTAGGAAATTTAGATCTCTTAATAAATTTATACAATTCTATTTTCTATACTTTCTTCTATTAATTTAATAATTTAATTTTACAACATATACAAATAATCTTATTAAAAGATTTACTGCCTCTTGCTTCCCAAATTATAATCCTAATTTCTTCGTCTACTCTTCTTCCCCAGCTAGCTTCTTTCAACCTGCTAAACTGAAAAATGTTTGGGGAAGGGGGTGAGATTGAAAATCCCAATAGCAGTTTCTTTCATTAACTTATATTATCATGCTAGCATTGACATGTATTAATTTCATAAACCTGAACAAATAAACAATTATACATACTTCCTGCGCTCAATGCTCTACCAGCCACTATTAACAATATATTCGTTAACTAGTGGAGACCTCACCTGCAGGATTTCTCGTTATAACATTTAAAGTTATAACTAACTGATCTGGCAAAGGGGGAGCGACCCACCTAAGCCTGGAATATTCCATAAACTCTATGCAGGAATTAACAAGGTTTCTAACCTTCATGCATAATGTAAATTTGCAACAGATATTACAAAATAATACATGCAATTTAATTGTTATTGAAATAAACTACTACCTGAACTCCAAGCTTAGTCCTTATCTGCTCCTTTCCTTTCCATTGACTTTTTTTTCAACTCATGTTACTATCAAGACCTATTAACATTTAATATAAATAATGGATTAATACCTAAACTTCTATATAGTTATTTAGTGTCTCTCTCTCGGATCCTAAAGTGTTAAACACTATCCCATTCTTTGCATTTAGACAATCTATGATCTCATTCATCTGTCTTGGTCTTCCAAAATTAAAGGATGATTTGTTTAGTAGTTTTAGAATACTCACATCATAACTTTTAAAAATATATAAAATATCAAGTTACATTTCAAATTCTTAAGAATTATTTACCATACGCATAATCGAATGCCAATCAAATTATTCCTGTCATTCATTTATTGAATCACCATTATATAAAGATTCAGTTTAAATTTTATACTGACTATGTTTCTTATATACATTAAACACTCAAATACACCTTAGATTTTTCGTTAATTGTCAAACACCTATTAATTTATTTCTAATACAACTACTTAGTATTTCAAGATATAAAGCAGAACTTAAATTCTAAATTCATAACACCTTTGATTAACCTATAAACTCAATTTCCTTTACACCTCAGACAAGCTCCCACAAAATCAATATCATTATCTTCAAATCACTAAACTAATCCTAATCTCATAGACCCTCAACATTAAAATCCTCGCAATCAAATTTCTAGTTCAATTCGCTAACTCCTTATTCAACAAATCTTAACCTAGAGTTGAAACTTCAACACTTCCAACATACTTTGACAATCTAGGGTGCCTCTGTTAAACCTGCAGCTAAGTTCAAACTTATCATAGGTCATAAACTAACAACCTAAACCATATTCTATAAATGTCCACCTTTATACCTTAACCAAGAATCAAAACTTACATCCTATAGGCCAACGCTACTATCCAATTTATTTCATCACCAAATTTAGGTAAACTCACCATATCTTCCAACGATCACTTAACATATTCTGACTACAAATTATTCAGGTCTAAAAAAATCCTTAACTTCACACCTTCCAAATTTGTAGATAATTAAATCACATCTTTAACAATTAGATTTCTAAGAACACATTCTCTTATCCTGCATTATTTTAAAACTTCACTTGGTGGACTCCCTAACGGAATTATATCTTCCCACTTGTAAGATTCTAAAAAAATTCCAGCTTAACTTTAACAATGACACCTAGTCTTTCAAGTCAAAGTAAAATATCAATGGAGGAGATCAAACTCACAATGCAATACAAAGAAACGCATACGTACTTTCTTTAGTGTTTTCTTTTGTTTGCACACTTACGGTCTATTTAGAAATCTCAATAGAAATTACAAATATTTAATACCTCATAACCGAACAAAATAAGGAAGGAGTAACTCAACTTCCAAATTCATACTTAAATTCATCTTCTCTTTAGAAATCGTATTCCTATAAACATTTTATCTCCTACAATCACCGCAAAACTCTCTATGAGTTTCAAAGTTTCCATAAATGCTCTCAATTTAATTCAAGTTAATCTTACAGAAAGATAAGAACTAGAAACAAGAAATGAAGCTTAATCTAAAATCCCAAGTACAGAGCAACATAAATCATGAAAGATAATCATCTTATTTAACTTTAAAACTTCCAATCTTCCTATCAGAACTTTTAACATAAATTTCCAGACAGAACCTACAACCTTTTTATTCAATTCTTAAACAATAAAGAATTATCTTACAATCAATTTTACTTAGTAACTATCTCCTTTAATAATTTAAATTCCCACCATACCAATCACCATCCATAACTTTGGCTCATTGTTCATCACTCATACCATTTACTATTTTAATTTCTTCTTGATTAGACTAAATCTCAGATTAAACATTCATTTTGATGATTCAATCTAGAAGCCACAACTAAACATCATCAATTTGGAACAAAGAACCCAAATCCATCTTCAGTTGTCAGCACCTACCTTCCTAAACTTCACTACCAACAAAACTATAATGGACAGCCACTCGACTTGGGCAAAACAAGAATTAAGATCCATGACTTAAAACAAACATCAACAATAATTTATACTTCCTTAGCCGAACAAATAAGAGGGAAAAACATTGAGCAATTAACCATAACAAGCAACTTCAACCCACTTCCTCCTTCAGCCAATATTAACAACAATCACAAAAGTCTACCACCTTAATAACTCAGAAATCAGTGGCCAAACAAGGAACAGAGTTTCACAGGAACAGGGGAAAACATGAACAAGGAATCAGATGGCAGAGGAATCAAGGGGAAAGAAGAAGAATTGAACACTTATACACAATTAATCATAAATCCTTCATCATCACTCGCCCAATAGAACAAGAAGGAAGAGAAAATAAAACAAATGAAATCACTTCCCTTGACACTAAATAGCGTCGGCCAGCACAGGGGAAGGAAAGAAAATTTGAACAATTACCAATTCACTTACAAATCAACAATCAATCCCTTTTTCTTTTTACCATAAACAGAAACAAAGTCACCAATTTCAAACAACCCAGCAAAAACCCAATCGGGCAGAGAAGGGAGAGAAATCAAAATTGATAAAATGCTAGAACCTTAGAAATCAAACGTGCCTTAGCACCTGATGACGCTAAGCTACTCCTACTCTCTTTTAATCTAAATTTTCATTCGAATTTCGCCCAGAAACTAACGAATTTTCCGACGGGTGAACAGTGCAAGCAAAGAAGAAATTTGGGGAAAACTTGGTTAACGCTACTTCACTGATCAAATTCGTTCTTGGGGTTTGATAATCGAACCATAAGCTTTAGTTTTATGAATTTAGAAACTCAGAAACCTCAGATTTCAAATTGATTTACCCCTCAAACTCGCTTTATCGGACAGGAAAGAGAGAAGAAAACGAAGCAATAAAACTCACCCAAGCTAGAATCCTATCTTGCATGAACAATCGGAGCTCCGTCGCAGGAAAACGGCCTCCATCGACGCCGGTGGTCACTGTGATCGCAGAGAGCAGAGGGAGATCGAAAGAGGAAGCGGAGAAAGTGAAGAACAGAGGGAGGCTCGGGTGGAGGGAGAGAGAAAAATGAGAAATGAATAGGACACGTGGGAGTATATAACTTGATGGGAAGGAGTTGATATTTTTAATTGGTATTTTACCATTTTGCCCATTCTTTTTACTGAAGATATTTTCCAACTAGGGGCAAATATTGTCATTTTCATTTTCTCTTTTTCATTTTCCTCTTAAATAGTAATTTTATTTACCCTCCTCACTTAGAAGTATGTCTGAATTTGTCCCGAAAATAATTTATCTAGATATGCCTAAATTTCTAAATTTACTTATAAGACTTTTTAAATATCAAGCAATACCTCAGAGTTCTAAATATTCCCTTATTTAAATTAATCTTCTAACTATTTTTCCTTAACTAATAAAGAAATTAAACTTTAAAAATTATTAAAAATACAGCTAACCTCATAAATTTATTTATAAGACTGTTTAATTGTTATATGCTGTCCCAAGACTTTAAATAAGCCCTTATTATCTCTTTTCTCCAATTTAAGTTTTATCTCCTAATTATTTCTCTTTATTCCTTAAAGAAAATAAACCTTAAAATTATTAAAAATGCCTAAAACATCATAAATTTATTTTAAATGCTTTTTAATATTTTTAATCAAATTTCAAAAATTCTAAAAATTTCCTTTTTCCTATTTTATGAAATTTGGGATGTTACATAAATTGCTGCCAGCATAAATAACAATTTCGAGTAGCAATTACGGTATTCATCAATTAAATTCGTGGTTTGATTAGTAAGGCAGTTAATTGGTCCAAACTTCCGTTAGAAAGGCTGACGTGGCTTTTTTTTTTGACCTTGTGATGTGGCATGGACAGGTACCATTTTTTATTATTTTTTTACTTTTTTAATTTTTTTATAACAACAGGCAAATAGGGCCTTTGGCTCCCAAACCCAAATTCCCCCCAGTATTCGCCCCTTTTTCTGAGTCCCTGGCTTTCTCAACTGCACCAAGTAACCCGGGTTTTTTTTGTAACAACAGGCAAATAGGGCATTTGGCCCCTAAATCAGGACTTTCCCCGGTATTGGTACCTTTTTCTGAGTCCCTAACCTTCTCAACTGGACAAGGTAATCTGGGTTTTTTTTTGGACCAGGTAACTTCGGGCAACTGACTAATCCGGATTAGAGTTATATACACTATTTGGTCCAGTTGAGAAGGCCAGAGACTCAGAAAAAGGCGTCAGATACTGGTGGAAATCCGGGTTTCGGGGCCAAATGCCCTATTTGCCTGTTGTTACAAAAGAAAAACCCAGGTTACCTAGTAAAGTTGAGAAGGCCAGGGACTCAGAAAAATGGGCCGGATATCGGGGGAATTCCGGGTTTGGGGGCCAAAGGCCCTATCTGCCTCTTGTTATAAAAAAATAAATAATAATAATAAATGCCACATATCCATACGGCCATACCACATCACAAGGTAAAAAAAAGTCACGTCAGCCATTTCTAACTGATGTTTGGACCAATTAACAACGTTACTAATTAAGCTATGAATTTAATTGATGAATATCGTATTTGTTACTCGAAATTGTTATTTATATTGTCAGCAGTTTACATAATTGTAGAGTACTAAATCAGTACCTTTACCCAATTATAAAAGGAACTTTTTTTCCTTATCATAAACTCAAAGTTGGATTTTTAGTGTAAATTGGCATAATTCATACTTGTTATTTAAAATAGGGAAAACGATATTGCAGGTACCTACAGTTTCCACCGATTTTTAATTTGGTACCTATACTTTTTTTCCTTCTATTTTAGTTTCTTAACTTTACTCACTTACTGGAGTTGGTACCTCTAGTTTTGGAAACATTTTAAAGAGCAAAAGGTGAAATAACGCTGTTAAAATTGAGAGGCGGAGGGGAAAAGGAAAATGCACAGCGATCGACAATCATCTTCTCCAAGACGATAATGGTCAGCAAGGATCAGACATGCTAATGATCATCTTCAATAAACACCTGCTAACGTGGTAGTTCATACACATTCATACGAATAAAGACTCTTGCCATATTCTTCACCATTTCTCTTATCTTCTTCCTCAATACACAGATTTTCAACACATTTTGTTTCTTTCCATTTCTCTCTCCAAATTCTTCACAGACCAAATAACAAGCTCAAGTGCTCCTTTTCTTTTCAGCACATCTCTTGTCCACTACAATAGCAATAGCAGCAGTATCCCACACATGTCTTCAAAAAGGTGCCAAGTATAGGTGCAACAACAGCATACCGAAGCTTCGGAAGCTCCAACCACTACCACATGGGCTGGTCGGAGCAAACTTATCATCGGAGGGGCGTCCAGGAGGCATGAATATGGTTGCCGCTTGCCATTATTGTCCTTGTAGAAGATGATTTTTGCTTTTTCTCCCTCCCCCTCTGGATTTAAACGGCAGGTACCAACGCTGTTAACGGTGTAAAGTTAAAATACTTAATTAAAGAGAAAAATAGTATAGTTACCAAATTAAAAATCGGTGAAAACTATAGTACCTACAATATGGTTTTCCCTTTAAAATATAGGTTTAATTACTGTTGAAAATGAGTTTATAAGCCTTTGGCTATAGCTAGTTTTCTGATATTTGTTACTACTCTATTCCTTATTATAAGTTCAACTACTACAAAATTTTTGTTCTTAAATATAAGTCCACTTGGGGGATCAATTAATGCTATTGTGACTATTTTACCCCTATGTTGAAAATAGGGAAGATGAGAGAGAAGATTTATAATGCATAAAATATTATTTTAACACATATTATTAAACGAGGGTAAAGTTGAAATTTTTTTAAAAAATATGATATATTTAATGCTATAACTTCTATTCCTTGGTATGGGAGAAGTTGTTAGGGTGGATTTATAATAAGAAACAGAGTGGTGCGTGGGTTAACCTTGCATCATTTAATATCAGTCAATCATTTTTATTTGTTGAGTCTTGTGTTGGCAAAAAAAATATTAAGTCTTGTGTGAGCTAAATAATGAGAGGCAAGCTAGTTCATTAAGATTGCATGAATTAAGATGAATAACATAACATTACTAAACATTTAATCCTGGCAAGAAAAAAAAACTAATCATAGTCCAGCTCCCTTGTTGTATTCTTGAATCTACACATATACAATTTTAGAGTTTTCTGCTGCAGTTGAGATTCAACATCAATTAATATGTTTAAATCTTAAATATAACCCCATATATTTACAACTGAAATTCTTGTTAGTAACTGTTTACATTAATATTGATAACTCATTTTCCAGAAATTTTTAAATACTTAACTGTCATTCTTGCATGTGTTTTATTTTTTTAAATGCGGTTCTCCCTTTTAAAAGAATGCTAGTACGAGTATTTTATCAATAGGAAATATCGTCTGTTAACATTTCTATATAATAAATATGAAGCTGTGGGCACCAGGCCACTGACATCAATCATTTGCGATATAAAAACATATATTGATCATTTCAGTCTGTCTGGCCCCTTCATTTGATTTGGCCTATTCATCATTCGTCCTCTTTTTCAAATTCAGTTAAATATATATGGAGAGAATATTAAAGCAAAAATGAAAAAAAAAAGTCAAGGCTGAGATATTTAATTAGCAAATGGATAGCTCAAAAAGGCCGAATCCCATGGGCAACAAAAATAAACTAAATCAGAATGTACATACTTCTTCACACTGCGTATTTTGTAAACCAAATCTAAGTTAACTAATATATGTTACTTAACTAAACAATATTTAGTGTGATACATGCATCATAAAACTAATAGTCACATAAATAATACAATAATAGAGTGTAAGTTATTGTGACGAACGCCAAAGCATATCTGGCAAAAAAAGAAAGAAAAAAAAAAAAGAATGCCAAAGCATTGATCAAATTAATTGAAGTCCCAACAATCAATCAAATCATCGAAATATACATGTATCAGGAGAGTGAACCTGTATACATATATTATTTACTATGCGTTTAATGTATATTATAAATATTTAAATAATGTTATAAAAATATTATAGAAAGGTTAATTCGATACTAAAGTAATTAGAGTCCCAAATTTTGGATGTGGGTTATGGCTTGGGCTTTGTGAGCAGGAGGAGCATGAGGTTGGCATTTTCTTCTCTTTCTATAGATTTTGCCTGACAATTTGAAGATCCGCTTGTCTCCCATTTGTTGTGCCACTCATGCTTCCACCAATATATTCGGCCCATCCCCTGTAAGTTGACACCTGGCCCATTCACCTTCTTCACGGGCTTGGTGATTTTATTTTTGTCCCCACGAATTAAGTTGAGGCAGGGATACAAAATATCGGAATAATTATTGTAAGGTCACAAAAAAGAAATTCAAATATCAAAATATTTAAATGGCAACCGAGAAGCTTAAACTTATTGTAATTGTTATTGGACTTCTAGATAATTAAAACCCTTCCATGGAAATTTACAGTAATTCCCCCAAAAACATATTTTTTTATGATTTAAAATGTTGATCATATGGTTAGAAAAGAAAGAGGATGTATGAAGAAAATGAGATAAATTTTTTATGGTCGTTGGTAACTTGGCAATACATATATGAGATCTTCATGAAATTGTTAATAAAGATAAATGGAATAGTACAACACAGGTCCCTCTTGTCCGATTAGGGCTATAATGATAGACAAAGATGAAAAAATTACTTGTCGTCTTTATAGAATATATTAGACACCGAAAGGAAGGACATCTTAATTAAGCAACTAAGCACTCTATATATGGGAGGAAACGTGCTAATAAATTATTAGTCATCATGAATAACTTGTCATCGAGTGCTATGCCTACTAATTAAAGAAGCTACTCTATAGAAGGAAACGTGTCCTATTTTCCCTTTGTCCCAGTATCCCTAGCGGGAGAGGAACCTCATTATTGTTAATGTGGGAGCTCATTATCGTTGATGTGATAAGCCATATAACCTCGGAGTCTGGCAGAATTGGGTTATGATTAAGGTTTGTACATCAATACTTCTGACAAAAAGTCCCTTCTTGCCTTGTGGCTCCAGAATTATTGGAAGATTTTGTGTATAGAGATGGACACACATATATATACTGAGAATTTGATTGGTATATAATGATGGTTACTTTGGTGTATAATAGTATATATTCTTTTTTTTTTATACATAATTTTTAGGAAATGGGTTTGGCTCACCCACAATCCAAGGGCAGGGCCCCCAACTCATGTTCCATTGGGGCCTGTTCCTGTGAGTTCCTGGTTGGCAAGCCGCCCAATCCACACAGGTAGGTTACGCTTAACTTCACTAAGCTATGGAGATGCCTCCCTAAGCGCTGCGACTGGAGCCACAACAAAGTGGCATTTCTCAGGGATCGAACCCTCGTCAAGATGGTCGAAGTCCAACCCCCTTTATTAGCTGAACCAACAGACGATGGATCATAATAGTATATATTCTTGATCAATGTTATGTGGATATAGTAGTGCTTTTCTCGGCTTCCAGGGAACGGAACAAGTACTTAGATCTGTTGCCAATGATGGCTTCAAAGAGAATGGGCCGCAATGGTGGGTCATCGAACCACCTTCCTCTTTTAGAGATATTTTTTTACCATACCACATTAAGGTTGGCAACAGTATATATACCATATAGATAAAAAAAAAAAAAAAAAGTAGCAGCTTGATTTCCTATCTTTTTGCTAAGGAGGATTCGTTGGCTTTATATATAGTAGTTTTACTATGCTGCTTGCTGCTTTTGTCTTAATTGTCTGTAGGATGTAGCTACTTTGTTGTGTTGTAGGGTTTGCTTTCTAGTATTAATCATGATATATTGTTAGTGTGCTGCTTTTACAAATTGATTTGTTCTAAATATAAGAGTTAATTGGATTGACTTTTCTTTCTAAATATAACATATTTCTTCATTTTTCTCTAAATTAACTTGCGTAACTCATATATAATACATACAAGTTTTTTAAAAACACTATGTAATGTATATTTTTATTTAGTAGTTTATTTGTTAAGGAATTTTAGGGTCGGCTCTCTTTTCTCCCCCCTCCTATCTAACTTTTGGGGTGGCGGGAGCTCTTCTCTCGCGCTGTGCAGGTTTTTTTCACGGCATTTCCTTCCCTAATTCCAACTAGGGATGGAGACATCCGTATTTTACATCGATCTGCTTTTATTTTCATGTTTCTTTTGGTTTTTATGGTGGTGTTTTGTCTATGCGGAAATAAATTGATTTGGGGGTTTAGTAGATAACAAAACTCATTTGGTAGCTTCAATTCATGATTGTAGGGGTCAAAATTTGGTGACTATAGCCTTACATATTGTTGGCCCTATCTTTCATAAGAGTGTTATAAGTTGTTGGCAATGGCGAATCCTGCTAAACGTATTTTTGGATCAAGACCGTGTTATTAGTTGTGCAGTCGACAACGAAAATTTATTCTACCCAATCTTTATCTTTCGTGCTGGTGTTTGTGGATTCTTTTGTTTCTCTAAGACCTGTTCATGTAGATTCTTCAAAAACCAATTTGATTTGTTTATTGCTGATAAGAGGTGTGAATCCTTTGGGATGGTTCTTCGACCAATAACTCCTTACAATTGTTTTGTTGCTGATGATGTCATTTTTCTACCCTTAAATTCTGACAAATGTGGTAAGGTTCTTAGTGGCGGTGGCTCCCTCTTACCTATGTTAGGTTATGAATGGGTTTCTTTTTGTTGACATCTTATTTTGTACTCCCCCCGATCATAATTATAAGATCACTTTGACTTTTGTTTTGGAGAAATTAAGGATGCAAAATTAATCACTTTAAATTGTCTATAATTGTATTTTTTTTCTCAAAACTAATTTATTCTACCTATAAACTAACATATAATCTAATTACATGTGACATATATTATAATTTAGTGGTCTAATTTGCTTCCTTAACTTTTACAAAAAAAGTCAAAGTAATCTTTTTTTTAGGATCGGAGGAAATTTTTTGTATCTCTCTTTTCCTTAGTTTAATGAAATAATATATGTTATTTGACAAAAAAATTAAGTAGTTTATTTTAGTTTCATCAATACATTTAAATTATTCAATTTGGCCTTATATTAAGAATGAGATGTAGTATGTATGTATGTAGTCTTCGCTCTCGTTGATCCGTGGGATTTGTTACGTTGCATATATGTCAAGTGAAATGGAGTATTCAGTTTGACATAGCAAAAAAAAAAAAAAAAAAAAAAACAGCGACTACCCACTTAACTGATCACGATAGCTGATGAGGGCCCTCGAATCGGTTTGAGCAGAGAAGATATGAGTTATGATCCCTACCGACATTATAGGTCTCTTCAAAAATGGAAATTGAAATGAACCAGTGACATGGTGCCCACTAATATTTATCACACAACCAAAACCGCCTCGTATATAGTATGTCCAAGTTTAGAGAACATACACAGTGCACACGTAATGACCGCATAAACCAGCACTATTTTTTTCTTCTTTTTTCCGTGAGACTAATTAATTATTGTAGGAAACTAGAAAAGTTATAGAAACAAGAAGCTAAGCTAAGAGCAGAAACGGCGGTGGTGGATAGTGTGTGGTAGATGGCAGAGGCCAGAGGAAGAGCAATAAGAACCCTAATTAAGGACAAACGAGGAGATGGAGATCACGAACTAGAATTACGATATATATAAGAAAATGTTAATGTTAATATAATGGATGTAATGGTGCAGTAGGGTCCCTCGGTGGCCAGTGTTGGATTTCATGGCCATCAGTTTGAGAAAGCATATATTCTCCTGTTCCAATGCCTTGTCTTCTTCTCATCTCTCCTACTTTTTAGTCCCACACCATGCTTTTTCACCTGCTTTTCAGGGTTTTGCCAAAACTAACACTTCTTCTCGCAATACACTTCATTTCATTATTAGTATTCTCATTTATTTTTACCATTTTCTTCTTCTTTTTCTTTCATGAGGTTAATGGATATAGACATACGCTCGGATCTCTAATAATTGAAGTAAAAGGAAATTGTGGGTCTATAACTCCCCAAATTATTCAATTAAAGGAGGATACCCCCCCGCGGGGCGGGGCTTTTTCAAGATATGAAAGAAGAGTTGGAGTATGCATGTAAATCAAGTTAATCATGACTTGAGGGTTTTGCAACACCCCTCCGGATTTATTTACAATCACTTTCAATATTTGTATTACAGAGAAAAATAACCTTGAAATTTAAAAATTTAACAACTTTTTAGCTTTTTACCTCTTTAATATACTTATTTAGTCACCTGATCATATTTATAAGGCACTTCCAACATATAGATTAATAATGAAAACCTTAAACCTCATTGATTATATTTTAATATTTAACAATTTTTTAAAGTTGTCCATATTTAACATACATTATGTACACCACAATGAGAGCAAAATCAACACATAATAAATGAAGGGTGGAATAATATATTCACATGAAAAATTTAATGACATGCCCTATATAAATAGAACCAAATAAAACATCATTTCTCTTTCCTATAAATAGGACCATAGGATCGAAGTATCATAGATGCCATCAAAACATAGTCTTCACAACAATAAAAGAAGTATAAAATTGTACTCATCTTGTCCTACTTATAAGGCACGGAGAGAAGTTCTTATCTTATTCTATTTATAAATCATGTCATTAAATTTTTAATATAATAAGATGTACAATGCCACCCTTCATTTATTGTATATTGACTATATTTTAATGTGATTTATTATGAGTAAAATTGACATGATTTTTTTATTTTACCCTTACATCATTTATTATATACCACATCTCTCCCCCTCTTTGCATCTTAAACTCTATAAGGGTAAAAATGAAAAAAAAAACATTTATTATCTTAACTTTTTCATATTACCTTTTATATGAACAAAAAAGCTTTCATAATACATCTTATAGTCTGAACCAGAGGGAATATTAGATATTAAATATGGTTAAAGTTGAAAGGTTACCAGATTTTAAGGTAGAGTAAATGATGTTTAATGTTTTCTTTAGTTTGCTTGAAACATGCTGAAAGTGACTTATAAATAGAATCAGAAGAGTATCTTCATATGAAATATTTAATGGCATGAATTATAAATATGACAAAAGAAAAATTCCTTCTACCTATGCTCTATGCTCTGTAAATAGTGCCGGGCTTGAACATGTATATTTTATACAAGTATATAATGAATATGCACGGAGAGAGACTCGCTAATTAATAGCCCCGATCGACCAGACGACCACAATTACTCAGTGATGTACTATAACTTTATACAATAAACAAAAAATTGATTCTGGGAAAGTGGCAATTATTGCATGTGTCCTTATTTATATATGTATGATTCTAATAATTACTCGAGGACAAACTCTCGACATGAACTCATAATTCAAAAAAGAAGAAAAAGTGAGAAAGGTTGCTGAAAATGTTGGACGAATAATGCCATAGGAAGAAGCATATATCACTAATTAATAAGAAAGTCCTTAAAGACCAAAGGCCTAGAAATATCAATCTCTGGCTAGTGGCTAGAATGATCCTAGAGAAAGAAAGGCACTCAAAAAACAGAAAATAAAGGAGACGCGATGAACCGCAAAGGGCTAATGGGTGTAATAGTCTTTTGAATTGAATGTGATATTCAAGCGAAGAGCAGAAAGAACACTAAGTAGGAATCTTTTAATCACGTCATTAGCAAGGAAAACCGTGATTTTAAACTCCTATGTACTTTCGCATTGGTGAAAGTAAATGACTCGAATATGTTATATCTGCAACTTGGAAGAACTTTATCATAAAGTAGAGTTCCATGATAGGAGACTCGTCCCAATAGGATTATTGTTTAAAGACTAGGAGAAAACGTTGTTCTTTAATATAATGATGGAGTAATGAAAGCTTTTAAAGCCAATAACGATCACTTATAACATTATTTTGCGGGGTTGTAATAGACTTAATTAATATTATTAGATTGTACATAAGTCTTGAAATAATGTTAAGGTAACTACCATGTGACTTAAAGATCATGGGTTGACATCTTATAAACAATCTATTTACTTATTAGGATAAAGCTGTATACATCTATCTATTCTTATATCTCATCATTAGTTTAGCCTTGTGCCATATAAACCACCCTTTTTCATATAAATTTTGATTTCCTGTTGAGCCAAGCTATTTTTGTTCCAATCATCATTAGATTGATTTGATATGTTATAATTTAAAGATGAAAAGTTGGTTACGTCGGTCAACAAAATTGTATGAAAAGTAGGCTATGTGGCCTGTCCCAAACTATATCTTGAGCCACTATGAATAAAGGTCTCTCGTAGTCATGAGAGAATTGGGTGATTTTGAGAAAGGGAAGGCCAAAAAGAATCTGGCAGTATCTTAATCGATCTGCTTCAGGGAGATGATTTTAGAGAGATATATATATATATATATAGAGAGAGAGAGAGAGGGAAGGCAAAAGCCAAATTAACAAAGCGAGTTCTTTTGAATTGTGCATTGAAAAGTATGCATTTTGAGGCCCTCAGCTTTTGGTTTTGATGAGAACAAAGCAGGGATCTCTCTCAAGCCTCAAGGACGTACTGTTTTAACTTGGTCGACTGATCAGTTCATCGATTTCAGCACATGAATGGAAAAACAGCACGCATTTAATTAAGGACAAACCCATACCCTTGTCTGACGGACGATATGTGGGAGAATTAGCAGCAGCTTTATACGCTGTATTTATAATCTTGTATTTTCAACACCGCCAATCTATTATTTTATTACTTTATTCTCATATTCACACCCCCAGATGGCCAAATCCAGTCGAAAAGTTCATCACCACATAAAATAACAAAACTGTTACTATGCATTGAAATTAATTTTCTTTCTTGAGCTATAGGTACATCTCACATCTCCTTTTCACCACTTGCAAATGGATCTCGGAAAATAGCGAGGGGTGGGATGAGATAAAGGTGATGACATAGGTTGTACGTGTACTTATACATACATACATATGATTTGATTAGATTCAAGCATTGTTAGGCTTAATTGGTAACAACTTTCTCAAAAACTTTTTTCATTCACACAGACTCTAACTCTAGACGTTTTATTTAAAAGCTGTCAAAACTCATCCCATTAGGACAAGCACCAGTTAATGACAAGGGATGTACATTGATGATCAGGGAAAAATAAATATTTTTAAGCTAAGGAAGATAGTGGGAAATGCTTGTTGGATATTGGAACATGAATTAAGAAAATATATATAGAGAGAAATAAAATTGAGGTATGAGGAGGAGGATTGAGATGGCGCCAGAGAAAAGTGGTAAAAGCAAAGTGAAGCTCGCCCATACCGATCTGCTCTCCCTCCCTCCTCCATCATCTTTTCGTCTGATGTGAACTATTCAGAGCTACCTTATATATTAATGTGTTTCTCTCTCTCATTGCTGCACCATTTCTCTTGTTTATTCATTTTTAGTATTTTTTTATTCCCCTTTTGTTGGCTCTAGCTGGCCCTGGTATCTCACTCTGATATGTATCAGTAGTGTTTGTGTTGCCGAGGACTCTAAAATAAACGGCCTAGCACAGTACATTACGCTTACTATTTTTTTGTGGCCCTGTAATTTTTCACGAAACCTTAAACGTACCTGATTTTTTTCTATAGCTTATGGTTGTGGTTAGCTAGGCCAAGGTCAGTAATATATGTATGTGTGTGTGTGTGTATTTATATATATCACATCCACTATACAGCATTGGGTGTGTGTGGAGTGCACTGTCGTGCCTTATTTTAATATTTATACATGGTTTTTAAATTCTACGTTGAGTGGTTAATTAAGAGGGATTAAAAGATAAGTAAAATAGATAAAAATTAATTAGCTGGATATAATATTTTTTTTATATACATTATTATCACTATACTTACATACATGCATTGGACAACTATATATATGGCTAGCTATGATACAGCCTTTTGCAAGTGTGAGAATAAACTTAATTTGTTTATTATTTTGACTAGACAAAATGGAAGCCAATAGCTTGCTGGAGAATTAGTTGGTGCGAGGGGACCTGTTTTGGCTGAGTGCCATGGTGATAATCGTCTGATGATTCGCTGTGATGATGTGTGTGTGTGTGTGTGTGTGTGTGTGTGTGTGTGTGTGTGTGTGTGTGTGGTATAGATTTAAAATTTTTCAGTGATTATGTTTTAATAAAAAATCACTTTTTTTAAAAAAAAAACTACTTCCTCCAATCCTAAATATAAGACATAGTTAACTTTTTTTGAAGAGATTAAGGAAATGAAACGAGTCACTTAATCATAACATATTTTGTGTATTATTAAATTATATATTAGTTTATAAGTCAAATAAACTAGTTTAAAAAAATATTTGGGTAAATCAATTTATAAATAATTTATTTAACTTTTATAGTATTTTCTAAAAATTCTATATTTAGAAATAGAGGGAGTAATAATTATAGAAGATTACTTTTATCATATTATTTACACACTAAAATGTTTTTAAAAATAAAAGTAAAAAACTTATATATGAACTATTCATATTATATACTCCTCTGGTCCTATTTATAGGGCAGAGAGAGAAGGTTTTATTTGGTCCTATATATAAGTCACCTCATTAAATATTTAGTGTGAATGTACAAGTTTACCCTTCATTTATTATGTGTTGACTTTATTTTCATGTTGTAACATTACCTCCCTAATCCCACTATTAAACACTCACAATTAAACATTAAAACGTTTATAGTACTAACTATGTTAGGAAAAAGAATTAAATTACCAAAAATTCGCTAACATAGTTAGAAAAAGATCTTTCCATAATATTTATATATATTTCAACCTCAACTCCAATCTCTGTCATCACAATATAACTTCCTTCCCAGTACAATAACAGAGAATTTCATTATGCATGATTAAACTCCACACATCATTCTTAAAATACCATACCATAATAGGTATTATACAATAATTTTCTCCCAGAATAGGAACAAGGTTCAGCGGAAGCATCATATAAAATATGATCCTAAATGTGGCAATACCTCCTGTCCTTCTGGTCCAGAGTATCTCACGATATCAGTGAGAAGTTCCCGGATCCTTCCCTTGACCTCCTACTTCACTCCTAGGACCTGCAAAAGTGAGATCAACGGGGGTAGCCCCAAAACGCAACCACTGACTACTCATCTACGTGTGGTGTGTGCTAGCAAGGTGTCCAGTGGAATACATATATGTATATATATTAGTTCAACCAGCATGCTCAGGTATTCACATATAATGCATATATTGATCCCAAATATCTTTTCTCATCGTTTATAATTATGGAATAACCCATCACAATTCATCCTCAATAATAGTATATATATCATTGATAATTACAGACAACCCAAACAAATCTTACTAGAACTGTTGGGAAAACATGTGAGACCAGTCGGGACCTTCCACCCACCCCTGATCACCACGGTACAGTTCACGAGGGACTCTTTACCCTCCCTGAATAGTACCACAGATTAGAAGGATCTCTGTCCTTTCTGAATCCGTAAGGGGCGATATCCCCTCTTTCGTCTTTCTCTCCTTTATTTCTCATAATATATCAGTTAGTCCCTGTGGCGCAACAGGGTACCTCATCACGTGATGGCACAATTTCCAATTCACCGGTGTCACATACCCAAATAATTTCTCACATACAACACATAGATATGCAACACCACAATCAGGCACCAGGCCTTCCAGTATTTTCATAATATACATATATTAAATAATTTCCAAAACCACATATATTTCCGTTTCAAATATTTCACATCACAAATTTATGCCATTTCAAAATAATACTCCACAGGACATTTATTATAAAAATATTAATATTCCAATATCTCATTTCCATATCTCATCAATCATCAATTGATAATTAAATCTCAATTTGTGATTCAAAATCTCATCTCCATATAACATCATAATTTTCAAATAATATTTCAAATTTCTTACTAACACTACACACACACATAAACAAGCAGAAAGCGGTTACCTGATAGCTGGCACCAATCTCACAATAGTGCAGCTCCCCCGTGCTAATTTAGTGCAATTCAAGCACTACACAACCATATATACAACCACAATTAATTATTTATCCAACAATTTCACATGTTGGAAAATAAATTATTTACTACCCTTTCTTTGCCCTTATTTATTTTAAATTTCCAATTTAACATTTATTCTCCCTTTCTATCTCTAAAATTTATCTCTACTCCATTTATACATATATCCAAAATTATTTATCTTTCCAATAACTATTTATAAAAATTTAAGCCTAAAATAAAATTAAACCTTACATCCCTAAATTATTTCTCAACCTCAAAAATCCATTATTTAATCCACAATTTATTTTCCAAATCTTAATAAACATTTAAAAATTATGAATTTAACTATAGACACCTCAGATCATCAAAAGTCCTAATTTTCAATATATCTAACAATCCAATAAATTCCAATAATTAAGAAAAACCTCCCACAATGAAAAATATACTTAGAAAAACTCATAATCGAAGTCTAAGCTTCAATTTATTAATTTTAGGACTCCCAAAAATTACCAATTTAGACAAGGTCTAATTTTTCAAGTATAACAAATCGAAAAACTAATGACATAGAAAGGTAGAGGAGACTTACAGGATTCCAAAAATGTGCTTAGTTGACCGAAAAGCTTACTATTCCTATACTAACAGACTCTAATAAGTCTAGTGATAGGAATATATATATGGTGGAAAGAGAGAGCAAGAGAGAGAAACGAAGAGAGAGAGAGAGTGAGATGTGAGGGACGAGGAAATGAAGACGGTGAGTGTGTGTATATATATATTTGATGCACAGTAACTCAATAGTAATGAATAGTAACTCAATAGTAATAATAATATAATAATAATATAATAATATATATGTGAATAGTGATGTGAATAGTGACCGGAGGGAGACACGGCAGAATTCGCGGAGTGTTTTACGGAAAAGTGAATAGGAAAAAGAAATAATGCACTACTCGGTCCTAAAATCCTCAAATAAGATATTTCTTTTGAACCAAAAATTTTCTTTTTTACTTTCAAAATTTTCCCTATAATATCTTTTATTTATTTACTCCCACAATAACCTCTTTTGAGTTTAAAAATAATTTCCCCAAAAATTATTATCTTCCAAATAAGGGAAAAACTAGGCCTTTAAAATCCTCAAAAACACCTCAAAATTCTTCAAATATTCTCATAATCCATCATTTCTCATTAATCAATTCCTATTTACCCCCATAAATCCTTAATTAATTTTTAGGATGTTACAATTCTCCCCACCTTTTTAAGAATTTTGTCCCCAAAATTCTGCTAACATATCCCCAAACAAGCAAACACAACATTTATAACGTATAAAATCACTCAATAAAGCGAACTTACCCTGAGAATAAGTAAGGGTATTCTCGTCGCATACGCTCTTCAGTCTCCCAAGTAGCATCCCCTGGAGTCATACCTCTCCAGAACACCTTAACTAGCCTAATCGTCTTATTCCTTAGCTGCTTATCCTTAACATCTAAAATCTTTTCCGGCTCAGCTTTATATGTCAAGTTTTCTCTCAACTCGACCTCCTCAGGCTCAATCACATGCGAAGGGTCTGGATGATATTTCTTCAACTGAGAAACATGAAAAACATCATGAAGATTCGATAACTGCAGAGGCAATGCCACCCTATATGCCACTGATCCGACCCGTTCAATGATATCGAACGGACCCATAAACCGGGGAGTAAGCTTCTTAGCTCTAATGGACCTCCCAATACCCGTAGTCGGAGATACCCGAAGAAAAACATGATCCCCAACACTGAACTCTAATGATCTACGTCGTTTATCTGCATAGCTCTTCTGCCGACTATGGGCAGTCATTAGCCGCTGGCGAATCAACTTAATCTTCTCTGTCGTCTGATCCACAATATCTGGGCCAATAATAGCCCTCTCGCTAAGCTCCGTCCAACAAATTGGCGACCGGCACTTCCGACCATATAGAGCCTCATAAGGCGCCATCTGAATACTCGAATGATAGCTGTTGTTATAGGCAAATTCCGCCAATGGAAGATGTCTATCCCAACTGCCTGGTAGCTCCAAAGCGCACGCCCTGAGCATATCCTCCAAAGTCTGAATCGTCCTCTCAGTTTGACCATCGGTCTGAGGATGATACGCAGTACTGAACTTGAGCCTCGTACCCAAAGCCGTCTGTAAAGACCTCCAAAACTCAGAGGTGAACCGCGGGTCTCGATCTGAAATAATACTCTCGGGAATCCCATGAAGCCTGACGATCTCGTCCACATACATCTGAGCTAATCTAGTCAAAGGATAATTAATCCTGATCGGAAGAAAATGAGCGGACTTAGTCAAACGGTCCACGATAACCCAAATCGAATCGTGACCAGACTGAGTCAACGGCAAGCCAACCACAAAATCCATCGAAATACTGTCCCACTTCCATTGAGGAACCTCAATACTCTGCAATAGGCCACCTGGCCGCTGATGTTCGATTTTCACCTTCTGACAGGTCAAACACTTTAAGACAAATTGAGTCACATCGGACTTCATCTTAGGCCACCAATAAACTCTTTTTAAATCATTATACATCTTAGAAACGCCAGGATGCATCACATAACTGCTCCTATGAGCCTCCTCAAGAATAGCCTTCTTGATATCTTCATTATCCGGAACACATACTCTTTTCCTAAATCTCAGAATACCTGAATCACCCAGATCATAATCTGGATAGACACCACTATCAAGCTTTTCCCGGATCTCCTTCAAATGACTATCCTGATCCTGAGCCACTCTTAAATCCTCGAAGAACCCAAACTGGCCAACAATTGCTCCCAAAAATGCAATTGACCTTTCTGCCCCAACATGAATGACACGACAATCACTAAGAGAAAACTGCTCTCCCACACTTAAGGAAGACATATGTACTGATTTCCGGCTAAGGGCATCAGCAACCACATTTGCCTTTCCCGGATGATACTTAATTTCAAACTTATAATCCTTAATTAGCTCCATCCAACGACGCTGCCTATTATTCAATTCCTTTTTATCCATAAGATATTTCAGACTCTTATGATCACTGAACACCTCAAATTGTGCCCCCATCAAATAATGTCGCCAAATCTTCAAAGCGAAAACAACTGCTCCCAGCTCCAGGTCATGAGTCGGGTAATTTTCCTCATGCGGTCTCAATTGCCTAGATGCATACGCAATAACCTTACCATTCTGCATCAAGACACAGCCCAAACCCATGAAGGATGCATCTGTATACAACTCATATGGTTGACATGGATCCGGCAATGTCAACACAGGTGCAGTCGTCAACCGGGTCTTAAGCTCCTGAAATGCTGACTCACACCGATCAGTCCAGATGAAAGGCCTATCCTTCTTGGTCAAATTAGTCAAAGGTCTCGCAATCTGCGAAAATCCCTGAATAAATCGACGATAATACCCGGCTAGTCCAACAAAACTCCTAACCTCTGTCACTGACTTAGGAGACTCCCACCGCAAAACTGCCTCAACTTTACTTGGATCAACCGCAACTCCCTCAGCAGATACTACATGCCCTAGAAACTTTACCTCCTTGAGCCAAAACTCACATTTAGAAAGTTTGGCATAAAGCTTATGATCTCTCAGAACTCGCAGGACGGAATACAAATGCTCCCGATGCTCTTCTTCACTCTTAGAATATATTAAAATGTCATCAATAAACACCACCACAAACTTATCCAAATACGGACGAAAAATTCTATTCATATAATCCATAAACACGGCAGGGGCATTGGTGAGCCCAAATGGCATCACCAGAAACTCATAATGGCCATATCTCGTCCTGAATGCAGTCTTAGGGACATCCTCTGCTCTAACTCTCAACTGATGATACCCAGACCGAAGATCAATCTTGGAGAAAACTGAAGCTCCTGCCAATTGATCCAACAAATCATCTATCCTAGGCAACGGATACTTATTCTTGATGGTCACTTTATTCAATTGCCGGTAATCGATACAGAGCCGCATGCTACCATCTTTCTTCTTTACGAACAAGACTGGGGAACCCCAAGGCGATCCGCTAGGCCTGATAAAACCTTTATCCAGAAGTTCTTCAAGCTGCTTTTTAAGCTCTACTAACTCCGACGGAGCCATCCTATATGGAGCCTTAGAGATTGGGCCCGTGCCTGGCTCTAACTCGATGGTAAACTCTACCTCTCTTTTGGGAGGGAGTCCACGCATATCATCGGAAAATACCTCTGGGAAATCTTTAACTACATCCACCTGTTCGATAGAGATCTCGCCCTCCTCCTTAATGGAGAAGAAAACCATAAAGGCTTCACAGCCTTTTCTCACACATCTCTCTACACGTGTCGCAGATAGTAACATCGGCGCACTAGATGACTCAGCATATGACACAATCTTATCCTTACAATGCAAGATTACATTATTTTCCTCTAACCAATCCATACCAATAATCACATCAATTCCCCTCAAGGGCAAACATACCAGATCAATTTTCGATTTACGGCCTTCAAACCATAAATCCAGATTTTTGCATACTAAAGAAGTCTCAAATTTAGCACCCGCAGGGGTAGACACACGCATATTATATGGCATAACAGATAACTCAAAACTAAGCCTCCGAGTACAATCGAAAGAGATAAAAGAATGTGACGCACCAGAGTCAAACATCACATCAATATTATGGCCATGAATAGAGACCGTACCTCGAATCATATTAGGAGACATCCCTGCCTCCTCAGCTGATGTAGCAAAAACTCTACCCTGAACTAGAGGGCGACTGGGCTGAGCCACTGGCTGCTGCATATTCTGACCCCCATCTGGGCAGTACCTAATCGTATGCCCAATACGGCCGCATCCAAAACATCTAAAACAGGGTCCCTGATGGTACCTACCACACTTGCTACAAGGACCAGCTACACTAGGAGTTGACTGAACTGACTCTCCATAAGTCACTTGGCTGCCTCCTCTTGACTGACCTTCTGAACCAAATCTCCACGGGGCTGAATCCTGACGACCCCTGCCTGACTGGCCACGCCCAAAACCACCAGACTGTCCTCTGCTGTGGCTACCATACTGACCACGACCATAGCTACCTGACTGACCACGGCCATGGCTCCCAGAGTAACTCTTCCTTCCAGAGCCACTAAAATTGCTACTACCACTTGCTCCAAATTTCTTGCTAATACCTCCCGTCGGCCCAAAGGAATAAGAAGGCCTACTCTGAAAAGGTCTACCATGACTCTGCTGGCCCTGACCTGGGCCTCCAGTATACTTAACTGTCTCTGCAGCTGCCTCCTTCATCATGCGATCCGCAATCCTCAGCTTCTCACATGCTTCTTCAACATTCTTACATTTCTTATCATGCACCTGCAGTCTCAAAGCAGGTCTGGCCTTCTCAAATAACTGCTCTATACGCCACTGAGGGTCGTCCTGACGCTGCAGGAACGAAACATAGCGAGATAACTCTGAAAAAGTAGCAATATACTGATCCACTGACATCCCACCTTGCTTGAAATAATAAAAAGCATTCTCCTTCTCCTTCCTAAGAGAAGGAGGGAAATGATATCCCAAGAACTTGTCCTTAAACTCATCCCAGGTCATCAAGGAATCATCTCCACATACACTCTGCCACCAAATCAATGCTTTTCCTTCCAAGAGGAGAATAGCAACCCTCGCTTTCTGATAAGGGTTACATACCACAGCTGCAAATATGGCCTCCAATCTTTTTATCCAAGCCTCTGCCTCGAAAGGATCCTGACTTCCACTAAAATGCTTCGGATGATGACGGTCAATTTTCTTCCATACTTTTTCAGTACTCAAGTCCTCCGGGCGAGGATAAACTATTTCCTCCTTATCATTAACTTTAGAGAACTCCCCCTGCATTTCTGATTCATCACCCCTATTAGCCTGAGCCTGAAAATCTGCTCTCAATTGATCTATCTTTTCCTCATTTTCTTTATTTATTGCTGCGACTTTTTGTTCCATCTCCTTTCTCAATTCTTCTTTCATTTTGGCTACTAGCTCGTCATATTCTTGGTTTGCAGGCTGCTCATTCCCTGTACCATTTCTTGCACCTGATCCCCTAGTACGAGCCACACTTTCATTCCCTATACTATTTCTTGCACCTGATCTCCTAGTACGAGCCATACTTTCCACCCACCTACGGATGGAAGTTAAACTTATTAAAAACAAGCATACAATATGAAATATAAAAAGGGAAAGGATCGGAAAAATATTGCCACAATATCACTAATGCAAGTGTAATGCATGACTGACACAACAAGAAACATGCAAAACACCTTTCCAGGTCTTATACCATAAAACTGATACCAACTATAACATTACCTCCCTAATCCCACTATTAAACACTCACAATTAAACATTAAAACGTTTATAGTACTAACTATGTTAGGAAAAAGAATTAAATTACCAAAAATTCGCTAACATAGTTAGAAAAAGATCTTTCCATAATATTTATATATATTTCAACCTCAACTCCAATCTCTGTCATCACAATATAACTTCCTTCCCAGTACAATAACAGAGAATTTCATTATGCATGATTAAACTCCACACATCATTCTTAAAATACCATACCATAATAGGTATTATACAATAATTTTCTCCCAGAATAGGAACAAGGTTCAGCGGAAGCATCATATAAAATATGATCCTAAATGTGGCAATACCTCCTGTCCTTCTGGTCCAGAGTATCTCACGATATCAGTGAGAAGTTCCCGGATCCTTCCCTTGACCTCCTACTTCACTCCTAGGACCTGCAAAAGTGAGATCAACGGGGGTAGCCCCAAAACGCAACCACTGACTACTCATCTACGTGTGGTGTGTGCTAGCAAGGTGTCCAGTGGAATACATATATGTATATATATTAGTTCAACCAGCATGCTCAGGTATTCACATATAATGCATATATTGATCCCAAATATCTTTTCTCATCGTTTATAATTATGGAATAACCCATCACAATTCATCCTCAATAATAGTATATATATCATTGATAATTACAGACAACCCAAACAAATCTTACTAGAACTGTTGGGAAAACATGTGAGACCAGTCGGGACCTTCCACCCACCCCTGATCACCACGGTACAGTTCACGAGGGACTCTTTACCCTCCCTGAATAGTACCACAGATTAGAAGGATCTCTGTCCTTTCTGAATCCGTAAGGGGCGATATCCCCTCTTTCGTCTTTCTCTCCTTTATTTCTCATAATATATCAGTTAGTCCCTGTGGCGCAACAGGGTACCTCATCACGTGATGGCACAATTTCCAATTCACCGGTGTCACATACCCAAATAATTTCTCACATACAACACATAGATATGCAACACCACAATCAGGCACCAGGCCTTCCAGTATTTTCATAATATACATATATTAAATAATTTCCAAAACCACATATATTTCCGTTTCAAATATTTCACATCACAAATTTATGCCATTTCAAAATAATACTCCACAGGACATTTATTATAAAAATATTAATATTCCAATATCTCATTTCCATATCTCATCAATCATCAATTGATAATTAAATCTCAATTTGTGATTCAAAATCTCATCTCCATATAACATCATAATTTTCAAATAATATTTCAAATTTCTTACTAACACTACACACACACATAAACAAGCAGAAAGCGGTTACCTGATAGCTGGCACCAATCTCACAATAGTGCAGCTCCCCCGTGCTAATTTAGTGCAATTCAAGCACTACACAACCATATATACAACCACAATTAATTATTTATCCAACAATTTCACATGTTGGAAAATAAATTATTTACTACCCTTTCTTTGCCCTTATTTATTTTAAATTTCCAATTTAACATTTATTCTCCCTTTCTATCTCTAAAATTTATCTCTACTCCATTTATACATATATCCAAAATTATTTATCTTTCCAATAACTATTTATAAAAATTTAAGCCTAAAATAAAATTAAACCTTACATCCCTAAATTATTTCTCAACCTCAAAAATCCATTATTTAATCCACAATTTATTTTCCAAATCTTAATAAACATTTAAAAATTATGAATTTAACTATAGACACCTCAGATCATCAAAAGTCCTAATTTTCAATATATCTAACAATCCAATAAATTCCAATAATTAAGAAAAACCTCCCACAATGAAAAATATACTTAGAAAAACTCATAATCGAAGTCTAAGCTTCAATTTATTAATTTTAGGACTCCCAAAAATTACCAATTTAGACAAGGTCTAATTTTTCAAGTATAACAAATCGAAAAACTAATGACATAGAAAGGTAGAGGAGACTTACAGGATTCCAAAAATGTGCTTAGTTGACCGAAAAGCTTACTATTCCTATACTAACAGACTCTAATAAGTCTAGTGATAGGAATATATATATGGTGGAAAGAGAGAGCAAGAGAGAGAAACGAAGAGAGAGAGAGAGTGAGATGTGAGGGACGAGGAAATGAAGACGGTGAGTGTGTGTATATATATATTTGATGCACAGTAACTCAATAGTAATGAATAGTAACTCAATAGTAATAATAATATAATAATAATATAATAATATATATGTGAATAGTGATGTGAATAGTGACCGGAGGGAGACACGGCAGAATTCGCGGAGTGTTTTACGGAAAAGTGAATAGGAAAAAGAAATAATGCACTACTCGGTCCTAAAATCCTCAAATAAGATATTTCTTTTGAACCAAAAATTTTCTTTTTTACTTTCAAAATTTTCCCTATAATATCTTTTATTTATTTACTCCCACAATAACCTCTTTTGAGTTTAAAAATAATTTCCCCAAAAATTATTATCTTCCAAATAAGGGAAAAACTAGGCCTTTAAAATCCTCAAAAACACCTCAAAATTCTTCAAATATTCTCATAATCCATCATTTCTCATTAATCAATTCCTATTTACCCCCATAAATCCTTAATTAATTTTTAGGATGTTACACATGTGGCATAGTGGATATTTAATATGGGTAAAGTTGTAAATTTGTTGAATTTTAGTGGAAAGTTAATGAGTTTTAAGGCTTTCCTTGGTCTGTGTGAAATATGCTGGAAGTGACTTATAAATAGGACCAGATGAGTATGTTTGAACAGTCCACATTCTGTTCATGGTTATAAGAACTGGACCGAACCGGACGGTCCGACTGGTCAGACCGTCGACAGCTTAACAGGTCAGTTTGAATTTTATGGTCTGGCCGTTTATCGTGTTAAACCGGATCGGGCCGTTTCCAGCCGGACATTGGACCGGAAACCGGAGTTAAACCGAGAACCGGAGCTGTTTTATAAAAACCGGGCGGTCCAATCTGAAACAAAAAAAGATGAAAAAAAATATAATCAAGCCCAAAAAAACCCCAAGTTCTTAAAAAGAAAACCCAAATTACATTCCCAAATTCATCAGCTTCATATCTTTCTCCCAAATTAAAACCCCAACGGTCATTTGAAAATCTTAAGGCTGTGAAATTTGATCTCCAAAACTCCAACCAATTGGTGAACATCATCTCTCTCACCATTCCTCTATTGTTGATGTTTAACGTTTCTTCCAAACTTTTATTCTATATTTAGCACTTGTTGTCTTTCTACATTTTACATTTCTTTTGAAATTTTTATCAGTTGCATATTCTATCTCTTACCTTTTGCATAACAGAAATTGCTTGTGTTCCTAACTTCCTAGTTCTTCCATCTCGACAAAAATTTCTGCAACTATGATGCTCAAATGGTCCTATACACCTTCTTTGTTTTGCTTAGCTAAAGGCAAGAATGATTTGTTTTCTAAGTCTCTAATGGCTATATATTTCTTGATCAATGGTCTTTTATTAAAAATTAAGAGGTGAAGGGACCATAATTTGTTTATATGTAATTTACATTTAAAAATCATATATTTTTTTCCTTAATTATTACGTCATCGGTCCGTCCTTCGGTCCGACCGATCCGACCGTGCGAACCGTGACCCGATGCCCTCTCCGGCTCACATTCCGGTCCGGTTTTTACAACATTGATTCTGTTGTTCATCTAAGGGTGATGATGGACACTGAAACTCAATCTCTGTGTGGAGTGGGGATGGATGACGTTTCCCATGGAAGCCACAGCCAATCATCACTAAGTTGAATCCAATTGGGTTATTGTGTGTGTGGATGATAATCAATGAAATAATTAGCTTGATATATATAATACGATATGGGAACAATTTTTTCTTTCTGAAACATTGATTTTAAGTCTAGTTGGAGTATGTTCAAGAAAATTGAAAGGACAGGCCGATAGGATACGTACATGCATGATTAGTGATGAATTAATAAAGAGAGAACAAATGTATAATTGTGTGATAACAGTAATAGATTATCTATATTAATGCAGTACATGGAGCGGTCAAATGTATGTGTTTTGACTTTTGATTACTGTTGTAATGAGTTCTTAATCAGATTTCCATGTAGATGTAGTACTATAATGTGACGCTCCCAAAACAAAGTGTATAACAAGTGATTTATCTTTATCTTTTTCACATGATATGGCTCGATTCATTTGAAGCTGAGTGGATTCGATGAGACTCTTACTTTTCCAAATTAAATCAAGCCCCAAAAGTATAAAGTTCTCTTTGACCGATTCTTCTGTTCCCGCGTTGAATCCAGTATATATGATGCTCTTTTATCGAATTGTTTTTTCGTTTCTTTCTTCTTCAGACTTAATTATCACCGATCAACATCACTCTTGAGTCTTAATACATAACTGTTCTATTAATAACACTACCTTTGCATCAAACTACCAACAGATGTTACTGATGTTTGTTAAGCGGTCAAGAAACATAATTGATCGGACAGGTGTCCCGATGATCCTCAACTTGAGATAAAAAGAAAAGTGGTTCTTATTATAGCTTAGTTTTCGAATTTCAATACTAATTATTTGACATGATATATTATATAGAAATAAATATGACCAAAACCAAATAGTTATAGTGGAGATTTTGTAAAAGATGGAGGAGGGGAGCATCTAACCAGATTATAAGGATTCTGACAAGGAATTGCGATGATGAAAAGGAAAAAAAGAAGGAAAAATGCTGCAATAGTTTAGATTGTCAAAAACGCAGGAGAAGGTTCTTTCATCTACCCCAATTTTTTTTTTTTGGTCAAATTTTTTTGTTTATTTCCATCATTATATTCTACATAAAATTAGTGACATTTTGATATTTTATGGATAAAAAATGATTCAGTTTTCAATTTTATATGATTTTTCAAAGATTTAATCATTAAAAGTCTGTATTTTTTTAAATTAAAACATTGAATCTTTAAAAAAATCATATGAAATTGAAAACCGAACCATTTTTGTCCATAAGATATTAAAATGTCACTAATTTTATGTAGAATCTAATAATAAAAATAAAAAAATTTAACCCAAAAAATTAAAAAAAATAGGGTAGAGGAGAGAATTCTCCTTAAAAACGCAAACGCAAGCGTTTTAGTCACATCATTATTATCGGTCAAGTCCATACACATAACACAATGTCCTACCTAGTATCCAAAAAAAAAAAAAACAAGAACACAATGTCCTACCTAGTCAAAGAAGGGTCAACTCATTAAGGTCACAGATACTGATCGTTTTCTATCTTGTCTTCCCCGGGTATGAGGGACTATTTTATATCAGTATCTATTCTTCATGGTAAGTTTTTCCGCCAATTAGTCAATATTTATTTTAAATATAAGAATCAGTTAATTTTTTAAAAAAAAATTAAAGAAACTAAATGAGCTACTTAATCACAATATATTTTGTGAATTATTATATTGTATGTTAGTTTATAAGTCAAATAAACTAGTTTAGAGAAAAAAATTCAGGCAAATCAATTTGTAAGTAACTTATTTAGCTTTCTTATGATTTTCCAAAAAAGTTAACTAGATCATATAATTAGGAACGAAGGGAGTAACATTTAAATTAACAAGTACCCCCTCTGTCCTTGTTATAAGGCACCACCTAACAAGTTCTTTTGGTCCTTTTTATAAAAACTTGTTAGTTTTCAAAAATCATTTAATTTATTTTTCTATCAATGCCCATATTTAATAAGGGTAGTGAGAGAGTAATATTGATTAATATGGTATTTGAGGAAATCCCTTGGATTTTAAGACAAACTTAATGCTTTTGAATTTTCTTGATTTGTAAGAATTGTTAGTCGATGCCTTATTATAAGGATCATATATAGTATATTAGTCAGTAAAAATTGCAAATGAAATAATATGCTGGTATTTAAGAAGAAATCGAAGCTTTTAGGAGAGATTATCAAAGAGAATATTATCTCTCTAAGTATAAATTCTCAATGAGGCAAGAAAGTATATATTGTTGGTAGACGGGAGTAGTCAGTTGTTAATAATACAGAATATCAAAGAGAAAATCCAGAAAGAGAGGATATATTTTCCCAAATCCCAAGGGCACACAACGATTCCTTGATTTGACCTGTTTTAATGATCAGTGTATTTGATCCTGATTTATCATTCTTTTTTTTTTAAGTAAAATAATCCTGATTTATCATTCATTACTTCAAAATTTATGTATATAATAAAAACATACAAGTTCATTAAAAGCCAGAAATGCTCATTACCTTAGAAACTAATGCATTAATTCGATTTTCACTGGTTTCTCTCTTCTAAATATTCCTTATATATACTTCATTCAAACATTTTTTAGTCTGGTGATGCATTCTAATTGTTAAATGTAAGCCATGAAATCATTCTTTTGGTGCCTAATGTTTTATCGGTTCCGATTATAAGATATATATATATATATATATATATATATATTTCAACAAATATATTGGAATACAAATTAAACTAATATCATGTTAAGTACCCATAATATATGCTTGGGTCTTCATTCAGTTCAGTGCTCATCGCAGTGATGAGAAAGCATTTCTCATTTTAATCTGGATCATTTAGTTTTATTTTAATGATTCAAATTTAATTTATTTTAATATTTTTAATAATTTTTATTTTAATAGATACACAATAAAAAAATAAAGTTAATCTTATAACTGTTACTTTTTTAAAAAAGCTAAATTTTTCAATGAAATATTGGTCAATGAAAAATTAATCAATTAAAAATTTAAAATGTGGATATTCTATATAGAATTTTAGCTGGTTCACATTTCATTTTAACCATATAAAAAACCTTTTCATCACTATGTTGAACACTAAACAAGGACCTATATATGCTATATGCTGCTGAGACAATGTCTATAATGTCAGTTCTAGTTCTAGTAGTTGCCAACCAAGTGAACGAATTTAACAAAAGCACAACCTAAGTAGAGAAAAATGCCATTTTCCTTTTTTTTCCTCTTTTGATTAAGGTGGTGGAAGGAGATAGAGAGCGTGGCTGCTATGATTTGCAGTAGCAGAGAGCTTTATTGAAAGCCTTGGGATTGAAGGGAAGGTATATTATAACATAGAGATATAAAAAGAGGCTCTATAATCATCTCCCTGTAATTGCACAGACAGCGTACATACATAAAAGTCATGTATATATATATATAGTTGGGGAGAGAGAGAGAGAGGCAGAGAAAAAGAAGGCGGGTAGAGTAATAGGTTAAAGTATTATTTTAGTTTGATATACGGTCGAGCATTCCGGGCTGGGGAGGAAAAATATAATATAAAATGAGAGCTAGTCGGCCTAAAAGGAAAATAAATAATTAAAGTCACAGAGAGAGAGAGAGAGAGAGAGAGAGAGGCACGGAGATGAAATACGCATGCTTGGCTTCCTTTATTTTTAAGGCTAATATAGTAACATGGAGAACTTGAAAGAGTAGAGAGAGAGAGAGAGAGAGAGAGAGAGAGAGAGAGAGAGTAAAAGGTGGGGGAAAAGCAGCGAAGTATGTGGGTGTCACCTGGGAACTCTGTTCTCTACTTTGCCTTTGAATAGAGTACACTGTTGAAGCAGATTCCCTTTCCTCTCTCAAACCCATAATAGTTGCAATTCTCACATCTAACATTTTAATCATCCCTTCTTGGGATTTTCAAGGAGACCCTCCACCTTGTTACTCTCTCTTTTAACGCCCTCCTTTGCTTATTATTATAAATCCATCTATTATATCATTATTATTATGGAATCTACCAATCTCCATCACCACCTCCCTCAAGACCATGATCCTCCCCAGTCTTCTTCTCTCTTTCCCCTCCCCACCACCGCCCATTCTTGGTCTCCCACTGTCTCTCTGTAAGTTCCTTCTCATCACTCCCAGGCTCCTTCTTCATTAACTAGCCATCTTCATGCTTATTTAAGAGTATTCTTATATATGTATATACATGTGCTAAATAGTCCTCTTGAATGTGTATTTTTTCCCATTATTTAAATTAGAAAACCACTCCGCATGATTATAATTGACACATTCTACGATCTCTTAACAACTGTCTTCTTTTTTGGGTGTAATTACATACATACATATGTAGTTGCTTAGGGCTTGGTCTCTGATTAGTTGAAGTTAATGAGTTCAATATTTTTCCTTTGGCGCACAGGAATAATGCTGGTAACTTGAACACAAATTTGCAAGAGGAAAATCACAGATCAAGAGCTTTCACGCACAAACAACACATTGGAGCTCATCATAATCTTCCCAACGCTTCAGGATTATCAGGTTATAATCAGTGGACAAGTGGGGAAGAAAGCTGTGTAAGCAATACTCATCATCAGTACGACTTGGAGCTTCAGTATTCAAAGATTAAACAAGAAATCTCGCCGTCAGGAGTTTTTCCCTGTAAATTCACTGAAATGCTAAACAGTTCGGGTGGTTCCAATACTAATATGGAGCATCATCACAAAGATAATTTCAATGCTCTTAGTGAGAAGCTCTTGCTCAAGAGCCTCTCTTCTGGAGACTTTTATGCCACTTCTCCTTCCCAAAATATTCCTAATAATAATTTTGGTGGTGGTTTGGGTATGGGAATACCACCACCTAGTAGAAGGACAAGCTTTAGCCAGATTTACCCAAGTATTAATATTTCAAACTTAAACAACCATTCTTCTTCTTCTTCTTCCTCCCCACCAGCTATTTCTAGCTCTTTGGATATGAACATGCATAGCTCAGATCTATTATTGAACTCTGCAAGATTTAATGGCGGTTTGAGCTTACATGCCCAAGATGGTTTCTCCAGATTTGACAACGTTTCTTCTTTTCGTCTTGATCATCATATGCATCACCACCACCAAATCGACAGGTCCTCATGCAGCTCCAATAATGTGAGTCTCTTCATTTATAATTAAAGTAAAATAGTTTATCTAAAGTTGAAGATTTTTCTCGATCACTCTGTGTTTTTGTCAATGAAAGTGAAGAATTTTCTAGCTGAGTTCATAGATAATTATATGAAATGGAAATAATTAGTAACAAATGAGTACAGTGGATGATCTACTTATGAATATGCTTATTATTTTTGATAGTTGACGAGGTAAATTTTTTATGAAAGGAAAAGACGGAGTCCTTTACTGATGTAAAAAAAAAAAATTGTAACTTTTTTTAGATTAGAAGGGGAGTATCTACAGCTTTAAACATAGTACACATGTCTTTAATCAGAATATCTTTACTTTTTTCATTTCTTTTGGCTTTTTTGGCCCTTGAGAAAAGAGCAACTTTAATTATTATTGAGCTATAATCTTTACTCCTTTCCTTTTTTTTAAAAAAAATTACTTTGTTGATGTAGCCATCACACTTCAGTAATGGCATGGCAGAAACGAAGAGGCCCATCAACACAAGTTTGGTGGAGTCAAAGGCTTCTCAATCTCAAAATGTGCCAAAAAAATCAAGATTGGATCAATCTCGCTCATCATGCCCTCCCTTTAAGGTGTGTTGCCTTTTTTCTTATCTTATAGAACAAGATAATGAACCTAATGATGGATTTATCTTGAAGCCATAAAACCAATCAATTACCTTAGCTTTTCACCATTAATAAAAGCTTCCCAACAAAAACAATATTACTTTATCCATTTTTTAATATAGCTAGGGTCTCAGGTTACATTGACTTTAATTTGGCTGATGAAGAGATAATAAATCATTTGTTTTTGTTTTAATTTGCATGCTTGGTGGTTAATTAATCCTTCAGGTTAGGAAAGAGAAACTAGGAGATAGAATTGCGGCTCTTCAACAGTTGGTGGCTCCTTTTGGCAAGGTACTGAACACTTTCACTTCCATATGTTAGTACTTCTTCATGGAACTCTGGCTGTATATATTACGGCACACAATAGTAACACAACAAGAAGGCCATTAACCCCACGTTGTTTTTATGCATGAGAGTTCCTCAAGGCTTCGAGAACTTCTCTATCATCTTATAAAGGAAACAAAAGAGGACCCCTGCTTTGTTTCAGAAAGTGTACAATATATATACATATATAGCTAGTGATCTTATATATATACCCTCATGAACAGGGAACTGACGGTATCATAATGTCTAAAATCAAAATGCCCCACAATTAATACTTGATCAGTTTTTACTATATATATATGTATATATACACACACACACGTTCCTTAACATGTTTGAACGTTGGTGTTTCTGCAGACGGACACAGCATCCGTACTCATGGAGGCCATTGGATACATCAAATTCCTTCAAAGCCAGGTCGAGGTACGGATCTTATTAAATGAATCCTAATGATTGCTACTTCTTTGGTATTGTCAAGAGCCTCTTTACTGAATTCCTTCGTTAATACTCCGATCTTAAATATAAGATTTAATTGACTTTTTTTTAGAGATTAAGAAAGCAAAAGAGCAATTTAATCATAACTTATTTTAAGTTTTATTATATTATATGTTAACTTATAAACTAAATAAACTTATTTAAAGGAAAAGTTCAGATAAATTAAGTTATAAATATCTTATTTAGTTTTCTTAAGATTTTCTAAAAAAAATCAAGTAATCGTATGTTTATGTTTAGGAAATGGTGAAGTGCTACTTCTTTATATTGGTAGCCTGCACACATTATCTGTTCTTGACTTTTTTTTTCCTCCCTATCCTTACCCTCCCCATAGGAGAGACCACACACACCCACCACACACACACATTTTCTCAAATATGGGAATTGATCCCACAACCCCCTTTATAAATAAGGGGGTGGGATTGATGCCATTGGGTCCAAAGCCCCACGACATCTGTTCTTGATTTAATCCTCCCAGAGTCAATAAATTCGTGATATATGTATCCAAAACATATACATGTACATGCATGTGACGGTACAGACTATATGAATTTTTCAGACACTAAGCGTTCCATATATGAAGTCATCACGGAACCAGAACAACAGAATCATGCAAGGGGTAAGGATCCTTTTTATTTAATTTGCCAATGCCAGTTTCTGATCAATATGCATACATGCACGCAGTCGCATTAATTAAGTAACGATTATATATAATGGACAATACTTATGTCAAGCTCTCCCATCAAACATACGGCAGACAATGTGTTATGTTTTAGAAATAAGGGAAAAATCATCTATAGCTACTTATACTTTTATTTAATTTTGATTTTGATACCTGTATTTTTTTAATTAATTAAATGATTTAATTTTATTCCGCTAACACTGTTAGCTTTTATGCAGAGGCTAGAAGTGCTATTAGAGCAAAGTTATGAGAAATAATAGTAGCAATAGGGCAAATTTAATGATTAAATTAAAAGATAACAACATGGGTACTAGAATTAAAATTGAATAAAAGTATAAGCACCCAGTAAATCTGTTTTTCTTTTTGAAATATTATTATTTAACTATAAATATATAAAGAAATAATGCACATGGCAATACGTAATTAGATAACTTGACATAATAGATATAATACACTTGAAGTAGTACGCTTCACTACTCGTACATTATCAAATAATACCAAGTGTCTTGGATTTGTTCTTGCAATAATATACGAATTGAAGTACAAAATTGGGAAATATTAGGGTTAATTAAGTAGATTAGATAACACGTTGAAGTATGATTGATATAAAATTGGGATACATGACGTGACAGGCTTCAGGGTTAAGTGAGGCAAGAGAAGAACCAAAAATGGATCTGAGGAGCCGAGGCCTATGTCTCGTGCCATTGTCATGCATGTCTTACTTAGCTGCTGATGCTGGTGCTGGCGGTGGTGTAATGTGGCAACAACCTGATTTTGGTGGCCCAACCCTATGATTATTAATTACTCAAAAAATGTTTCTATTTGAATTTATAAAAACATATTGTTGTTAATTAATTCAAGTGTTTCCAGGATAAAGGGAAAAAATGTGAAAGGAGTAAATCTGGGCTGGGATTAGCTATATACTCTAAGCCCACACTGGTTAGGCTTAGGAGCAGTTCAAATTTATGATGTTTGGGTCGATGGAGCAAATTTGGTCTCCCCGTGGAAAAAGTCATGAGGGAGGGACCAAGTTTGATCCATCAACACGTCATGCATGTACCATTATTTTCCTTGTAGCTTCTCTTTCAATGTCATTTGTAATTTTTAATTATCTTCATACCTTTGCCGCTTCGCGCTTTTCTCTTCACATATATATCCCTCTTGTTGTCATTAATTTCACTATTTGTTGAGAGGATAAGTTGAAATTTTTTTTATTAAATGTATCTTATTTTTTTATATAAAAATTAAGACCGGAAATTATTTCAATGACTTAAAAAATAATTTGGAACAATTGGATCAAGGTTTCAACTAAAAGGATTGATGTCAGACAGGTCTCAATGAGTTGATAATGACCACACTGACAAGTTAAATACCATTATTAACAAGTTTAAAAGATTATTGATAACTCATTGAGACATGTCTCACATTAATTCTCTTGTTTGAGATCTCAATACAATTGTTCTAACTAATTTTGGAAGAAAAACTACAAACAAGCTATACACACATGATCAAGTAAACAAGTATTATACTTCTCCCTTCATTCCTATTTATAAGAAGGATAAATGAATTATGTTGTTCAAAAAGTCAGCTAAAATTAGATAAGTGCAATAGACATGTGAAAAATGAGTTTTACTTTTCAATAATGCTCTTGTTTTTAGGGAAGAGAGAGGATATATATTATAGAGAACTTGTAGTTGAAATAGCAATAAATGGAATAGTGGTTTGATCCAATTTTTAAAATTAACCAGGGTAAAATAAATAAAATAAATAATGGGAAGTTTAAAGAACACTTTTGAAACATTACCTGATGCTGTCTTATAAAAGGAATATGATATATCTAAAAATCCTATCTTATAAGGAGAGAACTAATTTTGTTATAGAAAAAGGATAGAACTAATTTCATGCAAGTATAAGCAATAACAGATCATTTAATACGTTCTCTTTCATCATTCGCCCATTTTCAGATGCTTATTTATATATGGTCGAGAAATTATTCTTTGCATTTTACCAAACAAACAAAGACCTATAATTTTTTATTTGTTTAATACAGTACATCATTTGGAATTACAATATTCTTTTCAATGGAATTTTCATTTGATAGTGATATTCTGGAAGGGGCCAGAGAAGAGAATATGAGATATTTTAATTGGTGCAGAGAAATCAGATATTTGAAGCCTTCAAGGGGTGGCCAGGCATGACCTTATCCACATTCGTATCATTGCTGGCGGAAGAGTCGCTTGTCCACGTGGCATTCTGTCAGCAACTCTACGTCGTTTTCTGAGGATTTGGCTTCAGGGCCACGCCGTTAACATCCACTCCTCTCGTGAAAAGCCATAAATACCCTCCCACATAGAGAGTATGGGTATGTTTGGATTCACTTCTGAGAAGTAACTTTTTTTTAATCTGACTTTTTTAGAAGTAAGATTGGATAAAAGTCAGATTGTGTGAAGTAATTTATGTTTGAATTTGTGATGATATAAGTGACTTTTTTTTTTCAATTTGACGAAACATGTTTGGATTACTATTTTGAAAAGTTTAGATGAAAAATTACCAAAAAATACATTATTGTTATTAAATAATACACATATAAAATATGTATATATTGTTATAGTTTAAAGAGAAAAAGTTGAAATGAAAGTTATAAAAAATTGAAAATAGTAAATATTTAATGGATAAAAATGCATATAAATTTCAATGTTCAAATGAAAATAGTTCGATCACATGTCATGTCATGTACAATTTGGTCACGAATTTTATCACGTAGATAATTCATTCGAGGTGAAGATGATGTAGTTAAATTTGATGATGAACCCTCTTAAACTTGATGGCTATTATCTTCAGCTATTGTGCTTCCATTTTCAGCTTGTTGGAAATGAATATCAGATTGAGAATCTCTCATAATAAAGTTATGTATAGCCATTATTGCATAAACTAACTGAACCTGTGTTTTTTTTTGAACTGAAACTGAACCTGTGTTTGGTACTTATATCTGCACATTCTTCGTAAGATTTCAAACATATTCTCCCACACTCCAAAAGTCATTTCTATAGTGCACCTCAAACTTGAATGGTAAAAATTGAAGATCTCATTGTGATTTTCAAACCGTGGTTGATGCCTGAATTTTGGAAGGTGATAACGCTTACATCTGTATGGACCAAGATATCCAATCAGTTTTGGATATACAGCGTCAACCAAATAATATTTCCCTAATAAATTGTGAAACCATTTTAAAATATGAAAATAATGCAAATGTGAAATGAAGATAGATTGATTAAATTGAAATCAAGAATAAACTACCTTCTGGTAGATGGGGGAAATTCATGGATGGAGTTGAGATAACATAATGAAACACATGAGCATCATACGCAGTACCTTCCTAACCTGCCAACACAAATGTAAAGCACATATCCCAATCACATATAGCAATGACATCTTGTGTTGGATATCCTTTTCTCCCGATATATTTCTCTCAAATTGAATGACTAACCACATATTGTACAGAAGTTCCATCAATTGCACCTATAACATCCTTGAAATATGGGAAATATCATGGATCATCTTTTTTTTTTGGGTGACATGAACGAAACATGGGATCAAGTGGTTTGATATTTTCCCTTGCCAAATCAAGCACGCCTTTAGTACTTTGTGAAGATGTTTGCTTATAGTTTCTCCTGAATGTTGAAATAATTCTTGTAATACCCTATTACAATGTCCATGTCCATGTCCAACCACGTGTAAGAAAATGGCAATCATCTCTTGAACTCTGATGTTTTTAGAATCCTTCAACCCATGTTCAACCAATTTAGTGCATAACATGTCAAATATACGCTTTTCTATTCGAAACATCTCATGACAACGTTTTGGGTTGCCTTTCAAAAAATATTGCACGAATTCTATTCCTGTTTGCTCGTTAGTTCTACATGGTTCCTTGCACATATAGAGCACCACATATTGACTAACCAATACAGCTATTTCTTCATACTTTGTTATCTCTTCATCTAAGAGGGAAATTAACCGAGCCTCTTCATCTTCCTCCACCGTGAATTGATTATTCCAATTTGCCATTGATTATATAACCTGTGCGTGGTTAAATTCATGTGTGAGCAAATAACATGACAAGGAAAAATACTTAAATTACATAAGGCAAAAGAAATAAGAGCCATAAAACAACTTATAAACATTCAACATGCTAAATACTACGGCAAGTTACTATATTGTAATTACCACTATAAAAAACTCATACATCATCCAACATACTAAATACTTCCATAGTTCCTCTAACATTAAGTTAGGCAAAATAGTCACAAAAGTGTCCTAAAATAAATTTCAAGTCGGTGGGCTGTACGCCATTTGTCGCACCCAATTCAGCTGGATGTCAGGTTGTCCCTTTAAACCAATAAAAATTTCCCTCCAGGCCTTGTTTACCACATAATAATTCAAACATCGGGTGAGAATATCGGCGTCATTTCTAATTTCTTCAATGCGAAGCAGTTCAGCTATAATCTCTGTAATTGATACATCATTTATTTTATTCAGTGCTGCTGCTCTATCCTGAGATGCGGTAACTATTACACTTACTGAATCAGCTATTTGTTTTTATGCTGGCCTTTTTACCCTCTTTCCCTTACTACAACCCTCATTCCTCTTTATCTTCCTCTTCCCATGACTACCTGAATCACTAGGACCACTGGCTACAGTGCTTGATGTTGAGTTAACACCTGCCAATTCATCTGTAAACCCTACATTAACACCACCAAGCTCTCCTTTACTATCCCCTGACTCTTCTAGTAGGTCCATGTTAGATCGATAACCTTCCTCTTGGTCTTCATCCTCTTGGGGGGTTGAAGATGGTGCCAACTGATCCTGTATGGAAGCCGACGTATCTTTGAATATTATTTCTAACTCCTTTGCAAAAGGCAGCCCATTATACCTAAATTTTTCATATTCCCGATTTTCCTGCAATAATTCAAATAATCAAAACAAAAGTCTATCTAAGGTAATAGTACATTTTATAACTTAAGTTTAATAATTGTGTGTACCTTTTTTTTTCTTCTCCCACCACTCATTTGATGCCACAACCGTATTTGTTGTCGGGTCCCAACCTATGCCAGTCTCTTTCAAGAGTCCCTCCCATTTGAACCAATCTTTCTTCAAACTATTAAATTTATTTTTCACCTATTTTTTGTCATATTGTTTTCCCGATTTTACATTGAATGCAGTTTCAAGGTTCTTCCATCCTACTTTTGTAAGTGATCCTCCTTTACGTTGTTTCTGGTATATTTACTCAAGAACTTCTTTGATAAAAAGTTCCGTGGTTGCTCGATCCCACGTTGCTTTAGTTTTGTCAATTGCCTTTTGTTCATTCACAATTCTTTTCGGTGTAACAATAAGAATCTCATATAAGCATTTTTGTCACAAAAAAAATAAGTTTCAAAATTCAACCTTGTAACCGAGAAATTTGGCAGAAAGGACAACTATCATGCTTCCTTTTCTACCTTGGAGACATAACGAAGATAAATGACTTGATGATAGTCTGAATGATGCCACTTTTTAAACCCACATAAAAAATTACCTCTTTTTAGCAACTTTGATACGATTTAAAACAGAAATTCAATTTAATTTCAAACTCATTACATATTCCGCAGCATTTGAGGCAATCGACAGAGAGATAGCGAATCACAAGTACACGTAGTGCTAACTCAGTTTCAAGAGAAATATTATAGAAAAATGCCAGGAATGGGGAACGCATTATAGTATTAATTGACAAAATCAATAAAGGGAATAAAAGAAAGAAAGAATGAAAGAAAGCGAATAAGAACATAGTGGTAGTGAAAAACCGAATTAAATTAACAACAGAGTGGCATTGCAGGAAGAATGGAAAGCGAAGAGAAAAAGGGAAATAACCTGAAGAAAAAGAACCCTATAGCCGTTGGTTAAAACGTAGAGATCCAGTAGAGGAGAGAAGATTTGGGGTTGCTTGAAACTCGAAGGAGCAGCTCGCGAGGAAGTAGCAACCGATGGCTGAAAAGTAGGACAAGCAAATCATAGCAGAATGAACAAAAAGAGGATATCGGATAAAAGCTGGCACCTTCCAAGCTTCCTTTGCATGCCGACGCTGTGAGTGAGAAGAAGGAAGGGGAAGGTGATGGTGAAGAAATGATGAGTGTGCGTTGAGGTGCGGGTGAGAAGAAGGTATCGTAATTGATGGTGAAGAAATGGTGATGGTGCTCTTAGGTGATAGATCTGCGTGTGATGTGAGAAGAAGGAATGGTAGGTGATGGTGAAGAAGAAGGAATGGGTGAGAAGAACGAAGCCGTGAGTGAGAAGAAGGAAGGGGCAGCTGATGGTGAGGGTGCTCAATCTAGTGTGAAGAACAGCCTTACGCCGCAGCGCTTGTTGTGTGAAGAAGAAAGGGTAGCTGAAATGGTGAGGATGCTTGTATGAGGTGAGAAGAAGGAAACGTAGGTGAGTATTTTAAATTGCATTTATTGTTTTTTTACTGTTATTAATTGCAAAAAGCTGAAAGTTAGAAGCCAGAAGCCCAAAAAAATTGCTTCTAGCTTTTCCACCTCCAGAAGCCCTTTTGGACCAAAAGCACTTTGAAAATTACATCAACCCAAACATGATGATTGATCTTCTGCGGCTGGGTTGAGCTTTTAGGCCTCCAAAAACCATTCCAAACATAGCCTATATCTAACTTCAAATCAATCCACTTAAATACATTTATTTACAATTTTTCGATTACTTTTAAAATGCATTTATTTACAATTTTTCCTATTACTTTTATAAATATTACTCCATTTGATCCTTATTACAAGGTACAAACTGTCAATTCTCATAAACAATGAATGGTAGTTGGGTTATCAAATTTAAGCTAAATTAACTATTTTTTCCAACTTCACCCCTCATTAAATAATATTACTTCACATTTTTAACTTTAAACATTTATTAATGACAAGGATAAAGTGGGAAAAAGTCAATTAATGTGGTTGTTGATGCCTTATATTTGAGACTAAAAATTTTATTAATTAATACTTTATAATAAAGACCAAAAGGAGTAGTCACGAAGCGAAGGTCTAATGTGGTTTTTTATCTAGTTCCTTTTATCCTTTGACGTATTTAAGATATAGTGGTTTTATGCTGTGATGGGCCAATCACGTATTGCAACGCTATGTAACATGGCATGTTTTGTTCAGCATGACGGGCTGAGTAATACTCATCGCTTCTTATTATAAGAAACTGAAATTAAAATTGTTTTGGTCTAAAATATAAGAATTCGTCTTAGATTCTATCATTATTTAATATCATTTTTCCTATTTAGCCCTTACTTATTAACACTCTATTTCATAGTACTCCCTCCGGTCCTAAATATAAGATCACTTTAACTTTTTTTGTGGAGATTAAGGAACCCAAATAGACCACTTAATTTTAATGTATCTTACGTGTAATTGTATTATATGATAGCTTATGAGTAAGGTAAATTAGTTTTGAGAAAAAAAAAGATAACTGTAGACATTTTAAAGTGATTAATTTTGTAGCCTTAATTTCTAAAAAAAAAAATCAAAGTGATGTTATAATTAGGACCAGATGGAGTACTTATTAATACTCCTATTTATATTTCTCTCCCTGGTCTCATCATAAATAAGAGTGATATTGGAAAAGAAGTTATTTTTCAAACATATTTATAACTTTTGACTAACTTTTACATGTTTTTTTAATAAGCGCAATTTGGCGGCCGGGATCTTATAATAAGGACCCAATGGAGTATAAGTTTGTACTCCCTCGGTCCTAAATAAATACATACCTATCTAATTTGATTATATTAAGGTAATTAGTTAAGTAAATTAAAATCACATGATATTACCAAAACACCCAAACCAAATTCTCACCCTTCATCTCTTGTTTGTTTATTATTGAAGAGCATCAGTAAGGATAATTTTGGAAAAGTTGAGAAAAATTAAAAAAATATCTTATATTTATGACCAAACTCACATCTCCAAATAGTTCCTATATTTAGGATAAGAGGGAGTATCTCATTTTATCTTGTTATATATTGACTTTATATATAAAGGAAATCTAATTTCAAATTCATTGCATGGTTGAAATTTTGGATAGTTTTCTTAAGATTACTATGAGAGAAATATAAATTAATGACTTGCTTTAGTCAGTTTTCTCTTAAAATGTTACTTTTACAAAATAAAAGTCCGGTCCACCGATCGACCAATGAGCGATTGATCGAGTTGGTAAGTGGCCTCATACCTAATAAGAATGAGAACGTGTGTTCAAATCCTTGTAATCGCTCTTATTGGGAGACGGGACAACCCTACCTATGTGGCCGGCACTCGTACCTCTCGAGTCCGGATTAGTCAGTTGCAAATAGAAGTCAGATTATCAGGTGATGTTTAAAAAAAAAAAAAAGTCCCGTCCACTGACTTATCTATTTTTGTCCACTTACTAATTTCACGTTTATAACAAAATTAACATTTTCTTATATTATGAAAGTAGGTATTTATTCCTTGTGAAAGTATGTTGTATCCATCCAAATTTATAATAGGAAAACCGCTTGAGGTCCAAGAGAAAGTAAATTAATGCAATAAGACTTCTTGAAATCTTAAAATTATCATGGAGACTTTAGGGTGATATAATACTATAAATTTGATATTATCTTGTTGCTTTTACTGTCAAACAACAAAGAACATTGACAAGTAAATGTATATTAATTAACGAGTTAAGGTGTATTGACTGACAATTGTAATGATTTTATTAAAAAGTACTCATCTATATAACTAATAGTCTAATACACTTGTATTGTGACAACTAAACCAAATTTATATCAAAAATTATCATAATATACATTATCAACCAATAAGTGAAGGTAGCTAAAAAATTTTGCTGTTGCGTTATATTACTCAATATCCCTCCTGACTTTTTGGTGATTTTGATATTTTGAAGGTTGTTACAGAATTAGTTTGTTCTTCTTTAAAAAACTGAATGCAATTTTTCCATTTATAATTACAATATGCACATACTCAATTCAGTATACACCTGTCTGGCGAAAAAATTCAGTATATATCTGGGGTAAAGTTGTTGCTATTATTCCTTTAATCATCAAGACACTGATTAGGTTGTCAAAAAAAAAAAAAATCAAAACACTGAATAGAGATTTAGAGTACCTGCCAAGCTTCCTCGTTTTCACCATCAATCCATATCTTGTACTGTTGTCCAGTAAACTATCTTTATGAATGATTCTACTACGATCTTAGATATCAATAATCATTGAAATAAATTAAGGCCAACTGTGTTCAACAAATAATAGGCTTCCAAATATAGATTAAAATTACTAGATTATCTTGATTCAAAACTTCAAATCAAAATCGAAGCTCTGAGATACTGGTCCTGGCTCCAAATTGAAAATTATTTCTCCCATAATCAATCGACCACGGAGAAGACACATAAATCTACGCTATCCGTGGATGTTTTAAATTTAGAACAGTTTCTGTTTTCACTTCAATCAAAAGTTTCAACTAAGTCCATATTACATGGTTTAAAAAGGCGTTGTACTTTTTTTTTTGGTTATTTTTTTCACAATTGAACTTGGCCAAAGGCGTTGTATTAGATGGCAAAAGAAAAAAATGACAGTTAGTATTATCATGTTACGAATGTATAGGTTGAATCAGTTGTTTACCAAGTTACCTTTCTTATCCACTCATAAGTCATCGCCTTTAACATCTTTCATGCATTAAAAAAAAACCTTTAATTTCATTAATTGTCCCAAAACATAACAACCTTTTAACATTACCATTATTTAATATATGGTATAACACAAAATAAATATGAAAAATTTGATAATGTAACTTATAAATATAATTAAGGGTTAATGGTAAAAAAATACACATGTGTTTTTGTCAAAAGTTCATCCAGTACTAAATGTTATTTTTTGGACAAAAAATACACATAACATTTCAAATTAGATAAAAAATACACACATATATAGTTAAATTATGGTTAAAAATACACATGTGATTTTGTAAAAAGGTTCATACAGCACCAAGCGCTTTTTTTTTGGAATAAAAATGTAAATGTGATTTTTGATCCAATTTGAAAACTCAAGTGTATTTTTGGTCCAAAAAAAATGGTGCTGGATGAATTTTTGACAAAATCATTGTGTATTTTTTACCATTAACCCTATAATTAAATAAAACAGTTTTCTATTTATTAATAAGATTAGAGGAGTATATAAATAAAAAATTTTATGTAAATCCAATTTGTTGTCAGTCGTCAGTTAGTGGATGGATTACATGAGATAGGAGATGGAGGACTAATAGTAGTACATAATTATATTTTTTATTTATTTAAATATTTATTACTTATGTGAAAAACTAATAAATGTTATTATCTACTTCAATTCTAGATATGGTAACATTTAAATGTAGTTGACTTTTTGTCAATAAATTTTTATTTTATATCTTATATTTATCTTAAAAATTTTTTGGACTGAATTATATTTATCTTATACCACTCTGTCTCTCATCATAGGTCTATTCTAACTACTTTTCACATTTCAAAAAGTGGAAGTTATAGCATTAAATATGCTCTTATTTTTTTAAAAAAAATTCAACTTTACCCTTATTTAAGAATATATGTCAAAATAATATTTTATGCATTACAAGCCTTCTCTTTCATCTTCCTTATTTCCATTATAGGGGTAAAATAGTCACAATAGCATTAATTGATCCCAAACTGGACTTATATTTTGAAACAAAAAATTTGTAGCACTTATACTTATAATAAGGAACGGAGTGGTAATTGATATATCATATAATAATGCATACAAGTTTTTCATAAGAAACATAACATGTTATAATTAAATAGTTTATTTAACTCCCCCAAATATGCCAACTGCCAAGCAAGTCAACCATGCCATATACTTCCTCTAGTAATAAATATAAAAACTATTTACTTAAATTGATTTGATTAATGAATAATGATGTTATTTAAATTAATTAAAATGACATGATATTATTAAAATATTCCAACAATTTACTTATTTTTCCATCACCCCTCTCTTATATATTTATTATTGAAAGAGTTCCATACAAATAATTTAAGAAAACGTTGAAAAAAATTAGGATGTTATATTTGGACCAAAATTAACACGATATTATTACCTTCCATAGTCATCTTCATTTCTCGAGCATATCAAATGGCGGCAAGCTGTGCGTCCAAATATCTTGATGAGCTGATAAATGAGGAATATGGAGCGCATAAAAGTGATTCTACCTCATGCTCTGTTGAAAACAGTCGTTTTACGCAAATAAGACTTTTCATTCGGCCTCTGCTTACGGGATCTCTCTCACACCGCGAAGAAGAATCTCTTATCTCCTCCCAATTATCTAATATATTTCCTCTTTCCTACACAGATCTTTATGTCCTTCACCTTCACTCTACCTCCAATTTCTTCTTCCTTCTGATTTCTATTCCATTCCTTCGTCTCTATTTTAACAATCTCATCATGCTTGCGCATGATTTTCTTCACAAATCAATTTAATTATTCAACCAATTCATCCTTTATTTCGTTCCCGCTTATTTCAATTCCCGACGTTGTTCGTTAATTTACAATTAAACTAATCGCGAAATCTCCGGGCGGTAAGGGTGTAGCTAGTCGCTGCTCGTCTTTAGCGAGGTGATCGGTGACTAAATTACTCATTGATTGTTGACCGTGATTATACGTGGTGAGTTCTGATCTCTTATAGGTGCGATTTAGATTTTTAATCAATCCGATTTATATGTAATCAAGATTTTCACACTTCATAACAGAATTTTCGCCCCTTCGTATTTTTATTTTTTATTAGATAGACTCCTGATCTGTGAATGATTCACCGATGATTGCGGTAAGAGAAGGGCGTGGAATGTTCGAATATTATTATTATTATTGTTTTTTTTTCATATTCATATCTTCCGTTTTTCTTTATTTTCTTAAATTTGGACTGTGCTCTTCGAGTGGGACCGTTTGGATGGAGTAAGGTTTTAAATCGTTAACAAAATTTACAGAGTTCAAAATCTTTTCTTCCAATTATTTTGAGGTACCGCTCGTATTGGGATTTTTTTTTTTTTTTTGAGTTGGTAGCCAAGTCATCAATAGATTATGTAAAGCTGTTGTCTACTATAATGTCCTTTAATTAGTTTCAAGGCAGTAACACAGTGCTGATCATACTATTCTTGTCGGTTTAGAGAAGGCAGTATGGCTTCTCTACAAGGACCAGTTTTGTGCCCCTCTGTTCGAGCTAAATTAGCAGGATTTTGCAATCAGCCTATGATTGGACCAGTACACAGATGTCTTAGAAGTGAATTCTGGGGACTCAAGGAACTCAGTGGCGGCAAAGCAAAGGCAAGAATTATCTCTTGCCAAATAAATGTGCGGAAGGGCAAGACAGTGCATTGTAGTTTCAGCTCATCCTCCAATGGAAACGGACGCATGGCAGAGAATTTTAATGAAAAGGATGAAGATTATGTTAATTCTAGTGTGGTTGAGGCTGGTATGTTAACTCTAAGTTTGCTTAATGTGGTAATATAAATTTGATTATACATAGCGCATTTTGTCTTTAGAGGATGTATGCAATGTAATCCTTTTTCTGTGAAGGCTTCTCATAAGTTGAAGCAGTCTTTATTATTTGCGGTCATGCTCTCATGCACAGTGAGAGAATGTGACAAAAATAAAATGTAGGGAATGTAGGATCTGAAATATGTTTATTTTTCTTAGGCTCAAACCCCCCGGGCCTCTGAGATTACTTCTCCGATTGTAGGGTATCCAATTAATTTGTGACTGTTGATTATTAGACTCTAATCATACCCCTCTCCTCCACGAAATACTACTTATTAAGTGGACTTGTTCTGTGCTTTTCAGTTGAGGTGAAGAGTGGAATTGATGGCTTCATGATCAAAATGAGGGATGGCAGACAGTTAAGATGTGTCCATAACAATCCTCATGGAGGACATCTACCAGATTATGCTCCACATCCTGCCATTGTATTAAAGATGGAAGATGGGACTGATCTACTTCTCCCAATAATTGTTTGTATGTCTCTTGTTCTCCCTAAATCCTATATAATTTGTATTGAAGTAAAATTGTTGTAGGATCTTTGATCTTATTGTGATGTTGGTTTATACATTTTTGCCATTCTAACTTTATGGTCCATCTTTAACTGTAGTGGAAATGCCCAGTGTGTTACTGATGGCAGCAGTACGCAATGTTCCAATAGTACGCCTTCTTTATTGATTCTATAACGTTCTTATTATATGTAGTGTAATTATATGGATACTCACTATTTCTTTGTTTTATCAGGCTAGACCTACTTTATATCAAGTAGTGAAGGAGATGGTTGACAAGATGGGTTATGAAGTATGATTTATTTGGTTTCATTCTCTCCATATTTTTTTTGTGATGATATGGAATATCAAATAATGTTGGTTGCTGCCTCTGCAGGTTAGACTCGTCAGAGTGACTAAAAGAGTTCATGAGGCTTATTTTGCTCAGTTATATCTTACTAAGGCATATACTGACTCTGCACTTTTGCCCACCCTTCTCTTTTTCCCTCTCCCCCTCTCCTAAAACAAAATGCAAAGGAACAAAATGTTTGCGGCTTTGTCTAATTATTTTACACTTGGTATAGGTTGGAAATGAGGAAGAATGTATGAGCTTTGACCTTCGACCTTCAGATGCTATCAATATTGCTGTAAGATGCAAGGTAAATTTTGTGGATCAATGGACAGAAATACATAATCACCTGCAGCATGCTTTACTGTCCTGTTGCTTTGCTCAATGGTTTTTCATTTTTTTATGGTTTTTCATTTGTGCCTTGGCTGATGGTAAAAAAATCGGGTACTATTAGACAAAATTAGTTGGCATTTTTTTTCCCCTTTTTCATCAAGTCATTGTTATGCTGTTCAAAAAAAGAAGTCATTGTTATGGAGGCAAGATTCACGTAACCTGGGTGGACTGTTGACTTGTTTTGGAATGCGTCACCCATTGTAACCCTGATATCTTTTGTACTTGGAGTACTGCAATGATTTTTTCCAAATGTTAAATTAATAGTTTTTACTAGTTAAAAGAAATTTATCTAATAAGTTCGAACTTTTCCGCTAATGTTATAGGTGCCTATACAAGTCAACAAATACTTAGCTTACAGTGATGGGATGAGAGTAATTGAATCTGGCAAACTCTCAACCCAGTCCCCTGGTTCAGATGGCCTTTTATTTACTGAACTGGACAGGTAAGAAGGTCTGGCTTGGAAGGCAATAAGTTTTCTCTGTAATCTTGATTGTAGGGTATCTTGAATGTCTTAAAATATCTCCTTTTTCCTGGTAGAAAGCAATTTTTTAACTGGAAGTGACATTGTTTCAGGCCAAGTGGTCAGCCTTGCACTGAAACTGAGGAGTTTGGTCTTTTGCATAACATGATGCAGGCTGTTGTTGAAGAGCGCTACCAAGATGCTGGTAATTTCATTTCCGTCTACCTATTTGTTTAATATATTGTTTGCAATTCTTTTTGGAACTTTACTCTTTTCCTCTCCTGTATCTTTGAACGTGTGTGATATATGGCAAAAGTTCTACCTTCAAATTGGTGGAGCATCTTCTCTCTAGCTGATAGCATTAGTTTGATCTTGCCATCTTTACTAGTTCAAGCAGTATCAGCATGTAGATATTCCATTTTTCTTAGCCTTAATATAATTTATAACCATTTGGTAATCGGTATTGGTACTTGGATCAAACTTGAGTTCATTAAAGTTGCACATATCATATCCATCAGAAAATGTTTTCATCATGTTTTGATGGGTCTTATTTTCATTATGTTCTGTTCTTACATCTGTAATGTGCTGAAACTTGAAGTCTTGCTGTGGGAATTCGTTAATCTAGACGAAGTGTTTCTTCGTTGGTGCACACATTATCTAAGGATGCAGGTCTTGAAGGATTATAGCAGTACTTCTTTTATAACAACTTTTTAACACCTCGTGTTGCTGATGCTTACTGCAGCTTTGTGGAGGGACAGACTCAATAAATTCAGGGCTGGAAAAAAAGTGAATAAAACGTATGAAGTCTAGTTGTTTTGCTCCAGCCTTGAACTTTCGTCCTATCCCCTGTCCCACAGGTATTACATTAAATCATGTTAACAGCGCTTAATTGTTGCAGATCGTGGCTTTAATTTGTACATATTACAAAGTGGATGGGATTCAGTACAGCAGAATATCAGTCATACCTTTACATGCCTCCACTTACTTACGCTTGTGAATATTTGTATATATACAGACATTTATGCCAATGTAAAGACTTAATTACGTATATTTCGTTGCTTCATGTGATGTAAGCTGTCCGTGGGACGCAGCTGGCTACTTTTGATTGTTCTAATGCCGTATGAATTGAAGGGGTGGTTGAACATGACGCTGTTTAATCAATTATTTGGTTCATATGTTTCGTGTTTAGCCTTATTTGCTTCTTGAAAAGCTAAGTTTTTCTCTCGCAGGTAAATGTGGTTTGGTATGACTTATTATTTCCGTATGATGAATTTCGTAGTACTATCTAACCTTCGAATTAGAGTTCTCCGCGGCATGCCCTATGGGTGCATATGTCAGAATTTAGGAGTGGCGAAGTTGACTCAATACCCCCTTCTCAGCTTGCCAGAACTTAAATGCTATCTTATGTATAAGACTTATTGTTTTATTTTATTAGATTAAAAATCTTCGTTAAGTTAGTTAATATGATATTACAAAAATGTTAATTTTCTAATTCCTCTTTCTTTCTCTTAGATCATTGTTGACAGAAAACTTTAAAGGAGGTAACTTTGGGGGAAATGACAAAAATAAAAAATCAGTCATGAATTTAGGATGAAGAATAATTCTTCGAATAAGTTCTTGCACCTGGAATAATAATTTGGTTTATCACTCTCATTACGCCTTATTGATGACAGTGACATACTCGGTTTCAAAGGGCGGAGCCTGTAGCTTGATAAAAAATAGGCGGGGTTCTTTTATTCCATGATTTCCATTCACCCTCACCCGCTGGCGCGAAATGATTGAAAGTTTGCTTCCGAGCATCTCTTCATTCACATCTTTTTGTATCTTACGATTTAAGGGACGTAGAAGTGAAGTACAAAAATGTTGATAGCCTTTTGGCCGGCTCTAATTTATATGTTTATAATCTAATGGTTTCCCTAATTTCCCTTCTCCTATTAAAAGTTTCCTCTCTCTTTGGCGCATGTATTGTATGGTTTTAATAAGGCAAACAAATAGAACAGTACCTTTATTCGGAAGATTGGTCTTTCTTGAATTTGCATACATGTACGAAATAGAAGAAAAATAGTTGTTTTTCAAGCCAAAAAACAAATTGTAAACTCATTCTATTTTTTTATAAAAAAACAAATAAGATTTAATAAAACCCTTGTCATAAAAATTATGTACATAAAAACACGGGAAATTAATCTCTTATCTTTTAAATAAGAGATTTTGGTATTTTATAGTAGAATAGTAATAGTAAAATATTGAACAATAACTAAAATTATAAATTGATAGCTTTTCTAATTAAAATCAATCAATGTGCAATAATCTGTTCTCATGCATTGTGCACTCCCTTTGATCTCTAATATAAGATTTATTTAAAGAGATGATTTTAGTCCGAGATATATAACATATTTCTAATACTTATACATGCTTTTCCAAATAACCCCATTATAACCCCACTGCAGGAATCCCGGAACATGATTGTGGTTTTTAGGAAAGAAATTATATATTAACAATCTTAACTATCAATTATAATCTTCTCAATTTAATTTAGGTAAATATTGGTAATGATTTTTTATTCTGTATTTAGTAATATTCTCAAGAAAAATATACTTTTTTTTCATGGAAAAATAAAAGAGAAAGGTAAAAGAGGTGGTAGCTGGCACTCCGTAAGTAACCGCCACCGACGGCCAATTCCCGCCAATGCAAACAAAAACATAACAACGCTTAATTGGCTTAACGACAACGTGGCTACTTACCCCACTTTTTCTGCAGCATCCATTTTTTCACTCTTCTCCTCCTTCTTTTTCACTTCTCATCCTCTCTTTCAGTTTTCTTCTGCCGACAAGTCTGTCTCCCTTTGTTTCTACCTTCCACTACATGTACTCATGCCCAATACGTACGCCGAAACTGTTTATTGTTTATTATTATTATTATTTTAAAAAAAATTAAACAAAGTAAGCTAAACGTCATTATTGTTAGTTTCATTTTTTTTTTTCTCTCTGCTGTGGCTTAGGTACCTTCCCTTTGACAAATCGTCGTGAATTGAGCGGCTTTTGATGCTTCATCTATTATTCGACTTCAATCTTCACCTGATTATCTCCAAATGTCCGGGCCGCTCGATCGTTTCGCTCGGCCCTGTGAGTTATTCCTCCTCTGGCTGAGATGCTTTTTCTGTTGTCTTTCCTTTAAAATTCACTACATTTGATTCAATTGTGCTTTTCCGAGGTGCTTGTTGTAGGAATTTTGAAATTAAACTTAATTCACATGTTAATTTACTTTATGCATCGAGGAATTCCCGTTTGACTATGTTTCGTGCTGCATCTGGATCGGGAAATTAATTCGCCTGCCACGAATCAAGTAGGATTATGGGGGTAAATGAGCTAAATGTAGCTAAATTGTTGCTCCGATTATTTAAGAAACTGTCAGGATTTACTTTGGGGGTTAAATTTATCCAAATCTCGATCCTCGTGCTTATATGATCTCAAGAACGATGATGTTCGTTGTATATGGGGTATTGAAGGTTTTCTATTTTCATGTCTGTCTTACCCACACCTGTTGCTGATAGTTGAAATAATTTGGACTAACTACTACGACTTTGATAAATTTATTGCAAAGAATCTAAATTCCATGTTAACTTTGTCAATTTTGTGTTGATTCTGCATTTGCCTTGAATTCTGACTTCACTTAACTGAATATGTAATGTAATCCCAGTTTGCTAAAGGTTTTCAGTTAAGAACTTAAATGGTATTACAAATAAAGTATACTAAATTTGGTTTGATGTATCAGGTTTTGAAGGGTTCTCAGGTCAAGATGAACGTAGAGAGAGAAAATCAGATTTTGAAAACTCTGAGGATGATAGGCGAACAAGAATTGGCAGTCTGAAAAAGAAAGCAATAAATGCGTCAAGCAGATTCAGACACTCTCTCAAGAAGAAAGGTAAGAGAAAAAGTGCCAGTCGAAGCAATTCTGTTTCTATTGAGGACGTTCGAGATGTTAGGGAGCTCAAGGCAGTGGATGCATTTCGACAGGCACTTTTGTCTGAAGGCTTGTTGCCTCCAAAACATGATGACTACCATATGTTATTGAGGTTACTATCCTTTGTTCTTTACCAGTTATATTAGATATATGAGATGGCTTATTCCCCCATTTTTAATAATATGTATAGATATTAGACTTTCTTTTTTGCTTGAATGGGTGGACATTGCGTGGTTAATTCTTAAATTGCTCTAAGTAAAACAAGCTGGACTCTAGTTTGAGTTGTGACTTGCTCAAGGTGATCGCATCAGTCATGTAATCAATAATTACCCATAGCTCTATTATGATTTCATAGCTGTAAATTCGTTATTACGACAGACACTGTCACCTCAAAAAGCTAATAACTTCATTATAATATACTCATGTTTTACATACATGGTCTCTTTGCATAATTTTAACGTGCTTCATAGGCAGGTTGCTGGTTTGCCTTATTTTTTGGCTCAAAATTGTAATTAACAGATGTTACTGCAGATTCCTTAAAGCAAGGAAATTTGACATTGAGAAAGCTAAACACATGTGGGCCAATATGATTCAATGGAGGAAAGAATATGGTACAGATACAATAGAGGTGAGTAACTGGATAGACAAGTCAATCTAGCCACTTGTTTTGTTTTCTTCTTTTCAGTTGAGTCAATCATGTGTTGTTTGATATAACTGCGGTTACAAGACTGTTAAATCTGGCAACTATAGCAACTGTACCACTCAGCATATATGACATGAATATCATCATCATCTCTCTCTCTCTCTCTCTCTAGGATTTTGAGTTCAGTGAGTTGAATGAGGTTCTGCTGTACTATCCACATGGTTACCATGGTGTGGATAAGGAAGGAAAACCTGTTTATATTGAGAGGCTAGGCAAAGTTGATCCTGGCAAGCTAATGCAAGTAACTACCGTGGAAAGATATCTAAGATACCACGTTCAAGGTTTCGAAAAAACATTTGCTGTTAAGTTTCCAGCTTGCTCTATCGCTGCAAAGAGACACATAGATTCAAGTACAACAATTTTGGATGTCCAAGGCGTGGTATGATGTCTGTCCAAGTGACAATTGAAAGTTTCCTATGATCCATCTTAATTTGGATTAGTTAATACTTTGATTCACTTTACTATTCTTCTATTTGCTTTCTAGGGTTTCAAGAACCTAACCAAGCCTGCACGAGATCTCATCACTCAACTGCAGAAGATTGATGGTGACTACTATCCAGAAGTAAGTAGTTTCTATCATAAGATTTATGGTACTTTCCAATTTTTCGTGGCTTCTGAAGTTACATCTTGCATTTATCTCGTCAATCATCTGTGCAGACATTAAGTCGGATGTTTATCATCAATGCTGGTCCTGGTTTTAAGCTGCTCTGGAGTACAGTGAAGACATTTCTTGATCCCAAAACTACTTCAAAGATTCATGTATGTCAATGTGTGAATTTCTTGAGTTGTTTTTTATTATAATTGAGAGTAAGTTTGCATTCCATAAGTGATAATTTTTCAGCAATTCGTATAGATATGCTGTTAACATGGGACTAATTTTTACTTGAATGTGCTGCTAGGTTCTAGGCAACAAATTCCAGAGTAAACTACTTGAAATTATTGATGCAAGGTAATTATAAATTTATTTCCGTCAAAGGAATAATAGTTCGGTCAAATCATTTTATCATTTGAAATTTCTGGTTGTCCTTGGAATTTTCAGTGAGCTTCCGGAATTTCTAGGTGGTAGCTGTACTTGTATAGATCAGGGTGGTTGCATGAGGTCCGATAAAGGTCCATGGCAAGATCCAGAAATTTTAAAGGTTTCCTGCTTTTCTCGTTAGCCTGCTTCGGTACCCAAAATATTTTTGTTTTCTTTGCTTGTAGCTGACTCAATGAAGGCCACTGCACATGCAGATGATTCTCAGCGGTGAAGTGCAAAATTCCAGACAAATAGTAACCGTCTCTAATGTTGAGGGCAGGGTGATTGAATGTGATAAGACTTGTTATCCAATGGTCAGGTTTCCAGCGCCATCCTAGACGCTGCATAAACGACAACATTTAGATTTGCAAGTTTGAGAATAGTCATAAAATTCATTTGCTCTTCCTTTATTTTTTTGGTTTATGAGAACAGATAAGAAGTAGTGATACATCTACAGGAGAATCAGGATCTGAAGTTGAAGATATCACTTCTCCCAAAGCAAATGGGAATTTCATAAACCCTAGGCTAACTCCTGTCCGGGAAGAAGTGAGTGACCATGATTATTTGCTCAGAGTAGTCTTATAAGCACTTAGATGTATTTGATGTTGGGATAAACGTTGATTTATTCATGATTTTAATTCTTCATTCACGGAAACATTTTTTGTTCATCCAGTTAGGGCGGTAAAGATTATGTTTTTATGTTACTTGAAGTAACAGCCTTAAACTTCTTGCACTGACTCAGGATGTTCTCTCATTATTATATACTTTTATTGCTACTTGACAGATGGGCTATTCATTGCATGTAATCCTTAAATTAAAATGTATGTGTAAGCCAGCTATATATGATGCTGCCAACTATTGAGTTAAGATCTAACTTATGGTTCTAATTTATTTTGGTATCTTGATGTTGCAATGTATTGAATCCAGTGGATGGTTCATGCCAGTCTCTTTGCATTCCCAGTTACTAGGCCGTGTCTTGCGATCACTTTATGTAGTTTTATGGGACAGAACTATCTTAATCATGAGGTTGCAAGAATTGTGATATTCAATTCAACTATATTGTTTTTTTTTTTTTTCAGGCTAGATTGATCGGGAAAGCTGGTCTTGCTGGAGGCTTACCTGAGTATGACGAGTATGTTCCCATAGTTGACAAGGCTGTTGATGTTGGGTGGAAGGAGAAGCAAACCACACCTCAAAATTCTTTGAGCTCTATTGGTAGAAATTAATTCATCTTTCGTGAAGTTATTTCCTTTTTAGTTGTTGTTGATGTGCCATCATCATAAATGATTATGGAAATTATTATTCAAGCCTGCATAAGATTTAAATCTTTCTTTTTTGTTAATGATAGGAAACTCATGTAATCATGCAGAGATGTTGAATAAGTTCAGACATGTACGTTTACTCTGTTCTGTCCTTCTGGGCATAAAAGTAATTCTGTATGTTGTTTGTCTGTTGCAGAGACGTCTCTATCAAGCACTGAAAAGTCTCCTGAGGGAGTTCTTGTTTATATTTGGTCTGTTATTAAGGGCTTCTTTGTTGCCCTCTTTACGTTTGCGATCTCATTACTTTATATTACCAAGAGAACCCAGAACTCGGAATCTGATTTTGCTCAGACTAAGCCTGATGTGACTACTGAGCCAATATTCAAGGAGGCATCTCGTCCTCCTTCCCCTGTTTCTGAATTCTCCAAGCCTGAGGTCCTCTCATCTGCCTTAAAACGGCTTGGTGAACTTGAAGAGAAAGTTGACATGCTACAATCAAAACCTAATGCAATGCCACATGAGAAAGAAGAGCTGCTGAATGCTGCAGTTTATCGTGTGGATGCACTGGAAGCAGAGTTGATTGCTACAAAGAAGGTAGCCTATTTGATTTTGAAAACATATTTTTTGCGTCAGACTAGTAAGACAGTAATTATCTAATTCGTTGACTTCTGTTGTTTAATTCATTAACAAGAAGTATTTGTTGCGTGCGTCTAAATAATGAAGTTTAACTTCTACATTTACAGCTTTAGCCTTTAGGATCTCTGGCAAAGCTTCAAGTATATTTTGATTATTAATCCTTTAGTTCACGCACTTGCTCACAACCAATATAATCCCTCCGTTGCACCTAGTTGACTTTTTTAGAAAATCCTCAGGAAGCTAAATAATTTATTTAAAAATTGTTTTGCATGAATTTGTTCTCTAAACCAGTTTATTTAACTTATAAGCTATTATATAATCTAGTAATACACAAAAACGGTATGATTAAGTGATTCGTTCCGCTTCTTTAATTTCTTTAAAAAAAAGTCAATTAGGTCTTATATTTAGGAACGAATGAAGTATCTATTAGGGTACAAATTTGGTACATTACTCTGGGATGTTACAGTTCTTGCCTATCCTCACTCGTTGACATTTAGGCCTGTGCTATATGTTTTTTTATCTGTGGTGCATAGAGGTTAGAAAGCTGCCTCGATTATTTGCTTTGCTGATTTATTTTCTTTCTAAACCATTGTAATCCACTTTTTTCTGTCTCTGGACAATTGGCCCTTTACCCTGCAAATTCCCACTATAACCCCATTCATGATTAGCTGTATGCTAGCGTGTTTACTAGTTTCTGGTGTAGAATTAATTATATTTAGTAAACTGGTCTTTCATCTTCCTGAATAGGCTTTATATGAAGCGTTGATAAAACAAGAGGAACTTCTGGCATACATAGACAGTCAAGAAGAAAGAAGATCCAAAGTAAGCCCTGTATGCATTGAAGCAAAATAAAATCCAATTGTTCTTGAACTCCATGCATGGAACTTACATATCCAATTTGTTTGTATAGCAGAGAAAGGTTTGCTGGTGAGGAGAATACTGTACATGACGGTACAAATTAAACGACATTTTGTGTCTATTCTACTTTGTATACTGGAGCTGCCCTAGAATATGTCTTGAAGTTCGTCGTCCAGTGACTAATGGCTCGTCAAACATTGTATGTTGGCGACAACACGAGGGTTGGGTCATTGAACATAGTGTGAACTGTGAATAATTAATCTGGTCGTGTTTCTTTTTTTTTTCCCCCAACAATCCGGTTGTCTTTTTGTTCGTTCGTTTTCATTATATGTGTGGTGAAAGACTGGAAGTAAATATGGGCCTTGATTCGGCCTAAAAAATATGGGCCTTGAGCTATGAATCCCCGGTTGCACATTGTGTAATAATCCACTCGCACCAGTGTGCTCACAGTTCTGAGTTCTGTTATGAAAATCAGTTAAATTGTTCAAGAGTTCATTTGCAATACACGAACATTTTAATTCAGAGATGGCAAGCTCAGAAATCATGCTAATGAATTTTCTCTCAGCGACATACACCAAGCCTATATATCCTTCCATTGACGATGCCAAAAAATGTAGATAATCATCCAGAGGGTCAATGATTTTGTGGCCTAATATATGAAAACTCGTGTATGTAGAAAATATCAAACCTTGACCCGCCACGTTTTGAATTTGAATTTTGAGGGACCATATTTTTTGTTTGAGTTAACCCTTTAGATAATCATCCAAAAAGTCTATGATTTTGTATTGTAGTAAGTATGTTATCTTCTCCCAGATTATTTAGATATGCATTCAAGGTTCAACTTAGCAAAATAATTAAGGTATAGCTATTGAAGCCATATCGCTCTATTTAAATTACAGTAAGCAGTTGAAATAGTTGATGAGGAGCTTCTAAGTTCTCAAGGAATTTTTTTAATATAAACTGAAATTCATACATCAAGAGGGTACATTTACAACGTATTCAAATCTAACCATCATCAAATCCCGCCTCTTCTAGAAAAGGAGGGGTTGATCATAGAGGCTAAATTGCCATCTATCTTATGTGAGTGTTTTGCTAACTAATAAGCTACTCAGAACATTTTCTCTGTATACATGAGTAATCATAATCTGGTAGTCTCTATGAAGAATAAGGCTAGCATCGTCAACTATGTCTGTAAATGGGTAGTTATCATCACACCCTCGAAGAGCATAATTAACCGTTTTTTTACAATCTGAAAACAAACTAACTTTCCCAAACCCTCTAAATCAACATATGTTCAAACCATGAATGATAGCAATTAGCTCTGTGGTAACTGGGGGAACATTGGTTAGTTTTAAACAAAATCCCATAATCCAGCCTTCCAGGTGATCCTGAATGAAGTCTCCACATCTGTTGCGTCCATCTTCCAAGGTTAAGCCATCCACAACAAGTTTGAAGGGGCTCTCATCCTGCAATCTAGAGGGGTTGTTCCTTCTTGAAATATTCCTCTCTTAATCATAATATTCCATGATGTCTTGATCAGAACATGTTCTAAACAGGGTATGGTTTGGATTTCATCCCCTGGTGGATGTCTCCTCCTCAAATAGCTTCTTGCATCAAGTTACCCATAGATCCCAACATAAATGGCCAAACAAAGTAGACCAAGAAACCTTATTTGTGAAGTTTTCACCAATGTCATTTGTAAGGTTCCACTTGATCAACTCTACTCCACGCATGGAGAAGAATGTTGCCCTCTTAATGGGCTTAATGATCGCCTTCTAGCATTTTTAGCATTTGGGCATTCCCTACTTAGATGCATCACATCCTCCTCTTAACCTAACAAAGTTTCATGATCCACTTTTTTACTTTCACCCTTAGTATAATAATTAAATTTAAATTTGTTTTAATTGTTAAAAAATGGATTAATCTATTTTTATCTAGAATTTAGTTTATATTTTTATAACACGGTTAAAGAGTATATTTTTATTCCTTTAAGTTTGCTTTAGGTATCGTCTATGTCCCTTAACTTTTAAAGTGCTCTTTTGGTCCTTTTATATAAACATAGTTAACTTTTACTAATGGAAAATGTTGACATGATGATAACACATTAATAAAACTGGTGATAAAATATTTTTAATATCATAATTGTATATTTTTAGGATAAAGGTGTATCCAACATCCTTTCAAAGGGCAAATAGCACCATAAAGTATTCATAGGCGCAATGAGCACCATAAAGTAATTTATTTTAAGCAATTGTAATTTTTTAGTGATAGAATGAGACAACTTCTGTTAACGCACTGACCTCACGACATTTTTTCCACATCATTTATTAAAATGCCACATATGCATATATTTTCACCACTGAATTGAAGAGTTGACTATTTGATAGCCTGTTTGGTTCGATTTCCTGGGAAAGGACTACACGTAATCCTAATACAACATAAGATTACAATGTTTGGTTTTACCTTTGTGATATAATGAGGATTATATGCGTATGGTACGTAATTATGTAAAACTATTGGTAAATAGTGGTAGAATGTTCTTTTTAGTGATTTGGTAGAGTTTATATGAGACATGCTGTTTCTGTTTGTACTGTAAAGGATATTTCTTTTCTGAGTTTACAAGATCAAAATGTTTTTTGACAAAAAAAAAATATGTAAAAAGACAATGATACCATATTAACTTTTAAATTGACCAAAGTGGTTTTAATTTTTTTTTTATTACACCAAAGTGGCTTTAGATGAAATCCTATTAATTGCTCCATTCTAATTTTTGTTGAGTCCTTCATATGCATCGTCCATCGTCGTTCACCACGAGAAAGTATTTTGACCCTACCAAGAATCAGGTGCGTACTCTTCTTCTACCAACTTCTCCATCTATCTCTTTCCTCCACCATCTTCATTCTCTGCCATATTGCTCAGTGCTCTATATATGTTTACGCAGAGGTAAAGCCTTGGAGACCAAACCACAACGTAGCCCCTGATTGAAATACGAAGGTTTTGTAGCTAATGTAATAATTCTGGTTTTTTTATTAGATTTTTCTTTTGTCTTTAACGTAGTTCATGTTTTCGATTGGCCTTCTTAATCCCAGATAAGCTTTGAAGTTTTTTTTTTAATCGGAAAATAAGCTTGAAGTTTATGAATTAATTTATAAATCACTCTTTTATAACTGCCTTCTTAAAAAAGACGGGAAGCCATTAATTACTTTACTCTTTTATAGTTATAAAACCGATTTTTACATTATATTTTGCATAATATTTATATATATCATAATATATAATTATATCCTAGAAGTAAAATTTGAGATATTAGTATTGTTAGGATTTCATACTTTAAATATCCCAACATTGAAATATAGTTCACATCTAATAAAGATATATATATATCATTGCATATTCAGTTAAACAATGTGTTTAAAATAATGATATGTTAATTATCTATGGATATGTTGATTTAATTTTGAATATATATATATACATATCAATTCATATTCAATTCAACGTCATGTTTAAAATAATGATACAGTGATGAGGGGTAATTTTTTCAATTAATTTATTATTATATATTTTTTGGTACTTGAACAACATTATTAAATATATTTGATGAAAAGTAGATAATTTAATCAATTATAAGTAAATAGGTAGACAGTGGCAATTTTATGAAGGAAGAGGAAGGCCAAGAAGGTGAACTTTAGGGTAGAGTCGGGAATTTGGGTTGGCCTGGGGCCCACTCCCAAAAATAGGGATATTTCATATGCTCAGCTTTTCTAGGTTCCGCCTATGGGCCTCATTTTTCTTTTCCACTACTCATTTTTTCTCTAACTTTTTTTTCCACTTCCACATATGATTAACTAAAATAATGAAGCATATAATTAAAAAAATGATCCAAATTAAGTTAAATATCAAACATTATCAACTCAATAATTCAATATGTAACACACATATAAAGACAATTAGACAAACATCAAGTCATAATAGTAGTCCATTGTCTACACACCACAATTAAATAAATTATTACATTAAATCCACATACAATAATTATATAAACTAATACATAAAGTCATAAATAAGAAAAATGAAAGTATAGATAAATTAAATATAATAGAATACATATATATATATATATCTATGTGACTAAATCACCATCATATGGTTTTCAATTTTCTGTTTTATTTTTTATAAGTTTTACATATGATGTGCACAAAGAAAATTATAAAAAAAACACACAGAGAGAGAGAGAGGAAAAAGGCGGGCCGGCCCTCGAGCTAGTCCATTTAAGCTTGTGGTCTGACATGTTGGTCTGTTTAAACCCGCCTCCTTTTGGGGGCTACAAAATCAAAACATGGCCCTCCATTCAAACAGGTTTAAATGGACTGGCCTATCGGGCTCATCCTGAATTCCTGGCTCTACTTTGGGGTTCTCAGGCTACACATGTGGCATTTAACAAATATACAATAAATGATGTGGAAAAAAAAATACTTCCTAGTTGATGGGTTAACGGAAGTTGTTTCACTTTGTTATTACTTATTAAAAAGTCAAAACCGCTCCAAATAAATTACTTTTTGGTGCTAGTTACACTCATAAATACTTTAGGGTTCTAATCCACCCCCCCAAATTATTTTAGGGTGTTGAATGCACCTGTAACCTTTATTTTATGATTTACGATATTTAACTTTTGAGTAAAATACTCTGACATCCCTTCTATTTTGATTTAATTACACATACCTCTCATATTTTGAAAATATACAATTTAGTCCAAAAATTAACAAGGTTAAAAAACGTTCTAAAAAGATTTTAGAAGGATATTTATTTAATTCAAAATTATAACGGAATAAATATTCTTTACTAATTTACCCTAATAATACTAAATCTCTCATTTATCTTTCAATCATAACTTTAATAATTACTATGGATCCATTTAATATCTTTTACTTAATTTAAACATATTTCAGTATATTTTCTTTAAAAAAATAGTAACAAATTGATCAAAACAGTAATTGATAGAGAACGTTGGTTCAATAACCAAGCTGAGTTGGTGTGATGGTTCGGCATCTCATCCCTTAAGCAAGTGGTTAAGGGTTCGATCCCTAACTCTTGTGAATGGAGGAACTCCTTGGCCAGTCTGCTGCTTTGTGCGCCGATCCGCGGCGGAGGATTAGTCTTATAACTTTCGCCTATGAAGGCACATTGAAGTGATTAAAAAAAAAAGAGAGAACGTTGGTTCAATGATATTTTCTTGATCTATGAATTATAAAGCATATATTTAAATATAATATTAAAATAAGTATGTCATTTTAAAATACAATAATTTAAATTAAAATATATAATTTCAAAAAAAAAAATTAACCAATATATATATTTCAAAACTATAAATTAGATCATAGATTAGTGTAAAAAATGGACAATTTTAAAAATTTCAAATTGTTGAAAATTAAAATATTATTATATAATTAATTAACATTGACATGTGATCAGAATTAGTAAATTTAATAATTTAAAAATATGAAAGTATAAATTGAAATTAATTTTAAATTTTGTTAAATATGTGCTTAAATAATAATTGTTAAGTATTATGTATGTTAATAAAGGGTATTTTGATCAAAGCAATGGGCCACAATTGTGATATTACGATCAATTAACATTCGAATGGATGGAAGTTAAATTTTAAGACTAGAATGGAGATTTATGCAACATATATTAGAGGTTTTAGAAGCAATGGAAGGGGTCTGGTTCATTTCGGAGTCGCACGCGAGATTCTTAGAGAATGTGTTAAGCAGGATGCTATTGTATTGATGTAACTATTTGAACTTATGCTTTCTTTATTAAAAAAAAAAGAGGGTATGTTTCTGTAATTTTAATTAGAATACGGGACTCAATTGTATTTTACTCTTTTTTGTTAGAATCTTAAGTTTTGATGAGGACTGACCCCATAGAAAACATAAGTAAATAGAGTGTAAGTTACCTTTGAATTAAACAAGTGAAATCTGATAGGTAACAGATTACTATCGCTAGAGCTAAAGACTATCGCAAATGAAAAGCCCATCAATAGCTGATGGAAACTTAGCTGAAAATCTAAAGTAAATATTCCTATAGCTAAGTGTATCCCTATCGCTAATAGACAAAGAGCCATAACAAATGAAGATTTAGAAATAACAAAGTTAATATCAATCGCTAAGTCCTTCACTATCGCTAAGAAGATTCCTATCGCTAGACTTTGTCTCTATCGCTAAGGCCCTCAGATAACATGAATAAATACTTAAGGGGAAGAATGTTAGATCAGTTAACATAGTTAACTAGCGATAACAGATTTAGCTATCGATAGAAGAATGCTTATTAAGATAACATAGCTAGTACTCTGAACATTGAACTAAAAGAATATGCTAGCGATAATGCTCATGTCTATCGATAGAGAATGCTTTGAAATTCCTTAGATATTGTCTCTATCTCTTTGAGCTAATGAAATGCACTATTGATAACATCCACTACATGAATACTTGTTTAGCTAACAGCTCAAGTGCAGGATTAATGCTATGCAGTTAGCGATAGCAAAGCATGCTAGCGCTACTGAAAAAGCTGTTATGCAACTACAGTTGGTACAGATGCTCAGAACGCTCAGTCTACATCTCTCTTAGCTCACCCTACGCAAGAGCAGTTGAAGCCAGAGCAGAAAGTTAACCTCGATGAAGAAACTGAAATTAATTGCCAACGGCTATGAGCTCTCAACGACCATATTCAAACGCCCTCATGAAGATGAACGCAATGGAAAATCTGAGAAGAGATATAAATACAGAATTTGAGCATTTATGAAGAACTGACGAAAAACAAAGAATATTCACGAACACATTCATTGCTCTCTGATCTTTGTATTTATTATTCTTAGTGATTTTGTTTATACTTAAGTGATTATCACAATCTGTTCATTAAGTGAACTTTATTATTGAAATCCTCTACTGTTTGAGGTTGTTCTAAAGTTTGGTGCTTTGAGAACAGGGTAGTAACCTTACAGGTAGTAAGGGGGAGTGTTTAGAGGGATTCTAAAACTCTGTAAATGTTGGCAGGTGAACCTGAGTTGTAAAACCTGTGGTTAGTGGAACCCAACGAGGAGTTGGAAAACTGGACGTAGGCAGTGTTGGCCGAACCAGTATAAAGACTGTGTTGCTTTAATTAGTTTTTAATTTTTGGAAGCACAATTCACCCCCCTCTTGTGCGATTGCCATTCTCATTTCTTTTTTTCATACAATTAATAATATTCATTTACTAGGTTGAAAAGATAAATGATGTAAAATCAAAATTAGAGCTGGAAATCAGGGCCGGCCTTTAAAGGGCCAGCCCAAAAAGCTCAGGTAGTGTAAATATCCCTATTTTTTAAAGCCCGGCTCTCGAATGGTCGGGTTCAAGGCTGACTCGAGCCGATTAGCGCTTATACAATAATTTTTAATATTTTTCCATAAAAAAAATTAAAGCAATAAAATTCTTATCATCAACACAAATATCGATGTTAAATTACAATACATACACCAACAAGCAACAAACACTAAGAAATTATCAAGAAATGATAAATCTTGTCCATTGTTTTAAATAAATCCATAAAAAATATGTTTACCTTTAATTAATTATTTTAATAAAGATTGTCCATATTTTTAAATAAGTTACTCACTAAGAAATTATCAAGCAATGATAAATATTGGGAATTAGATATTATAATTTTTTTAACCCTAAGTTAAATTGTTTTATTTTGTAGTTGTTTATTTTTAAAAAAGAATATATATATGTGTGTGTTGGGCCTAACGGGCCGGCCCTTTGAAACCCTCAGCCCTACAGGGCCGGCCCGTTAAACCCGATTTCCTTTTGAAACTTCTAAAATCAAAGCTCAGCCCTCCAAGGCTCAGGGTCTAAAAGGGCCTGCCCAACGAGCCCGACCCAAATTGGCAGCTCTAATCAAAATTAAGGAATGATGATAACTAAAAAGCTCATAAAAATATCAAAACTAAATTAAGAGGGGTGAATGTAATTAAAGAATGCAATTAGGGTATTTTTTTACAACATATATTAATAACTAAATTAACTATCAAATCAAGTTAGACTAAACGATATGAAGAGAGAGAGTATATTTGTTGGCTTTTAAATTTGGTTGTGATATTCCCAGCAACCAAATTATACGGCAAGAGTGGGTTGGATCAGCTTTACTGAGAAAATGTCAAACTAATCAGATAAAATTTCCAAAATAATTAGATAATTCTACTGAAAATCAAACAACAATTAAAGATGGAATATTGGGTAATGAAAAACTAATTTAATTTGAAACTGATTCCTAGAATCGTGGAGGGCGAATAACTGAATATCTATTGACAGTAAAAAAAAAAGTATTTGTTAATATCTGAGCTAACATATTCTGAATAAATAAATTCCAACACTCACTCTAATTCCACGCCAGTGAAATATCGAAGCTATACTACTAACTCTCTGTTCTAAAGCAGAGTTTAAGATTATTGATTTTGCGGAACAATGGATTCCGCCTGTGCAATTCTGAATGGCAATGCCAGTATGATCAAAACTAGAAATACAGAAACTCGTAGTGGGTTCTGGGGTGAGACTAAAGGAAGATTTTCACGTGTTCAACTCCGGAAAAGTTCGAAAACTTGCATGAATAGTGGAGTGCTGAAGCCTGGTGTTTCTTACTCTGTTCTCACACCAGAAATCAACAAAAGGGCTCCTGTGGTACGAAAATAGAAACATGAATGCCATGTTCTCTTTTATATGAATATGATTGAGATCATGTTTTTAGTATTTTCTTTTATATGATTGGATATTGGATTTTCGTTTCAGGTGTTGGAGCCGGAGCCACCCAAATTGGAGACTCCAAAGGCAGACCCAAAAAATGTAGTGTCCATCATATTAGGTGGAGGTGCTGGAACTCGCCTCTTTCCTCTTACAAGCACAAGAGCCAAGCCAGCGGTATTATCTTTTTTTTTTTCCCTTAAAGGTGCAATTTTGCCAACAAACTATTGAGGCAGCAGCGGCTGGTGTTAGTTGACGGTGTTGAGCAATGTACACAATTTCAAAACTTTATCGGCACAAGAGCCATTCAAAACTTAATTTTGTCAGCCGCTGCTGTCTCAATATTTTGCTGGTCAAATTGCACCATTAAGCTTTTTTTTTTTTTAAAAAAAAAGAAAAGATCAATTGTTAAGTATACATGTTTTCAAAAGAGATGGGTGCAACAACGTATGGGGCAATTTTAGTTATGAATAATTTTTTTCGTGCTTGCAGGTTCCAATTGGGGGATGTTACAGACTAATAGATATCCCAATGAGCAATTGCATCAATTGTGGCATACAAAAGATATTCATCCTAACGCAGTTCAACTCTTGCTCCCTCAATCGCCACCTGTCTCGCCTTTACGGTAATGGCGTCAACTTTGGGGATGGTTTTGTGGAGGTAATTTAATTTAATTTAATTTTTTCTTTTTTATGTACAAGTGAATAGAATTATCACGTAGGCTAGTTATGTTACATCAAATGACATTTTAGCGGGAATTATAGATTAGTTGAATAGTAAAGAGTATAATTTACGTGACATCGCATCAGGTCTTGGCTGCTACTCAAACACCTGGAGAAACAGGGATGAAATGGTTCCAAGGGACAGCTGATGCGGTGAGGAAATTTATATGGGTTTTGGAGGTAAGAACTTGTCCTGAATCCACCATGTATGGTTATATATATGTTGAAGATATAATTTTGTATACAGTAAATGAGTGTCAGGATTAATTTATAGGATGCCAGGACTAAGAATGTTGAGCATATATTAATACTTTCTGGCGATCATCTTTACCGAATGAACTATATGGACTTTGTGCAGGTAAGAGTGGGATAATTTATTGTCAAAAATCAAATAAAAAAGTGTCTTAGTTTCAGGGCAAATGTGCAAATTTACCAATGACATTTATCACGATGAGCATTTGGCACAAAAAAGTGTTTTGTGGTGCTTAAATATCAAAAAAGATTTAAAATGGTGTGAATTTAATAAAACCGTTATATATAAACAAACGGCCGTTACTTTTTGAGGAAGAAATCAGGTAGGACCTACGAGAAAAAGGTAACGGAAGTTTGATTATAGAAAACTGTTTTGTTAAATTTGTACCATTTTAAAAACTTTTTTAGTATTTAAGCACCAAAGAACACCTTTTTGTATCAGACGCTCTTCGAGTAATTGTCTATTGATAAATTTACACTGTTGCCCTTTAATTTTGCATGACTCATGCTGATTGTTGAAACTATACTTGCAGAGGCATATAGACACAAATGCTGATATCACAGTATCTTGTGTGCCTATGGATAATAGGTACAAGCAAAATCTTGTGGATACTTTATGTGATTAGATAGATACTCATATTGTTTTTGAAGTTGATCAGTGTTACGTCTCTTACAGCCGTGCATCAGATTATGGGCTGATGAAACTCGATCGGACAGGAAGAATTGTTCAGTTTACAGAGAAACCCAGTGGTTTAAATCTAAAGGCAATGGTAAATATATTGTTCCCCACATTTACTACAATTTTTTACTATCAGTCATATTGGGCGGTAATTAATCAGTTTTCTGTCCAACAAAACTGATGCACTGTCACACATAATAACTGCAGCAAGTTGACACCACCCTCCTTGGATTAACTCCACAAGAAGCAGGAAAATATCCTTACATTGCATCAATGGGTATTTATGTCTTTAGAACTGAGACCTTATTGAAACTATTGCGATGGAGCTATCCTTTATCCAATGACTTTGGATCTGAAATTATTCCTTCTGCTCTGAGGGACCACAATGTCCAAGTGAGAAAAAACTCCAACCATGGGCCCATATTTTTCTTCTCATTTTAAATCACTGATTGGTCTAGAAAATAGATTGCTTTAGATTGACTGCTAACACTTGATGCTTCTGATTTTATGACATTCTCAGGCATATTTGTTTAATGACTACTGGGAAGACATTGGAACTATAAAGTCCTTCTTTGATGCTAATCTAGCCCTAACAGATGAGGTTGGTTTAACTATTCTGCGAACTTAAATTTCTCTTGGCTCATACTAGAATGTTTGTTTCAATTGACTATGCCGATACTTGGTCAATTTATATATTTTCTAACGGTAAGAACATATAAGTTGGCTTAATTCATTTTTGAATAATATCATGAAGATATCATTGATAGTGATAGAGTTGATAATGGTTTTGAGAATAGTAACATTATCACGGGCATGTTTTCTTACACTGTGAAAAATGTAGCATATTTACTGATTACAAATGTCATTTGCAGAATCCCAAGTTTGAATTTTATGATCCAAACACGCCTTTCTTCACTTCTCCAAGATTTCTACCACCCACTAAAGTTGAAAATTGCAAGGTATATAAAGCTAATGCCAAGCTTCAATCAGTTTGTTTATTTGGCCTTTTTGTTGCATATGAGTCATGACGATCCAACTGGTTTTCACAGATAGAGAATGCAATTATTTCTCACGGCTGCTTTTTAAGGGACTGTGGTGTTCAACATTCCATTGTTGGTGTGCGCTCACGTTTAGAATCAGCTGTAGACCTTAAGGTAAAGCTAATTACATTCTGTGATTTGCTCCATCCCTTGTTTTATTGGAATAATGATCCCACTTGAACTTTTTTTTGGAATTTTAAATTCAGATTTTCTTGTTCTAATACTACAGTAAAAGAGTACAGAATGGAGATTGAGTTTTGGTCAAATTATTGTGCAAATTCATTGAGAATATTTTAAGCGGTCTTCTTTACAGATGGGCTGGCTTACCGTAGTAGCTTCTTGAGTTGACAAATTATCATCAATATACTCCCCTTCTTAAACATAAGATATATTTATCTAATTTGATTATATTAAAGACGTTAGTTAAGTTAGTTAAAATCACATGATATTACCAAAACATCCTAACCAACTACCTTTGTTTCTATTTCCTATCTCTTTGCTTGTTTATTATCGGGAAGTATCAATATGGGTAATATGGGAAAATTATGAGAAAAATTAGAAAAATGTATTATATTTTGGAACAAGCACACCTCCCCAAATATGTTTTATATTTAGGAACAGAAGTAGTAGTGTGTTTTTTAGCATCTCTTATGGATATTTGAATTCGGCTTTACTATCATCCAGGATACCATGATGATGGGTGCAGATTATTATCAAACCGAGAATGAAATTGCATCTCAATTGACACAAGGGACGGTTCCAATTGGTGTTGGAGAAAACACTAAAATCAGGTGTGATAATGTCTCTCAAATGATTCTGCCATTATTCTTTGCTTAACAGTTTGAGACATGCACTTGAATTTAGGTGTAAAAAATTAGATGAATCGCCATGTTTTCTAATCTCTGCTGATTTCTTGCGTTGACATCATTAAAGGAATTGCATAATCGACAAGAATGCCCGGATCGGAAGAAATGTGATTATTGCAAATAAGGATGTAAGTTTAAATGCTTGCTCGTGAAACTACCATGCAATATCAGTCAAGGGTCTCTCCACTACATAGCCTCTCCACTTAGTATCTCCACCATAAGATTTGATTTCAATTGTCGACATGTATTGCCATTGGATATGCAAGCAATAATATTTTCCAATTGCAATATATCTGGACAATTGAAAGCAAATCCAATGATACAGATATTAAGTAGAGAGGTTGTGCAATGGAAAGGCTCCGATGCAATATTAGTATTTTGTTGCCAGGCCGTCCCTGATTATTGTAATATATTGACTTTGCAGGGGGTTCAAGAAGCAGACAGGGCTGATGAAGGATTCTACATCAGGTCGGGCATCACAGTCATACCGAAGAACGCAACAATAAAAGATGGAATGGTCATATAAATCATCCAAATGCGTCTTCATTGAATTGTCCGATGATTGAAAGCTTATGTGGTTAATTTGCCGACATAACTCTAGGAAGCAGCAACAAGCCAACAAGGGCACAACACAACAGATTTTTGCTCACTTGTATATTACGATTTACGTTACATGAAAGAACTTGCTAATTTCTTACTAAGAGTAATAATTATTATTTTTTTTGGCCTTGTTTGTACGAGATTTCACATAATGGTAACACAGTTATATTAGAACTCATCTGGAGGAGATGAAGCAAATCCTGCAGATATCTCCATTTGCACAAATAACATGAACTTACAGAATTGGTAAGGTTTTGTTTTGTTACCCCAAGGCAAGCCTTGCTATCTCAATTTCCACCATTAATAGCATTACCCAACTTTGCATCTCTATTATCTTTTGCTTCGTTCCACTTCTTGATGTCTTCAAGCCTCGCAAACATCTTTCGGATTCGGTTAAGCTTTTGAGACTCTTGAGCGATCAAACTGGCTGTGGAGGGACTTTCACCTAAGACTACCTCATAACCATCTCTAAAAGAGTCCATTCCTTCAGCTAGGAGCTGCCAAAATAAGCCTCCAACGGCAGCCCCACCACCACTTGCTGATGAATAGATTGCAGAATACACATTGTTGAAGAGTTCGTCTCTGGCCTTTGAGTTTGAACCCGAATTCTTAGTTGATATTCCAAACTCAGCGAATAAAAGTGGCTTGTGAAGAGTGTTCTGTGCATCTTTGATGTGCTCGTTCAGCCAACCATTCAAAAATGAGAGTTGGTCTTCATAATTTGAACCTGAGAGCCTGCTCATGCAAAATAAATCATTATTACTATGAATGATATTAACTTATTCCTGCAGAATAATAGAAATGATTTGCAATGTTATTATTATGCTCACCATTGATCAGGGTATGAGTGAACTGTGGCAAAATCAATTCCAGGGATCTGGTTGTTTGCAATGAAATCTGTTCCTACTTGGAAGTTAGGATTAGACTGCTGCTTTGATTCACCATAGAAACCCTCCAGACCAGCTTCAAGCAAGTGGTTTCCATCAATGGATTTTAGGTATGATGCCATCTCAGTAATCCAAGCCTGTTCAGAGGAAGGAAATCAACATTCAACAACTTCATTTATCTTCTTTCTTTTTTGTTTTTAATTTTTTATTTTTTTTATTTTACAAAAGACAGTTTATTTAAACAAAATGGCGTTGGGGGCCAAAGTTTTGAAACAGAAACACATCACAACATATTAACATAACCACTAAGACATTAACATTTGAAACAAATAAAATATGAAGCTGCAACAGGTGAAATCCATTTAATATTAAAATAGAATGAAGCATTGGAAGTATGGTTCACCTGTACAACTTTTCCTGACTGATCTGAAGGACACCTTATCTCATTCATGAGCTCCCAAGCCATTATAGTTGGGTCATCCTTGTAAGCAACTCCGGTGATGCTGTTACGTCTGGTAAGCACAGTCTGTAACACATAAAGTTATAAACTTTAAGCTATTAAATATATATGAAATCCCTTCGGTAACTAAAAAAAAAAAATCCCGTCATACAATGAACCATTTAAGCTAAACAAGCTGCAAGTACCAAGTTTATGCAATATGTTCAGTTTGATATTTTTTACCTTTCACAATATCTGTTTATTCAACCACTGTAATTTTGATAGACCATGAATGGAATTCCAGAAGACCAAATTGTTGAGGGATTATACTATTGTATTAATAAAAAATAAATATAAAAATTTTACCTTGATGTGGTTTTTGTAGTATCCCTTGACAACAGGGTTAGTGAAAAAATCATCTTCAGAATTGATTGACTGGCCCTGACTCCTTGCCCAATCCACATACTGCTTCTTTCCTCCCAAATTGTCGTAGTTATTCACCAAACTCAACACCAACTTGATCCCATATCTTCTGGCTTCGGATACTACGAAGTCTAACCCCTTTCATTTTCAATCCATTAAAGCAGATAAAACAAAATCAGCAATATATCAAATCAAATTAAGAAAAAAGCAAAAATAAAACAACCCCTGTTAAAGAATAAGAGATTTAAAGAAAATCAAGAAGATCAAAATGAACCTGGAACATATCCTCATTGTAGGAACCAGGGGAGTATTGGAGTGGCTTATAGCCACCATCACTGAAAGCCCAAGTCCTAGCTATGCTAAGTCCATGACTTTTAGCCTCTTGAAATGCAGAGGAGACTCTGTTTCTCTGAGAGGGATCAGAGGCCAAATACATCAACCAATAGGCATTAAACCCATTTGCATAAAAGGGGCTCCCATTCAACATTAGTTGTACGCCTCTTGCTTTCACAAACCCATCATCTGCTTCAACTGAGATTCTCTGCTCTAATATCGCAAACAGAACAATAAAACCCAGAACAAAGCAACGTACCATTATCATCTTGTTTTCTCTCTAACACACTCTCTTGATGTAGTATAGGATTGTTGGTAAGCTTTGAAAAACTTGATCAAACAAAGAATCTGTTACTGTTTATATGGTGGGGAAATGCATATGGTACCCGAATCTCACTCACAGGGATTTTAATGGTGATAAATGATCGAGATGGCAAAAAAGTACAGTGTGGGGATTGGAGTTAAGCAGAGAGAAGAAGGGTAGCTCTGTCCAAAAAGATGGAGAGTGGGCCAGGTGAACAGAAGTGCAAATGTATGAAACCAGAAGCTTCACTCATCATCCACTGTAATGTGGGGCCAAAACTTGGAAGTTGTAACCCCTTTTAGGGTAGATCAAACTAAAACCAGAGCCGTGTGTTAATGAGTGGTTGCAACAATTTGACACTCCCACAGAAAATATTATCGGTAATAATGGAAATCACATTTTGGCTGTTTTTTCAGCACAGGATTAAATACACGCTTGATCACTAGCACCTTCACATGGAAAATAATGAAGCACCAAGTGCACGTTGGCTTTTTTTTTTTTTTTTTTTCTCATGCTAAAGAAATATTAATAGCCAAATAGGTTCCCCGTCTACAATATAAAATAATTTCAATTTCAATCATTTTATCGTAATAAGATATAAAGGTTAGCTAATTAAATTTACAGGGAATCATGTTTGAGCATTAATATAGAGAAAAATTAAAAAAGTAACCATTAATTGCTCTACCAATAATTTATACTCCCTCCGTTGAAAACGTTTAAAAGTTCTAAATGCAATGATAAGAGAATTTAAGGCATTAAATAATTACTAGAGAGAGAAATATAAGTAGGAGTATTACTGAATAAAAGATAGTGTTAATAAGTATGGATAAAATAGGAAAAATGGAATTAAATAATGACAGAATTTAAGGCAGGCTCTTATATTTTGGACCAAAACAATTCAAATTTCAAACTCTTATAAGGAGTATTATAAATCAAATAATTAAGAGACAATTAACATTTTCCATTCTAAAATGGACTTATATCTTGGTTTTTACCATTTACTATAAAAGGAATATAAGAAAGTTCTAAATGCAATGATAAGAGATAGATGATGGTGTGTAATAAATTAAATAAGGATGGGAAAACCATATCAATTTCACACATATCTAATAATTTAATTACCATTTATTGGTTCGTGTAAATGGGTTAGAAATCTTTTGTAAGTGAGATTGATAGCAGTTGAAGTATTTGAAAGCGCTTTTGCATTGCGGGAGACAACTTCTTTTTATATACTCCCTCCGTCCCTTATTATAATAGCTAAAGAGGTAAAATCACACAGATTAAGGAAGTGGTTGAGAGAAATAAATATGTCTGAAATAATTTTGTTTTCTCAAGTTTGCCCTTATTTATGTAAGAAAGAGAAATGTGATAATAGTGTTATAAATGAGTATGAAAGAGAATTTAAATAGATAGAATAATGATGGATAAAATGGGAAAAAACTCATTAAATGCTGTGACAAATTGTGTGATACTCTTACAAAAAGGGATAAAATCATTCAAATTTTTTGTTCTTATATATAGGGACGAAGGGAGTATTTAACTTGAAATGTCCAGCATAAAATCTTTCAAAATAATGAGCTAATTCAAACAGCTCTGAGATGAGTACATATATTGGAGATCCAGGTCTAAACTTTAAAGGGGCAGTGATGCACGGGGCATGCTGTAAAGGCTTCAACTGTAACCAACCAACCCAAATTAAATATGAATGGAAGAGTGAAGTGTCAAGCGTGTTCAATTAAAGCTTCAATCGCGGCGAAATTGGGAAGTCAGTCAAGTCATAATGCCTCTTACAGTATGTAGGAGTAGGACAAATATCTCACGTTCATTGCTTTCGGTTATTCACTGTTCTTTTGAATGTTAGTCAATTCAAATACAAACTTTGATTGATTTTAGACTTGGCAAATTTTGAGGGTAGTATAATAGACGACATTTCAGTGAATCAGATCCCTTAATTCAGTGATCTCTAATGCGGACAAACGAAAGATTCATAAGTGCAATTGAGGACTAAGCATGGAATAAAGTGGCCCAGGAAAAAAACACCGAAAAAAAGTGACCAACAAAATAGTGGCAGACATGACCTACCTTATTTCACGGGGAAGCCTCTGCACTCGTCAACACCTAACCTAACATATTACCCAAATCACATTTAATCGCTTGTGAAAACTACTCCTCCCAAGACGAAGTAAATGTTGATTTTTTTTATTTTATCTTTTATATTTATTATATTTTAACTAATTTGTTTGATTTATCCATTGATATACAACATAAGTTTTTCATAAATTTCATTTGGTATATGTTGAAATTAAATAGTTTGTTTGTTTCTTGATCTTGTTAAATCTCTCAACTAAATTTTATACTAACAGCATAAACGGTAGGTTTTTTATCCTTATAGTTTTGACTTGTAATTTAATTTTAAACAGTAATTTATATTAATTCAATTTCAATAGTTTTAATCTAGTTGTAATTCAGAATCTGAACATTCAAATAAAATTATATATTTTATGAAACTTATGAAGTACTCCCTCCGTCTCCTATATATAAGAGCTAAAAATTTGAATGGTTTTGCCCCTTTTTATAAGAGTCTCGCACAATTTGTCAAAGCATTTAATGAGCTTTTTCCTATTTTACCCATCATTATTCTCTTTATTCACATTCTCTTTCATACTTATTTATAACACTATTATCACATTTCTCTCTCTTACGTAAATAAGGGCAAACTTGAGAAAACAAAATTATTTCAAACATATTTATTTCTTTTAATCACTTCCTTAATCTGTGTGATTTTACTTCTTTGGCTCTTATAATAAGGGATGGAGGGAGTATATAATTTTGAACAGGTAAAATTATAATGCTTGAATTGCAGGGAGTAAAAAATTTAAAATTCAAGCACCGAATTTCTTACCCCCTTATACTTTGTGCCTGCCACTTTTTTTAATGTCATTTTCCATCACCAATCTTAAACGAGAAGAACGTTGAAGAATAAGTTTTTTTCACCTTCTTCAAGAAGTAGTAGGGTACAATCAAATGGAATTGGAGGATTTGAACGTTGAATGCTTAAACGTCTCTCTTGGCCTGATCAGAGTATTATAGTAATTTATTTATACGTCTTATTAAGAGATTGGATGTCCCTTTCTATTAAAAATCGCCAGTTATATATTCTATATAGGTCTGACTCAAGGAACTTGTTGGCAAAAAAATAAAAAAATAAAAAAAATGAATAAATAACCCAAGGACCAATCCCGGAGAGAAAATAGCCAGCATTGACTTCCATTAACATATACAATTTTTGCTATCTCAAATATTTTAGGCTAGCCTTGAGCTTTCTATATAATCTTTTTCGTTACAAAGAAATTAAATAATATTCCTACTCTGAGATTTTGTTAAATTGGCCTGATTACTTGAAGGATGAGGAAATAGTTACTCTTTTTTCATGTATAAGCCAGCTTTCATGATGACATAATTACTCGTAGAAGGCACAAATAAGATATTTCATTCGACCAACGATATATATGAATATGGTAAATGAAAAATATGAATGTTTAAATTGGGGGAAAACTATGTCCATTTACTTATATTATTATAGGCCTAATTATCAAATTAAGTACCGTCCATGTGGACTGTTCTCATGATAAAAGGTTTTGTCATACGATATATATAGCACACCAATCAGTTGTAGAATTGGGTAAAAAGATGGGTGGTGGGATTTTGAAGTCAAGAGGACAAGGCCTCGTGATGGTGTGTTAGTGTGAAGGAGACGAAAGATGAGATATTGACACTTTCTTTAATATTTTGAGGCAATGCATGTGACTCTATATCCAATCTCCTTCCCACTCGTGCTATGTCTTCTTTTCCTGGCTCCCTTCTCCATTATGACATATCATCATTTTCATTATTTACCCATATCTTTTTTTTATTATTATTACGACGTAATGTGTGTGTATATATTGACTAATATTAGCGACAAGAGAAACATCGTACAGTCCCAGCACCGACTCCTGAATCAGCATTGGCCATTGGGGACCTTCATGTCTCGAGACCAAAATCTATCGAAGGATTCGTTGAATCTGCTTCTCTCGTTATTTATGTAGAAGATGATTTATGTTTTCTTACGTAAATTGAGAGTTGAGACAGACGATAAACATTATTAATACTTATTTTTAGTCTTTCACTATTCCCTTCGCAAGATATAAGACCTATTTAGGGACGTGGACTTGTTAGTAAATATTATAAGACATATTTATGTTTTTTCACTCATTTTTCTTAAATTATCCATATTGATACTCATCAATAATAAATAAGTAAGAGAGGGAAGGTAGGAATAAAGATAGATGGTTAAAGTGTTTTGATAATATCATGCGATTTTAGCTAACTTAACTAGCATCCTTAATCTAATTAAATTTTGAACATATGTTTTATATTTAGGAACGGTTGTTTTCGTTTAAGAGCATCAGAGACACTTCACATCCACAAAATCATTTTTTCTCCATTAAGTTATGAGTATCTTTTAAAAAGTGAATTTATTTAACAAAATGACACTACCAACTGATCATGGGTCAGGAGGAAATTGGACGCAGCTAAAATGCAGAAAATAATTCAACAATAATATAAATAATAAAACATGAAGCTGCCACCAGCACATCTAAAAAACAATTAACACTTCAGAGACTATTTAAAATTTAAATCATATTACAATCCAATACACTATCAAGCCAAACATCGCACGAAACTCTTTCTTGATGAGAAGATGAAGTGACCTAATAAGCTACACATAAGAGCTTGTCGATAAGCATAATGGATTAATGACGTTGGCAGGAAAGTTGACCAAGGATAGCAAGTTTCATAAAACAAAATAAATCATTAATTACATTAAAAAAAAAAAAAGCAACAAAGGACATACACGAATAAACCTAACACACTCTCTCCTCTCCTGTGAATTGGATGCTAAGATCTCCTAGTCAGTTGCAAGAAATTCTGGAAAAGGATGCCTCAACAGTTCTTCAGATGATTTTGGATAGCTGGATGCTGTTTAGTTTTATTTGACTTTTGCTTATTGTGTTTTCAGATATCTTGTTTATCGTTTTTTCTTTTTCTGAATCTGTACTTGTTAAATTCTGTACTGGTTCTATCAATATATTAAATTATCCTTTTCTGCGGCAAAAAAAAAAAAAAAAGTTGATGCCCTATGTTGACAACAGTGTATCATTGTTGGTGTCCTGAAAATTTCCTTTTCAATATTACAAATGGGAAAATTAGATAATTGCTACAATGTTTTAAGAAAGAGTTTTATTCACCCAAAAGTTTGAAAACATCTTGATGGATATGCAATGATAGATTGTGGTACAAGAGACGCAAATAAATTTATTTCTCTCGTGTTATTATGGTCATATTTGGTATGAGGCAATGGATTTGAAGGAGTGGGGGTGAGATTGGGAAAGAGACCCTCATTTCATATCCATTCCCTAATCCATTCCCAATCCCCCATCCCCATTCTTATGCACCAAACATAGGCTATGAGTTTTAAGTGATTAAATCTCTTTCACAATCACAATGTCTTACCGTAATTCTCCCAAAAATTGATTGCTGATGGGGCTTCGTCATTATTAAGAAAGAACGGGATGTTAGTTTGATGAGATCAAATTAAATATTCAATGAAAATATAGTAGTCGGCGGGTCGTTTATAGCCAGTCATAGAAAGGCTAATAATCTCCCTGTCAGCCCTCATGTCTCCCAACTCCCAATATTATCACGCAAGTTTGTAAGAAAGGAACTGTAGTGTACATGATCGAAGGAATTATTTTAAAACAATTAATCATACTAAATAAACGCTCGAGCAAACTGCTTCAATACTCCCTCCACCCACAAATGCTCGAGCAGACTGCTTCACTACTCCTTCCATCCACGTTTAAATCATGCCTGTACAAATTAAGGAAGTATTTAAGTCATTTAATATGGGTGAAATTGATATGTAATTTGCTGATTTTACCATTACATCATTTATTATATAGTCTGGAACTATCTTTGCTTTTATAACTCTTTAAATGTAAAAATAGAAATTAAATGTTTAATAACTTGATTTTTCATATTATCTCTTGTAATATAGACAAAAATTTGTATGTTACCTTTTATAATATGAATCGAGAGTAAGTAATTAATAATAATGCTTGTCTTACATCCAATTACTCATTAATTGATTAATTTTATCTGGTGTACGTTATTACATCTAATACAGATACGATATGATTATAGTCCCAATATTGCATGATAACGGGTGTGTATGGAAATATGTTAGGCCGATGTAGGTTTCAACTAAATAGGCCTGAGTTTGATTAAAAATGTAGAACTTAACCTTGAGCCTGAGCCTGTATGGAAGCTTTTTTATAGGCATGAGCCTGAACCTTCAAAAGACTTGATAAAGCCTAAAAGTCTATTTAAAAGTTTACTTACAATGTAGACTCTTAAATAGACTTAAAAGTCTATGCTTCTAATTCCATATATCACGTTTTATACCTATTAAGACGCTTTTCTTGTAAGAAGGAGACAGGTCAGCTGGTAAATGATTTCTTTCAAAAGCTTTTCTTGGAAGAAAATGAGCAGAGAGTCTGGGTCACTACTGCACATAGCTGGCCGAAGGTGACGGCGGAGAGATGGAAGGAGATGAATAGTGATATTAATTGTGAAGAAATCAAAGAAGCAGTCCAATCAATTGGGGGACTGAAAGCACCTGGAGAAGACGGATACCTAGCGACTTTCTTCCAAAAGAACTGGGACATAGTAGGGGAGAGTGTATGTGAAGCAGTAAAGGACATGTGGAAAAATGTAGACAATATAGAATCAGTGAATCAAACTCTGATCACTCTAATTCCAAAGATAGACACCCCGAAAAAAGTAAGTCACTTTAGACCAATCTCTCTATGCAATGTGGTCTACAAAGTAGTTTCAAAGTTGATAGTAAAGAGACTCAAGGGTATTATGCCAGATGTAGTTTCACCTTACCAAGTAAGCTTTGTGCCCGGAAGAAATATTCATGATAATATTATTATTGTGAATGAGATGATACATTCAATGAGAAGGAAGACAGGAAAGAAAGGACTCATGGCAATCAAAGTGGATCTAGAAAAAGCATATGACAAGATAAGCTGGGGGTTTATGGAGCGAGTACTGAAGGAGACTGAGATTCCAACAGAAATGGTGGGGAGAATCATGAAGTGTATAACAACGACTTCAACAAAGATTTTGTGGCATGGAGAAAAATTAGAAGGATTCAAAACATCACGAGGGATCCGACAAGGAGACCCAATATCCCCTTACCTATTTGTGCTTGGCATGGAAAAACTCACCCACATGATTTTAGATAGAGTGAGAGAGAAAAAATGGAGAGGAATGAGAGCCGGCCGAAAAGGCCCCACTATAACACATATGATGTTTGCTGACGATCTTGTTCTTTTTGCAGAGGCGGAGACTAGGCAAATTAACATTATTCTTGAGTGTTTGCAGGAGTTTGGGGAGGTATCTGGACATACAGTAAGCAAGGAGAAAACACAGATATATTTCTCTCCAAATGTACCGAAGAGAACTAGGAAGGAAATTTGTGCAGAGTGCAAGTTCAAGCAAGTGGAGGATCTGGGGAGATATCTAGGAGCAGAAATAGCCCACCCAAAGAGGAGGAATGATAAATACAAGCACATAGTGGAGAAAGTGAAGAAAAAACTGCAAGGATGGAAAGCAAGCAGTCTTTCGCTTGCAGGACGCATCACATTAGTCAAGTCAGTCACAGGGGCCATGGCATTATACCCAATGCAACATGATAAGCTTCCTATGGCCATAACAAGAGAGCTTGAGAAACTGCAGAGAGGATTTGTGTGGGGGGAACAAGGAGGAGATCGAAAACGACATGCTGTAGCATGGGAGACAATATGTAAAATCAGGGAGGAAGGGGGAGTGAACATAAAAGAGTTAGAGACGATGAATGATGCATTTTTTATGAAATTAATGTGGAAGATGAGGACCCAGCCAGAAGATCTATGGGTCATGGTACTAAAAGGGAAGTATGAACAAGAAAGAAGAGTAAAGGGAACAAAAAAAGTCACTCCAAGTGATTCACAAGTTTGGAAAGGGCTTATGAGTATTGAAGAAAAATTTCAAGAGAATGTGGAGTATGAGATCCAGAATGGAGAGAGCATCAGTGTTTAGCAAGATAAATGGGTTAGGAATGAAAAAACACTAGGTGAATTAAGATTGGGATGCGGAAGAGTCAATGAGAACCTGAAAGTTAAGGATCTGGTTGACAATGAAGGCCAATAGGAGCTAACTGACATAGAGAATATGCTTCCACAAAATATCATATGGAGAATCCAAAGAATGATGCCGCCAGACAAGGAAGCAGGAGCAGATAGAATAAGATGGAGATTGACATGTGATGGTGAATTTACAACAGCTAGTGCATATAAATGGCTCAGTGGGGTCCCAGAGACATGTAGACAGAACTATTGGAAATTAATATGGAAACTCAGAGTCCCGGAAAGAGTTCGAAGTTTCATGTGGCTTACTTATCATCAAAGGTTGCCAACAAAGGTGGTAACAAGCAAGTGGAATGGAGGAAGCAACTACTGCACAATATGCCAAGAGACAACAGAGGATTTACTCCATGCCATAGGAGAGTGTCCGAGAGTGAAAAACATTTGGAATCAGCTATACCTCTGAGGTGGAGAACAGATTTTTTTGCTTCGGATGCAAAGACCTGGATCGAGTGGAATCTCACGAGAAGAGACAAGTCTGAAGAAGGAATATGGTGGCCAGAAAATTTTGCAGTCACAAGCTGGCACATGTGGACTTGGAGAAACAGACAAGTTCATGAAGAAAATTACGTAATGCCAAAGAATGCAACTCAGATTATAAAAAGGTTCCTACAGAACTATCAGTGTAAATGGAATGGGGAGACAATGGAGCAAAAACGAATGATGACAGAGATGGTGAAATGGGAGAAACCAGAGACAGGATGGTGCAAAGTTAACACTGATGGAGCAACATTAGCATCAGGCTATGCAGGATGTGGGGGGGTTATTCGAGGAGACCAAGGAGAATGGGCGAGGGGTTTCTCTATGAAACTCGGGATATGTGATGCGAAAACGGCAGAAGCTAGAGGGATTCTGGAGGGACTGAAATTAGCATGGCAGATGGGTTTCAAGAAAGTAGAGATTGAATGTGATGCTTGGAATGTGATGACGGAAATTCAGAACCAAAATGGGATCAAGGGATGCCACCTAGTGTCAAGGAAAATTGAAGAACTTCTTAAGAAAGATTGGCAAGTTAAAACCCGGCATGTGTACAGGGAAAGTAACAGGTGTGCGGATGAGCTAGCGCAGAGGAGTACCAGGCAGCAGCAAACTAAGATCATATGGGAGGAACCACCAGGAGACATAAAAGCAATTCTTCAAGATGATTTGGAGGGGACACCTGTCCCTAGAAATGTAGTCGTGTAATCAATGGGGTTATTTCCCCACTTTCACCGGAAAAAAAAAAGATTTTATGGCTATAAAACTAGATTTTTTCTAACACTAGTAGAAACTACGATAAATTATTCCTTTTGAGTTTATAATATTTCATATATGCATAATTAAAATAAATTTGCTAGTTGCAACAATTATTTTCCTTGAGAAAATCATAAAAATTAGAGAAGAGTAATGAGTTAGCAATGCATTTTAAGTATTTGAAAGAGATAAAAAAAGAGGTGAACGAATAAAGGGTTAAACTTTGTGTATGAATGATGATATGTGAAGCTTATAACTAAAAATAACTTGATAATGTTATAATTAATTTATATAATTTATTTTATATTATATATCATAGTAGAAATTACAAAAAAATTAAATAAGCCAGGCCTATAGGTTAGGCCTTACGAAAAAAGGCCTAACCTGTTTACTAAATAGGTTAAGCTAGGTTTATTATAGGTTAGACCGTGGGCTCCTTTATAAGGGCTTAGCCTATTCTCATCCCAAATGGATGGTGGAAAATGGACATGGGTGGATTGGATAACAAAATGATACTCAAGCCATTTTAAATATTAGATTAATTTGGTTTTTTTGTGGGGATTAAGTAAGTCAAACAGACCACTGAATTTTAACATATGTTACTTGTAATTAGATCACAAGATAAATTAGTTTTAAAAAGAGAAAGAGAGATAAAGATAGGTATTTTAAAGTGATTAATTTTACATTCTCACAGTATTTTTTAAATATATTTAATCTTACAATTAAAACCCCAGGGGTAGATAATAATCACCTAGCTTTGTGAGACGAGGATGCCTGTGGGAGGGCCCAATTAAGGATGAGAGTGAACAGAGCTACCAATTATGATTTTGTGATTCTTCTCGTATGATCATGGTAGATCAAATTTAAATATTATTAGCTTTAATTGGAAATAAGTATCCCGCAAACATTTTCCACATTCATTCATTTTCAACTTAAATAATCTTGCACTATTTTTACTTTTTAGCTCTTTTCCATCCCGCTTTGTGATTTTCTTCCGACTACAGTGCCATCCTATGTTTAGGCTAAAATACACAGTTTGTCACTTATCTTTATGTAATGTTTTATTTTGATTCTGTAGCTTTAAAAAGTATGATTTTAATCCTTCAAACCTGGATATAGTCTCAAATAATGATTTTTTTATAACATTCATTGATATTTTGAAAAGTAAACTTAATATGTCAACTATTTAAGAGGTTTTTCATACAAAAAATCTCAATATCAACATGTCTTTATTAATAGAGTTAAAGTAAAAGGGTTAAATACATACTTTTTAAGGTCAAGGAATCAAAATGAAAACTTATATAAAGTTAAATAACCAAGTATACACTTTAGCCATAATTTTATCCCATCCTTCGCAAGGCCGCCCCTCTTTCTCACTGAAGTCCATTTTCAGTTTTAAAATCTATCTTCTGAGCCCAAAAAGACCTTGTAGTCACTAAATGGACTGGGCTGTGTCACAGGTCAGAGCCCAGATTATCCAGTGGTCTTTCCAGAAAGCCTTATTTAGGCCAAGCACAGAAATATAAATTGCCTTGCTTAACTGCATAAATTGGGATCATCCAATATGCACAAGCAATCGCCTGCTTATTAGCCAAAAAATCCCTTATCTGTTGCTAGCAAGGAGAGTGGTGAGATACAGTATGATAAATAATTAAGATTTAACTAAGACATCTAGGGTTATCTAGTAGAGATATTAACTAAGGATATTTAACAATTAAATTTAGAATTTTTATTCAATTACAGGTTCATTTCCCGGCCTTCTCTCTCCTCTTTTTTCTCTTCCCCTCCCTGGCTCCCTTTTCTGTTCTACATCAAACGAGTAATATCACAGGGGTTACCGCCGATTTTTTTTTTTTTTTTTGAAGGAGGACTAATCACTAAAATAAAATTTTATAAATTAAGCAATTCGAAGTTGAAACTTGAAAGTATAAAAATTTATCAGGGGAGGTTAAGAAATCAAGCTTTGGTTTCAACGTTGAATTATAATATATATATATATATATTATGCTACATGTAATTAAATTATAAGTTAATTTATAAATAAAATAAATTATTTTAAGAAAAAAAGATAAATATAAACATTTTAATATTATTTAAATTATAAGAAAAATGATAAAAAAAAAGTCCTTCCAATTTGCAAAATTCTAAATAAAGAATTTTGAGTTATTAATGATTAGTAATACCTATCATAAAATTGTTGTTGGGATTTTGCAAATTAAAAGAGATTTTTTTTTATCATTTTTCCAATATTCTATATCCATAATTCTTTAAAAAAAAAAGTTAACTTAATTTTATAATCATAAATATATATGTATATATATATATATAGACACACATAAAACCCCAATCAGCAGACTACACACTACACAGCAACTGCTGCAAACAACAACAACGCTCTTCCCTGCTCACACCAAAAATGGCTGCAGCTGCTGCTTCATGTCACTGTACAGTTCGATTTGATCAAACCGCTCGATCCTCTGCATTTCCCTCTCTCTCCGGTCACAATCTTCCTCAATGCGCTCCTTTCTCCGGCACTACCATTTCTTCTCCGGTGACTTCTCCGGCATTTCGCCTCAAAATTTCATGCCACAGCCACACCTCTTCTGCTGTTTCTGCTGACTCATCCGTCAATGTTAAAGGTTCTCTTCTTCCTCAACTGCTTTTTCTCCATCTCAGTAACTTCCTTGAATGCATTGTTTGATTAACACCTATTTTATACTCTCATGTTTGGGTTTATCTCATCGGCCTAGGGTTTCAGGAGCTCTCTTGTTTTATTTTGTTTGCACTTATGCAATGCTAATTGCAATAGTAAATAAACTTTGCTGGATGTGCCGGACTCTCATTTATGCGTATGAATTTTGGATTGTTGCAATATGTGTGGAAATTTGCGTTATATAAGTGTTTAAAAGTTCTGCACTGGCGCGGGGAGGGTTCTGCTTGTTGTTGAAGTTGCCGTTTTTAAGTAAACTCTCTCAGTCTGAGTTGCAAGCGTGATATGAAAATGTGCACTCTGTGTCTATTATACCTGTTGGGTTAAAATTGCTGATCAGTGGTTAAAAAACTTATTACATATAGTATAGCTCATCATAATAGAAGCAACCTTATGTGGCTGTTCGAAATGTGGAAGTGCTAACATGATTAGCTGAGTTGGGTATTAATCTGGCAGCGTTATGGTTTAGAAGTTATGTATGATGCGAAAGTTTTGTTGCCTACACCAATCCATGAATTTACAATTTTTTAAGGGAAAGGCTAATTTTTCGGCCAATGAAACTGCTTGTGAATGTATGCAACTTTCACAGAAGGGCACTTTTCTTTTAGAGAAGTTATTGTTACGATTTTGTCGCACTCTAGCAACGCATTTTCAACTCTTTCTAGAAATTAAACAGCTGTTGTGATATTTGATCGTAAATTAGCCTCCAACTCTAATGTTTAATCCTCGTTATTCATATTATTTTAATTGTTGTCCTGGCTCTGCAGAGAAAAGCGGCCTGAAGGATTTTCTCCATATAGATGATTTTGATAAGAATACTATTTTGAAGATCTTGGATCGAGCCATCGAGGTGAAGGCTCTACTGAAGTCAGGTGACAGAAGCTTCTTACCATTCAAGGGGAAGACAATGGCAATGATCTTTACCAAGCCATCCATGAGAACACGGGTTTCATTTGAGGCTGGATTTTCATTGTTAGGTGGGCATGCTATATATTTAGGACCTGATGATATCCAAATGGGTAAGAGGGAGGAAACACGTGACATTGCTCGTGTCTTGTGTCGCTATAATGACATAATTATGGCCCGAGTTTTTGCACATCAGGTATGCCGGTGAGTTACTTGTATTGTTATATTTTGTGTGGCTTTGGTATTGTTCATGTAAAATTAGCTTATTATATTTTCAGTCAAAATCATCATATCAGGATAGTTATGTTTTACATGTTGGCATGTCGTATTGAATCAAAGCGCAACGGATGTGTTTCTTTTTTACTAATTCCGTTTATTAGAGTTGGTTGGCCGTGCTGCAGTTGCATGAATTTAAGCATAAGAAAATCTTGAAAACAAGTTATATCAATTCCCTGGTCTTTGGTTTGCTACGGTAGATTGTTTGAATTGAAGTATATTTGTATGCATTCTGCTTATAGCTTACAGCTGTGATAATGTTACACTTGTCATGTCTTAGCAGTGTGTTGGAAACTAACAAGATATATTGTAATAATACCAGTAATATATCCTTCCACAGAGTGTAGAATCTAATGGAAGAGCTCTAATTCAAGAAATGAAATGTGCAGAAATGATAAAAGAGACACACAATAATGAGAATGCTTTCGAGAGGCACTCTCCACTCTCCCAAAACTATCCAATACTTTCCATATCCTTCCACTCACCCCTTTCCTCTGCTTTATACCCGTACCTCTGTAACTGCCATATTATTCATATACCTAAAATACCCCCCTTCACATGTTATGCACCATCCCTTTCTCTTAATCACTGGGCCGAAACCCAAATCCAGCATTCACGAGCCCAGACCCAACATTACCCCCTCCTTGAAGAACGACCTTGTCCTCAAGGTCAAGAAGTCGAAGCAGTGGTTGTCACTAACGCTGGCTCTGGTAGTGATGTTGACGGTGAATCTTGATCGGGAACCAGGTCACTCTCGGGTGGTGGATCTTCAGCAAGAATCATGACTTGCAACTGTTTAAACTTGCAGCGATGTCCTGGCTTGAACTTCTCATCGCACTTGAAGCACAGTCCTAACGCTTGCCGGCGGTCGATCTCGGCGTCGGTGTACCTCCGGAAGTCCGTCTTGCTGGTATAGCTGACTGGGACCTCGACTTTCGCCGCACTCTCCGAACTCCTGTTTTCAGTCGCGGAGGTTGAAGAAGATGATACTGAGGAACGGGTATGAACTATCGGGTTGCTAATAGAGGTAACCCGACCAGGCCCACTCTCTTTTAACCCAACCTTAGGAGGCCCAAGCCCATTCGAATCTGTTAGGTGGTCCAGTACCCAATTCCTTTCTTCAATACGCAGCGCCATGTCCATGTATTCAGGCAGGGAATGGAGACGCAGAAGACGCAACTCAGCTTTGACCTCCAAGCGTAGTCCGTTCATGAAGGCTCCGATGAGCAGCTCCTCATCGCAGGTTCCTAGGGTTGCCGTGAGCAACTCAAATCGCTCAATGTAGTTTGCCACACTTTGATCTTGTCGCAAAGCCATTAGCATCTCGTAGGTGTTGCCAAATTGCGATGGATGAAAACGAAGAATTAGGTCGCGTTTGAGTTCCTTCCAATCGATGATCGGAGAACGAATTTCCTTCCACTGGAACCAGTTGAGGGCGCGGCCTTCAAAACAGAGCACCGCTGCATCCATCTTATCAGAGTCTCTGATCTTATGAATCTTGAAGTAGCGTTCGATTTTGAACAACCATCCTAGTGGTTCGTCGCCAGAAAACAGAGGTAATTCAAGTTTTCTATAACTTGAAATTTCAGAATCCGTACTCTTCGCCTCTACATTAATTGGAATGCCTTCCACCGAAACTTCTGGTGTCTTGGATTTCTGCCCTGGCTCGATGTGGTGATCGCCTGAACCTGAACCTGTTTCACAGGTGCTTTTGCTACCCTCTGTAACCACGAGTGGTGGCGTTTGTACCTCTTTTCCTTTTATGAGGTTTGCTTCACGATACTCCGTCACAAATTCTGCGATCAAGTTCTTCACAGTAGCCAAATCAACTTTGACCGATGACATATCAGCAGATAAACCTTCGATCCTCTGTTCTGTCTGCAACAAACGAGATTCGATAGCTTCAACTCTGTTTTCCATTATCTTCTTGTTAACCATTCCCTGGAACGTTGCTCTGATACCTTTGTTGGAAACTAACAAGATATATTGTAATAATACCAGTAATATATCCTTCCACAGAGTGTAGAATCTAATGGAAGAGCTCTAATACAAGAAATGAAATGTGCAGAAATGATAAAAGAGACACACAATAATGAGAATGCTTTCAAGAGGCACTCTCCACTCTCCCAAAACTATCCAATACTTTCCATATCCTTCCACTCACCCCTTTCCTCTGCTTTATACCCGTACCTCTGTAACTGCCATATTATTCATATACCTAAAATACCCCCCTTCACATGTTATGCACCATCCCTTTCTCTTAATCACTGGGCCGAAACCCAAATCCAGCATTCACGAGCCCAGACCCAACACAGTGCTTTTTATTCATAAATATAGACATCTAGATTCTAGAGTCTCAATTTTAAGTGATTGGTCTTATGTATTGTACTTCCTCCGGTCCAAAATATAAGATGAAGTTGACTTTTTTGGAGAGATTAAGGATGCTAAATAAATCACTTTAAAGTATTATATTTATCATTTTTTCTCAAAATTATTTTACTTATAAACTAATATATATTCTAATTATATGTAACATATATTATATTTAAGTGGTCTATTTGGCTTCTTTAATCTCTTAAAAAAATTGAACTCCATCTTATATATAGGACCGGAGAGAGTACTTCTTAAGTTCTTCAAATCTAGAAGTTCTAACTGAGTGCTCTTAGAGCTAGTTAGTTCTAGAAAGGTGGATAGAATAAACTAGATAAGAGATTGAAACTAATATTAATTACTTTTCCTTTACATCTTTCATTTTCCAGGACATACTTGATCTCGCTAAGTATGCAACTGTGCCAGTCATCAATGGCTTGACGGACTACAACCACCCTTGTCAGATAATGGCTGATGCCCTTACTATGATTGAACACGTTGGTCAGTTGGAAGGAACCAAGGTCAGGTTATGGTCTAAGAGAGATTTCTTTTTACTAATATTTTGTAGCAATTCTAAACTAATTATTCTCAAATTATGTTCTGCAATGCGCAATACATGTCAGGTTGTCTATGTTGGAGATGGAAATAATATTGTTCATTCCTGGTTGCTGTTGGCATCTATCATACCTTTTCACTTCGTTTGTGCATGTCCAAAAGGTTTTGAACCTGATGAGAAAACAGTTGAGAAAGCAAGGAAGGCTGGAATCAGCAGAATTGAGATAGCTTATGATCCTAAAGAAGCAGTTAGAGGAGCTGATGTCGTTTATTCGGATGTGTGGGCCAGCATGGGCCAAAAGGAAGAGGCTGCCTACCGTCGCCAAGTGTTTAAAGGATTCCAGGTAGATAACATGCGATTTTTCATAACTGTTACTTTCGAATTGTGATAGGTACATGCGCATATCAGCCAAGTAGTACTAGTATTTAGCTTTTTCATGAATAAGATGACAATTGTATGATAGAAATATGGTTCTATTTAGATTATAAAGCTACCCTTGGATTTTGACCCTGTCTACTTAAACTAAACGCTCCTAAAACACCCTGCATATTTTTGTAGTTGTTGGGCCTTATATGGCCCCACCATAACTAAATGAAAGGGAGGAAAGAACGGTTTGCAGAGCTGATCTAGCAAGTTGGAAGAAAAGGACAAAAGAGCTCAATAACCACCAAATTATAATGCAGCAAAGGGATATAGGGCCTCGGGATGGAGGGAAGAGAGGATTTAGCTTATAGTAGTGGAGTGGCTAGCTCACGGGTGAGAGTGTTTTCATTCCCTTGTTTCATCTTTCACTTGTGGAAAAAATTTTGCCCAAGAAGTAACCACTTAGGAGCTCTAGATTTCTAAAAGTTTTTCGAGAAACAATTTCACCTTGTAAATGTCATAAAAAGGAGCAAATTCGCCTTAAAAGTTAAACTAACCTTGGCCGTTAAAAATTTGCTGTTGACCTACAATATTTTTAATGGTAAGGGGCAAAGCTACTACATTTTAGTTACTTATAGGACAAAATTGCTCAACAAAAAACTCAGACCCAATACTCTTTAAGTAGTTAGTTCTGAGACAAAACTGCACTTGAACCTTTATTTAGCTAGGTATCCTCGGATTCTTATGCTGGAATTATTGAAGGTGTCTTAGCGTTCTGACCATGAATAACACTGATAGTTATACATTGGCCAATAAAGCATAATTATTTCTATAAACCATTGGTTTTTATATTAATGTTAATGGTGTGACATGCCATGCTCAACCTCTTGACTGACAAGACGAGCTTACAAATTGCAAATTGTTTTACAGGTGGACCAAAGTCTTATGAACTTGGCAGGCCCGAAAGCTTTTTTCATGCATTGCTTACCTGCGGAAAGAGGGGTGGAGGTTACAGATGAAGTCATGGAAGCTCCATATTCAATTGTCTTCCCGCAAGCAGAGAACCGATTACATGCACAAAATGCAATAATGCTTCATGCGCTTGGAAAGTGAACCTGTGACCTATGATATATTGATTGATCTCCTTGGAGATAGGAGTATGCACAAAATGCAATAATGCTTCATGCGCTTGGAAGTTGAACTTGTGACCTATGATATATTGACTGATCTCCTTGGAGATAGGAGTTCGATGTGCGGTCTGAGTCTCTTTGTACGTTTAAATTATCAGGTTTTTTTGTGATACTTTTAAATTTGAAGTTGTTTTGGCACCATTACTGTCCGCGGTTAGATTTCTCATGAAGTTATGTTTGATATTGTAGGATATCTGTAAGGCATTTTATTAACATGTATGTCTGTGAATCGTGGTAAGTTATTTGCATTTGAGCCGTAGTTGTGCCATGAACTTCCTTTCTCAATATCAGGTTTACATGCTTCGTTTGACAGAAGCATAAATAAAACCCCATTGGATGACGGGGACTAGAACTACTTGCATATTTTAAATGTTGCCCAGCTTTGGGATTACACCTTTTTTCCTGGCGCGTTGATTACACTTTACAATGGACAAAAATGCTTAGAAGAATGGTCACTTCCCCTGCGCACCACATGCAGCGCAGCCTACAGAATCGCTTACCTTTCTTCCATGTTGTACTTGTTCCAGGCCTCCTGAAGATGAAATTAAGCATCAAATTTAATTACTTTTGCAACTATATTATTGGGGTTTCACATATTTATGACATGACATATCTACCAAAGGCTAAATAAAAAAAAAATTTAACCACAAGATTTCATGCCACCGAGGCCTCACAAAATTCTAAAAGTTGAAATAATTGTGTGCTTATGACTTAAGATTTAGAACAATAAATCCCCATAACGTTTCGAATGTTATTCTGCCTTCTATTGTTATGCTTTATTTCTTTTTCTTACAAAGTTGTGTTATTTTATTTGAGGGCGAAAAGTTGTTTTGTGGTGGGGGGGGGGGGGGGGGACACGGATACGTACTAATATGAGCAAGGTTCAAAAAGCCGGACCGGACATCGAACCGGACGAGGCACTGGTTCAAGGGTCAAAGGTTCAACCGGGGGTCGGATCGGGTCAAACCGGTTATATGAAAATAATAAAATTTTATTAATATTAACATTAATAATCACTAATATCAAAATGTATTGCAGATAGGTATGCATGATTCATCAAATATGAATATTTTAATGTTTCTATATAGGGAAAAAAGAAAATATTAGTTGATTACACGTGAAAATAAATATTATTCTACAATTCACAGATTAAAATATAAATATTAAGAGTAACAATAATTAAATATTAAGTATATGCAAGTAAAATAGCATTTAAAGTATTATATTTTCCTAATTTCTAAAATTAAGTGGAGTGAAAGTTAGTAATTAGGTGAATTATAATAAAATAAAATTATTTTTTTTAAAAAAAAAGTTGGCCGGTTCAACCCGGGTCCTGACCGGGTCGGCCGGGTTAACCGGTTTTCCCGGGTCATGACCGGGCCAAAGGTCCCCCGCCTTTTTTGTGCCGATCGGACCGGACCAATGGCCGGTTCACGGTTGAACCGGCCGGTCCGGTCCGGTTTTTTGTTCCTTGAATATGAGAGTTAGAAGTTAAGTAACGCGGGAAAGCAACTTCCTACGTTTTTATAATGTTTGAATATTAAATTTTCATTTTAGTTCAGATTCTTTTCCGAGATAATTCATGATTCGAAAATAAGCAAGTTAACATAACTTTACTACGTTTCAAACAATGATTATAATATATTTGCTAGCCTCCTTACTTAGCACTAAACTTGTGTTAATTACAGTTAGAAACTGCATTATTCGAATGAAAACCTCAAAAAATATGCCTTGAACAATTTTTACATAATAGATATATGACGTTGAGATGTGTGGTCAACCTTACTGTCAGTTCAAGTTTTTTAAGAATATTCCACCAACGGTAAGAGCCAACTGTAGAATTTAATAAGCATCATTATTAGTTGATTCGGTGGAAGAATGCTGTTTTTTTCGGCCTCACAAGGAGAATAAAGCTAAGCAATTACTCCGTCCGTCCCTTATTTTAAGAGTCAAAGAGGTAAAAACACACATATTAAGGACGTGGTTAAGAGATAAATATGTCTGAAATAATTTTGTTTTCTCAAATTTGCCCTTATTTATGATTGAGTATATAAGAGAGAAAAATGTGATAATAGTGTTATAAATGAGTATGAAAAAGAATGTGAATAGAGAGAATAATAATGGGTAAAGTGGGAAAAAGCTCATTAAATGTTTTGACAAATTTGGCTACACTCTTATAAAAAGGGACAAAACCATTCAAATTTTTTGCTCTTATATATACAGGGACGAGGGAGTATCAAGTATCTATATTTCATGCTACTGAATGAGGGTTGAAACGCGTACCTTTAGAAGATCAAAAACCTTTTCACAAATGTACTTCTGTTGAATGCTTGCTCCCCGCTGCTGCAACTTGTCTGGATGCACAAAAAGAGTGGCTTTACGGTAAGCTTTCTTTACAGCTTTGGTGTTTACTATATCTGTCAAGTGAATCGGCTGCCAACCACTATCCGGCCCAAGTATCTGCAAAAATACAACTATGCAATTTAAATTTAAAATAATTTAAAACAGATAACCATTCAATAACAGCCAAATCCTTCTCATTAGTCATCTAGAGAAACAACATTATAAATCTATTTCGGTCTGAACAATACAAATCTATTGACAAAGGCCAGACGTTGAAATTAACAGTAAGGCAAGTGAATCGCTAGCAGTTATCATGATTGAGTATAACGTCCTAGAAGATATGATTGCCAAACGGTATATGAGAACATTAAACTTGATATAGTTTTAAAATGTTTAGACATACATATTGTAACGTCGAAAGTAATGCCCGCAAGTTTCCTTCCTTGCCACTTGACCATCTTTTAACATCACCATCGAGAGCTTCAGCGACCCTCTGCCAGAAGATAAAAACACAAGATTATAGACAGATAAGACAAAAGGTCAACCAGCGGCATGTAGTAAAAATAAAAAACATACATTTCTCTCCTCTTGCTCCTTCTGCACAAGACGATCACGTGCATTCTTTTCAGCTAGAGCTTTTGCCTGGGTTTAAAAAGAATGAACAAAGAAGCTGTCAGAGACGATAATGACTTTGTAGATGAGAATCTCTGCAGAACCAGACATCATACCACACGTTCACCGATTCTTTGATGCCTCTCAGACCTAGCTTTACATCTCTGAGCAGAGTCTCCATTAGCTCCAGCAAATGTATCTGAAGATTTAAGAAGTTCATCAAGAATATGAAAATTGTATAAGATCTAAAAATTTGAAACAACAAATGAAGAAATGAAAAAAGATGAGATAGGTCAGCTGTAGCAGAATTGTTCAAAATCACATACCACCATAGCTAAAAGATTTGGAGTGAAAGTTTGTCTTCATTCCATTATCTCTTGAAGCACCAAATTCTGTGAACAACTTGTCAGATTTGTTTCTTGAGTCGGAGGCAGCCTTCTCAGACAGTGCCCTTTCTAGGGCACGTGCTCGTGCCTCTGCCGTTGCTCTCTCTACAGCAGCACGTTCAGCTTTGAGTTTCGCTTCCAAAGCAGCCCTCTCAGTTGAAGTCTTTTCATTTGCTGTCTTTGCTAGCCTTTCCCGCCCATCAGAAACATTTTTTCTACGAGCTTCAGCGGCAGCTCTCTCAATAGCAGCCCTGTCTCGGGCCTCTGCAAATGCCCTTTCACGTGCTTCACGAATTGCTCTTTCTACAGCTATTTTCTCTTTCTCTCTTTCTCTTTCTCTTTGCTTCTCTTTTGCCCCTTCATTTTTCCTGAGGTGGTCTGTATCCAGCTCTGCCTTTTGTGAGGTCTCATCTGCTTTCTTCTCTTCCATAGTTAGTGCTCCTTCATAATTCTTCTTTAGATTGCTGCGTTCAATTTCTTGGCAATCAAAGGTGCTAGATTTCCGTTCAGGCATAAGAGGTGGTCGGGATGCTTCAATGTTACTTTCATTGTCAACCAAGATTTCCTCATAAGAGGAGTTACATTGATTTTCATCTGTCTTGGCCTTCAAACCATCTTCATCCTCCTTAATGTATCTACAGACACCTCCCAATTCAGGATATGGTTCTTCAACAGTCATACAGTTACAGTTATCTTCAGCTTCTTTCCAGAAATCACTAGGATACTCAACCTTTTCATGAGGATCACAAACATTTGTGGCACCGCAGTCTAAGGAAACTGTTTCATAGGCATATCTCATTTGGTTCATTGCTTCTTTGTGTTGAAGGGAACCTTGAGCCAATGTGGAACAGAGTTCAAGTTTCTCCCCAAGATTATTAATTACATGAAGAGATTTTGGTTCATTGCATTTTTCCTCATGTTGGGGCGAAGCATTACTTGCTACAGCTGCTTCATCTTGCTCACTATGAGAACATTCCTCTGGAGTTACTTCCAAAATTTTATCACATTCAACTGTCGTATCAGCATCTACTTCAATTTTGCTTAAGTTATCACCATCTAGCTTATTGTTAGGACTGATTTCTGCGGTTCCATCAGCTTCCTCAGTTTTCTTATCAAAAATAGGGCCATTTCCAACCACTTTCATTATTTCTACTGGCTCACTACTATGCTTAACATCTCCTTTGGTTTCCATCTCATCCTCTTTGGCATCTTCAGCTCGCTCATTCCTATCAGAGTCACTATTGCTACTCATCACATCGTGAAATCCTTCCTCATCATCAGAATGGCTCAGAATTTCCTGCATATGGATATTGTCAAACCTGTTCTCATTGCCTTCTTTCTGATGATTGTCACTATCCTTACTCATCACATCATGGAATCCTTCCTCATCATCAGAATGGCCCAGAATTTCCTGCATACGGACATTGCCAAACCTATTCTCATTGCCTTCTTTCTGATAATGAAGCTCTGTCTCTTGATTTAGAGACAACAGAACATCTTTGTTCATTTTCTTTCCCTCTTCAATACAGCTCCAATTCTCCATTTGTCTTTCCATACTTATCAAGTTCGAGTCATGAGTATTAAATGGTTTACCATCATCAATGGACTTCATACCTTCTCCCAACTCAATTTCCTTAAGATGAATGAAAGATTCAACCTTCTCCTTACTTTCTATCTCCTCTTGAGTGACATTCTTCTTAAGCTCAATAAATTCCTGATGATCTCTCAAATTTCTTGAACACTCCAGCGTACAAGGTCCTTCAACCTTTTTCCCATCTTCTGATTTACAAGAGATTTTCACCTCATCCCCCATTGATAACCCATCCTCACATATCTTTATTTCGGAGTCTTTCTGTTCAAGGAAAGGTGCAACCTTATCATCAGTTACTGGTTCATCTTCTACCTTCAACTTCTTGTCTTCTCCTCCAGAATCAAGTGTTTCTTGTGCTAACTTAGTGCCTGCTTCATCATCTACATTGAGTTTTTCTTCATTAGCCTCTGGTTCACAAGGTCCCTCAACCACATCTATTGTCTGATGAGATTCTTGTTGCTTCTCAAGGGCATTCTTGCCTGCATCTTTCTCATACCAGTGATGGCCTTCTACAGTGTATAACACTTCCATATTATTGTCTGCATCTTTGGGCTCAAAAAGTGTTTCCTCATGAGCAGCCTCTTTATGTCCAGCCTCTTTACTATGTCCAGCTAGAGTTGATTCGAGTTTCTCTAGTCCTCTCACCTCTTCTTTTCTCATCATTGGCTTTCCAGTTACTTGCTCTTTTCTCATCATTGGCTTTCCGCTCACAAAAGACTTTTGGGGCAAAACATCCATTTCCCCACATGTTTGACCCACACTAGTCCCCTCGTGTCTCGTTGTTTTATGCACAAATTTGTCTTCCTTTTTTCCTTCAGCTTTCAAGTCATTATTATGCCTTTGCTTTATGCGATTAGGAAATCCTTCTTTCTTTCTTTTCATCAAATCTTTTGCAAGTTTTAATCTTTTTTGGGCTTCTTCTATTGCCTTCCTTAAAGCAGCCACAGAGGCAGCTGCCTCTGAATTTGAATCAATCGTGTCATCTAAGTGTCCTGGGGAGTCAGCACCAGTAGCAGCTTCTGATGCTGATGCTTGACATTGAGCTGCCACTGATCTCACAGCATCACCATGGTCATTCAAGTTACCTACCACAGTCTGATATTTAGGCACTTTGAAGTAATCCGTTCCATCACTTTCTTGATTAGCCTCACATACAGTTGCAAACATACTACTTGAATCAGATCCCTCTTGAACTTTAACCCCGCCATTGGCAGATTGTTTCTTAGCACTACCACTTACATAGCTAACCTCAGATGCATTAAAAAACATATTAACTGAATTAGATCTATCTCGAAATCTGACTCCACCCTCGGAAGACTCATTCATAGAATCATCAGGTGAAGGATCATTAACTGATCTTGTACAATGTTCCCTTTCTTTAATTCCCTCTGCACAAGCACTATGAGGATAAGCATGCTGCAATTCTGGTATAGACTGGTCATCTCTGTCTATCTTTAATGGACTGACCTCGTCAATTAAACAAGTATAAGCAGGTACAGCATGGAGTTGAGCTATGTGTGTTGTGCCATTTTTCCCGCTTTCACTTCCCTGGTTAATTTTGTTATATGACATACTGATTTTTTTGGCACCGTATGAAGTTTCTTGTGACACCAGTGAGGCCTGCTTTGAACAATTAGAAGAATCCTCTTTGCCATATACGTTTCCTCCTTTATCTTGGCTACTGCGAAAATGTCAAGAAAACCATTAAGGTTCACATCTGCATCATTTCAAAGGAGTACACTAAGCACTCATCTTTTCATGATACCGCACCGGTATGCATATTAAAATAGGTTTAAAGTCTCCTTGCAACATGTTTTTCCAGTTTTGAGACAGCTAAATACCCCCCCCCCCCCTCTTCAGAATATTTTTGCTTTTTGTTTGAGTGTGTGTGTAGATTTGTTGGCTCCTATAGGCATGCAACTTTTGCACACATTCCACTAAGCGAAGGAAATATTGAAAATGTTCTAAAAGATTAGAATATTGGTGTGGCATAAAACACATCCAGTAAAGAAAACAAAACAAAATTTGACGATGATCAGAGCCATCACAAATGGACTGTCAGAACAAGAAGGAACTTTTTTTTAAAAAAAAGAGAATGGTTGTTTGGGCAACTACTCTTAATTTGGTGTCAAAATGTGAAGGCCTAATGACATCAATCCTGCTAAGAACTTCATAAGCAAGACTTCCCTTAAATAGCGACGTAGAACAGAAGGAATGGAGGAGGGGGTACTGAAATTCTATGGAGCTGTCTCCCTGGGCATTCGATTTTCTTTAAAAATAACATATGTAACCAATCAACACAGTTAAAGTTTTTTTACTGTCCACTCACTTCACATAAACAAACTGGAATGAGCACAATCACGAAGGAAAAAAACAAAAAATCCAGAGCAGAAGGAAATGCAATTTTCCAAATAAAGAATCACATGAGCGATAAAAACGACGAAATAGCAGAAATGAGTATCAGAAAATTCCGCCGGTAAAGAACAAACATTCTGATTTCAAGTGCAGGCGTGTCAATGAAGTTCCTTCCAAACTAAAGCCAAACGAGAAAGATGTAAGCAAACTTACGATTCTCCCTTAGTGAAACTGTCTTTCTTCTTAGACTCAGCAATCAGCTCCTCAAAAGGCACAGCAGTATCCAGATTCCCAAACCCTCCAAAGACCTTCGAATAATCAAGCTTGGAGCGCTGAACATCGCGCAAAACCTTTGTTTCATTAAGCTCAGGAACTTCAAGAACCGGAATCGAGGATCCTACAGAAGCGTCGGAAGCACCAAAAATTTCACAGTAATCATGAAAAGAGGAAGACAAAGTAGGAGCTCTAAACTTCACAGGCGAGGCAAAAACACCGTCGTAAGGAGATTTTCCCGGTCCTCCATAGCCGTTAGAGAACTTCTTAGCGGTGACAGCTCCGAAATCCATTATTTCTTCCAAATGTTATTTCTCCGCAGAGTCAAACACAGAGAAGAGGGAGAGAGTGAAGAAGATATTTTTGCCTAATGAGGAAGAAAGAGAGAAAGTTAGGAAGGCGTGAGAGGGAAAGAGGAATAGTGTATGAACAGTGACTTTGACGGAGGAGCAGAGCAGAGGGTGGAGAAATGAAAGTGTACTAGTAATGGGAGGGGTGACCGGCACAGCCGGTGGAAGCAGTCAGAAATTTCACAGAGACGGAGGGGCGTTAGTTGTCGTGACGTAGACAATGGAAACGGTAACGCGCTTCCATCTGTCAATCAATTAGCAGCACCGCCACTAGACTAACAGTATAACGTCATTCCTAAAGGGTACTTTCGGAATCATATTTTGACCTTGCTAAGGGAATAACAGTATACTCCTACACTACAACAGGAACCAAGTGAAGAGTAAACATGGAACAATAAACGGAGGGATGGATGTTCCTTCATGAAATTAAAGAGGCTTTGACGATGAGTAGAAAGCAAGTTTGTTGAAGTACTGCAACATTTGGTTAATGTCGACATTAATAACATCCCTTTACGACGAAGATTGAACCAAAAGCAGAAGCTTTAAAAATGAAGAGAATACTGCAAGAGTTGTGAGAGTGGGATGAATTACAAGTTACAAGTTATAATCCATTGAAGTGCAGCCCTTTAACATCTGAGAGGGAATATAGAATACTTATGCTCAATGTTTCTTCAATCAAAGACTTCAATTAATTGGTTGTCCGTGGGAAAATGCATCTTACTTATGAGACCGAAGGTAGCCTGTGTTTATGGGTTACATTGCACCAAGTATGTTTCCCAAGATATCAAGAGGATTAAATAGAAGTGAAATTTATTTCTATGCAGGATAAATTGAGGTGCAATATGAGTAGAGCTGAGAAAATGGGTTCAACCCGCCAGCCCACGGGTTTAGCAGGGTTAGGGTTGGGAAAATTCCAACCCATCAAAGTGTGGGCCGCACAGGCCCGCACCATTTAGCCCATGGGTTAAGGCGGGCTAGCCCACGAGTTGGCGGGTTGGCCCGCCAAATATGTTTTTTTATTAAAAAAAAGAAAAATTCTATTTAATTCATTAAGACATATTTTAGACACTTCACTAATATAAATTGTGGTTCACATAACAAATTGTGGTGTTTGTATAGTATAATATAAACTTTTTTAATAATATTGTTAATACAATAAAATTAGGAAGATGTTTATACAAAAAAATATATATAATTGTGGAGTCCATATTTGTATACAACTTGGGGTATTATATTTTACTTGAGCTAATTATGATATATTTTTGTTGATTTAGAATTTTTATTTTTTTATTATAGTATTTTTAAAACAAAAAAAAACCGGCCAACCCGCTATAAAGGGTTAGGGTTGGGGTTTTCCCAACCCATTAAGGTGCGGGCCGCAGCACCAGTTAACCCGCAACCCGCGGGCTGGCCCGTTTTCCCAGCTATTGAGTAGCGTAGTTTGATTTACTTTGACAACAAAAAAGTGTAGTGTGATTTAGATATATATATATATATATATATATAAATAATTAAAAAATATTTAAATGATATATTGAAAATTAATTTTAAAAGTTTGTTGTTTTAATTTCAACTTAATTTTTTTATTTAGAAACTCATTTTCTCCTGAGTTATTTTAGATACAACATGTTAACCTAAAAAAGTATTTTTGACACCACGCATGTTGCCCCTTCGGCAACAAAGGAAATATCGAATTAGGCGAGAGAAGGCCAATCCTCTTCCTGAAAGAAGAATAAGAAGAGAGAAAGACATAAGTAATGTCCATTACACTCTAATAATAAGTTGCGTTATTAATAAATTTTTGAAGGATTGGTACTTATCATTGTTTAGATTATATAATTTCAAATAGTGGGTTTTACTTCTTATTGTTGAATAAGGATTTGTCCCGCATTACTGGAATAATCTTTATATTTTTTAATGAGTGTTAATTTTGGTATTTATGTTTAACCAATAAATCCATCTAAGGATGAATGCTAATTTTTTTTTTATAATATAGGCATATGTATTAGAGCTTTCTATTTTACACTCATAAATAAATTTCCCTCATATCAATACTTTAGATTTTCAAAATTATAAATAAAAATATAATGCATTTAAAAGTAATATAGAAAAAATGTATACACATATGTACACGTACTAATAAAAATATATGTTTAAGATATAACTATATTGAAAAAATTGGTAAAATTTTTCTGATTAGACAAATTAATTTACATATGTTCTTGAATTTTATTTTATGTACGGTTTTCATACACAAAAATATTACTAGTATTATGACAAAATCACTCCCAAAATTCCTAATTATAAAAGTCAATTAACTTTTTTTTTTTGTGGAGATTAAGGAAATAAAATATACCATTAAACTTTAATATATAATATATGTAATTAGATTATATGTTAATTTATGATTAAAATAAATTAATTTTTTTAAAAAAATAAATATAAATAATTTAAAGTAATGTATTTTATATCTTTAATTTTTCCTTAAAAATCAATTGATTCTTGCAATTACAACCGAATCCGGGAATTTGCCAATCAGCAACTTTTGGTGAATTTTTCCAATTACTATTATTTTAATGGAGTATACTTCTAATTTCCATTTTGTCCCAGAAAATGGCTTATGGAGTTGCGCGTAGTTTCTTGCGCTGCTGCTCACAGCTGGCGCTGCTTCTGACTTGGATGGTTGGCAAAACTTTTTTTTTTTTTTTTCATAAATCTGGAAATCATACTTCATTCAATAGGCCAACATCTAACAATACATTCACCTAGTCTTTGTATCAAAATTCACCTATTCTATGAACGGTTGGGGTTGGGGTTGGGGTTGGGGTTGGGGGAACATACAAAAAAATATATAACAAAGCATGAGAATATTTCGTTAGTCTATATATTACATTCTTTTTTCATATTATATGATGAATCTGAACACACTAATCTCTGTGAAACCTTGATCTAACTTCATCAATGATATCCTTAAAAGGGTAGTTATCGTCACACCCCTAAGGAGGTTGGCAAAACTCAAGACACGGGATCTCTACTTTTACTTGGACATTTTCTTTAAAGAAAAATCTGCTCCATTCTAAATATAAGTTTTAATTGATTTTTATTTGAAAAATCCTAATAAAATAAAATAAGTTAATTAAAATTGATTTTTTTAATTTTTATCTAAATTAAGTTATTTGACTTATAAGTTAACATATAATATAATAATATACAAAATACATTATCTTGCTTTCTTAATCTCTCAAAAAAAGTCAATTGGGTCGTATTTTTAGGAACAGAGAAAGTATACTGTATTAAAAGCTTACAACTTTTTGCCTATCTTATGGAGTAATTACTATTACTATCATTAATAAAGATATAGATTTATCATAATTTAATTAAATTAAAAAAATGTAAAAAAAATTAAACAGCATAAATTTTCATGCCGCAATCACAATTCATATGTAATCCTCATCTCGCTTATATTTGTTGTTGTAGTTCCCCGTTTATTAGAAGTTGGAGAATGTTGCCAATAAATGTTGGTTCAGTTGGTAAAAATGTTTGGTTCATAACTATAAGGTTGTGGGTTCGAATCCCGCAGGACTTTGTTGGTGGGCAATCTGTAAGTATCTTTATAAGCGTTGTTTGAGCCTGAAGACCTGCTCTGACCCTGGTGAGCCTCCCAAAACTCAACTTACATAAACTTTTTTGTATTAAAAAAAAAAGGAGTTGGAGAACGTTTCCTGTTCATTTAGAAAATTGTCACTAATTGCTTATTGTGTAACTTTTTGCCAACAATTGCTCATTCTATTTATTACTACTATTATTGAATGAGATAGTTAGATTTTTAGCAATCCACGGGCCGGCCACCACATATATCTGATTATTATCTCAGCATCGTGCATGTTTAAAATAATCAAAACGAGGAAGATATAACAAAAGTAGCGAGGCAAAGATAAACGAAAAATTTGTTACATTGCATTGCTATTCTTTATCATGCATGCCTGATCAACATTTTAATATGACACAATAATTTAATGTGAATTGTTGTTACTAATCATATCTGATACTTGTTATTGATGAATTTAAAGAATATTCAAATCCTCTATTTCTGTAGAAAATGAATGAGTTACATACAATTCATTTTTAAAATACGTAGGCGGACTCATCTACTTTGTTAATAAATAAGTGTAATTTATTTTTTGGGATTGAATAAGGTGAGTCATTAATTTATGGCCAAATTTCACATAATCCCCATGAACTTTGGGGCAGTTTCATATAACCCCTCAACGTTTTAAAGTTTAAATTTAACTTCCCTGAACTTTTATCTTTTTATTATAGACCCTTTTACTGTTCAATTGTCGTTATCTCTTAACAGAAATTGCAACGTCATACTTACATAAGACACATCAGCATATCTATGTGGCATGCTTTTAAGGTTATATTTGCATAGAACTCTCATAAACTTTAACTAAATTGCATATAACCCCCTTAACATTTTAAATTACCTCCTTGAAATTTTATTTTTTTAATACTAGGCTGCTCCATTAGTAGTAGTAGTAGTAGTTGTTGGTTGGCTAGTAGAAATGATGGAAAAAGAATTTTTAAAAAATGTAAAATCTCAATTAATGTTTATAGCTTACAATAGATAAGGATTAACTACATTCTATAAATAATTCAGAACTCACTTTATGAAAAATAACTTATTTAGTCATACATAATATCTTGAACAATTTGTATGCATATGAAATATGCATTGAATGATTTCATAAAGTGCCATGTGATGGTTGGCTGGATCCTGGATGCTTAGCGCCCCCCCGGGCGGACCATGCACTTTTTTAAATATAAAAAGGCAAGCTACGGCTTGAGTATTACATCACAGAATATTCTTACTGCATTGCACGTGGATTAGAATCCACCATTGCTTCCCAGATGTCTTGATTCAGCAGCTCCACACAATAATTTGGTGGTGAAGTCAAAATAGTCATCTCCCTGCATGCTCCATGTGCTTTTCGAGCAAGGCAATCAGCACTTCTCAATGCTTCTCTACAATTATGTATAATCTCCAAGTCCCATTCCAGTGACACCAACATTCGTATCTCCTTGATTACCTCACCCATTGGATGTGTCGGTCCTCCATCTGTCATAATAAGATGGATTGCTTCCCAGGAATCTGTATATAGTTTGACTCTTTGTAGGTGTAGCAATCTACTCAGTTGGAGACCTGCTCGTATTGCTAGTAATTCTGCAGAAGTGGTTCACGTGAATCCAAAATCTTGTTGAAAACCTGCTAGCCATCTGCCATTACTATCTCTGAATACTCCCCCTCCAGCTGCTTCATTCTGGTTGACTACTGAGCCGTCCACGTCTACTCGTACAAAGCCTTCTTGGGGTCTCTCCCATCTGCTTACCTCTCTGGAAGTAGTGTTCAGGATTGCATGTTGATAGTTCTCATTCTCTACCCCTTCGGACATTGTTAACCTTTAGAAATTTCACACATTTCCCACATTTTTCACATGTTTTAAGCTCATATATGCCTGCTAATATGCTTGTAAGGAAGAACATCATGTGAAAATGTGTGAACTCCTATCACCTTAAAATTGTGAAAAATTGATGATTTCCCTCTCTAATTTGTAGGAAAAAGAAGAAGAAAATAAGAGTGAAGAAAAAGGGAAGCAAGGATAACAAAGCAAAGTTAAAGGAGGCATGATTGAGCTTCTGGCTGCAGCGAGAACCTTTGCTAGCTGCAGCGAACCATTGGCAAATTTGGGTCCTCCTCTCTGCCTTCCTGGATGCAGCGAGAACATCTTCTCTCTGCAGCGAGAAATCCCTTCCAGTGTGCCTTCCTCTCTGTTTGCCTGGCTGCAACGAGAACATCTTCTCGCTGCAGCGAAGACGCGTCAGTGCTGCTGCGCGTTTTGGCATCTGAAACATGAAAAGGAGTGGGATAAAACCTAGGGTTGGCCGATTTTTGAAGGGAGAACACCTGGGCACGAGTTGGGAGCTGAGAAACACCAAGAAGGAGCTAGAGAAAGCTTGGAGAAAGATTTGGGAGCTTGGGAGAAGTAGAATCTTTGAGCTTGAAGAAGAAATTTCTTGTGGTTGCTTCTCTTCTTCTTTCTTCTCTTCTTCCTTTCTCTTGCTTATTTCTGAACATTGTGATGTATTTGAAGATGATTGTTGATACTTCTTGTGTTATGAGTAGCTAAACTCATATTCTAGGTCTATTTTGAAGCTTGTATGGATTGACATCTATGATTTTCTTTCCTATTGCTAAATTAATGAATGTTATGTTATGGTTTTAGCTTGTGCCTATGGTTTTCTAAGTGGTGGCCAACATTTAGATTGTTGCTTAATTAATGGCTTGAGAGAGCATTAATTAGGGAAAGAACTAGGCTAAAACCAAGCTTGTCTTGCAATTTTAACTAATTGGAAGTGTGTTAGTGAGATAGAGATATTCACTAGCAAAGTTTTGTGAAAATTGAGGTTGGGTGATTAAAGAGACTAATTGTTAATAGCATGTAGTAAGAGATTATGCATGTTAATATCAATTAAGGTTTGAATAGGCTTGAGAGAGCTATTTGAACATATGAGACTTCAAACAATAACATAATAAGCATTAATTAGCATTAGGGAAGGGAAAATTAGGTATCATGAAATGCAAGTGGATAAATAGGCCTAGGCTTTTCTCATTGTGTTAAATTTCGTTTCAAGTGTTCTATTTTACAATTACCTTTTCTTTAGTCATTTTAACTTTATTGAATCATTTGCATATTGCCCATTGCTAATTTTGAATATAATGAACCTAATGAACTCGCTTTTAATGCGGTCCTAGTGGAACGACAATCCTTTCTTAACCTATACTACTAAACTTGACCCGTGCACTTGCGGTAGCAATTTATGGCGAACAAGTTTTTGGCGCCGCCGCCGGGGATTGTGTTTTAAGTCACTTAAGAGTTCATTGAGTACATTGTTAACTTGATTATCTTTGGGCTTTTTCTTCCTTGTCTTTTGGTAGCTTGAATTGTGTTATTTCTATCAACTTGTCTAGTTAGAGATAGCATTGCTTAAGTTACTTTGTTTAAGTGTTGTGATAAGTTTGATACTTGTAGGATCCTCTTGTGTTTGTAGGTACTTGCCCCAACTGCATGCAACGAGATTTGGAGGTAGCTCTTGATCTAGATCCACACCAACCACTACTGTTGGAACCACCTATTCAACCGGAGGAACCAATTCAACCACCTATGCAAGACCCGCCCATTCAACCTGAAATGACTGGTCAAGTTGCGGAAGATGAAGATATCTCTATGGAGGAGTTCTTGGCGAGAGAGGAAATCACTTATTCTTCTAGCATTAGACTCCCGGACATCACTGCAAGGAACTTTGAGGTTAAGCCGGTGATGATTCAGATGCTCCAACTTATGGGTACCTTTAATGGTACTAAGATTGAAGACCCGGTCGAGCACCTCACCAAGTTTGTTCAGATGTGTAGCAATTCCAAGACTCAAGGAGTTTCTGCGGATGCATTGCGTCTTCGCCTATTCCCCATGTCTCTAGGGGGTAAGGCACTTGCTTGGCTCAATTCCCTTCCGGCGAATTCCATCACCAATTGGGACACTTTGGCAACTAAGTTTAAGGCCCGGTTTCTTCCTACTGATTTAAGGGCTATTCAAAGAGGTGAACTCCTCACCTTCCAGCAAGAGCCTTGTGAGACATTTTATGAAGCATGGGAGCGTTTCAAGGATATGTGAAGGAATTGTCCTAGTCATGGTCAGCATATCTTTGTTCTACTTGCTGCGTTTCAAAAGGGCTTGAATGAAGCCACAAAAATGATGTTGAACACGGCGGTTAGGGGAGAAATCACAAAGTTGAGAACTTCAGAACTCCAAGAATTGTTTGAGAACTTGGCTGCTAACACAATGCAGTACAAAAGCAGTTCTGGTGATAACAACGTAATTAGTGCTCAACTTGAAGATCTGACCAAGCAATTCAAAAAGTTTCAATCGAAGATAGAAACTCATTTACCTACAGGTGTGCATGCACTTCAGAGCTCCATTCAATCCTGTGAGAATTGTGGAGAGGATCATCCTTCCCAAGATTGCCATTATACTATGGAATCGCTCAACTACATGAACAATTCTAATAGGGCCCCTCAAGGAAATCCCTACTCCAACACTTACAACCAAGGGTGGAGAAACCACCCAAACATGTCATGGAAAAGTGGTCCAAGTCTTAATCCACCTTAAGCGTCTTCTTCTTCATACCGACCACCGATACCTCCCGGATATGTGGCACCTCAACAAAAGCCGCTTGATGAGTCAAAAATTGAGAAGTTGCTCTCTAAAATACTTGCCAACCAAGAGGTAACCAATACCAAGACTTCTCTTCATGACACGGCTATTAAGAACCTTGAAGTGCATATGGGTCAATTGGCCTCTCAAGTCAATACATTGATTAGACAAGGGCTACCAAGTGATACCGTTCCCAATCCAAAAAGGGACGGAAAGGAAGAATGTCAAGCAATCACTTTGAGGAGTGGTAATATTGTGGATAACTCCTCTGTGCCAACCAAGAAACCTCATGTTGCTCAAGAACCCAAGGTAGTTGAAGTTGATGAGGATGAGCAAGTTGATGAAGACATTGTGGTTGAAGGGGATGATACTAAGAAGAGGAAGATAGTTGATGAAAGTCTTGATGAAGTTGTTCAAGATCCTAAGGAGACCAAAGCCAAAGGTGAAGAAAAGAAGCAGAAGACTACCTCTTTCTCCATTACACCTCCTCTACCTTATCCGCAAAGATTCAAGAAGAAGGAGGAGGATACTCAATTCAAGAAGTTTGTGGAGATGTTTAAGCAACTACATGTCAACATTCCATTTGCCGAAGCATTGGAGAATATGCCTAAATATGCCAAATTTTTGAAGGATGTGCTATCTAAGAAAAGGCGTTTTAATGAGTTTGAAACGGTTGCTCTAACTGAAGAATGTAGTGCGGTCATCCAAAGAAAGCTACCGACTAAGTTGAAAGATCCGGGGAGTTTCTACATCCCATGCAACATTGGCACAAATTTCAATGGCAAAGCCCTTTGTGATTTGGGAGCTAGCATCAATCTTATGCCACTTGCTGTTTTCAATCAATTGGGACTAGGTGAACCACGGCTTACTACGGTCACTCTACTCTTTGCCGATCGTAGCACCGCCTTCCCGAGAGGTATTGTAGAAGATGTCTTGGTTAAGGTTGATAAATTCATATTTCCTGCGGACTTTGTTGTGTTGGATTGTGAGGTTGATTAGAAAATCCCTATCATTTTGGGGAGACCATTTTTGGCTACGGCAAGAACCCTTATAGATGTTGAAAAAGGGGAAATCACTTTGAGGGTGAATGATGAGAAGGTGATTTTCAACATGTCCAAGGCTTTAAAATTTCATGATGATGAATCTAGTGAATGCTTTATGGTAGATATGCTTGATTCAGTTGTTCAAGAGGAATCTTATGAGCCTATGATCAAAGACCCTTTGGAGGCATTCCTTATTGGTGAAAAGAATCTTGAAGATTTCAATCAATAGGAGCTTAAAGGGATATTTAGTATGGAAGCCTTCCCTCCATCTAGGTTCAAGCCATTGGAGCCTTTAGATGTATCTCAAGCATTACAATCTCCATGGAAGCCATCTATTGAAGTTGCACCGACTCTTGAGATGAAGCCTCTTCCCTCACACCTCAAATATGCCTATTTGGGTGATTCTAAGTCTTTGCCAGTAATTATCTCTTCAACTCTCTCAAGTTTGCAAGAGGAGAAATTGCTAAGAGTGTTGAAGGAACATAAGAGAGCTATTGGGTGGACCATAGTCGACATTAAGGGTATTAGCCCTTCTCTTTGCATGCACAAGATTTTGTTGGAGGAAAATCACAAGCCTTCCATTGAGCATCAAAGGCGACTAAACCCGGTAATGAAGGAAGTTGTAAAGAAAGAAATCCACAAATGGCTTTCTGCTGGAATTGTTTACCCCATCTCTGATAGTTCATGGGTGAGCCCAGTCCAATGTGTTCCTAAGAAAGGGGGCATGACTGTAGTGGCTAACACCCAAAACGAACTCATTCCCACTCGCACTGTGACCGGGTGGAGGATTTGCATGGATTACCGGAAGCTCAACAATGCTACACGCAAGGATCATTTCCCCTTGCCATTTATTGATCAGATGATTGATAAGCTGGCCGGGCAAGAGTACTTTTGTTTCCTTGACGGCTACTCCGGCTATAACCAAATAGCCATCGCTCCAGAGGATCAAGAGAAGACAACTTTCACTTGTCCTTATGGCACCTTCGCTTTCAAAAGGATGCCATTCGGGTTATGCAATGCACCTGCCACTTTTCAACGGTGCATGATGTCTATCTTCTCCGATATGATTGAGCAGACCATTGAGGTATTCATGGACGATTTTTCGGTGTTTGGTGATTCTTTTGACTCGTGCTTGGATAATTTGAACCGAGTGTTGCAAAGATGTGAAGAGACCAATCTTGTGCTAAATTGGGAGAAATGCCATTTTATGGTGAAGGAAGGAATTGTTTTGGGCCACAAGGTGTAACACCCCCAAAAATAATATTCAAATACTTGACCAAAATGCTACAATAGCATTTAAAGTTACCTAATATCCAAAATAGATATTTATTTATTTCAAATACGTCTCACATCATAGTGAAAATCTTAAAACTTAACGATACGTTAAACAACAAAATAAAACATAAAGTCTTAGGTCCATGGCAAAATAAATACAACATAACATAAGCTTAAGTAGCACAAAGAGCCTTCAAGGCTCACTCCTCAAGTGCCTTCCCTTGCTTCCTATTAGATTCTTCACCTGGAAAATGTTAATAATAGGATGAGATCGACATCTCAGTAACTACTGAAATCTCCTAACATACACAAGTAAATCATGTACAATTATATTACAAAATCAATTATATATTTGTGTATACAAAACAACTTCTGGTTTTTAGCATAAATATCAATTATACTCATAATTTGACTTACAATATATATATATATATATATTAATATATATATGCTTTGCTCATGTAATATGCAACCTTCCTTATAACACCGTCCATCCTTATTCCGCTGACAGGAGCCATAGGCTAACATACAGTCCAACAGAAATTAATCCATACAACTGGATTATTCCAAGCTCACCAGTACTTGAGATACACCCGGCCAAAGGTATAGAGCTCAAATATGGACTACGGCTCCCCTCCTTAAGGAACAAATCTAAGGAGGTGTCACATGTCCCATAACTCCCATGCAATTTCGGCCAAAGAAAAACATGGAAGAAGGGGCCCTGACAAGTGCCATCCACTGTGCACCGAGCGATGGCATACCACGTGGTAAAAGAATTCATCATATATATTCCTCCTCTAATCCCTATCCCATCACAATTGCACATGCTATGACAGTTACAAGCAATCACTAGTAATTACAATATAATTTTGATTTAATATACCATAACAATTTTCAACATAATATATGATTTATATAGACAAGCATGCTTGAAAAGTGACAAACCAAGTATCAATTCACATTGTATTAAGATATATTGTAGCAAGCATGCTTGAAAAGATTGAACTAGTACACAATTCATACCAATATATTTCATATATTAAGCTTACATTTTAAAATTAAAAGATAATATCTCAAACTATAATCATACACAATTTACCAACATACGAAAGAATCATTCAGAGTTACCTGTTGCTCCTAAGTTCACAAGTAATCACACAAAGTCACTCCAAAGTTCGGGAGTCCGAATATGGTCTTAGAGGGCCGAACAAGTCACCGGTTCGACGCCGGCGGGATCCGAAAGCTTTGAGAATAATTATTTTAATCTATTTCCTAAGCATAAATCGGACCGAAATTGAGTGGAGGAATGAAGAGAAATTTTGGAGGAGGTAAGAGGAGGAAGGAAGAACAAGAAATAGGTAATGGTAGTGATGATGGTGCAAGGTGGAGGAAGAAGAAAATGAAAGAAATGGTGACGGTGAATGAGTAATATATATATATATATAAAGAAGTGGTGATATGAAGGCATAAGAAAGCGTCAGGAAGGAAAGTTCATGGAAGGCGCAGGAGAGAAAAAAATTATTAAAATATAATGGAAAAGGAATATATATTAAAATAATGTATTAAAATAATAAGAAAAAGAAAAAGAAGAAGGAAAATGAAGTCGTGCGTAGAAAAAGAGAGAAGACATTGTCGGCAGGAGAAAATTGCGATTAGAAAGAGAGGAAAAATGCACTACTAGGCCCTAAAATTCTCAAATAAGATATTTTGAACCAAAAATTTTCTTTTCACTCTCAAAATTTTCCCATAATATCCTTTATTTATTTCCTCTTATAATAACCTTTTGAGCCTAAAAATGATTTTCTCAAAATTATTATTCTCAATATAAGGGAGAAACTAGGCCTTTAATATCCTCAAAAATACCTCAAAATCTTTCAAATATTCTCATTAATACATTCTTATTTACTCCCACTAAACAATTAAATTTTTAGGATGTTACACAAGGTTTCTAAAGAAGGCTTAGAGGTGGATAAAGCCAAGATTGCAGTGATTGAGCAACTACCTCCGCCTACCAATGTTAAAGGTGTGAGGATTTTTCTAGGCCATGCGGGATTCTATCGCCGCTTCATAAAAGACTTCTCAAAGATTACCAAGCCCCTTTGTGCTTTGCTAAAAAAAGATGTGCCATTTGTTTTCAATGAAGAATGTATTAAGGCGTTTGAGGAGCTCAAGCAAATGTTGGTGACTGCTCCTATCATTGTTGCTCCGGATTGGGGTCTCCCATTCATTGTGATGTGTGATGCCAGTGATTATGCCGTAGGAGCCGTTTTGGGGCAGAAGAAAGAGAAGATTGTCCAACCAATATACTATGCTAGCAAGACCCTTGATGGTGCTCAAGTTAATTACACTACCACCGAGAAGGAGATGCTTGCAATAGTATTTGCTTGTGAGAAGTTCCGATCTTACATTGTGGGCACCAAGGTGATTATCTATACTGATCATTCTGCTCTCAAGTATCTGCTTACCAAGAAAGATTCAAAGGCTAGGCTGATTCGATGGGTACTTCTACTCCAAGAATTCAACTTGAATATCCTAGACCGCAAAGGAACCGAGAATCAAGTAGCAGATCATCTGTCTAGGTTGAGTACTGAGGCTCAATTTGATGAGAGTGAAGGAATTGATGCATCTTTCCCAGATGAGCATTTATTCTATGTGGATATGTCTTCTACTCCATGGTATGCCGATTTTGTGAACTACCTAGTTTGTGGAGTTCTACCTCCGGATCTCAATTCTCACCAAAAGCGCAAATTCTTGCATGATGTGAAGAAGTATTTATGGGATGAACCATACTTATTCAAACGGTGTCCCGATCAACTGATTCGCCGTTGTGTGCCAGAAAATGAACAACCAGGTATTCTCCATGGTTGCCATTCCTCTGATTATGGTGGCCACTTTGGAGGTGAGAAAACGGCCGCTAAGGTGATTCAATGTGGTTTCTTTTGGCCTACTTTATTCAAGGATGCCTACACATTTGTCTTGCAATGTGATAGATGTCAAAGAGTGGGCAATATTTCAAGAAGGGATGAGATGCCTTTAACCAACATGCTTGAAGTAGAGCTCTTTGATGTTTGGGGGGTTGATTTCATGAGGCAATTCCCTAAGTCTTTCACCAATGAATACATTTTGGTCGGTGTGGACTATGTCTCAAAGTGGGTGGAAGCGTCGGCATGTGTGACCAATGATGCCAAAACCGTTATTAAGTTCCTCAAGAAGAACATCTTCACAAGGTTTGGCACTCCAAGAGCCATTGTGAGTGATGAGGGCACCCATTTTTGCAATCACCAATTTGAAGCTTTAATGAAGAAATATGGTGTCAAGCACAAAATTGCATTACCCTACCACCCTTAAGCAAACGGCCAAGTAGAAATTTCTAACCGGGAAATCAAGAACATTCTTGAGAAAGTGGTGAATGTTACAAGAAAAGATTGGTCCACCAAACTGGATGATGCTTTATGGGCCTACCGGACTGCTTACAAAACTCCCATTGGGATGTCCCCATTTCGTCTTGTATTTGGTAAGGCATGCCACTTGCCCGTTGAGCTAGAACATGGTGCATATTGGGCTATCAAGAAACTGAATTTTGATCCACACGCTTGTGGAGAAAAATGTCTACTCCAACTCAATGAGTTAGACGAATTCCGGCTAGAAGCTTATGAGAGCTCAAGACTATATAAGGAGAAGACCAAAAGGCAGCATGACAAGGTCATTGTGCCTAAAATCTTTGAACAGGGCCAAAAAGTTCTCCTTTTTAATTCAAAACTGCGACTGTTTCCCGGTAAGTTGAAATCAAGGTGGTCTGGCCCTTTCACAATTGTGAGCGTCTCTAAATCTGGCAATGTGGAGTTGGAAAATGAAGTGGGAGATAGATTTTCTGCTAATGGACAAAGGGTGAAACACTATTGGGGAGGACAAGTAGATCGAGTCATCTCTACCGTCTACTTGGATGATCAAGCCTGAAGTGGCAAAGTCAGGCTGAGGACTTAAAACCAAGCGCTGCTTGGGAGGCAACCCAAGCTCTTAAACTCATCTTTTCATTTTATTTTAGTTTGTTTTAGTCTTTAGAGTTATGTTTGATCTTTTGTTTTGGTAGGAGTGAAAGTCTACACTTGCTCTAATGATGGAAGATTGCCAAGGATTGAGGAATGTCATAAATTCAAGCCAAGAAAAATTGCTTGCAAAAAGGGGAGCTCCAAAGGGGAGTACACTTGAACCTCCCTTGTATAAGGATTTATTTGTTGCAAATGCAGTAGTACTGATGCTACTGATTATGTGTTCTTTGATGATTGATGGGTAAATTGATATTTTGCATGCTTGATGTTATTGGGTGGAAAATTTTGTGTGAAGCATGATATTTGTTGTTTGGGATGAATTGGAATGCTTTTGGTTGCTTGTTGAATGCTGTTGATTTGTTTCTGGGTGTTTTAGATGTGTGTGATATGATGTGTTGCCATGGTTTGATTGTTTATAAATTGAGGGCAATAACATACAAGTTTGGGGGAGAAAGTCTCTGTCTCCTTCGCTGCAGCGAGCAAAGTCGCTAGCTGCAGCGAAAGGCCCCTCCAGAAAACAGGGAACCTCTATCTTCCTGGCTGCAGCGAGCAACTTTGCTAGCTGCAGCCAGATGCTTCTCCAGAAAATAGGCAGGCTCTGTTTGCCTGGCTGCAGCGAGCATCTTTGCTCGCTGCAGCCAGAAAGGCGAATCTGTATTTAAATAAAATAATGAAAATATATATATAAATAATAAAGATATAAATATAATTTAAAAAAATTTACAATTTAAATTCAAAATTTCAATTCACAAATCTTCCCACACCATCCTCGCCTGTTCTTCTTGAAAATGTGTAGATATATGTAAAAAATATATATATATATAATAATATAATACTAAACCTAAACCTTCTTCTGCTCTCACTTTCCCTCCTTCCTTCTCCATCACCTTCACCCCCACGACGGCGGCCCTTAATCCCCATCACCACCCACCATGGCGCCGTCACTTCCCCCCATCTCCGGCAAGTTCCTCGCCTTTCTTCACCCTCGTTTCCTCTCATATCCCAACTTGATGTTCTCTTTCTCTCACACCCTCTAATCCTTCATCCCCATCTCTTCTCTCCATTCGACCTCCCTTATTCTCCGATTTCTTCCCATTTTTTCTCAAATCCTTCCACCACTCTCTCTTTTCAACCACAACCCCAACAAATTCCGTTCCCCATTCCTTCTCTCACTTCACGATTCCTCTTGCTCTGATTTCTCCCTCTCCCTTTGCCGTGAGCCTTAATTTCACTGCCATACTCGCCATTATCGCACTCGCCGGACTCCCTTCGTTCCCCACCTCTTTCTTCTCGATTCAAGTTAGGTACGTTTCTGTCTCATTGTTAATTTTCTTGATTTTTCTTTAAGTTTTCAGATTAGGATTAGGTTCTTTAGTTTGATGTTAGTCTAAATGTTGAAATTTCTGAGGATTAGGCTGCTGTACTATGATGTTTTGAGAACAATTTTGGCCTCTTCACGCTTCATTTTTCTGGGCTTTTACTGATGAATGAATGGTATTGTTTCAAGCTGGATTATTCAACTGAACTGTGTACTTCCATAGGCACAAATCGGAATTTGGCAACTTTTGTTCATATCTGACCCTTGACTTTGAGAAGTGTACTTCTATTAGGCTGAACTGATGTTGGCACTGGGTTTAGATGATAAATGGCAGTGAGGTTTAGTTGTTAGGATTGAACTGGATTGTGAATTGTGGTTTAGATGACGTATGGAAGTGAGGATAGCTTTTAAGCTTGGAATCATTGATGGGCAGGTGTAGGATTTTTCTTAGAATAGACTTAGAAGTTTTTCAGCGTACATAGGATAGTTAGTTTTCTTTTCTTGTTTTTTTGAGTCTATTTTATGCTTGTGTTGAGTGTTTGTGCTTATTTGTGTGTTTTTCTGTTGTCTTCTCTCAGATCATGGCACCCAAACGACCGCGCAAAGCGAAAGCAAAGCCAAAGCCTATTCCTAATCCATCACCAACCAATCAGCCCTTATCCGATGAAGACAAACTAGCGTTGGTTGAGGCAAAGTCCCTCAAGCATGAGTGGGAGTTTAAAAAAGATGACCAATACCAAGAGTTCTATGATTCATTGAAAAATCAGGGATTATTACCACTGGTACAGAAGAGACGGGTTGGTATAACCTAGCTTTTGTTCATGAGTTCTATGCTTAAACCTATGGAGGGGGTGCTTTAATCTGCGAGTTTCGATCAAAATCTGTCTACATTAATGAGAGCCATCTACGTACTTTCTACAAACTCCCGCACCGGGAGCATTGTGCATATAAGGCAATCATCAATGCTGATAAGAAATATCCGTTCAAGGACATAGCTGAGGAAATATGCCATCCAAGAAGAAGAAAATGGTATAAACCACACAACAACCAGCTCTACCTGTTCCAAGGTCAGCTTACCCCCCAAGCCAACTTGTGGCTACACTTAGTCACCGCAAACATCTGGCCAACAACGCACCTAAACAAGATACCCTCCTACTTGTGTTTGCTTGTCTATCTCTTAAAAAAAAGAGCAGCCTGTGGATGTGGCGTCCATCATGTATACCGCTTTGAAAAAAGCCACCCAAGCAACTTCGCGAAGCCTTCTGTTTCCACACTTTATTTCTGATTTCCTCTTGAAAGCTGGAGTGCCTGATGAGGAATCATATCCCCATTTTGAGGCCAAGACGCCCTTCAAGTACTCTCAATTGACCACACATATTGGTCCTCCCACATCCGGGGCCGCCAACCCCACATTACACTCTCGGCTCCAGGATCTCCAGAAATCTGTTGACGGGTTACAGCTATCTCAGGAGAAAATACACAGAGCTCAGGTCAGATTAGCTAGGCAGCAAGCCATGGACCATTCCATACTGATACAGATGGCTGAGCATCTGAATATTCCAATACAAGTGCCTGAGGGCACTGAGAGTGACGAGACTGAGGAGGATGAGTATGAGACTGAGGAAGATGATTATTCTGAGGAGGATGAGGATACTCCTTTCATGATTGAGGATCCCGGTGCAAGTACTTCGGGAGCGGCTGTTGATGATGATTTTATTGATAATGCTTGACTTTTTTGTGTTGTGTGCTTGTGATCTGACCCTGTTTAGTTTGACTTTGCTAGATGTGACTTGTAGTACTTTTGAATGTCTGGCACCACTTTTGATAGCTTTTGATAGCTGATATTTTGGTAACCTGGTGGCCCTGTGGCCCTTTGCTTAGATGTAGGAACTACTGATGGTTCCTTTTGATGTTTCACTTGTTTGACTGGATTTTTGGTGCGTAGTGACACTTCTTAAGGCTACTGATGGCCTTCTGTTTTATTTTGCTATATCTCTGAATATTTGACTTGCGTGTGTTGCATCTTCTAGAGCTACTGATGGCTCTACTTCTTGTTTGCCTGATTATGTGTTGCACAGGAAATATTATATGGACTACTGATGGTCCAGAGATAATGGGGACACTAGTTTGGGGAAGTGAACAAGCTTTTTCAAAATTTTTCCTTTGAGAACTCCCCCCATCTTTGAAATGTGTGAATTTTACAAGCTTGAATTTTTATCTGTAGTATGCAAAGCTTGACCTTATTGATTGCATAGAGTCCAATGATTGGAATTAAATTGTTCAACTTGTAATGTAGTAGAAAATCAAATTCACAAGTGATTTAAGATGAATCTTGGTGTTGGTTTGGCACTTGATGAATTTCTTGAACTTTTTGAACCAAGAGGAAGCATGGGTAAAATCAAGAAAGATATGAAAATTCTTTTTAATAAGAAATAAGTAGCAATTTGTTTTACATACACATTTGTAATTACATCTATTCAAAGGCATCCTTGTAAAGTTTCAAACCTTAGTGGATTGTCATGGGATTTCAAAGTATTAATGAAGAAATTGTAACAACTCCGCTGGCCTAAAGACCTAACTTAGTAACCGGGGGCACTTCATTTACCAATGTTGGCACTCGCGTCAAAAGGTTAAATTAAAAAGGGTCACGAGTTGGGCAAAAGCCTCTTGATGCGATTGTTGGAATAACTGAGTAACCGGTGTTGCACCACCCATGTGCAAGGTCGCGTAAAAAGGTTAATAACAACAGCTCAAGATTAAAAAAAAAGTATTCATACCCCAAGAGGTTATGAATGGTACAAACTCTAAGTTTGGGGGAGATTGAAAATAAAAAAAAAACTCAAATGAGCAATAAGAAGAAGTAACTTCTGAGTCTTTGTGATGAGAAAGCTAAAGGGAGAAACTCAGAAGATGTAAATGAGTGGGTCTAATTGAAGATGTGTATGTGATTCAAATTCTTGCTAATTTCTGAAAATCAGAGTTTTCCAAATCATTGTCAATTTTGGACTCTAAATGACACAATTTCAAGGAATTCAATGAAGTGCATTTCAATATCATAAAGCATGATAAGTTGCATGTGAATTGTTTATTTCTGCTATTTGCATTGACAAGAACATTCTGAGGACTCAAATGCAATTGCATAAATTATGTTGTTCAGCTTTGCTTGAGGACAAGCAAAAGTTCAAGTTTGGGGATGTTAACCTTTAGAAATTTCACACATTTCGCACATTTTTCACATGTTTTAAGCTCATATATGCCTGCTAATATGCTTGTAAGGAAGAACATCATGTGAAAATGTGTGAACTCCTATCACCTTAAAATTGTGAAGAATTGATGATTTCCCTCTCTAATTTGTAGGAAAAAGAAGAAGAAATTAAGAGTGAAGAAAAAGGGAAGCAAGGATAACAAAGCAAAGTTAAAGGAGGCATGATTGAGCTTCTGGCTGCAGCGAGAACCTTTGCTAGCTGCAGCGAACCATTGGCAAATTTGGGTCCTCCTCTCTGCCTTCCTGGCTGCAGCGAGAACATCTTCTCGCTGCAGCGAGAAATCCCTTCCAGTGTGCCTTCCTCTCTGTTTGCCTGGCTGCAGCGAGAACATCTTCTCGCTGCAGCGAAGACGCGTCAGTGCTGCTGCGCGTTTTGGCATCTGAAACATGAAAAGGAGTGGGATAAAACCTAGGGTTGGCCGATTTTTGAAGGGAGAACACCTGGGCACGAGTTGGGAGCTGAGAAACACCAAGAAGGAGCTAGAGAAATCTTGGAGAAAGATTTGGGAGCTTGGGAGAAGTAGAATCTTTGAGCTTGAAGAAGAAATTTCTTGTGGTTGCTTCTCTTCTTCTTTCTTCTCTTCTTCCTTTCTCTTGCTTATTTCTGAACATTGTGATGTATTTGAAGATGATTGTTGATACTTCTTGTGTTATGAGTAGCTAAACTCATATTCTAGGTCTATTTTGAAGCTTGTATGGATTGACATCTATGATTTTCTTTCCTATTGCTAAATTAATGAATGTTATGTTATGGTTTTAGCTTGTGCCTATGGTTTTCTAAGTGGTGGCCAACATTTAGATTGTTGCTTAATTAATGGCTTGAGAGAGCATTAATTAGGGAAAGAACTAGGCTAAAACCAAGCTTGTCTTGCAATTTTAACTAATTGGAAGTGTGTTAGTGAGATAGAGATATTCACTAGCAAAGTTTTGTGAAAATTGAGGTTGGGTGATTAAAGAGACTAATTGTTAATAGCATGTAGTAAGAGATTATGCATGTTAATATCAATTAAGGTTTGAATAGGCTTGAGAGAGCTATTTGAACATAAGAGACTTCAAACAATAACATAATAGGCATTAATTAGCATTAGGGAAGGGAAAATTAGGTATCATGAAATGCAAGTGGATAAATAGGCCTAGGCTTTTCTCATTGTGTTAAATTTTGTTTCAAGTATTCTATTTTACAATTACCTTTTCTTTAGTCATTTTAACTTTATTGAATCATTTGCATATTGCCCATTGCTAATTTTGAATATAATGAACCTAATGAACTCGCTTTTAACGCGGTCCTAGTGGAACAACAATCCCTTCTTAACCTATACTACTAAACTTGACCCGTGCACTTGCGGTAGCAATTTATGGAGAACATACATGCTGAACATCAACCTTTGCACCATGGAGTCTGCCGCTTCACTAGCTCGATCAAAGGCCTGTTTACACCTGTTAGTCCATATGATCCAGCAAGCCCTACTAAACACATTGACCCAGGTCCATTTTGTTACTCTACTATTCGCCGGACTGTTCTTTGAATTCCATTGTATCCATCCCTGCAAGTTACCACTAAAAAACACACATATATGTATAGGTTTGATTTATGAAAGCCACACTCTTCTTGCATTCTCATAGTCCCTCAGTGTATGAATAATGGATTCCTCACTATTACACTCAAATGGACAATCTGGGGAGTTTGACAGTAGTCTAAAAGCTCTCAATGAGTTGGTAGGAATTCTCTCATGTAGGACCTGCCACATAAAATACTTGTTCTTCTCTGGAATGTTCCATTTCCAAACTTTTTTCCACAACCCATCTACTACATTATACGGAAGATCCAGCAACAATTCATAAGCTGAGTGAACAGTGAAGTTCCCGTCCTTAGATACTCTCCAACAGAACCGGTCTGGTCTAGCTCCTATGGGGGGTTGGATCATTAGGATCTTGGTGATGACCCAATTTGGGAGATATCGACTCCACTTCTCAGTATCCCAGGCCCCATTGCTTGTTACAAACTCATTTAGCCTGGCCTCAGGATTTATATCTTCCCTATTTCTCACCACATATTGTCTCAATGGAAGTCCCAGCGGGGTCCATAATTCATCCCATGCACTTATTAAAGTTCCGTCTCCAATCTGCCTGCCAATGTTCTTTTTAAAAATGTCCCACACTGTTGTTATGGCTTGCCAAACCGCTGATTGGTTATTCCTCTTCGTCACTACTGGCATAGTCCCGGTTCCACAATCATATTTTAATCGAAGGCACCTGACCCAAAGGGCTTGGGGTTGTGTAACCATACCCCAACATAGCTTTAAGATAAAGGCTATGTTTTGATTGTGAAGGTCTTTGATTCCGAGCCCCCCTTGCTCCTTGTTCCTTTTAATGGTATCCCATGAGATAAGATGCATCTTCTTAGTGTCACCACTTTGGTTCCAGAAAAAATTCTTACACAATTTTTCTATCTCCAACAGCACACCTTTAGGTAAGAGTAATGACTGCATTTGGTAAAAGGGGAGAGCTGACAACACTGATTTAATGAGCACTGATCTACCTGCCATACTTAGGAATCTGCCCTTCCAACCTGCAAGCCTTCTTGAACTTTCTGGATTAGTGGGGCATACGTCATTTTTACCGATCTCTTATGGAGAAGAGGGACTCCTAGGTATTTTTCTAAGTCTGCCGCTAGGTGAATACCAAGCATTTGACTATAGGCGTTTGCACGACTAGGATGAACTCTTCTGGAAACAAATATCTTTGACTTGTGGAGGCTTATTCTGTGACCTGAGACCCCACAAAAGAACTCCATTACTGCCCCAACTTCCTCCATTTGATCCTGGGAGGCTTTACAAAAGAGAACCAGATCATTCGCAAAGAATAGATGGGAGATAGTTGGTCCCTGACTACTCAGACTCATGGGTTGCCAACACCCTTCCTCCACTTCATGCTGTATGATATGACCTAGTCTTTCTATGCACAAGACGAATAAATATGGGCTTAAAGGGTCCCCTTGTCTTAATCCTCTGGAAGGAGTAAAGGATCGTGTCGGTTCACCATTCCAAACCACATGCATTGAGGCAGATGAGGCACAACTCATGATGAGTTGAATAAATTCCTTCTTTAGTCCCAGACTGGTAAGAGTGAATCGAAGGAAACCCCAATCTAATCTGTCATATGCTTTTTCCATGTCCACCTTAATGGCCACATATCCATCGCCACTTCTCTTAGATCTCATGGTATGAATCGCCTCCTGAGCGATAATGATGTTATCACAACTTTGACGCCCTTTTATAAAGCTACATTGATTTGGGCTAATGAGATAGTCCCTTCTTCCTCTTAGTCTATTTGCAATGACCTTCGTTATGATTTTAAAGCTCACATTACATAGCGAAATAGGTCTGAAGTCCGTTAGACTCACCGGGTGCTCGACTTTCGGAATAAGTACTATCTTGGATTGGTTGATTTCCTCCAATTTTTCTGGGTTTTTTGCTGCATCTTTGATAAACAAACATATTTGGGCCCCCACTGACTCCCAATGAGTTTGGAAAAAATGTGCTTGAAGCCCATCTGGCCCTGGAGCTTTAAAGGCCCCCATTTCAAAAGCAGCACCTTTAATTTCTAAGTCAGAGAATTCGCCTTGAATTTGTTTTAAAACCTCCCTACTCAATGGAGGAAAATTTATAGGCCAATTAGAGGCTGCTCGGACATAAGGTCTTTTGAATATAATCTCTGATAGAATCCCAGCGCCATATCTTTCAAAACCGCCTGATCAGACACCCATTGCCCTTCTTCATTCTGAAGGCTGTTAATTTGGCTCTTCCTTTTCTGGATTACCGTTGAGGCATGAAAGAACTTAGATTTTTTATCCCCAAACTTCAGCCACTTGCATCTTGATTTTTGGTACCAAATCAATTCCTCTTGACTGCTCAGTTTAGAGTACTCTTGCCAGAGTTTCTTCTCAAGCTTGAACAGGCCCGTCGCAGAATTAATTCTCCGAGCCTTATCAATCCCCTCTAATCTTCTGATAATTTCTCTTTTTTTCCTTGGGATATTGCCTACCACTCTATCATTCCATTTTGTTGCTTCTTCTTCAAAAAGAGTTCTGCCTTCTGACCAATTTTTTCCTTCCCAACAGTCTTTCACCAATTTAGGGAAGTCTTTCTCAAGACCCCAAGCAGCTTGATACTTAAACATTTTCCGGTTGGCATTCCTGGTTGTATTCTCTTCAAGTCCCACCACTAGCACTCTATGATCAGATTTGAACTTGAGTTGATGGAATGTTTTGTGGTGGGGGTGCCTGATTTCCCAATCAAAATTGCAAAAAGCCTAGTCTAATCTCTCCTTCACCCCCTCTTTTTTCCAAGTGAATCAGTCTCCCACAGTAGGAATTTCAATCAAATCACACGAATTTATGCATGTAGAAAACCCAGCCATATCACAATAATTTGGAGGGGTACCTCCCAATTTATCATCCGGACCATGCACTTTTGATGTCAACTGATATTTGTCCTTTTTCATCATTTCTTCTTTTATATAATCAAAATATAATTCATTTATTAAAAGAGAATTACACATCGGACATTTCAAAGTGCCGGCTCCTTCCCATTCCATTACAGATTTCCAGTAATTATGTTCTGACATAACCTGTGTGCACATACCTAGCTAAACTTGTTAGCACATTTTTGAACAAGAAGTTTTACCAAGAGTTTGGTTTCACTTATTTGCCGCTATTCTAAACAAATTGATAACCCAGTTCCTTCTAAGAAGCCTTTTAGCTTGCTGATGTGTGTTCATATATTTCATGCGATGAATCGACGCTATGCACTTCTTTGTGGGTGACAGGAAGAAAGGTCTCTCCAAATATTGGTTTATCTTTAAAATAGGCAAATCGAGCTCTTGGCTTTTGGCACGTTTAACAAAACTATACATGCCGTATAAAAATTCTAATAAATTGTACGACTTATGAACTCCGAGCAAACTATTTGGTGAGACGCTATATATTGCTGTCGTTATTTGTGTTAGTCATATAATATAATACTCTAGATTTGTGTTGAGTGGCGGATTTAAAGTGTTTTAACCTCACTATATACACATGCTGTTTTATCACACACACACAACCTCACTATATACACATGCTGTTTTATCACACACACACAACCTCACTATATACACATGCTGTTTTATCACAAACACACACACACACACATATGCTGTCTGCAAACAATATCCAAACACATTGTTGAAGGGTTATAATTCTACCACCGCGGATGTTAATGTACGTAGGGCCCAGTTTATAGTGCAGATCACACTACAAGACGGGTCATTTTTTTTTTTGGACAAAAACAAGACGGGTCATACATATATGATTATTATAAGATTATTAGTTTCAATAAATATGAATGAAACGGGAGAGGAGAGTCTAAGGACAAGGAAAGGGATAGTGAGATGACGTCAATGTCAATTCATATTTTCATAATACGGCTTAGAGGTACCTCTTTCAACTACTTCCCTACACAAAATTGAATTCAATGCGCATGTGCAATTACTGTAGGACTAACAAAGTTTTTAGCCTAACGGTCAGCCATGTGCCACCAAGTTATTTGTGTTGGATTTTTGTATTCCAAACAACCAGTGAAATGATGATAAAATGAGATTTATCTGCAAAAGCCCAATCACTATTCAGATCTCTCAGTAAAAGAGACGAATTATTACGAGGGACTTCTTTTGGGGAATCTAATCTCAATCATGACGTTAGAAAAATTCAATGACCTAATCAAATATACTCCTCCGGTCATAATTATAAGAGCCAGTTGACTTTTTTAGAAAAATTAAGGATACAAAATACACCACTATAAATTGCTTATATCTATCTTTTTTCTTCAAAAGCAAGTTATTTTTCTTATAAACTATCATATAATCTAATTACATTTCGCATATATTAAGATTTAGGGGTCTAATTTGCTTCCTTAATTTCCCCAAAAAAAGTCAACTGGCTCTTATAATTAGGACCGAAGGTAGTATAGAAGTAGATCCAGCTTCATTATGATCTGCTTTTCATTAGGACGATGCCGTTTGTTTGCTTTAGTATCTTTTGGGACTTCCAATACTGATATTTTCTCGAAGCATATAGCTTTAGAACCTCAACTTTGTTCGAACAAAAAAAAAAAAAAAAAAAGAACCTCAACTTTCGTTTGCCTCTGTCCCTCCACTCCTGGCCCCTACTTTAAATAAAATAGTAGTACTGGTAACAACAACAAAATACTAATAAAACTTAGCTATCATATGTCACTTTACGCGCATCTGATTGCCATGTGATGAGAACCAATCTGTTTTCATCCAAACAATTTGAATTTCAATTGTTTTCTTATATAAGAAATACATTTGCGTAACGTATGTGTTTTGAGTTTTACATCCAGATTGGTCACATTTTATGATGATTTTGATCTTGTTCCTGTCTATGGTCATCCATATATAGCGCTTGGGGCGCTGGCATATTGCGGGATAAATATTTTACACAGATTAAGTGCAGCACTTGGAGGTGGTAAATATTTATTTTAATCTCCTTGATAAAATCAAGTAAAAAAGCAATTTTTCTTCTGTATCCTGGAGGCCAGAAAAAGTAATAACTTGCTTTATTTCCCTTTCATTATCTTCTGTATTTTTTTATTTTCTCTGTTTCTCGATACTATCAATGTATGATGCCTTTGCCTTTACTTTTCCCTTTTTATTTTTCATTTCTCAGACTCTTTTATCCCATCCATTGCCAAATTAAAAACCAAACTGATTCAAATGTATTTCAGTTTTTCGGTTTTTAATTTTATGATTTTCAGTTTTCGGTTCGGTTCGAAACCGAAAAACACGGAAACCATAATAACATTAGAAAAAAAATCCTAGAATGGTTATTTAAAAATAGGATAACAGATAAGCCAAAACAAATATCTTAAAATTCAGACAAATAAAATATGCTTTCTTAAAAACACTTTTTAAACAAATTCAATATTGTCATGTTTTAAGTATTAATTTTTTTGTTAAAGAACTAATTCAATATTGTCATGGGGCGAAATTAGACCTTAACCCTTAGAACAAAAAAGCATAGAATGTACTTTGAAAGTTAAAGAACCAATTCAATATTGTCATATTTTAAGCATTATTTTTTTTGTTTTGGACATACTGAATTAATAATTTAATTGATGTAGACAAGATATTGTATTTGTATAACTATTCATATACATTGAATCTATTTTTTCTTTTTCATTATCGTATTGGACAAAATTGTAACAAAAGAGTATTAAAAAATTAGTTCAAAAACAAAAAAAATCGTAAAACCAAACCGAAAAAAGTTCAGTTTTTCGGTTTCAAATTTTGCATATTTTTTGTTTGTCGATTTTTGGTTAAAAAATGAACCGAAAAACTGTTTATGCACCCCTAATCCATTGACCACTCCCTTCTCTTGATACGTATTGGTGGACATTGCTTTTATTAACATTCTTACCAATATTTCTTTTTATCGTTGTGTTTTTCCTTTTTTTTAAAGGACTATCAAAGTAACTTTAAACGTGAGACTAATCTCTTTCGATTTAGAGCGCAAACTATCAACAAGTACATTCCCCCTAGCATAAGACGCTCATCACATCAAACACCGACAGCTTATTGGTCTTTTTTTTTTTTTGCACTGGACAGCTTATTGGTCTGAGTTCTTAAAAAATCAAACTCCTGTCTGATTGAGTGCTTGTTTATCGTTTTTGTTTTTGTGGGGCAGGGCCGAACATTTTCTTTAACCAAACATTCGTATTGTCATAATATTTGGGCTAGACTCTGAAAATTGGATCAAGCATAATTTGGGCCAAACTATATTGGACAGCCCATTTGGAGTGGGCAACAACATTGGAGCGCCGAAACCTTTTTTTTTTTTTTTTTCAGGCAGAACAAACGAGTTTGAGAACTGAGTATACTGTATTCCTACCCTGGTGGTGAAGTCACCGCATAGTGAAAATCTTTCATTTGTTAGGCTTGGAGAAGAAGAAAAGCCTTGTGGTTCCAAATTTAAGTGTTCCATCTTCACTCCCAAAGACACAAAAAAAGCAAACCCTGTGTCTAGTTGAATCGTAGACTACATCGAAGCAATAATGTTCAGGAACCAGTACGATACGGACGTGACGACATGGAGTCCAGCCGGAAGATTGTTCCAGGTGGAGTATGCGATGGAGGCTGTGAAACAAGGCTCGGCTGCAATTGGACTCCGATCTAAGACCCATGTGGTTCTGGCTTGTGTGAACAAGGCTAATTCTGAGCTATCTTCTCACCAGAAAAAGATCTTCAAGGTTGATGACCATATCGGCGTTGCCATCGCTGGTCTCACCGCCGATGGTCGCGTGTTGTCTCGATATATGAGATCGGAATGTATTAATTATAATTATACTTTTGAGTCTCCTCTCCCTGTCGGCAGACTCGTTGTTCAACTCGCTGATAAGGCCCAGGTCTGTGTCATGTTTTGAACTGTAGATTCTCGCTTATAATTTTCTGATTCTGAATGTTTTTTTTTTTTTTTTTTTCTGTTTTGGTTTTTATTAACTGCGGGTTACGGAAATGCTAGGTTTTAGATCGTGGAATTAAAGCTAGGGTTTTTGTTTGGGATGAGCAGTGCCAGCTTCCTTTAGGGTTGAAGTGTTTTTCAATAGTGTACCCCTTAGAAAGTGACTGACTTTTAAGAAATTGGTTGAAGTAAGACAAGAATGAATGCTGGAGTGTGTGCATGCTATGGATTCCGAAGAAATCATCCCTTTTTTGTTTTTGTTGTTCCCTCCATTTGTTGTACATCAACCCAATTTTACATTCTGGTATATGATTCTGTCAGGTTTAATTTTGGAGGGTTGTCGTTCTATATGAGTAATAGACAGATGATGGCAATGTTTTCAATGTTGAAGTAAACAAAAAAAAAAAACAAAAAGAAAATCGGAGCTGTAGTTATGTTGCTGTGAAATGAGGATGTGGACTTTGATATTCCTGAAGATAGATTAACTAATCATGTCTATTTTGTGCAGGAGAAATATTGATTCAGGGACTGTAGCATTTGGGGGTGTTGGGAGGGGGGGGGGGGGAATTAATAACTGACAGTGAAGGCTTTGACATATTTTCCCCCAATTTTTTGCATTTTGACTTCCTTATATTCTGAGCTGTATATTTACTCGAATCCTTGTCAGCAAGGCAGATAAGCTTACTGTTTAATTGATGTCTTTTGAATGTTAAACATGAGTCTGCTGGAACAGATTAGACCATTAAACGGTTTAGAGGGATAGGCTTGCTTTTTAGCTTCAAGTACACAGATCTGGATAATGTAAGATGGCAATTCTATTAGTCTGCAGTTTCTTTACATTTTTCTTTCATAAGTTTAGACTTGCCAAGTCACAATGAATTGTGAAATCACTTATAATATAAAGGTCATTATTTTGTAGATTTGGAGACTTATTGTTTAATAGTAAAGTGTATTTATTGATACACCTCTGGCATTTTATCATATAAATGATATCTATCAGAAAAAAAGATATAGTTTAAAGGAGCACAAGTCTGCGTATTAGTTGCACTCTAAGACCTGCTGAAATTGTTTGATATATTGTGATCTGGAGGTGGTGTGGGCAGTAAAATTAGGCAGCTGAACTTTCATTCATATTCTTATACTTCTTTGCCTAAAACTCTATTGTGGAGTAATTGCTCTACTTTGTGCTGTATCTGTGTTTTATATGGTGACTGTTGAGGCATAAAGGATTATACCTGACACATCTAAACACTGCATTGGATGATCAAATGTGTCATGCAAAACATGTTTTCATTTGCTTAATGTCACTGTATCATACACCATGTTTTCGATACCAAGTGAAGGTTGCATTTGCTGTCTATAATCTTCCCTTCTGTCCCTCAATTGAAATTCTGTGCTCTTTACTTGAAATATCAAACATTTTTATGTCACATACAAAGCCTCTGTGATTCTTCCCCTTCATTGTCTTTAAAAAAGGTTCCATGACCATGCACTGTTTCCTTTTTGGGCCGCGTTTGGCCATTGATGACCTGTCTCTGCAACCCACCATGACTAAATCATGAATGCCTGATTTGTATCATTTTTCCCTGATATCAGTTTGTATTCTTAATCGGTGCTTGTTTAATTTCAACATCATCTATTATTTAAATATCAGTCAGTTTGTTCAACTGGATCAAATTTACCCATTTCTATGGTAGTAGAACTGTTCTGACAATGAAGTCCTGTTTGATCCTAGAAATTGAAAGAGCATGAATAAAATAAGGTGTTGATGGGCACTAAACTGAAAGGTAGAAAATCTCTGCGTATTAAGATCCTTTTTTCTAATATCAAAATTTAATGGATTTTTTATAGGCAAGTTCAGTGGGTTTTTTGGGGTTCTTGTTGGATGTGCTTGTGACTGACCTGAGATTTGGTTTTGGGAAGGAATCTGGAAAATCTTGCTTATAATGTAATTGTCTGGAGGCTCTTTTAACGTTTTCGGCTCATTTCTAACAAATGAAACAACTGAGTGTGTTGCCATTTTTTTTTTTAACGAAACTAGGAGGCCAGGACTGCTTCTCTTTCAGGGATTTGAGTATGTTTATATATTATTTAATGCTGTGGAGGCGTTGTGTTTATTATTTCCTGAGTGATGCATGTTGTATGTCAAGGTTTTTGGCCTGTATCTGATATTTATTAAATTGGTAGGTTTGTACCCAGCGATCATGGAAACGGCCTTATGGTGTTGGTCTCCTGGTGGCTGGATTAGATGAATCTGGAGCTCATCTCTATTACAACTGCCCAAGTGGAAACTACTTTGAATATCAGGCTTTCGCCATTGGCTCCCGCTCACAAGCTGCAAAGACGTACTTGGAACGCAGGTTCGAGAACTTTACAGGCTCCTCACGGGAAGATCTGATTAAAGACGCACTTATTGCAACAAGGGAGACCTTGCAAGGGGAAAAGCTCAAAAGTTCCATATGCACAATTGCCGTGGTTGGAGTTGGTGAGCCGTTCCACATCTTGGATCAGGACACGGTACAACAGCTGATTGATGACTTTGAAATCGTGAGGGAGGAGGATGTTCCTGCTGCCGAATCTCAGCCAGCAAGTGGGGACGATGCTGGTGCTGATCAAGGCCCTCCTGCTGATCAAGGTGCTGGTGCAGAACAAGGTGTTGCTCCTATGGATATTTGATGACTTGAGAAAAATGGATCGTCTGGAGATGATGATTAGGTGGCATGTTAATGTGTTGTGGAAACGAAATTCTGATGGATTCTTTTCTTAATCTTTTTGTTTCTACAATTCATCCCTGGATCACAATATGCTTAAAATCTGCGGTGACAAAAACGGTAGGCAGACTGAGTGTGCTTAATTATTGTCATGACATTTTTTTAACTTTAAATTTGAAGAATTTTAGAGCGTCATACCCCCTCCCGGCCCCTTTTTCTAAGTATTGTCATTTTGAAATTTGCTTGTTTCAGCGTTATGTTATCGACAAATCGAAGAGCAGGAGGAACATAAGATAAACTAGAGAAAGTTGATGTGTTATATTTTTAGACGAGTTATCTTCTGGGTTACCGATAAGATTTGGAAGTAGTATGGTTAACATTTCAGAAACATTTTGTACTTTTAAATTAGAAATATCAAATTAAAGCTTTTCTACAAACCAGCTTGACCTCCCGTGCGTTGCACGGGTGAATTATTTCCCTACTCTTTCATTATATAAAGATGATATATTAAGATAAAAAAAATTGATACTCTCTCAAAAAAAAAAAAAAAAGAAAGAAATTGATACATGCAAGCATAGTAAAGCTCCTTTTTGGCTATAAGTAGCTCTCTCGTCATGTCCTCTTCCGCTAATACTCATCAAAGGCTTTCAACTTTCAATAAGACTTGTGCTTCGAAGGAAGATTCTTTGTTGTTGATTGATTTTGGTTATCCTTTGAGAACCAAGTGGTATGCAGAAACTGCTTGTAAGCGCTTGCATGGTTGCATATAAGGCATAGCTTTTGCTTCTCTTTCATCCATCTCAGCACGAATTTTATTTGAGTCTTGCTTTGCAAATCTTATAATCCAAAACTCTGCAAACAGTCAAAATAATCAATTACTGATAAATGTTCATGCAAATCATAAGCAAGTTGATTTGTCCAATCTATTTAGAAAATCAAGTCACAATGCATGTCTTCAAATTGAAAACATAACTCAGTGGTTTGGGCAATAGGATTGAATATATTTAGCAAACTGAAAAGTTAACTCATCAAATTGAACGGCATTGGTTGGAAAAATGGGGTTAGAATAAGATTGAATACATGTAAGTTTTGGGTTTGGGCGATTATCATATCTTCCATCAACAATTTTTTCCAATCTCAGATGCCCACATTTTGGTCTGATCATAATGATCTTATAAACTATGAACCTGCATTTACAAAGCCGTCTATACTAATTCTATAAAACATACATACCCTCCTGTATTAATTTACTTTCAAGTAGTCCAGAATACTTGCAACTCTCCTTCTGAACACCATCCTACTTCTGGTGGAGGAGAATATCACAATGCTAAATTTGCTACGGTATTTTGTCTTTAGAATAACAATAATTTAAAAAAGCACATCTTAAAAGAACAAAGACAACCTGAAGCAGCACTTATCTTACAGTGGAGACCAAAACAAATGGATAAGATTACCTTAAAAGCAACATAATTATCTGTCTTATTTGACAATAAAAGAGACAGAAATAATTATCACCATGAGACCATTGCACAATAATGTCCAAGCCATCGACAAATTTCAAATCTCATCTCAGCAACTGTTTTTTTTAACACTATTATACATTTCTTCTTATTTTCATTTGTCACTCTCATCTTCTTCTCCTTTCATTAGATTTGAGCTTGTAAGTACTTATTAGTAATTCCAGTTTGTTTTCGGATTACTTAACATAAACCATATTTCAGGCTCCTTTGAAGCGTCAATAGTGTTACTTTTTTGAACAACGCTGGATTACAATCAGCTCACAAAACAAACAATGAAAGCATGTATAAGTATTGTCTCTAACACCCATTTCATTCGTTAACAGGATGGAAAAAACAACAATAATTTTTTTTTTTGAAGAAAAATATGAAAGAGCCGGGAAATGCTTACAATGTGAAAGAATGATCTCATTATGCTTAAATTTAATATTTATTTCGATTAGTTTCTATTTCCATTAACTGAAGTATTATATGTATCTAGAACTTTTCTTTACAAATATACATCATTTGGAGGGGAAAATTTGAAGTTTCAAACCCCATGTATAATATATCCAGGTTTTGAAGATCTCCTATCTAAAAGAAAACAAAAAATACACTGCTCAGTAGCGCGCACTATAGTGTCTGCTTTTCAGCTTGACACAACAATACACTGCTCATCCAACAAAAAAAGAACACCAAACTGAAGAGGAGGAAAGGGAGGGAAGGGAGAGAAAAAAAAGAAAAAAAAGAACACCACAAACGTACACTGATAATCCCATTAATGCTTTTGGAGCATGGGCCCCAAAAGGAGATGAATTTCAGACCTTGCAACCAAAACTGTCAGAAAATGACACACACACATGTAAATACACATATGTGTGTGTGTATTTCATTCTTCCCATGAGAGAAGTCATCATATTTCAACGTAGCTTCACATATGATAAAAAAGAAGACCATTTACTTTTACTCAAATAAAAGAAGACCATTTACTGAGAAACATTGGCAACACATGTTCTTGATAAGGCTCAATCACTTCAAGAAGGTAAGGTCCAGGAGTATCCCACAAGATTTTGCAAACTTCAACATGTTTGGGAAAAATCTCATCCTTCCTCGGTGGATCTCCCAGATTTGTATAAGGTCTGTTTGTTTTATACAGCTATGGGCAATATCCAAACTTCAACGAACATGGGCAATATCTTCACGTCGTTAAAAAAACTGGAATGATTTTGTTCAGTAAAAAACACAGAAAATAGAGCTGATACAAAAAAAAGACAGCAAGGGTGGGGATTAGTTTGCATACAAAGACATAAACAACTCAGAAGAGCTTGCGCCTTCTTCTTCCTCTTGATTCAAACCAATGTTAAAGGCTTCAACCTTGGCTTTCGCTGCTCTGCATGTCCGGTTTCTGCTCTCCCTCTTTGCCGTTGTCACCACCGACATGAACGGCGGCATCTCCTTCCATCTTCTTCCTCCGACGATTCCCTTTCTTTGCATCGATGTCCCTGCTGAATACTTTAATATGAGCTTTAAATCATCAAATGCAAGATGTATCTGAGACAACCAAGCCTGCTCATATTCCGGCATTGTAACGGGCAAACTTTAAATACCTGGAAAAAAAAACAAAGAATAAAAATATAACCATGTAAAACAGATGATAGTCAACTCCCTCCCGAACACCAAATGGTACTCATCATGAAATCCCTCCCCAACACACTAGACAGAAGGATTGGCGACTTCATGGACAGCGTCTTCGCGAATGTTCTTCAGAAAACGATCCATTGATTCTTCCTCAACTTGGCGGGCATTTCTTCATCGTTCAGGCAAGCTTGAAAGTCGCCGTTTGTCCGATTTATGTGGCGACAATCTTGCCGGTGACTTTTGCCGCTTTGGTTCAGCTTCCTCTGTTTTTCGATCTGGTTCTTGATCATGATCATGATCAACTTTGATGGTGGAAAAGCCACTTTTAGATGATCGATCAATTTATCTTCACTGTAACCTTGAACAGGGGAATGCGGGGTAGATCTCTGACAATGAGGCCTCTTGAAGATGATCTATGGAAGCGGTGCAAAAAATATGTAATATGTAACTATGATAATAGCAGGAATTCCTGGAAAAATACAGGGGACCGAATGAATTCCTAGAAGGAATGAAAGGAGGTAGAATAGGAAATATAAATGAGGCTAGCAACGATGGTAATGAGTTCACGACAACTTTCAAACCAGAAATTATTATGGTTCTGAAAAAAGAGAAAGAAGGAGTACATCATTCTCACCTACCAGAGCAAGGAAACCTTCTATGGATGAATTGTAATTTCTGACACAGAAGAAACGGTGGGTAAGGGATATTACTTGGGGGCCTGACATATTTAATACCAAAGAGTGATGTGTGGAGGGAAATTTGAAATTCAAAATTCAAAATTTGAATGGAATGGCAGAGGGAGTTATATGTCCAGCTTTGTTTCCAAGGCTTCATGAACGGAGCCCGATGCTTACAAAAATGGCTCTATGAACAGTGATTTGAGTCTGTAGCTGACCAGATGAGTGCAAGCCGCGTAGAAGAACAAAGGATGAGAAATGGCGGGAAGATTTTGTAATTAATGTATAATATGTCCAGCTTTGTTTCCAAGGCTTCATGAACGGAGCCCGATGCTTACAAAAATGGCTCTATGAACAGTGATTTGAGTCTGTAGCTGACCAGATGAGTGCAAGCCGACGTAGAAGAACAAAGGATGAGAAATGGCGGGAAGATTTTGTAATTAATGTATAATAGATAGATAGATAATAGATGACAATATTTCACTATAATGAACTGTTATTTGACATTTGTATTTATGTCGGATATAAGATGTGTGCGATTTTATTTTATTTTTGTAGGTCTAAATGTCGACCAGTCTCGGTTTTGCACTTTACTTTTAGTTTTCGATGAAATTGTACTCTTGGATTTTCACCATGGGATAGAAAAAGGTTGAGCGTTGGGGGTAAAAGGACCCTTTTATTGATGTTTCAGCTAGAGCTTTTGCAATTTTTTTTTTAAATGATTTGGTTTATAAGTTGCTGTGGACATTTATTGATGAATATATTTAATTCAACAATATGGTTTCATGCTAAAATATTTATTTTTTCTTTTACACATAAATACATATATACGGATGATATAAGATCAAAAGTTGATAATTACTCTGTTTCTAAATATAGGATCCAGTTGACTTTTTTTTAGAGATTAAGGAAGTTAAATGAGCCACTTAATCCCAACATATATACTGATGATATAAGATCAAAAGTTGATTATTACTCTGTTTCTAAATATTGGATCCAATTGACTTTTTTTTAGAGATTAAGGAAATTAAATGAGCCCCTTAATCTCAACATATTTTGTGTATTACTAAATTAACTGTTAACTTATAAATCAAATAAACTAATTTAGAGAAGAAAAAAAATTAGGGAAATCATTTTTTAAGTAATTTGTTTTTCTTAAAATTTTTCAAAAAAGTCAACCATATCTTATATTTAAAAATGGATAGAGTATATTGTATCAAATAAACTTCTCAAAATTTTTAATCTTTTGCTTCTCACGTTTTCTTGATGTTTTCCCAAAACCACATTTCACATTGATGTTAGACAGTAATTTTTAAAAAACTGAGATTATAAAAGGACGCATAGTAGTATTTATTATGGACGTATACCTCCCCTCTCCCTGTCCCTACTTTTAAGTTTTGATTTTGATTTCAATTTGTTTCCTAAATATAATTACTTACATGATTTAAGTCACTGTCTTTAAATTAATAGTTAAAATTGATATTATCTTAAGCCTCGCTTTATCCTAAGATAAAATTAACCTTGACTTTTAATTAAAAATAACAAACTTCAGTCTAAATCAAAATAAGTATTATTTGCATATAATATATATTAAAATGTATATCACATAACTCAAATAACGGGGCATTAAATAAGCGCGAGCAACCAGGGTACCCGATTCACAGTTAGTTGTAGTACAAGCTCCCTTCCTTGAGTGGAAAACAAAATTAAAAATCCCACGGCACATGGATGATCAAATCTGGAGAGGAGCCATATTTGTGGCCTAAAACATGTCTACTATTATTGGGAATGACAATGGACCCTGTTCTATGAATTTTAGCAAATCAAGAGAATATCCTTGATGCTAGTTCAAAATTGGAATTAAACAGAACATTCATTTAACAGAACTCACTTTTGAGCAGCTTTCTGTGCTTTATCAGGAAGGACATTATCTGGAAGAATAAGCTCTGGAGGGATTTCACGAACGACACCCAACATGGCATCATACTCCTCATCCTTATGTGCATACTTCTTCCGCAGTGCTTTTTCAATTTCAATTTCATCGAAGGATTTGGCATTTTCTGCAGCATGGACCTGTGCAAGGTTAGTATAGTTGGTGGCTGACTGAGTGATAAATGCTATCTCTTCATCCGTTAGCTTCCTCAAGAACTTTGCTGGATTGCCTCCCCATACCTGCAACATACGTAAAGCTTGAGCTAACTGATCACAGCTGAAAATTAATATAATCGGCGCCTAAACGTTTATTGAATGATAATAATAACATATTATGTGCTCTAAATAAATTCAGAAGCCTTACAAAGGGGTTAAAGTAGGAGTATAACATTAGAATTTAAATCTTAGAACAAAACCCCATATGCAGGCAGATAAAGCAGCTCAATGAAGTAATCAGGTCAAATAATATTTTCATGTCAACATTACATTAATCCTTTAATCTTAAGTAAACAGAAAACACAAATGTCTTTAGATGCAAGACTCAGAGCTAAGTCTGGAAGGGGCTGAGGGTTCAAGACCACCGTTATAATCCATTCTAGAAGCGTTTTCTCCTTGTTGGAGGTAATGGTAGTGCATAGAGATGGGGCAGGTCGCTGCTTTGAGGCTGAACAAGGGATAGAGAAAGTTGAAGTTGGAATAAAAGAATAAGGATTTATGTTTTGAAACCTCTCGTACATAAAATTATCATAAAAATACTGAAAGAGTAGTGATGCATTGAAAAGGTATTTATTCTAAGGAAAAATTACCAAATTAAAAAACAAGAAGGCGCCTAATAAAACATGGTCGACAAGAATGAACTCTTTTAGAGTATCCCATAACCCAAACTCGTACAATATCCTACTAGAGTTCAATTCTTCATAACCTTAAAACTATCTACAGTAACAAAACAAAATTCCCCAAACCATACCAGAGAAATTTGCATTAAAAACTATGACCCCCTCGTCCTACCATTAGTTGTATAATTTGTTGACTCAACAATAGTAATCATGTTCCCAAACACACACATGGAAGCTATCCTAATTTTCACAATTTTAAGAAACCAGCAGATGCAAATACAACGTACCTCCCCAGCAGGAATCCTTGTATCTTGCCTGACAAGGGCACCAGCAGCAACCATACCATGTTTCTCAACAACAACACCATCAAGTAATATTGCACCCATACCAACAAAAGCCTCATCCTCAACAACACAGCCATGTAAAACGGCGCCATGACCTGTTCAGTGAAAATTTTGATTGAATTCCCATGAAGGATAGAATGCAGCAGCATTCATGATCATTTATGGGAAAAATACTACACTCACCAACAGTAACATTGTTCCCAATAATAGTTGGCAGCTCCTTCCCACCTAAATTTGACTTTGCAACATGCACCAGGGAGTTATCTTGTATGTTAGTTCCACTTCCAATACTGATCCTATTCACGTCACCTGCGCATCAAGAAACGATCAAACCTACAGTATTATCCACACATATAGAAGACAACAAAAGTTTCAAAATTTCCTCTCTTCAACTGATAGAAAAGCAATCTTGCCAAAACTTATGCTCGAGTAGTAGAGGAAAGCTTTCAAATTGGATAGCATTGTTTCAGCAACAATGATAACCCAGCAGAAAAATAACCAGTAAGTGCAACAAATTAGTCGAAACATGGATCTTATAAGCCACTGAAGCATTAAACTACTAAAATGTTTCCACAACTAATTGATGATTGTAAAATTTCTTATTTAAAAAAAATTGATCAGACGACCATACCTCTCAAGACACAGCCATACCAAATTGATGATCCTCTTCCAATTTGAACATCTCCGATGACTGAGGCACTTGTGGCAATAAATGCATCCTTATCAACAACAGGAGCCTTATCAAATATGTTCATCAATGTTCGATGCCTAGACACTAAGAACAAGGAGGAAGAAAACTGATTTGTAAGTTCACAAGGCATAATGAAAAAGTAGTGAAGGAAAGTCCAAGAAAAACCAGAAGGAGGATGGTTCATGGTTAAATCGAGAAGATAAAGCAAAAGAGATAGCACGCTATTCCTTTTTAATATATTTGTACACTCACATGCAAAGTGATTGAGTTTTTCAATAAATCAAAACATGAGAACAGAAAAATGAATTATGTAATATAGGAAGTGCAAAGCAAGATAGCTTGCTGCATCAGATTCTAAAAAATTCCATCATCAATAATCAGTCACATAACATAAGGCCTAATACAGTCTCTACGACTACAAGGAAGGCAGGATGGAATCTATAACTTGCTGCAAAAGTGAATATCACCTAGACAGCATGAAAATGAATGGGAAAACAATCAATCGTCATATTCTCCAGAGAAACAGAGGTAAGAAGCTTCATAACAATAAATTTGAGCGTCCAAAATGGGACATCTCATCTCTGTGTCGTGCATACTTCACTTACAGTTTCCCGGTCTTTCTATTCAATAGTAATACGCAATGTGACTTCTAAATGCTACTAAATACTCCAAGTTAATCAGAAACGTCATACTTCCAATTCCCATCTGTAAATGTTTTCAGCATAATCGTCCAACATTGACGAAGTTATGAGCAACTCCCTAATAATGAAATAAAATTTGATGAGGAAATGCAAACTGAACAGTTGTTTGCGTTAATAGAATTAATGCGGTCCAGACTTTTGGTCACCAGTTAAATGATAGGCAGTCTCCACTATCTTCCACTGGAAGCACGAGAGCTAACAACCCTAAAAACACTCAATTCGGTTTCATATACATTTGGGATGAACATTATAGCTACGCCTTATGAAAGGTGACTTAACCATGATAAATATCGATCTAAGAAAGAAACGATCAAACTCCATCAAAGGACATAGCAGGGAATCAGACGGCATTTCTTTCTTAAAAAAGGATCAAACAAAATCTAAAGCCGAAGGATAACAATAATTACCCATTGGACAAAAAAATTGAAGAGAAAATTGGATCTAAAATATCAGAAAGAGAGGAGAGGAAGGGCGCATACAATTTTCTTCGAAATAGTAGCCACCCTGGAGACTGCTTCCGAGGCGATCAATGGCTTGTCCGGTCCCTCGAATCCAACGTCCAACGGTGTAAATGACCTTCCCTAATGTTCCCATTTGTAACGGTTTTGAAGGTACGTGAATTTGGAGGTTTTTGGAGCTTCTGTTAGCTCAATCACTCTGCACGATTTTCCTTCCGTTTGTGGATTGCGAAGGGGAAGATGCAGAAGTGAGACTGTGCCTGCTGAGCCCAGAAGCGGTACATTCGACTTTGAGTGGTAGGGTAGTATATTCCTCATACTTGGGAGGGCAAAACGGGGTTTCCAATTTGGTTGCTGCCGAATTACGAAATTGCCCATCTCGCTGATACGGTGCGTTTGGAACCGGGGACTCTCTTACTCTCCCCATGACCTTTTTTCTGTGAACTTGTTATGAGTGATTTAGATGGAAGAGAAAGAAGAAAAAAATTAGTTGAATTAAAAAAAAATAGTGAAGTGATGTTAAAATCTTTTAATAACTTTTTCATACTCTTTTGTCTCATGAATTCCCTTAATTAAAATTTAATAATCCCACCTCCATATTCTTTTAAATTCAACTCAAAAAGAGTTTTACTTTCTCACCCCACTCCAAATACTCCATCATTCCCACTATATAAGGTCTTTTTAACCGAATTGTGGGTTCTTAAAAAATTAGTTAAAGTTAGTTAAAAACAATAAATGTGTAGAAAATAGACAATCTTTTTCAAATGTGCCCTTATTTATGAATGAGTAAGAGAGAAGGTAATTATGAAACGAAGATGAAAGAGAATGTGTGGGAAAATTAATGCTTGGATAAAATGGGGGAAAACGTATTTATTACTCAAACAAAGTCAAATAGGACCTTATATTTTAGGACAATATCATTCAAAAAAATGGACCTTATATTATGAGACGGAGAGCGTGACAAAGAACTCCTTACGGTTTAGGTGAAGTTGTGGCTTTGTGCGTTATCTGTATCCAAGGATGTACAGCAAATTTTCTTTTAGTTAAGAAACATATGGAGTCTCCTAAATTTTATTTATTTATCTACTAAAATCCGGCACTACTATCAATAAATTAATCCGGTTCACGCTCACAACAACGTGGGAAACTCACTACATCCAACTAAATTTCTCTTAGTCAAGAAACATAAGGAGTCTCCTAATTACTTGGCGCTTGGCATGCTCAACACACAGAGCACCATCACCGATGAAAATTCAAACTCATCAGAGCCTGCGTTTTTATAATTAGTTAATCACACGCTCTCATGTCTACACACCCACAAATGTTTTCATGCTCATTTACGCAGAAAATAGCATTTATTACTGAGGAACTTTTGCTCTCTGCTTGTAAGACTTGAAGTATTTTCACCACGACACGTAAATGCTTAACTCCCTTTTCTCTTAAAGGGTTTATCAGAATGTTCGACATTTCCTTCCTAGAGAGTAAATCAGCCCATGCATTAACTCGTTGAATTATTGTGTGCCTCTTAAATTCAAGTCAGTGAATCACAGAATAAGAGGGGAAGGCATAATAAAGAAAACCGTATAAAAAGCATGAGGACCATTGGGGAGTAATTAAGAATCAGCAGAAGCAGGGTTTGACGTGGAAGCAAAAGCCAGGTGGCCGATAGCTAGGCTATTAATAACAACCATCCAGTAACCATGATTCCCTTGTTATTTGATTCTTTTCTTTTATATCAAAGTAACACTACAAATACATACATGCATTTGGCAAGTTTGAAATTTCCAAACATTCCAACTAGTCTCTTCATGTTTAGAGCATAAACATTGCACGACTTTTTCTCTTATTATAAACCTTAGGATTGGATGCGCATTTCATTGCTTTGTTAGTTAGTTACAGATACAAGTTACAACAAATGAGTGAAAGAACTCTAGTTCCAATTTTCGTCTTCTGGGCATTTCTTACCATTATCACTCCTACCCTTATTCTCTTGTCAGAGAATTCCAAGGCCGACTTCGATTTGAATGGTAAATGCCCCCCAGAAAACGTCTGATTCTACTCTCTGCAATCACCATCTTCGATTGTTAGGTTCACTTCTCTGCTATTAATTATTCGTTTTCTTTTTCTGATTCGCTTTGCAATATGGCAGGAAACATAACTGACAGAACGAAGGCAAGAAGAATGATGGGTAAGCCAGAGAATGATGAGCTAAGATTCAGAACAGAGGAACATGAAGCCTTGAAGATAGTAGCTGAAGAGGAAATGGCTCCTTCACCAGCACCAAATCCATCATCACTTCCTTCATATTCATATCATGATCAACTCAACAAAACTGATGATAAAGGGCTTAAGCTTCTGTCTTCAAAAACACATGTTCAACAAACATGAATCAGATCAACAAGTAATTGATCTCAGGCTTCTCTGTCCTGTCCTCCAACTACTCACAAAATCGATAAGAATGCGTATTATTATTATTATTATTATTATTATTATTATTATTATTATTATATCGCGTAGATGCCAATTATTGTTTATGGGATATAACTTTTTTGTAGGTTGTGATTCACATGTTTCGTCCATAGACTATGGGTATTGTCTTCTGCACATGATTCATGGTTTATGGATATATATAATACATTTTCCTATATTTATTAGTATATATGGATATTGATACACACAACGAATTTTTTGCCAATGTATTGATTAAAGTTAGTAATAATATAACTGCAGAGCTTAGTATTCCTCCCTGGTAGATAATTTAAAGATGTATTTAATGCATTACTAGTTATTAAGGATGTAAATAACTAGCTTCAACACAGTAGAAAAAGTTGCTCCTGAAATGATTGTTTGGAACTTTGGATGCACTTAAATTCATTAAAGATGGAAATAATGATCTTCGTGATAATTAAAACTTATTCTTTGAAAGTCATATTATGCTAGAACGAGACTAGTTGATTGATCTTAAACATATTAGTAGAAAAGTGAATTATGAAGTTGACATGTTTGTTAAACATGCTTTGGAGATGTCTGCTGATTTTATTTATTTCAATTAGATGATTTTTGTTTATTTATTTCTTGTAATGTATATTAGATTTTACTGGTTTTTCCTTTATAAAAAAAAAATTGCATCACTGGATGTGTGTAGAAAATGAACTTCCGCAGTTTTGCGAACTAATCCAAGTTTGGTGGAGACTGTGCTTTCTTTATACAGTGTCATCATTTTCACAACCAAATCACATCAATTACCCTCCACATATATGTTTAGAGTTTGTTGCAGTTAAGCGTACGTGTCTGTGGGTGAAGCTTTCGCTTATTGATGAAGCAGCCCTGACATCGATTCCAAGTAACAAGAAGAAAGTGGAAAGAGACTTTTATGACTTTATGTGATATATCATATGTAACGAACTACTAACTATTATCATTACCAAACACTAAATTCCTTCAGCACGCCTGCATTATGACGATGGCAAAAAACAAAAGGTCCACAGTCCACCACCTTTTATTTTGTTGAAAGGTTTCTGTAAACTCAAGCAACCACTCTATATATAAATTGGATTTTTGCGGGGTCGATCTCCTTTGGCTTCATTCTATAAGAAATTATTTGTCTGAGATTATTACGCATATCCAGGGTCTTTAAATTAAGTATAATTTGCATATTCATATTGGACTCAATTAATGTACATGTTTACCAAATTCATAATATTAATGTTGTGTCGAAAGTCACATGCACTTTTCATATATAGAGCTGTAAATAATAATATGGCTTACCCCCTCTTCTCTCTGTTATAAAATAAGACGTAGTCAACATTTTTACACATACCAATAAAAATATGTTGGAATCATTTATTATGGGTAGATTTAATGAAGTTTTACATTTTTACCCTTATCTATTATACACACTTTCCCTTCCCTCCTTACATTTATTAATATACAAGGTTAGAAATGGAAAACATACATTTATTATTTTGACTTTTGCATATTACCTTTTATATTTTGAACCAAAAAAATTATAATGTTATCTCTTATATATATATATATATATTTAGGGCTAGAGGAGTATGTCTTTAGGAGATTTCATGCAATACACTGGGATTTAATATTTAGTTTTAGTAAAAGCGACTCAAGCTTGCTAATTAAATTAACACTTTCTCTTTGGGTGGATGATAGTACTCCCTCTGGTCCTTATTATAAGGCACCAACTAACAAAATTTTTGGTCCTTATTATAAGGCACCAACCGCCACATTAATTACATTTTTCCTACTTTACCCTTGTCATTAATGAATGTTCATAGTTTAAAATGTTAAGTTGTATCATTTAATGAAGGGTGAAGTTGGAAAACATGGTCAATTAAGCCTAGATTTAAGGATCCAACTACCATTCCTTGGTTTGTGAGAATTGGTAGTTGGTGCCTTATAATAAGGACCAGAGGGAGTACGTAGCTTTTATTCTTTGTGGGGTCTACGTTGTCATTCATAATTTTTTCCAAGGTACTCCCTCCGGTCCTAATTATAAGACTACTTTGACTTTTTTGACTTTTTTTTAGTCTAAAAAAAGAGTAGTTTCAATACTAAAAATAATATTTTTTCTTTAAAACTAATTTGTTCTACTTATAAACTAACATATAATCTAATTTCATGTGACATATGTTATAATTTAGTGGTCTAATTTGCTTCCTTAACTTATACAAAAAAAAAGTCAAAGTGGTCTTATATTTAGGACCGGAGGGAGTATCAGTTTAGAACGGATACCTCTTTTTTTTTCAACCATCCATCAAATTTGATGGTTCAAAAAATATAAAATATAGGCTTACAAATCACTCATATCTCTATTTTTTTAGCTTATATTGTCTCTCTTTTCTTTTCTCTTTTTTTCTTTATATATTTTCAGCCATCAGAGATTTGATGGATGTCTGAGATTTGATGGATGTCTGAAATTAGAAAAAAAGGAAGAGAAAATGATCTTAAAAAAGAATGAGTGGTTACGGACCGATTCGTATCATGATCTCCATGACGCAAAAAGCTATACATGATGATAATAACGTTAAATTTTTTGATAATAACGTTAAATTTTTTGGGCCGGCCAAATAAGTTTGTTTCCTGTTATGTTAACCAATCACGCCTGTTTTAATATGCTTGGTCGTCGATCGGCATCTCAAATGATGAAGCTAATAAGTTAACTGAACAAAATGCCATGTTTATCAACAAATGGCAATATCTGAAGGCCACTGGATGGTTGGACATCTTTCTTGAATCTCAAGTCTACCTTGATAAATATTCGCTAAATTTGACCTTTTTATTAAGCTTGAGATTAACTAATACACACAGCCCGACATAAGTGCTGTCAAATTATTTTGGTATTCGTATGGTGCACAATTATTTATATATCTTTCTCTTCAAGTTCATACACAGTTCCCCTCAAGCATGAAATACCCCATAACAATGAAAATAGCGGGCCCCCTCAGTTACGAGTCCATTACTCATCTCATTTATCATAAAACATAATACAAGTTCCATTAAGCGGTCCCCCTCACTCTCCTCTGCTCATTTCTCCCTCCAGAAGCCTTTCTTAACCAACTCAGGCTAACGATAGAAGCACAATGATACATGGGGTACAATTCTTATACATCAATTTTTTTTTTTAAAAAAAAGAAAAGAAAAGTAAAGTCGCATGGAACAGCGAAGCCGGAAGAAATTTAGATTATACATTTATTGAATCACCCTCAGAAGCGTGTATATATATATATAGCAAGCAATTCATGGTGTGAATGATCAGACGAATTGGTCAAGGTACTCTTCGACGGTGGTGTACTTAACATCAGGGTACAGCTCCGAAGCCTCAACACCAAAGGAAGGTTCAATCTCAAAGTTAGTATGGTCTCCCTTCACGAACACCGAGTGGTTGATTGCCAATACCACATTTATAGGAATAGGTGACTCTGCACACACAAAAAACAGAACAACATTTCACAGATTCAGTCACCAACCGTCATCGATCACACAAACACACATATATATAAACATTCAAGCCAGATTTTACAATGAAAAAGTTCACTACTGACCCTGAATGTCCTTGAGAAGTTTCTCTTCTGGAACGTAAATCTTTTCGAGGGTCTTGCCAATCTTCTTCTCCCACAAGGCAACCAGCTCATTGAAGGAATATGTGTTCTTAGGAGGCCTGACGTAAAGAATCTTGTTCAATGTCCTAGGATCATCCACAGCTCTAATTGTGTAGGTCCCAATGTCATCTTCCTTGTTGAAAACAGCTATACACATTGAAAAGTACAGATCACTACTTAACTATCACCAATGAGTAATCATGTTAATTGAAACACTTTGATATCTTGAAGAACAGAGTCAATTAATTAAGTACCTTTTGGATTGCCATCGCCTAAGATAATGACTTTGTCTCTAGGAGGAGCAGTAGCTCCTGGTTGTACCAAAGTGGGCAGAAAATAGCCAGCAAAGCAATTGCTTGAAACGTAAGTGTAGGGTATACCTTCAGCTTCAACGGCACGTCGTATTTGAGCCTTAATCGCAAAAGCAGATTTTGCAGGCTCAACTGCGTGCACACGATCCACGTCGTTTCCAAATTCAGAAGGGAAAAATCTCTGTAACACAAATAATCAAATACATACCACTTGATAATTATACATGATTGGGAAACCTCAATAACAACAATAGGGTGAGTCATATCTATTCATACCTTAACGTTACCAGCTTCTTTAATTGCAGAAATGATCTTGACTTGATCTGCTAGCTGCATATGACCCACGGTTGATATAACCACGTCCACTTGCTTTATAGCCTTCACCAAACTCTCATGGTTGTACAGATCCCCCTGCACATATATAGTTTCATAAAATTATATATTTATTTATTTTTAATTGAAGGGGCAGACAACTTCTTACTTATCCTTATCAGGGAGATGTCATTAAGTTACAAGGCTTTGATTCATAACAGCATTTATATGAACAAAATGTGTGGAAGATGGGGCTTACCTGAACTAAAGTGACGCCTAAGCTTTTGAAATTGTCGATGAGTTTTCCCTTGATTGGATCGGAGACCGTGGTTTCTCTCACAAGGGCGAAGGTGGGATGGCCAGCCTTAGCGCTGGCTTCTACAACGTATTTTCCGATGTAGCCGGTGCCTCCGATGATCAAAATCTTGCTTTTCTCTGCCATTGATGAATATATCAGTTCCTTAATTCTCTGACGAGTTATTTCCTGAACCACGCTATGTACTGCATGCTTAATGAGTTCGTCCCCTTATTTATACATGACCAAGACGTTAAGTTTGAAGTTCCAATAGTACCCTTTCTTCCAACCTTATTCCAAGATTGGAACTTCTGTTTATGAATGGGGATGAATTTCGCCGCTGACGTTAATTTTTATCCATTCTCAAAACTGCAAAAGTTTATTAATTGGATAACTTCAATTGTCGAAGAAACACGACATATATAAACATGCTATCTTATAACTTTTTCCATAGTTTATAAATAATGCAATCTATTATAAACCGAATTTTGTTCCATGGAAATCTGATCTTTATTTAGCATAGAAGCAAACAATTGTTAGCTTCAATTGACGAAGTACCACGACATATATAAACATGCTATCTTATAATTTTTCCTAGTTTATAAATAATGCAATTTGTTAAAAATAAATTTTGTTCCTTGGAATTCTGATATTGATTTAGCATAGAAGCAAAGCAAGTAGTTGGGACGTCCTTCTTTAATCATGACCGCTCTCCTTCCTAAAGGGGGAGTAGGTGAAGGGTAATTTTGGGATTTTAAAGAAATAGATTGATTCCCAGAGAAGAGTGGTGATGGGCGGCGACGAACAGGAAATGACATTCTAGAAAAGTCTAATCTTTAGTGGGTATGCCCACTTATATCCGATCTTGATGCAAAAAAATCAAGCAGGAATAGAAAGTCATGTATCAAAAATTAGACTTGTCAACTGTCATGACAAATTATTGGACTCCTTTGTATTTTTATCACCACCATAAAACCATTAGTAAAATTCGCAGGTTTACTTCAGCTTGCATATGATTTTTTTAGCAGTTATCAATAGGATGTCTCTCACAGCAATAAATCATTACATATTGATCACCCCAAAATTATATCTTCTGTAGTAATTGACTAAGAATGTTGAATTCATAGTTTTTATTTGAAAATATGAGAACAGTAAGAACCTTAATTTTTTTTTACATAGGCATGTAATTAGGAATAGAAAATTTTTTTAGTCACGTAATTTTCTAATTCGGATAAATAGTTGGGCTGGTGATAAGAAGACCTTTAAGACTTAAGAGGTCCAAAGTGTGAGCCTGCTAAATGTGTCGCAGCCTTGCACAGGCAATAAAGATATACTAGTTCAGTAAATAAAACCACAAAACTGGATTTGCATCCAGAACTGATCCACGTACACAAGTCCATCCATATTCATTGGTTTGGATATACTACAGATGTCAACGCATGCCCAACAAAACACAGACCATATCTCAAAGCCTAAATGCATACCACTAAGTAGAGCCAGGAAAATGGGCTCAACCCGTGCCATGAAAATGGGTTCAACCCACGGGTTGAGCCTACCAACCCGTGGCTAAGAGAGGGTTAGGGTTGGCAAATTGGCAACCCATAAAGATACGGGTCGCATAGGCCCGAACCACTTGGCTCGTTGGTTGGGACAGGTTAGCGGACTAGCCTCGTCAATCTTTTTTTTTATAAATAAAACAAAAAAAAATCCCTAAAAGGCTAAGCCTAATTTTGTCAATCTCAAACCCAATTAGTCCAAGCCCAATATACCCAACACGCCTCCTCTCACTTCTCTAATTCTCTCATACAAATACAAACACACAATCACTCAAGCAATAGTTATATGACCAGACTTGACGCACCATGACTCCATGCATGAGTATATAAATCTCAAGCAATAGCTTGCCGTATTTGTAATAAAAAAAATTTCATTGATGCTGTTCAGTTTCAATAAAATTGGCTGTCCCATAATTATTAAAACAAAAGTGGAGAGTTGGTGGGCCAGCCCGTCAACCCACTAGTCAGAGTTCGGGTTGGGGATTTTCCAACCTATTAAGTGTCGGGCTGCACAGGTCCAACCCATTTGGCCTGCGGATTGTGGCGGCCAGCCAGTTTTCCTAGCTCTACCACTAAGACAGACCATGATATTTCCTTTTTCTAATTAATGTAAGTCCAGTTTGGTACATGGATTTAAATTTTATTATTGATATGGGACTAGAGTCATTAATTCAAATCTTATTATTAATACGGGGACCTTACTAGTGAGCCTCCTACTGTAGACACGGAACCACTGCATTTCCCTAGTCTCCTTTTCCCCTCATTTTCTCAATCTCAGCCATACATTTAATCCGATGGCCCATATCACCCCCACAAATCCCACAATCCATTTTCCTCATTGAGCCACGCGAATTCCGGTCCCAATTCTGGTCAACTCCAACATGTGGGAGATGAGGCTGAGAGGAATGAAGGAATGGGAGAAAGACAGTAAACAAACGAACTCAGAAAAAGTTTCGCCTCTCTCTGCTCGTTGTTCGTTGATTATGAATAGCTTCAAGAGCACAAAGCCATCATGTGAGGAATTCTAGAATGGGGAAGGGCACCACTAGGATGTAGCTGCAAAAAAGTTCAAGGCATTTGACTCCTAGAAAAGGAGAAAACCTGCAAGAAAGTAACCGGATTTTATGTGTTGATGAAGCATGGAAACCATGCGTAAAAGAAATTCACCCTGTCTTGTTCTGGAAAATTGATTAAGCATTGGTTGAGGGAAAGTGATTTGTTATGGCCATCTGATCAAATGGATGGTTAAGATTAAAAAAAGGAGGGAAAAAGGAGATTAGGGAAATGCAGTAGTTCCAGACCGACTACAATATGATCTTGACGGGCAGAAATGGAAAAAAAAAAAATCACATCTCAGTCAGGACGGATGTTCGTCTCTATCCCAAAGGAGATGGTTTCTAATAAGGTGCTCTCAAGTCTACATAACAATTTGTATATAGTTAATGGATAATATGATTTCCTTCAATACCATAGTTGCAAAGAAGAAGGAAAAAACAGAGATCAGAGATTCATTTCTATCTCAACATCTCTCCACAACAGGAGAAGATCTAGTTTCACGCATATATTGAATAAGTTGAAAGGCTTACAGAGCATACACAATATGTTTAGCTATTTACAAGGGGAAACAGAGAACTAAAATCATTATCAAGCAGCACTAATTCCGTCTCCAGAGTTCATCTTAGAAGATGCCAAATTGGCCACGTGAAATTGCGATGCATACTTGTGAGAAGATGTTTCCATCACCGGGGGCTCATTCAGAAATGCCCAGTTACTCTTAGTCCACCTGCACCCATAATCCAACCATGTCTTATGTTAGACTTCTTTTCACACAACCTAGTATTCATAGTGATTCATTATTAATTGGTAAAGCTAAAGCAAATAATCACCATCCATTTTTCTTGATCAGCTGCTCCAAGCTATTCCCAGTATCCCCACCTATGAACTCTTTCATGCGAGCCAATTCCACTTTGCTTAACTTCTCTGACTCCTCGTATTTGTTAGCCGTCCCCTATCAAATGTCAATCGCACTTTATTAGTGCTTTAGTCACAATCAAACATCAAACAATCAAACAAAAAAAAGACCCAATAGCATAGCATCTCTGAATATCACACCTCATAATTTTCTGATATACTGGAAATAGCTTTGAGGTGTTCCTCCTCTATCTGCTTCCGTGATCGCCAGAAAGCATCGATCTCTTCTTTAGTCAGAGATCTGTTCCTCTCGAGTTTTACTGAAAAAAGAAAAAAAAAAAATTAGCTCACTTCAGAAATCAATTTATCAGAAGCTAAACCATAAAATATAAAGAAGATATATACTTTGAACGGATAATTTCACACCTGATTTAGGATCTAAGGTGGGAGAGTCCCATCCTGCCATAAGAGAACCCATTATTGTTGCTGAAATTTTTTATATTTCAGTGTCTGCCTGTCACACTTGTTCTTAACATACACCTCTCTCCTTTCGGTGCTATATATATAGCCAGATATTTTGCTTCATCAGTGTACACAGTGATCAGATTCTGGATCTGTTCCCTTTAGTTTGTTCTTATCCCTTATATATTTTATTCATGATGTAAGGGTCAGGTGGGCCCAATAAAATTTTTTATGAAAACCTTGGTCTTTAACGAAATACGATAAAATCGAAGATCCTAGAAGAAAATGGGGTCTCCCTCTTTTAATATTTGAGAGTTAAGGCTTCGGAATAGAGGCAGCCCATAGAAATATAAACAAAGCAGCAATACCGTCCGCAGTTTTTCGTTTTGACTAAAGTTTAAATATTTGACTCTTTTCTTCCATAAAACCTCCACCTCACCGTGATCGTATAAATTTATAAAACATGGAATCTTGGAAAGATCATATTATTTAATAAATTATAAAAGACATTTTCATTGGTCATCATACATATACATGTGTGTGTGTATGAGTTATATATTATACGCAGATTATCAAAAACAAAAAATATTATACGCAGATTTTTATTCCTTGAAACCACTTGTACATATATGAGTAGCAGTTAGTAATTAGAAAAATAAGTATATATTTTTAGAAAAATAATACATCATTATTCATCCAGACTATATATGCCTTCAAGTCATATGTATTGCTGAAGGCTGACTTGCTTCCTACTCCATCTTTCCATGCATCCCCCAAAAACTAATCCGTCCACATCATATCTGACGCACTCCCCTCTCAACACGCTCATTGAAAACCCAGGTCGCGGAAATCCTGTGAGATTGCTGTAGATAAACATTACACAGCTCCAACTACATTACATTACTAGTATTATTTTACTCGCAAATTCAAAATTACCCAATAAACTAGATTCTTCCATAGATCAGTCATACCAAAGTAACCCACATGATGACGTGGATTCGGATGGAGACCATCACACTATTTTTAAGGAAAAATGGTCATTTTTTATCCGGAAGTTTTAGCTTTTGAGTAATTTTGGCTTGAAAGTATTTTTTTTTTTACCAATTCTGACATTGGAGTTTACAAAATGTAGTAATATAGACCAATTTTACAATATTGAGATGCCTCAAAATGTCTTTATTGCTACATTTTATAAACTTCCGAGTTAAAATTGGTCCCAAAAAAACTTTCAGGCTAAAATTGCTCTAAAATTAAAACTTTCAGGCCTAAAATGGCATTTTCCCTATTTTTAAACATATCTATATCCATGAAATATGCATCATCAGGAAAGGTACATATCCCCTACCCCTATAATTCCGTCAACCTTAAACTAAATTATCCCAGATATCTACGTCTGTCCCCTTCCTACTCGCTGCAACCGAAGCCACTTCCTCTTTAGATTTATACCTTATCCCCCTCTAAATTGGGATTGGATTTTCTCATTTTCCCTCCCTCCCCTTTTCCCTTCAATAATCGTTGGATCTTTGATCCAATGGTTCAGATTTAATGTTTTTATAAAAACGAATATGATTTTAATAATCCTGAAAAATCTCATAAATAAATTTGATTTCAGAACTGTAGACTATTATTATAAATTTAGATTTTATCTTTTCATTTTTTTATTACAGTTGTGAACTGTTTAAAATTTTGATAGATCAAATTTATTTATGAGATTTTTAAGTATTATTATAATTATATTTATTTTTATAAAAACATTAAATCTGGACTATTGGATCTTGATCCAATGGTGTTGAAAGAAAAATTAGGGAAAAGGAGAGGGAGGGAGAAGGAGAGAATTTTGGACCCCTCTAAATCACTAGGCAAGAAATCCACTTTAGTGGAATAAATATAATATTATATGGTTCATGGATAATGGCGGTCTAATATTTAAAATCCGGGCAGATTATGATCGATCCATTATTCTATTATAATTTATAAACCTCTTAATCTCCATCAAACTTGTGCTCTTACTCTTACGTATAGTTAAGGAACTTGTTTCTTACCTCATAAAAATGATGGCTAATCGGACTTCTCTTACCGTCTTCTTCCCTATCTCTACCATTTGATTGAAATTTGAACAATCTAGATTCAATATTTTAAAATTGCCAATAAAATACTAAAATATTTTAATAAATAAATAAATAAATTTTAACTGCGGTATAAAATAGAATTCTACTAACTATATCTAAATGATTATAAGTATATATAATAAATTTTATAAATTATTAATCTAAATTGTAATTAGAATTTTCTAATTTGAAATAAAAAAAAAAGAAAATAATAATATTTTAATATTATTTTAGAATTAATTTTCGAATAGTATAATAGAATTATATTCTAAATTTTGTAAATAAAAAATTTAGTATATTAGTACATATAGTATAATAGAAAAAAATAGAAATATAATAATATTAAATATTAATATAATAATTAAAAAATGGAAAAATTTAAAGCTCTACTTGATTTAATTTGGAGTCAAAGGAAAGAATTAAATTTAGTCATGGTAATTTAAAACAGCAACAAAAAAATACTTCTAATATAAAATTTTCAAAACATTGAATTTAAATTGTTCAAATTCTATCAAATGGTATAAATAAAAAAGACAAGGGGAAGAGAATGGCAAGGGAGGAGGAGGAAAGCCAAGCCCAAAGCTAAACATATCGAAACCATTTAGATTTTACTTGGACGATCTAAATTTAATTTTAGATTTTGTATTCATTAAAATATTTTAAATTACTTTTTAAAAATCAAATTTAGAGCGTCGGTATAAAATCTATAAGGTCTAGATATGTTTACTACTCATATTTTTTATGAACATATAGGAAACCGGTGATGAGTAGGAAACCTTCCAAAGGCATCATTGGTCATTGAAGGGATAGTTGCCACTCAAATATGGAGCCCCTTTGGTTCTTGAAACAAGTTTCTCTTCTAAGCACAAATGCTTAATACAGAGAGCTAAGAAGATATGGACCATCCAAATCTAATATGGATAGTCTGGATTTGGTTGTATTTAAAAAGATGTTTTTTTTAATAAAAGATAGTTTTTTTTAAAAAAAATATAGTTAAGAGATATTCTTTATTTTATAATCTATACCCATTGAAATAGTTTATTTAAAAAATATAAACTTTTCAAATAATCAAATATGGACTATACAAATTAAATCTAAAAGCTTATATCTGTGATCTACTTGGCCATCCCTACTAATCCTTAGACTTGGTGGGATGAACGCAGAGTCTAAACAATCAATCAACACAAAATTTAAAGAAAAAAATGAATACTCATTCTCATTGTGTATCTATTAAAATATTTATAATAAAATTAAATCAAGACCATACAAAAGAGATTTAAACGGTCTAAATGCGTCTATCTCTCTGTACTCATCTTATGTTACATTTTAACAAATAAATCCGAGTTCGAGTCTCTAAAAATTGAATGAGCTTCGTAACTTTTCTTTTGTAAGAAAACATAGGCATCCTTTGGCCGATGGCCATAAACTAATTAAAAAAAGCCCCTTAATTAATCCCAATCTTTCGATGCGAAACTCTTTTCCATGTACATGTCTTAGTTTGAATTCATGACATATATTTAAGGGAATCAGTCACCTACCAGATGCACCTTTTACTGGAAACAAAGTGACTAAAATTTGGGGACTTCTCCACATTTGAATTTACAACCATGACGTTGAGGTTTGTTGGGGTTATCAGGGTCAGAGTCACTTGGTTCCGCCATAAGTCCTCTCAGGCATCTTCTTCTAATTCTCACCCCATCGTTCCGGCCAACATTTACCTCCGGCTTTCTTATTTCCGGTCCTCTTTTATCATCATCACGCTTTACCACTTCGACATGCTTCTGGGGAAGATTCATATGAACCCCAGGATCTCTGTCATTGATCGAACTCTGACACATCAATGAGTTATTCAGACTTTGTATATTACTGTTCACATATGCATTTCCTATTTCATTCTCCACTGAATTACCGGAATCTTCATCTGAGCTTTTTTCCCCTTTGGCGTCGGTCACCTCAGGCCTCTGTTCTGGATTTTTCTTGTAGGCTCTGTATATGGGAATTAACGTCTCTTTCTTCCCTGACTTTGATCCTATGTTCATTGTAGCTCCTCTGTTATCTCCGGCCAGAGTTGTCACAATAAATGGATTCTCAGTCGCTAGTTTATGATCACAGTTTGAAATATCTTCTTTGATCTCTTTTTGCAATGGAGATTTGCCTGCATTGGGTGAAAGTACGTTACTGACCTTAGGATTTGTTGAACTCAAAACCTTGATGTCTTTGCCAGTGGGGTTAGACGTGGAAAACATCATTTGTGTCTCTACTGTTTCCGGTGCCTCCAATTGCTTCTTTTCTCCTTCTTTAGGATTTTGCATCAAGTTCATGTGTTGATTCTGGGAGGTTGATGATGATGGCTTAGTGGCTTGATCAGCTATAGAAGGAGATGGAGATTGAGTTTTTTGGATAGGGGCAATCCCAGGAGGACGAAATGGTAATTTGGGTTTCTTTTTGGGATGACGAGATGAAGATTTATCACGTGGAACGGATGATTCTGACTTCCAAGGGATTCTGAAACGAAATGGGTGTCTCTTTTGTTCCATGGAGATCCTGAATGACTCCTCCAAATCTGTTTTGGCTCAATGTAATTCTGTTGTTTGAGTTTGTAATCTACTTGAACAGGAGTACAGGACAAACATTTATACCTGCCACACTTTATTGCTTGTCATTTATTGTTTATTTCTTCCCGGCATTTCACATGTATTCCACTATTCCGTCAAATCTATTTTTTTTTTAAATTAAAAGATTGCCTCTCATTCTCATATTCTTCCGAGTGTTATAACTTATACGGCAGAAATTGCTTTTACCTTCTGCCGAAGGAATTCCCACTTTATGCTTTGCTTCTTTCTTATGCAGTTTGGCATGGTTATCCCTTGTGGTATCCATCCGCGTATTGAAAACTCATTTAATTGCCCTTGACCTGAACTTAAAGTTCACTTTTGCAGTTCCTTTTTTCTTTAACTTCCATATACTGCGTGTATGGAGGACTTGCAATGCAATTTAAAAACTAAAAATTGCCTTTCTTCATACAGCCTAACAAGAAAAGAATTCCAGATGGGACTTTTTTTTTTTGGGGGCGGGGGCGGGGGGGAGACCATTTACCTTGGCTCCAACCATTCCAATTAAGTTCTGATTTTATTCAAACCAAATAAAATATGAACAATTAGATTGCTGGTGATAAAACTCTAGAATCTTCAACCTGAAGGTTCACATCCAGCTCATGCTCCCTAGACTGATGATGCCGGACATGTTTCTCAAACTGGCACATGAATTTCCTATACTTGATGACAAGATATAGCAAGTATTTCACTAGTTCCATTTCCCTTTGGTCTGTATTGTTGGCCTTCTCAATTCGTAATTTGAGAGCTGCTTTCTCCTCTAAGAGAGCTAAAGGAGATGTTATGTTCAACCTCAAAGCAGCGATCTGAACAGCATCAAGTTCAACTTCGTTGCTAGATTCTGAACCAGGCAAGTCCTTCTCAAGCAGTTCCAGTAACGCCTTCCTAGCTTCATCTTCTGCGAATTCCAAGGAAAATTCTGCAGCTCTAAGATCGTGTATGATTCCAGATATCTGTAGGGTCAATTCCCAACATCACTAACCAAGTTCCCAAAATGCACGGATCATCAAAATACAAGATCAACTTTGATCTCATGAAGCATGTTCCGATGATAGTATTCTATTGAAGAAATGAAACTGAGTTACTAATAGTTGAAACTAAAAACCCACCTCGGCATTCAGCAGGATTGGGACTATTTGTTGAATTTGCGTCAGATATAACTCCAGATCACTTCGTATCTTTTCACATCTTGAAACTATCTTGTGTGCCATGATTACCTGAAAGGTTTTCCATATCCAGTGAAGTGACAGTTTATAAAGCATGAGATCCACCAGGAATTTGAAGACCCATTTATTGGTCACACCATTCACAGATGATAACAACTAAACAAACGAATAAGAATGATTCAAATTAGGTTGAAATGGATCTGAAAGAGCAAGTATCACGAAGATCACAGAGTTTAGTGGGGTATTAAATTACCAGGTAGAGTTTACTGGAGTGAGAACATTGCTGGATAATAGACTTGGCCTTATCCAAAGTGAAATGTAAGGAGCACAATGCACGAACTGCTAAAGCACAATTTGGCCGGGCGGATTCAATGGCTAGAACAATTTGCGAAATCCTTTCAGTTAATTTCCCAAGCTGTGAGCATATTGAACGATGCACCTGCAAAAAACCGAGAAATTAGAATGAAATATTAGTAGCTGAAAGCGACTTGGGAAGGGAAAAAAAAAAAACAATATAATGAAAATTCATTTCGTCAAATTCTCTCTTTAAATCCTCCGTTTCCCCTGTTTAAGTGATGAACACTAAGCTGCTTCTAAACATAAATCATAAAGAAGGAGAAGTTAAATCATACAACAAAATGCATCAATAGACAGGGAAACATGAATAGATATAGAGGAAGTAAGTACCTTGACTTGAGAAGTAGGGGAAAGAGCATTAGGGAAAGTAAGAGAATTGGCCATGGGAAGTGAGAAAACAGAGGAATAAGGTGAGATGCAACAATGGGGAAAGGGGGAAGATGACTGGCTTATTAAGAGCACTCCTCTTGTGATTGGCGGCTTGTAGGAAATTTTGACAGGAGACAGGAGAGTGAGAGAGACTTTTATTTCTTTATTAAATAAAATGGACCGCCGTCGATAGATAAAGGCTGGAAAGGAACAGCGACCGGTACGGGAAAAATTAAACATGGAGTACAATAAGAACTGATATACGTTTGATGTGATAAGCCACATCAGCTTGATTAAAAGGTAAACACGGACGTACTATAAACGATGAGAAGTGTACAGACATGAACTTTCGGTTCTAAACTTGGAAATTGATCAATCTCACTTTTCCCTATATTATTTTTTATAAGTATTTTTCAGTCAATTTATATTTATTTCGTTAAATTCTGTGATAATGTGTCTTGTTTTTTAAACATTACTCATTCCGTTCTAAATATAAGATCTAATTAGGGAGGTGAGTTTATTCCTAAATATATAACTTATTTAGAGAGATAGGTTTATTCCTAAATATAAGACAAATTTCTATTTTTCCCAAATTTTTCTTAAATTATCCTTATTGATGTTCCTCAATAATATACAAGTGATTTTAACTAACTTAACTAACATTCTTAATGTAATCACATTAGGTAAATAGGTTTTATATTTAGGAACGAGAGAGTATTATTTGATTGTAAATCTCCATTAAATAAATATGACATATGGCTGTGTTATTGGAGATCTTATTGTAATTAAATAAGAAATTTAATGCAAATATGATGCGTTATATGTTGATGTATTTGAAAGTTGAAACTTTTAGGTTTTACCAAACAATTAGGGACTTCACAATTGAAAAAAATTATTGCCGTTAAAAAATTTCCCCAGATAAACATAAAATTGCTTCTTTTCGCATTGAAATTTTTAAAATCTTTTAAAAAAATTTTATAAAAAAACAGTTCTTCTGATTGTCAGAACAAATAGTCTAAGGCTATGTTTGGCTTGACTTATTTCTGGGAAATAAGTGCTTATTTTGGGGGCAAAAGTAACTTATTTTGTTGGTAGCTTATTTTTCATGTCTGACTTATAAGTAACTTATATCTTATAAGTCAAAATAAGTATAAGATGTTTAAAACAACTTATTTCTAACTTATAAGTCACTTATAAGGTGGGACCCACAAATTCTGACTTATTTTTCACTTCTAATCACAACTTACCCAAACATACATTATCTGACTTATAGATAAAATAAGTCACTTATAAATCATTTTTTTCACAGTTGGCCCAAACATAAATCTCTTTACATAATCTGACTTATATATAAGTCACTTTTTTATAAGTCCGTCCAAACACACCCATACACAATCTGATTTAATTTCAATCTGACTTATATATAAGTCACTTTTCCATAAATCGATCCAAACACACGCTAATATTTTAAGCAGTCCACGTTCCAATTCCCTTCGTCCAATTTTTTCAAAACGTAATGATGATTTTATTAATTGAAAAAAAAAATGATGCTTTATATCATTGTCTTCTCTATTCTAAAATTCTCATGCAAAACATAAACACATGTCGCGATCGTATGTTATTTCATTTGGCTTGATAGCAGAGAACTCTCCTTTCCTCAATAGTCTAAACATTGTGAAACGACGTTGAATAAAATAACTTAATTTCTTAAACACACACACACACACACATACGTGTGTGTGTATTTAATTTCATACCCTCCGATCCGCTCGGTTCATTATAAATACAAATAATACTCCCTCCTGTAGGAAATATAAAACTATTTATATTTATAATAGATAATTTTAACACACGAAGTGTCAAAATTATATCAAACATGAGACTAAATTAGAAGTTGATATGACAATAATAAGCATGCACTACCAACAGCGCAAAGAAAATAATCGATTTTATTATAACCCTATAGGCGGAAACAAAAGCTCGAATCAAATAAATCGTCTAACTATTGTTTGCATTTTCTCAAAAACCAAACGAATAAAATAATTTTAAAACAATGTTTCCTTGTGAAACGATTTGGTCAATGCTCTTGGTTTTGCATAATAATTATAATCATTTATCGATTATTAATAATGATGGGCAGGCATATCCTTCATAGCCCAAAACAGAACCAAATTAAATACAAAACTAATCAAATGATATAAAACAATTTGGTCAAATGTCACGCATAAGCATCGTTATTGAATAAATGTTCGATAGCAAATTTCATATCGAACACACACATGTACACTGATGAAATCCTCACTCTCTGCCAAATAATTAGCCTATTTTTTCCACAATAAACGCGTCGGGTAAAATATTCGAATAAACGTCAATTCTCCGTCAACGAGTCTATTAGTCATCTGTGTGTGTGTGTCGAGAGGAGGTGGTCATCAAATATGGAAGAAATAAGATTAAACGGCTCTGGATTTTCTTTTTTTAACTTTTAAGTTTTCATATGATAGCAGTCTTGATGAAGAAAATAAATAATATAGAAGAAATACTAGACTTTAGACTTTATTATAAATTGTTCACATTTTAACTACTTACATAGTTACATGTACCTTTTTTAATCCATATTATATTCTTTTTTTTAAAAAAAAAGAACAGCTTAATTAAAACTGCTCAGCAATCGTTTTTTCAATTATCTGAAACAATTATTCACCCCCGCATAACAAATCCATTTACATATCGTACAGAGACGGTAGTAAGGCGTAATATTTATGAGTTAATTTAGCTGCATGTATGCCCTGCCGGCGGCTTAATTACTTACTAGTTATGTACGATTTAAGAAGGTGATACAAATTTAAAATGTTAACAACCGTTAGGCCACACTTTTTTTTCATTAGAAAGAAAGAAAGAAAGAGGGTACTCCCTCCTATCCTAAATATAAGACATATTTGGATAGATGAGTTTGACCCTAAATATAAGAATTGTTCCCAATTTTTTTCAAATTATCTCTATCAATGTCCATCAATGATAAACAAATAAGAGAGGGATGGTTGGGATAAAAGTATATGGTTATGGTGCATTCATAATATAATGTGATTTTAACTAATTTAACTAAAGATATTAATCTAGTAAAATTAGGTAAATAAATCTTATATTTAACATAAGAGGGAGTATAAAAAAAAAAAATAAGCAAAGAAAGAAAGAGAAAGGGTCCACCTCCACCGTCTCACTTAACTACAAATCTCCATGAAGCCACCTGACCGGCCTGAGATTCTTTTCCGGGCTTTTTCCCCATTGACCCCCCATTGACCCAGTCGTTCCACGATCAGACCGTTGACACAGTCAATCCTCCTTTCATGTTCACGCTCTGCTTTTTTACCTCCATGCTACAAAAACTAAAAGAATTTACCAAAATCCTGCGTAATATAAAGGGAAAAGGACAAATAAATACCCTCCAATTTACAAAATCCCATTAACAACTTCATGATAGGTATTAACAACTTCATGATAGGTTGTTGTGTTGTTAATACCTATCATGAAGTTGTTAATGGGATTTTGTAAATTGGAGGGTATTTATTTGTCTTTTTCCCTAATATAAATTGTTTACCCAAATGTTATAATTAAAGTTCATAAGGCCAAGATGAACTTTATATGTATAAAGAAGTTCACCGCACTAAAATTAATGTTGCCCAGTCTTATATCTCTCCATATTAAGGTTCAAAAAATTGGACCGGACGAGACACTGGTTCAAGGATCATTGGTCTGATCGGGGTCGGACCGGGTCAGACCGTTATATTAAAATAATAAAATTTTATTGATATTAACATTAATAATCACTAATATATCAAAATGTAAATGTAAATAAGTATGCATGATTCATCAAACATGAATATTTAATGTTTCTATAAAGAGAAAAATAGAAAATATTAGTTGATTACACGTGAAAATAAATATTATTCTACAATCTACAGACTAAAATACAATTACTAAGAGCAACAAAAGTTAAATATTAAACATATGCAAGTGTAAAATAGCATTTAAAATATTATAGTTTCCTGGTTTCTAAAATTGAGTGAAGTGAAAGTTGGTAATTAGGTGAATTGTAACAAAATAAAAAAAACATTTTTTAAAAATCAAAACTGGTTTGACCACCCGGTTTGCACCGGTTCGGCCGGGTTCACCGGTTCAAGCGGGTTTTGGCCGGGTCGCCTGCACCCCGTTCTGAAGGATGAATCAGACCGGAGCAGGGGTCGGTTTACTGTTAAACCGGTCGAACCGGCCGGTCCGGTCCCTTTTTTTTTTACTTGCTCCATATATGTCACATCACCTGAAATTTGTATTTTTTATTTTTAAAAAATGAAATCATTTTTTATTTGTCATTAACGCAAAATGATGCAAGCTTCTCATAAGTCATAACATCATCTCCTTCCATTTGATCTCAATCAATTAGACTTTTATCTCAGTCTAATGTGGTGGCATAAAGGATATAAATATAGACCATATTCTTATTAAAAACATTCACAATAGATCAATAAATAAATATATCGACTAAGTTATATATAAATATGTTATATTTACTTAATTTTCAAAGAAGCCCATTGTATACTTCTATTGATCATATCTTTGTAAACTTTTAAATATATCAATGATGATGATTTAGTTGTTTTATCTTTTAATTAAAACATAGTCATATGATAATCTATTTATCCACTGTGACATTATTATTTTTTTGTTAAGATGTGTTAAACATCTTGAAGAATTTTTTCAGATGTGCTTAGATGCTTACAGTATTTTGTGATCAATTTAGTACCTGAAATATTTTTTAATGTGCATCTAGAACCTTAAAGCATTTTTTGAGAGTCAATAATGGTGCGTAAAATTATTTAAAAAAAAACTCCATGGGCAAAATGGTGCAGCAACAATCTAAATTATGTTTACAATGATGACATTATAATCCCCAAAAATGTTTTATGGACAACATTTCTCTGCCAAAATTAATATTTTTTGGAAAATTTGTGCAACAAAATGCTTCGAAGCACTAGATGCACATTAATTAAAAAGATGTTTCGGAGTGATGGATAAACCACAAAATACTTTAACAAACTCTGTGCATATGAAAAAAATACTTTAAGGTGTTAGTTGCACCTTAAAAAAATATAACGTCAAAGTGGATAAATGGATTATCATGTAGATCAATTTGAATTAAAAGATAAAACAACTAAATCACCATTATTGATTCATGAAAAATTTTACAGTAATTTACATAATTAATAGAAATTTATTGCGGGTTTCTTAAGAAAGATAAATAAATATATCAATATTTATATTATTTAACTTAGTTCATATGTTTAGTTGTAGATTTATTGTGAACGTTTTTAAGAAGAAAATGTTCAATATTTTTATCCCTCTTATCATCACATTTGATTGAAATAAAAGCCAATTTGTTTGAGATAAAATAGAGAGGGATGATATTGGGAGACACTTGCATCATTTGTGTAAAATGGCAGATATAAAATGATTTTCTTTTTGATTAAATAATACAAATGTCAGGTGATGTACTAGAGAGTGAGATTCGAAATGGTATAATTCATTTTGATGTGATGAAATTCTTTATAAATCCAAAGTTCATCTTGATCTCATGAACTTTAAATATAGTATTGAAATAAATAGAGTTGGGGGTGATGACTCGGCTAGGGTTTGGGTTAAGAGGGCCGTCGCTGAATGCGGCTTCTAGTATTGTGTGTAATCGCAGTTGGTGCTGCTTCCATGTCTCAGTTCCACCATCATCTCAGGTGTTTCTAGTTTGTTTTCCTCTCCTATTTCACATAAAGGACCAGATTTACAAATGCAGATGAAGATGAACTAGGGAAGAAGAAGTTTAAATCGCACATCTTCGTCCGACAAAGTTTCTGTAAAAGACTTGGGATAAGTTCGACTGACTGGGCTGAAGATGATTTGGACGCGAAGAAGAAGAAGAGGAAGAAGCAGAAGAAAATCATTCAGCAGAGATTTCAAAGAAGACACAAGTATGTATTTAGGTCTTCAAAATAGTACATATGGATATAGATGATCATTCGAACTCCTTCCCTCTAAAACATGTCGATCTGAGGGGGATATAAAGGAAGAGGAAGGGTCTGTTGCAATGTGAATAAAAATTGATACATCAATGGAAGAAAATTTCACATACGAACAATTTGTCTTCAAAAGAATTGTAGTAGGAAGAGTGTGTGAGAATGAGATTTATGCCTATGCTCATATCAGGGGACGATTGAGTGAGAATGAAATTTATGTCTCTCAATAAGCTATGGGGTACCTGATGGTTAATAATTTACATGTGAGATTGTTATCCTTCTGGTCTGGTGATGCAGAGGAATAAAGGGTTGGAGTTAAATTGTCATTTATGAGTTTCAATTATTCAAAATCAAGGAGTTTTTTTTATCATCTCTTTGTTTGGTGCCTTTGTGAGTTGTGACTGTTTGGCTCTTGCAAGAGGCCTAATCTAGGATTTCTTGCTAACCCGAATCCTTTGCTTTGGTTATTTGAGGATTTACTGAGGTGTAGGGTATTGGCTGTAGAAAGATACTACTTCTGTTGTTTTGTGTTCTTAATGTTGGGTATTATATATGTTTTCCCTTTAAGTGAGAAAGGAGAAGCAAATAAATATAATAGGAGGCTTTCTATGGTGCTCTTATCTTCTTTAAAATAATGGCTCATTTGTAGTCATAATATGGTTCAATCCAAGTCAATAAAGCCATTTTTAAAAAATGGCAGATACTGATCTTTGTTCTCTTTAGAGATGACAACTACAGCATATCCCTTGGTTGGGTTTGGCTCTTAATCACAATTTATGGCACTGGAAGCTATGGATCGAAAAGTTGATGTTGTATCCTTTTCTTCCTCACTCTCTCACGCTCATGGTTATAGGAACTTGTAAGATGTAGTACTTTTATATTAGATGTTATGCATAGCCTATGGTATTGTGTTATTTTCTTTAGGCATATCCGCATATAGGCTATGGGAATCATCATGTATCTTGTATGAAGAGGGTCACCTCTTCTCATATGCACTTATTGTACTTACCTTTTGTGTTTCAATATAAAGCTGATGTTTTATAAAAAAAAAAAGTATTTGGGTAAATAGACTGTACTGTATTATATATCCAAGATTTTGGTAAATTTTTTTAAGTTTTTTTTTTGGTAGTATATGGGTAAAAAAAACCCACCCACAATTTATTAACCAGAAATTAAGAAAACATATTACTTGGAATATATTATCCCAGTACAAATTAATAATAGTTCTCGTTTTGGTGGGTTCGCTGGTGGGGTTTTTTTGTATCAATTTAATTATCTTATGAAATACTATATATAGTAATAAACTTGTCTTTATATATATAAAAAAAGTTCCAATGCTATATATAGCAATAATATTTATATATTTTATTTTCTTTCGGTTTGATATTGGCTCTCGTGTATGTAATAAGTTAGTTAGGAGGGATTTAGTCATCTACGTATTATTTTTTACAACCTAAGATATATTAAATTAAACTATCATTATTATTACCAGTAAAAAAATGCAGTATAATATTTGAGATGTAAGTTTGACATTTTGTATTGTCTACTTACTATGACTTTTTAAATTTAGATTAGATTTGGCGCAAAACTCGGACAAGCACAGAAATATATATCTAAGTGGTCAAACAGAAATATATATCTAAAAAAAACTAGGAAAGGCCGTAAAGAAAGCAAGCATTGCAAATGATGAAAACAGAGCTGGCAATAACAGTGGGAAACAAAATCTAAAATTCCAACGTTGGGGAATAAAACATGGGAACAACGAACACGTGTATGAACCTCGTGACAGAGTGGCTTACCTAGAAGAAGGAAGCCCCCAAGACGCCAATATCATAACTATTTATGCCATCCCAAGAATTTGTCTCAATTATTTGCTGTTCCTAAACAGTAAGAAGGAATAATATAATGGGGAAGAAGATGAGGATGGTGGTGGGAGTGATGGTGATGTCATGGATGGTGATAATGCCAATGGTAATGGGACAATGGGATCTAGGGAGCATAATGGAGAAGGCAAAAGAGGCAGGCATATCAGAAGATGCCATACAAGAGGCAGCTAATAGTGACATAGCCAAACAGGCCCTCCTCGATGGCTCTGCTCAGAAAGCTCTTGAAGATGCAAATGACGCCATGGGAAATGGAGATGGAGATAGCGATAGCGATGATGGTGCCTCCCCTTGGAGCGACTGGCTCAAAAAGTAACTTCCCTCCCTTTCTTTTATACAAAGTTTTATGTTCGAGTAGTGGTATGGTACCGCCGAACTGAGACACCTTTGTTCTGTGTCCTGGTGTGATTTACTACATCTTTGTCCCACAAGGATGTAGCCGGGATTAGAGGGTTCCAATTTTTTTCACAATCCCACTAACCCTAAATTTTTTTTTTAAAAAAAACGAAAACTCGTGTATACTTATGTGTAAAAAAAATATTGATCATTCAACTGCCATTTGATAAAAATAACCCTTTATATCTATTTTTAGAGTTACCAAAATGTTAATAAATGAACAAAACAAAATCATAGTAAAAATTTGAACATTGAAATTCAAAGATAAGTGAAGAAAAGGATATAGGGGTTGGGGAAAAATTAATAAAAAAAGGGTAAGAGGATAGATGAATAATTATTTCGAGAAAAAATGTAAAATAAAATTAATTACGTTTGTAGTACTAAGAAGAGGAACCCCGGGGACATGACTGGATTCAAGCACCATTGGCTTCCAATTTTGCCCCGATAATTAATCTAATTGTTCTTGAAAAATTTTGGTTCGAGCCGGAATGGAACACTAAACAACCCTACTTTTTTTTTGAATTGGAATTGGAAGGGAGCCAAATTGGCTTGTGGGATAATAGAAGGGACAATTGTATATAGGTCCCAAATAAGAGAATTAATTTCAGAGAGGTCCCAAGGAGTTGTTAATGACAACTATTAACAACTGCAATAGCCTTGATTAACAAGTGAAGGAGTTGTCAATGAACCTGTTTGAAATTAATTCTTTTACTTAGAATCTATGTGCAATTCTCCCGTAATAATAGAACCCACCACCTCCCATATACAATGGAATTACTTTTACCACTCGGGCAATTCACAATGTGAAAACATACCTACTTTTATACCACTTTCTTCTTCCTCTTTGCATATTTTGATTATATATATATATATGTGTGTGTGTGTGGTTTGATTTCAGCAACGTTGGTGCGGGCGACAGCGAAGGAAGTAGTCCCGCACAGTCTCCAGAAGGTTATGATGAATTATCACCATCCTCATCACTGGTGGGAGACATTGACACTTCACCATCATCTTCGCCTTCATACTCACCAGAAAGTGCACCAATGGAAGGATCACAATCACCTTCATACTCACCCCAAAGTGCACCACCAGAGGGATTATCATCACCTTATTACTCACCCCAAAGTGCAGGATCACCTTCATACTCACCTGAAAGTTCACCACTGGAGGGATCATCATCTCCGTCACCATCATCTTCACCTTCATACTCGCCCCAGGGATCATCTCCGTCACCGTCACCGTCATGGTCCTCAACAATCCTGCCGCCAACGCCGTCACCAATACTATCTCCATCACCGTCTCCTTCAGACTATGTGGAAGGACCGTCCAATGCACCATCATCGCTACCTCCGGAAGACGACTACTAGTAAGTCATCGTTCCATTAATCCCCCATATATAGAGGCAACCACACATATATTCCAATTAATTAAATAGCATGTTTGTCCATCAATTAATTTTGAGTTCTAACCTGCACAGTTAACAGCTTTTAATGTAGGCAATGAATCCACCGCTTTTCACTTTCTCTTCCTCTCACAAGTAAAATCTCGGCCTCAAGAGGCACAATGGCTGCACAGATGATGTACCAACTTTCAGTATCAATCAATTAATCGGATTCCTTTGTTTTTTTGTTTTTGTTTTTTGTATCTTAATACATACATAGTTTTACCTTAATCATAATCCTTCCTCCACGTCTGTTTAATTCAACTCCATGTTCGCTTTGTCACTTTAATCAATGGTGTTATACTTATGTCTCCTCTAATGCTCATATTAACCATCGTGACCCAGCCTCGCTGCAAGCAAGGTTGTGCCTTGTTGGGCCCAGTATATCGGGCCTTACTAAGCCCAAATCCTTTATCTGACACTGCTGCTATCTAATGGTATTATCCCTTAGATATGGATGCTTTCCTTCTGTTGGGCCTTCAAGAAATAATGTGATACGGATCACAAAGTCTCATCCCTTAGATATGAATGTTGAATTTTTCCAACGGATTACAAGATGCCGCTACTAAGGCGCACCTCAGGGAATGTGGTTCTTTTCTTATAAAGTATTATGATGTCTGTTCTATTTTCATAACTGTTCTCTGATTTGATATGTTTTACAATATTTGTAATTACTTTCCGTTCTTTTCTAAGCAAGTTTGAAAATTTACTCGAAATTGTATGCTAGCATATACATATGCAGTCCTTAATATAAAATTAAGTTGATTTGTTTGAGATAAGAGAAACCAAATAAATCACTTAATTATAACTTATGTTACATGTAATTATACTATATGTTAGTTTAATAGTAAGATTAATTTATTTTGACAAAAAAATTTATAAATATATATACTTTAAAATAATTTATTTAGTATTCTTAATCTATAAAAAATAAATTTAAGATGTGTACTAGTCTAAAAGTTTAAATCATTAATGATGTCAGTTTGAATATATAAGTGTTTTCAGTCTGTATATTTTTATTTCTAATATTGACATAACTTTGTAAAGACGGAGAACAGAACTATTTTTTCGTTCTAGATGTTGTCATGGGTTCGAGATGAAAATTTTTGGGGAAAAAGCTCTCACGCGCCAAAACAAAGCCAAAAGCCCAAAACAAAGACACAAGATGTATACTGGTGCCACTGAATTTGGTACATCACTTAGAGTCATGCATTTTGTACAAAACTAAAACTGATACAATCAATGCATGGTTTTAAAAACCAATAAACTACTGGCTAAGCTAGTAGAAAGTTTCATCCATAAAAAGAAAAGAATACAATACTCTCTCCGATCCTAAATATAATATCAGTTTGATTTTTTTTATGAAAGTTAAGGAAGCAAATTAGACCACTAGATTATAACATATGTCACATACAATTAGATTATAGGTTAGTTTGTAAATAGAATAAATTAGTTTTGAGGAAAAAATATAGCTATAGACAATTTAAAATGATTAATTTTGCATCCATAATTTCTTCAAAAAAAATCAAAATGATCTTATAATCTGGACCAGAGGGAGTAGTTGTTATGGGATGTGGATACCCTTGCTTGCTATGTCTCGAAATAGAATACTCTTTGATCAAGAAAAAATTATCTAATTTCGGAAGCTTAAGCAAGCGAGCAAGTCATTAATTGATATAACGTAGTTTAGTGTGAGCGAGACATTGAAGTCAAGGGGGATCAAGAGGTAAAGAATGGTGGTTCCAATATAATCGTACAGGAGATCGAAGAGCATGAACATGTTGATATGGTGGAGGGATAATACAAAAGTGAATCTATTCTATTGGGATGAGATGAGATGGTAAAGCAGATATAATCATGTCCACCATTGAAGCAATATAATTGAGAAGCTGGCTAGGAGGTAAAGAAAAGATTGCTTCAGCTTTTCAATTTTCAAAAAAGAAAAAGAATTGTTCTGTTGGGTTATACTCTGTCCGATCCTATAGACCTTGTGTATATATAATGCCTAATACTTCTTCCGATATTAAGTATATGACCTATTTAGGGAGTTGATTTTAATCCTAAACATATGACTTAATTCTAATTTTTGTCAACTTCTTCTCAAATTATTCCTATTTTTACTCCTCCAACAATAATTAATATAAGAGATAGAGAGAGAATAAGGAAAGATGATTGTAGTGTTTAAAAAAAAAATAACATACTAACAAACATTTTTAATTGAATCAAAGTAGTTGAATATGTTCTAAGAGAGGAAGTGATAAAAATTCTCTGTCCATGAGTTTCACTATCTATGTTTTAGAATCGCATAGTCATGATAGACTTTGGAAGAAAAAAAAATATGTACCCTTCACGTGGAAATCACATCCTTGCTGCAATGCTATCACCCACTCTTATTGTTAACCATCACTTTTCCTGTCATTGTCCTCTCTTTTCTCTGCTGCCATTATATATATACATATATATTTATATGCATGAGGCTATTCATTTTTTTATTAAAAAAAAAAAAGAGTTTTGAAGACCCGTTTTATAAAGGTAGCGACACTGATTAGTGACTAGTACAAGTTTACAAGCATATTTAACTTGAACTCTTTGTATCTTCAATGACTTGAATTGCTAATTATTAGTTTAGTTTTTAGTGAGGGGGGAATACAAAAAGATAAACTAAATAGCTTTTAGTTTTAGGTTAAGATGTATACAGCACCCCAAACTATTTTTCGGATTGCAATCAGCACTTTAAGTATATTGCACCTTGAACTATTTTTTGAGGCATATAATTAGAACCCTAAATTATTTTTGTGTGCAAATAGCACCTCAAACCAGCTTTTAAAATGCAATCAACAGTTTAAATTATTAAAAATGGGGCAATCTCACCTAAAATCACATTCGTTCGTTCATCGTTTTTTCTTTAGCTTTGTTATATTTTTAGTTTAGGGTGCCAAATGAACACTTGTGACCATTAGTATGGAGTGAGATTGTCCAAACTTCAATATTTTAGGGTGTTAATAGCACTCTAAAATACATTACTATGCTGATTACATTTCAAAAAATAATTTCAAATGTTGATTGCTTTACAACCGTTTAGGATGCTAATTGAACTTAAAATAGATGCTGATTACGGCCAAAAATTAGTTCAGGAGTGTTGAATGCATTTTAACCCTTTCACTATCAAATTAAAATATATAAAATCTTGTGAACTTAGCTACGACCTACTCTCTGTGCTAACAATAAAATCCCGCATTAAAAAAACAAGCTATCCTTGTAATAATCATATTCAGTATTAAGTTTGATGTTTTGAATTAGTCAAATTAAAGCTTGGTAATAGCCTACTCATTATGCATGCACTCAGCCGCATTAATCCTTTATAAGATTATGTACTTAGTTTTATTTTTATTGGGTTTCGAATCCCGCAGACAACAACAATGACGAATACGCTAGGGCCGGTGCCTTTGATTTCACTCATGCCTCCTCTTTTTATATACATGACTTTATATAATACCGACTACTTTCATACGCTTTTTATGCTCCGAAGATGCAATTTCCAAAACGTGTTTGATATTTTAAATAACCTATCTTTGTACCATTTTGTCACATGTAATCAAGTTTAAATCATTTTAATTTAAAATTTGGATGGATCTCTTTTATTTTTTTTTTCACAAAAAAATCTGTACTCTCCTTAATTAATTATGCCATTCATCATTATATTCTCTCCTTATTATATATTATAATACACGATAAAAAAATTGTGTATGTAACCTTCAAATTTCAGCTTAGGGTTTCTTAGTCCGCTTATATCATTATGAAGGCGAGAAGGCTCCCTTTGACTAGTTTTAGCGTATACCATCCAGAGATTTTTCATGTTGAACAACTACATGGCCACGGCAGTAACACACCATTCTTTGAACTAAAGATTATACATTTGTAGGAATTATTACGCGGCTTCGATGCTTCATATATATATGAATATATATTGAGAGAGATCAGATATGGATGCAAAAAGCGAAGCAAAATACATAAATATATATAGTTAATTAATAGAGGACGAAGCAAGCACATATGCTTTTGGTTTTTGAAACTTGACATATGTGTGTGTGTGTGTGTGTATTCCATTTACGCCCACTGGCTCTCCTTCCGACATAGTACTTCACTGGAGGCTCAGACTCTTGATCCTGCATTACAGTATAAATCTTCACCATAATACCCATAATATAACACTAATAACTAACACGATACTGATGATGAGAGAATGACATAATAAAGATGGCTTCTTCCCTTCAATCTTCATTAATTACTATGATGAGAGAGGAACAATAATAACATTTGCTCTCGCCATGATAATAATAATCTTCACCATATAATACCCATAATATAATCACTAACACGTACGACATATGTAGCTACAACAAGAAGAATCCTAGCGTTGCCAATAAAAGCAGAGAGGCGAGAAAATAGCAAAGAGAAGAGAATGTTAAAGGGAAATTAATTAAAATGATGACAGGAATAAGAATAATAAGGATAATTAGGAGTAATAATAACCTTCGCTCTTGATCATCCAAGTAAGTAGAGTAAGATCTAACGGTGGAAGTGGGACGTGATCCTCGTAGTGGTTGAACATTATTAGTATTGTAATTAGGCAAAGGGACAAGACCTTCCTCAATGAGCCTAACATCTTCAACAAGCTTCTCATAATGCCTCTTCACTTCCTCCTCCGTCTTCCCTCCCACCGCCCTCGCCAGCTTCTGCCACCTCTCCGGCGTCTCCTCGTCGTATAAGGCGAGAGCATTCTCAAATCTCTTGTTCTGCTTCGCCGTCCAATTCGAGCTTGACGCCATTAATTGAAGCTTAATTATTAGGATATATACACAAATGATATGAATATAAGATGATGAAGAGCGAAGAGAGTGCCACGTTTGTGGCCTTTATATACACAAAGTGGTGGGGCTTCCAACCAAATACTGTGGGAGGCACAATTTTCTCAATACCATGCTTACTTTTGTTTCTTTGTTTTTAGTTACTCAATAATTGTTAGTCTATTAGTTTAACGCCTTCTTTTTCCTTCTTTTCTGTTTGGGCTGTGGGTTACAGTTGTGAATAATTATTGAAGCCTGTTTCTCGTAAAGTTCACTCTTCATTCTTCTAATTCCTTTCTCACGTGCATGCCTTCCTTTGCTTGTGATAAATATACCATGAGCATCACTTTTCCCATCAATCGCCCTCATCAAACGGAACGTATGTGTGTTCATATCACGTAGTTTTAAGGTTTAATTTTATTGCGAAAGTAACCAATCAATGCTATGAACATCTGGAGTTTATTGAAGCGTAATTTTGTCCAAAAATAAACCAAAATATAGCAATTTTAATTTGGTTGTTGTCCTTTAAAATGTTAACGATCATTAGTTTTTTTTTTAACAGTCAAGCGAATTGCCTCTTTTCCAATACTTTTATGTTAAAATTACTCTTTAAAAACTTTTAGATACCCAAACTTTTCGAGCGTTTACTTCCAGGGTTAAATTACATATTAACCCTAAAATATAAGGTGATGAGTTCTCTCGTGATTCAGTTTAAAGGGTTTTGAGTTTTGACCATTTGATCCTTATGATCCACCTCATCAACTTAAGTTGTAGCAAACTAGAATATTTATAACATATATTCCCTCTGGCCCTAAATATAAAACCTATCCGGTGAGATGATTTTGATCCAAAATATTGGACATATTTGTAACTTTTGTCCATTTTTTTAAATATTCCCTCTTTAATGCCCCTCAACAATAATTAAGTAAGATAGGGGAGGGAGAATTAAGGAATATGATTAAGACATTTTGGGAAAATCATGCCTTATCAACTAACTTAATTAATATCCTTAATCTAATTATATTGGGTAAATATATCATATATTAAGAGGGAGAGTAGCACACAGTAAAATTGACGACTTCAACCATGAGCTTACTTTATCAATGAAACTATATGGATAGTGAAAAGAAAAATAAGAAATTAGAGGTTTATCAGGCAATGGTCTTACCTTACGGCTTACCATACAGTGCTCATTGTAACGATGATAAAGCATCTTTTCACGTTGAAATAAAATTTGGACCATTTAAAATTTGATATAAATGCTCTATATTTAAATGACTATTTTTTCAAAGTTAAATTTAGTTTTTTGACAAATGACAGTTATAAAATTAATTTGATTTTTTTATCTTGTATCCATTAAAATAAAAATTTATTTAAAATATTAAAATAAATTTAGACCATTAATATAAATGTGAACAGTACAAATTAATATGAGAATCTCATTAGTCATTACTCATCTTATCTTTGTGGTAAACAGCGAACGCGATTCCCTTGAGTTACACTGATTTCTGGAAGAAAGAAACAAGGTGGGGCCCACCCAAAACTGGGACGTTCACGGGCGCCGGAAACATCAGTCCATGTACTATACACACAAGTGCCGACGAAGAGCTTTCACACTATCAACACACCCTGTCATTCGGATTTTCTATACCTATACAAGAAAAAGGATACAGTTTTTTTTTTTTTTTTTTACGTACAAGAAAGGAAAAGATAAAAGAAAAAATAATTAATAATTGTCATGATAAGGTGAAAGTTTCGTGCACAGTTATCTCTTAATTTCTACTCCATTCCAATAATGTGCAAGGATATCTAAAAATGAAGGCCAACGTCCAATTTTGTACAGTTCATGTGCAGGAGCTATGAATATTTAAAAGGTTTTTGTTAGATCAATGTTAATTCCAAAAAAACTAGGGTTAAATGTTATATTTACCCTAGAAATGTGTAAAATGTATCATATCTACTCCAAAAGTATTTATATAGTTTATATCCAGGAGCTATGAATATTTATAAGGTGAAAGTTTCATGCACAATTATCTTTTAATTACCGTTAAAATATTAACAATCAACATTTACCATTTAACAGTTATCAACGCAAGTTTTTTAATGGTAAAAGGTGAAATTGATCAATTTTCATATTTTTAGGGCAAATTTAAACTCAAAAATACTTTTGAGGCAGATATGATACACCTTACATACTTGCGGGACAAATATGACATTTAACCTTAAAAACTAAGCAATATCACCCTTAATCTTTAAAAATATCAATTGTTAAAATTAATTATTGAATTAAAAGAAAATTACTATCAATTTAATATTATAAATGGGATTTAACTCGATCACCTATACCATTTAAAGGGAGCTCTTTCTTCATGGCAAGAAAAAAAAATGAAGGGAACTATTTTACCATTAGACTGTAAGGCTATTAAATGTCGTATTCATATTCAATTTTTTTTTTTTTTTTGTTTCAAAGCAAGAACTTCAATTCTTAGTACTACTCTCATCTTTATCTGCAATATTCCGAAGTCCATGTAGTGCTTGTGCCATCATCATCATCAATTCATCATTATCACAATTGTTCTAGTCCGACATATGCATTTGGATCAGTTCAAAAAAAAAAAAAAAAAAGAACATATGCATTTGGAGTTCCTGACGGTCATTATTTTATTACGGGTACGATTCCGAACACATTGCCCAGCTATCACAATTATTTACTGTTACTGTTAAGCGAAAAAAAGACTACATATTGAAATAGAGTATTATTTATTGTTACTGTTTGATCCTACAAAAAGCGAATAGCTAAGCTAAGCCTAAGTTAGACTTATCACTCTGACACAGCACAGAGCTTGTTTTCTTGCTAGAGCAAGACATGGCTAACTAGCTGTACGATATATCACTTTAAGGCTAAAAGTTATTTAATTAAAAAGTGAACCTCAAAGGTTTGTGACATGGCGCTTTCCATCTGTTTCAACAAAGCATATTATGATCTCACAATGTGGGCGACCGAAAGCCACCTTCTTCGTTAACTTGTATCACTTCTTTCGCATTGAGAGTGAAAGCGACCATCGGGGGAAAAAAAGAATGAAAGAAAAAAATGTGGCCAGAAATGATATATATACAACGTTTAATTGTTGTTGTGTGCGTGCTCGAACCCAGGCTTCATGATGAGGTGAAAGGGAAGCAATTTCACCAATCACCATCAAGTCATGAGTTCGATTGGCAATACAACGTTTACTTCGTGTCACCACCTCTACCTCTTGTTAGACCGCGTTGGAACTTTAGATATATAACAAAGCTTATAACACAAACAACACGTTGGTAATAACTTATTAATAGTGTCTTTAATAGCTGAGGAAGAAACTTATATGTAGTTATGTGTATTTGTATGGATGACCATGAGGAATAATAAAAATAGTACATGGAATGTGATATAGGCTGATAACAGAGAATCCTTATCATCCACGCCTATCCTGGGAGCCAAAAATTAAGTGTGTTCATAGCCTTCCCTTTCAATTTCAAAAGCTTTATGATAATTCCTCTTCCACTGTCTACACAAGTTGCAGTATTGATATGGCCCCTACTACGTTCATTAGTAACCAGAGGTTGGGAGATCCTTTGCTTGCTTCTTGTCTTGGATGGATTCCAAATTATTGATGCTCTCTTCTGACCACAACTAGTCAAAGCGAATCATCATCACCTTCAATCTTTCTCTCACTGGCATCATTATATTGCTCCCATACTGTTGCAATTGACCCTTATTGTGTAAGTATATACAAATTAAAAGGAGTGGTCAGAACTAAAGGACAAGTTCAGTTCATGACGAGTTGGTTCGTCTCTTTTGAGTGGACATTGATCATATAAAATCTTAGAGGCAGGGCATAAACGGCGATTGATGTTATATTCTCCCTCCTGTCCTCGACATATATATCACCTATTTAGAGAATTAATTTTGGTCTTATCTATTTCTAATTTTTGTTAATTCTCCCCAACATGATAATAATTGTTTTTAAAAAATGTAATACTCCTTTTAAGTACAAGACATATTTAATTAATTTGATTAAATTAATTGTGTTAATTAATGTGGTGTGTTTTTCTAAAACACCCAAATCATCTTCACTTATTCCCTCCCCATCTCTTACTTGATTATCGTTGGAGAAACACCAATAATGATAATTTGAGAAGAATCTAACAAAAAATTAGAATCATATGCTATATTTAGGATCAAGATCAACTCTCCAAATAGGCCCTCTATTTAGGACCAGAGAGAGTATTAACTAACCTAACTAACATAATTAACTTAATAAAATTATACAAATATATCATACATTTATCACTTGATCCCTATATATAGAGATGAAGCAATCGCCAGGAACTGGTTTGTTCTTTTGCATGCATATCTTCAAAGATAAAAATTATCGCTTATTCTTTTAGTGCGGTCCTCTTGTGCATGCAAGTTGAAAGAGTTTATTCTGGGTCTAAACACCGATGTTATATGCCCTCTTTCCTACTCCAGACAAGTTTCAATCAACTTCTAGGCCTCCCACAAAGTAATAATGGCAAATCGCTAAGATGTTGGGCGAATATAAGATTAAAAAAAAGGAGAAAGCCAGTCATAAACTCCAAAAAAGATAAATTCTGATGTCGACTCAATTATAATTCCGTCAAGGTATAGGCAAATTAAAGTTTTGCCGGCGACATACAATTAAGTTGTGAATCAATAAGAGAAGCTTAATTTCTTTAGATATGATCGATCTTCACCACTCTCAGAAGTAACATCGCAAGACAGCTAGCTATATATGATCAGATTATATATTTGGGAGGAAATCCGGGTGAGTATAATAGAATCATATGTCGTCCAGTGATGATGTGAAACGTGGTATTCGTAGATAACATATATCCAATCACAACCTTTATTCACGATACATGATGAGATATATAGATTCTCGCACCAAAGATGCTTTACGGGATTCTCGAATCTGTTCTGTCCTAGCTAGTGTGTTGTGATTTGTAAACTAGCAAGTCAACAGTGCAAGGCCTGAAGGCCATGGCGTGAAAGGTGATTCTTCTTTTGTTTGTTCTAGGGGTTGAAACAAATTAAAGGGCCGAAGCCTTCTACAAGAGCCAATAGCTCATTTCCTTGGTTTATGTCGTACTGGCAGAGGTCATGCTTGTATGATATGCTAATATAATAGTACATTATGAATTCTTTTATTATAAAACCCTTTTCTTTAGTGCTAAATACTTTTATTTTCTTAATGTTCTAGTTTTGCTACTCCTCTTGTCATAACATATAAGTCGTGCTTTCGAACAAATTTATTGTAAATATAAGTCACTTTACATTATATTTTAGAATATGTAATAAATTTTTTTAATCTGGGGAGAATATGACATAAACGAATGTATACTTACATCTGGGCCCTTCCAGGCATCACATCATAGTATGTCCAATACGGATACATTTTTCATTGTGGAGTTAGCATTTTCTATGGACCCGCTCAAAAAGTCAGAGTACGGAAGAAGCCCTAGCTATGGGTGAGAATAGGCCTATAAAGAGGTTTCGCCAATTGATTGGCCTAAACCTTCCTGACTTGTAACATGTAATACAATAGACCTTTTTTCAGGCCTAAACTAGCCTATTCACATGCCAAGATTGGCCTGAAACTTGTTAAAATGCCTGTTATGATAAATAATTGTATGATACACAATAATAATGCAAGAACACAAATCCGATACAAAGTCACAAGAGTCTAAAAGACAAAATAAGTACATAGCAATAAAGCTAAAGAGAAAGGGAGACGCTGAAAATGAATGAAAAGTAAGAACACGTAGATGAGAATGGAGATGCCGCTAAGAGTGAGTGGAAAAAGGACTAGATATATACATGTTTAATTTTATTTTAAGTTAAGAATACAAATGTAATGTTACTAAAATATATTTTTATTACATTACAAGCCTAAGACGGCCTATTAATCCTATTTTTAAGAGGTATGGGCTTGACTTGTTTAATAAAATAAGCTTAAAAAAAAGCCTAGGTCTAACCTATGGCCTATCATGCCTATGCGTGGACAGGCCTAGAATAAGCCAAACCTAAGGCCCTTGTTAAACGCCTAGCATGTTTCCACCCTTACCCTAGACTTTGTCAACCGAACCCAATAAAAAAAAACGGATATTTTTTTTTATGAAATGATTCTGCAAATCAATCTTATTTTATGGCGTCTGACAAAAACACTTCTCATTACTTCACATACATTGGATTAAAATTAGTATTTTAAACGAAAAATATTTAGAAAAATCTAATTGAAATGTGAATTAACTTGTTTCAAGAAAATTGTGTCCATATTTTAAACACAAGAAATTTGAATCACTTAAGAAAAGCTTGTAGTACAAGGTGAAAGAAATCATTAGACTTTCACAATGTATAACTTGCATGTTGAATTTGAATTAATGACTGATATCACTCACACCTTTTCCCTACATTACAATATGAGCTAGCTCTGAATGGCTTTTAAAATTTTATTCGTTATACTACTTTTTGGTTCCATAGGCGAGCCATTGCCATGATGCCATAGACCAAAGGATACAGGCGTATAAAAGAGGGATGTGCAAGTCATAAAGGGTTTTCAGAGTATTTTTATTACGATTTTGTTTTTGTTGGTGTAATATGAATGTGGTGATAAAAGAAAGCGGGAAAACATTTGTGTGAATACCATAGTTCACCAAGAGCCTTGATCTGGAACTAATAATCTCCTATTTAATAACGCCGCCATCATCCACACTTATGTGGATATCACCAAAACGAGCTATATTCAAGAGGATAGTAGAATATGGCAGCCAAGCAGATTGCAGCTTCCCACAAAATTAATGCAGCACACAATTTTCTAATCTTCCTTTTACCGAGGCTCAAAAGCAAAAATGCCAAAATCATGCTCGATAAAATCTTCACTGGTTCTATAGTACTTATCTGGAGAGTACAAGCCCAAGTTGGATACTTGGCTAGTATAAAGGCACGCAAATCTTTCAACCTACATTAAGCAGATCATATGGAGAAAGCTACTTTAAGGGCAGTACCATTTAGTTAGATCAAATTGAGACTCGATTTCAATTTTTTTTTTTTTTTTGAAAAAAACATAGATGTCCCTTGATTTTCACAAGTTTCTTCATCAAGTTGCCATTTAAGAATGAACATATTTTCACAAGTTCCAAGGCGTCCCACCCAAAAAAGTCGTAAGATTTTACCTGATGGGCGAAGCGAGAGTTTGAATAACCAGTCTTCATTAGTTGGCCCCAGGGCACATGGAACTGCAATGATTTATGACTAATATATAAACAAAGCCTCTCCAGTTCCAAGTTGATTGACTGAAGTGAACCAGACGGGTCCAAGAAGAAACAGATAATGGAATAAGGAAGAACCAACAAGCTACCTTATGGTGAAAATTCCGTTGAGCCTCTTGATGACTTGATCGAACCTTCTTTCTTTCAAGCTGTTAACAGAAGCCACTTAGAATCAAATCTGTCATTCAACGTCCACGACTATTTACAAGAGAATTGACCTGAAGGCCTCACCTCCAATCTAGAAACTTCAGAAGACAACAGCTGCTCAGCTACAGAATTAAGATTCTCAAATCTGGAAAATGAAACACTGCTCTCTTAGCAGAGAGATAATAAAATGTCATAAAGGGTCAATATTTCTACTAACTTGAGAGACCACTTCAAACGATGTATTTTATCCTCAATCTGATCACGCTTGCTCCTCAGGAATTGAAGCTCCTGCACAATAGTAGTAAAAAAGTATTACACCAAGTGTGCACATCACAATATAACAAATGGCACTGTCAAAAGTAATAAGGATAATAAGCACCTTGCGGGTTTTTCTCATTTTCCAGAGGAGTTCAATCTCCTTCTCAAGCTCTGGGACTACAAGCATCGTTCTCCATCCTGTTCATAGCGAAATATTAAAACTAAATCGAAATTCACTACTTCACACACACACACATAAACCTTGCTGGAGAAGGGGGGGGGGGGGGGGTTAATCTCTCCATGCAATTTACTCTTTTGTCACAAACACACAGCAAGGAGTAACGGGATTGAAGCTTCCATGCATACTATTTTTTCCAACGATGTTTATTATCCTAAAGATGATGATCACAGGAGATTCCAAATTCCACATGCAGATAGAATTAAAATACAAAAATGAATTCGTTAGAAGAGAGTGACGAGGATACCAAGAACCTTTTTGCTACGTAATATATCTCCATAAATGTGATCCCCAACATACAGAACCTACACAAATAAAGTATCAAGACTTTTAAGGAAACATTAATATAGGCTATAGTGACCAATCCCTAGCACAGCCAATCAGCCTTTGCACAATATAACAACTGTCATGTTTTTGATGAAAATAATCAGCATTTCAAACCAGAAACACAATCCATGATATAAATTAATATCATGTAATTATGTAACCGACGTCGCCTTAGAAGGAAAACGTTACCTGTGAACTTGATTCAATTGAAAGTAGTTTATGCAGGTGGCCCACGCTGCCTCCCTAAAATGTAAATTCATGATCACTATGTATTTATTTAAATGTGATATATTTGTATACTACAGACTCAGTATCAAAATTACATTTGAATTCCTCTGGTCATCAACTGAAAGGAATTTGATGCAGAAGATTATTAATATACCTGGAAAACTTTAGGAGCATGAGCCCTGTCTTTTGGTAATAACCTTGCTGAGATATTACCCACCTTTTCCCAAGAACAAAAAAGATGATAACCCTTTAAAATGTGATGAATTAAGAAATGAATAAATATTATACAATAACTTGATGTGCCCTTGTCCTAACCTGAGGCATAGGAGACCCGTTATCTGTATTAAGTAGCATTCCAGTCGCAGGCTCAACCTCAAATAGATTAGCTCGGTTCTCCTCATGAAAAAAACTTGGTTTTGCACTGTTTGGAAGAAGGACTCGATCATGTTAATAAGAAAACCCACTACTTAAGTAATTTGCATGCCATAAAAAACATCTAATATTTTTCCAGCTTAGAAATGGACTGCAAATTTACGACATAAAGGACATATGGATTTTCCAATAATTTAGCAAATGGTTACTGAAAAACAGAAAACATAACACAGATAGTACCATTAAAGGAAGGAGTGTCATATGGTCAGGCAAAACAAAGATAATTCACTAACAGACTGACAACAGAACCCCTTGCAAGTGAGCATGGCAAAAGTCCAAAGCTGTGATGCGATCATGTGAAAGAAAGTTTATTGAAGCAGAGTGATTGGACATAACAAATATAGCAAGTTATAAGGTAGAGTTTCTGGTGTTAAAAGAAGCATGACCTTCCAGTGATGACAACATCAAAGTATTGAAGCCAGCCGAAATTAGTATTGCCCTCTCCTTCACTAGACCCACAAAGGAAATTCATGACAATGTTTGTATAGTCCCATAAACTGTAGATGATACAATTATGTGAAATATTAGTTATATATATGCACAAAGAAAGAATATTGCATGAGCTTGTGCTGAGAAAATCCACTGCAACACATTTTCTCAAGATCAATTCATAATAGTTTCTTGAAAATCATCTCAAACATCCATCCTTATTAATAATTTTGCATATATAAGAAAACACACTCTAAAGTTTGTCAAAAAGAATGCAGCATGTCTAGAATTATGACTACCTATTTGTCACCAAAAATGTAGCACGTCCAGAATCTCTGAGCAATTGAAGCATGGGCACAATGCCAGTGTCTTCATTTATATATCTAGCACAGTGAGTTCAGACAAAAATGAAATTTCAAGTCAGGATAATTTCAACAAGCATGCATAAATAGCACATTTTTCAGGAAGAAACAGAACTTTTAATCAACTCCAGCTCGTTCGAGCCAGAAATGATTTGTCCCTTTATTTTCTTTCCTTTCTATGAGCCCCTCATTCACTTTAGTATGCTTCTCACTTTACATTCTAACCTTTTGGGATCTTTGGCAACCATTTGCTTCAATGTACCATCACGGTGGCACAAATCAACTGCAGCCCGAACATCTTTGTACATACGAGCATAACTGGAACAATGTTTGTGAATAAAATATTCAGATTGCTCATCCAACTGAGGCACTAGGCACAAATTCCAATGGTACTTGCAAAACATACTAGTGCTGTATTACTAATCTCCATAGCCATAGTTAGCAGGTTTTTATTTCCAAATGTCCACTGTTCTTAAAGCAAACGGCAGTAGCTATTTAGTTACTAGTATTTTGTACTTAGTCGGAATAGGCTTAGTGCCTTAGGAATGTTTTCAAAACAACTGATGAATAATGATTATGTTCCAGCTATACTCATTTTCTTTTAAGCAACAAAATTTGAAAAATTGACTGAAAAGGCGTGATGTTGTATGGAATAATCCAACAAGCAAACGAAGGGAAGGCTTACTCAACACCTTCTGGAATCTTTCCAGAATGCTCATCCTTAAAATCAACCAGTTGGGCAAACAAGTAGGCTTCAGCAAGTGAAAATAGTGTATCGATTAGAGCGTAGTCTGGCTCATCAAAAGAATCACGTACTAGGGTATTTCCATATATTGCAACTTTGTCTTCTTTAGACAGTTCTTTAAATCCATGATAGGCTACTTTCACATACTTGTGGCGATCCATCTAAATACAAAACCAGAAATTCAACAACCAAACAGAAAAGTTTTTCAAAACCAGAGGTTTGCAGCCTTGTTTTTGGGGTAAGAATTTTACAAGGCAGGAGGAAGAAATCTTAGCTTAAACCTTTAAGATGTTGCCTCTTTTCTTGTCAAGAACCAAGCCTCTAACCATATACTTCCAGTCAAATGACCAACTTAGTAACTGCAGCAGATTGAGATATTTTAGCAAGCATGCTGTTAATACAATAGATCAAAACTTAAAGAAGTAGATAATGAATTCCAGGGAGTTTGCTGGATCTTTATAATAACACAAATCATGACATGGACATCTATTCCATCATTCGGCAGCGAAGAAAAAAAAAGAAAAATGATCAAAAATGGTATTGAATATTACAAAACAGAATTGACAAACCTCTTGAGGGTATCCCAAATCAGAAACCAGCTTTTTAATTGTGCCTTGATAAGCAAGGGATTCAAAAGTTTCAGGCTTGTATTGTGCCAGAGTATAATCCATATCAAATCCCACAGCAACTATGTTTTTCATATTCAGTGACCGATTGCAAAAAATCTGTCTAGCTATATCAGGTTTGCATCCGCTTTCAGAAATTGATGACCATGTCCGTGGACTATTCCCATGCCAACTGTCAGGTAAATGTACTTTATTTTCGTGGCTTATGTCCATTGAATATTGAGCATGCAACTGCTTAGCACCTGAAAATATGATCAACAAAAAATTTATATTCCAGTAATAATTGGGAATGACTTTGGTATACATGAAATGACGTCAACCAAATATATTTGTAATTATATTATATTTCCTAGATTCAGCGAATCTAAATAAAATTGAGTTCGTCAAGTATTGTGAAGTACTTCCAAAATAAGACAAAAGATCAAATAGCACATTTGTCCTTGCAACTGCTTCTGGTTTTCTCAATATCAAACAGGCTTAGCTACATTCCTCAGTAAGTATTCAATCAAGAAGTCAACAAATGACAGCGAATAGAGGTTTTACTGTAACCAAATGATAGGTGCATGGTTTCAACTCTCAACCAATATAGAAAAAGGCCACATAAACATAGCATATGACTGTACTTTCTTCAAACACGGAAGCTGTAGCATTAAGTCAACCAAACTCATGGATGAAGTGGGCAAATATGTCATGACAAACTAATCAACCCTAGAGCCTTATGTTCTCCCGCCATTATTCAGACCAGAGTGAATAAAAAACCAGAAGAAACGGCGAATCGAACCAATCACTGATCACACTAAAACTAAAAACGGAAGCAATTAACCCTTCCTCGCAAGTAAAACTTCGGACATCTTACCTCAGGAGAGAAACATTTACAGACCACAATGCACCAAGGACCAGGCTATGTTCAGACTCTAAGGATCCCCATAGCTAAGCTCCAACAAACACCTAAAAATTAAACTTAGGAATTAAGAATAGAACTTATCTACATTCCCAACAACTAATATTCCCACCACATCGGTCTCTGCAGCTCTACAAAAAATCAACTAGCGTAAGGATCTACAGAACTAGAAGACACAACGAAACAAGACGGGAAAGCTTGAAAAAAGTGAGAGAATGGAGAAAACGAACCTGGAAAGAGAGAAGGGGCAGTGTAGGAGAGAAAGCGAAAAGGGAGGGGAAAGCGGGAAGGGAAAAGAGGAAGAGGGTGAGAGGAGAAAGTAGAGGGAAAAAGAGGGAAGGGAATTCGCATCTTGTTTGATTGCGAGGGAGCATTACAGAATACAGAGTGTGCGATCCAAAATGGAAAAGAATTTTGAGGTGGAGAAGCCAAATTGGCAATGAGATGCTCACCATCTAGCGTTTAAAATCCCAATCGCCTCCTTTTGTTTGGGAATATTTGAGGTTTAGATGGCCAGGATCATTGATTATAATTATTTATTTATATTTATTCCTGTTTGGATGGGGAATCAATAATCCAAGGATTTACATTACTAATATTTCCAGCACTGCTTTGTTTGGCTTAGACGTTGGGACTCGCGGTGGTGATTGGAGAGGGGAAGATATTTGGGAAAATCACAATGAGGTCCCTCATAAGGCATTTAATCACAACCAGGTCCCAAACAATCACCAAATTACATTGAAGTCCCAAGGGACCTTGGTGTAATTAAATGGGAGTTGTCAATACCAGTCGTGTGAGTTGTCAGTGCACACAACACAGCTGGTATTGACAATTATTAAATTGACAACTAACTGAGCTGCGATTGACAACTCTTTTTGTGTGCATTGACAACTCACACGACTGGCATTGACAACATTGAATTGACAACTCATTAACAACTATTTTAGGCATAGTAACAACTCAATGGGCTGGTATTGACAACTCAATTTAATTACACCTAGGTCCCTTGGGACTTCAATGTAATTTGATGATTTTTTGGGACCTGGTTGTGATTAAATGCCTTATGTGGGACCTCATTGTGATTTTCCCAAGATATTTGCCACGTGGCAATAGATATAGGAGGCTCCCTCTGTTTTCTGCTTATTTATGAGGGTCAAAGAAGAAGAGTGGACCAGAGTGTTCAGCATAATTTGCTGGACACTGTGGACCTCCAGATGTCAGTTCATTTTTGAAGGATTGGAGACGTCAACCAGGGAGCTTAACCACAAATGTACATATCATATCATGGAATGTACGGTGGACAAGACTTTCCACCACAAACTCTTTCATGTGGGAGACACAAAAGAAACTTGTTGGACACCACCACCTAAAGGATACGTTAGAATCGATGTTGCCGGATCTGTTTGGGCTCATCAACAAGCCGCTTGTGGAGGAGTTATGAGGAACGAGAATGGGGAATGGCTCATGGGATTTCAAAAATCATTAGGGTTATGCTCAGTCACGGAAGCAGAACTATTGGCGATACAAGAAGGAATCAGAGTGGGTACGAGTCAAGGTTATAGAAAGTTAATCATATGCTCAGATTCGCTGGATGCTCTTAACCTTCTCATACACCAGTGTACACGGGATCATCCGCTATATAGCGTGGTGATGGATACTAAGGAAAGAATCATCCATGAAGGGGAGATCAAAGTGAAACAGGTGCGTAGGGAACTTATCCGATGTGCTGATCAGTTGGCGAGAACGGGACACCAAGGTAATCCTGAGACCGTGTTGTTTCCAAGGGTGCCAGAGAGCTGTCAACACTGGTATCACGAAGATCTGCAGTGCTGTGCGGGCTTAAACTAGGAACATGTCCTAGTGTTATTTTTCTGTAGATGTTTCAAGCGTAAGCTTGCCACTGGGTTAAAAAAAAACAGATATCCTCACCTCACATTTCCCATTTTGCGATGTCTTTCGCCTTTTGCGCAGTGTCACCAATGTTGATTTTTAAAAAATACTATTTGTTCCGTCACCTAATTAATTTTTTTATAGAAAAAATTATTAAAACAAAATGAAGAATTTAATCAAAATATTTTGTGTAATAGTATATTATAGATTAGTTTATAAGTCAAATAAATCATTTTAGAGAAAAATTCATGTAATTTAATTCGTACATAATTTATTTAGCTTTCTTAAAATTTTCTAAAAGAAGTCAACTAAATTCTATATTTAGGAATAGAGAGAGTAAATTTTTATTTTTGACTTATAAAAGTATTTATATAGACAAGTTTTTTCCCATTAACATGGTCTCATTTGGTTCTTCCCAAAAATTATTTTTTAAATTCCATTTTGGAAAATAAAAAAAAAATGTTGCTTGAATCTCAAAATTTTAGAGAGGTGACGTACGAGTTGTCGATATCATTATTCATTTAGTCAGAATAGTTTAGTGAGGTTCTTCACCCCCTCTTCAATAAGTTTATGGATCACTTATTTGGAAAATTGGAATGGAATTAAGGCCTACATGTGCTGTACGTAACCTTCTTTGCTAATTAATCTTTAGAATATACCACTCTATTCTTTACTATAAATTTAACTACTAAAAAAATTTTATTTTTAAATATAAGTCCACTTAGAGGTTACTAACACTTGTTTCCAATTTTTATCTTATTTAATTCTTATGAAAAAGAGAGAAGGAGGAGAGAGATGTGAGGATAATTTGTAAATGTTGAGAGAGAAAAATTTTGAATGAGGATATTTTTGAAAAAGTTTATCAATATAAAACATATTTAATAATCTAATAATATTTTTTTGATATATAAGAATTAGTTAAATGGGTTTATAATAAGGAATAGAGTGGTATATACACACACTTGTATATTACTCTATCGTGCTGCTTAATCTTCTCTACTGATGTTTAGAATATATATATATATATATAGATATACGTACTTGTATGTTGCTACTCTATCGTGCTTCTTAATCTTATCTGCTAATCTTTAGAATATATATTTATATATATGTATGTATATACACAAACACATACTTGTATGTTACTCTATCGTGCTGCTTCTTTTCTTTTTGTTTTTCCTTTTGGCAAACGATGGAGACTGGAGAGTAATAGTAGTAATTCAAGTTTTACAGGATTTTTATGGCTTCGGTAGAATTACAGTATGTACTATAGAGATTGCATAACAAAACAATGCAAACGTTCAAACTCCAAAGTGTACCAAATCCCAATAAAAAGACACACCCAGAGGGCACCACAGTCCACAGTTGGGAGACGTGCTTTCGGCCGTGGGTAATTGTGTATTGCCAAAGTCGGCACCCATTACTATTCATCTCTACGCGCTCCTCACCCACGTGACTTTCACAATCTCCCTAACTATTCACTCTTCTAGTTTCTAGTTTCTACTATCATCTTTCTTCTCTGTTTCAAATACTACATCAGTTTCACTTCAGTTCTATCTTCCCAAATGCCTTCAAATCTAAAAACAGCACAAGTGTGGTACTTTCGAACCAAATAGTGGCAAATACTACTAGTATTTCCTTCTCTGTGACAATAAGTGAGGGAACTGCTATAGCAGCAATCATCAAAATTATTAATCTAGATTATCCATCAATCTCTAAACATCAAAACGGATGCTACAAGAAGAAATCACAAGAGAGAACCCGGACTGCTTTGGAATATCACCACCAAAAAAAAAAAAGAAATGCATATTGCGATGATACGGCTAGTTTAAGCAATAAATACGACAGTCATCAACTCTAAATTAAACTAGCTTTTAACGGAGACAGATAGAGGGAGTAAGGATGGCATCTAAAACAACCAATCAGTGAAATGAAGTCATACGATGAATTAATCAACGACTATAACGTGACAAATAAAGATAATATCAGAAGAGTAGTTAGCATTCCTTCAAGCACAAACCACCAAGAATACTTTTCTTCATCTGCATACAGGGAAAAAAAATAAGGCTAATCAAGTAATTAATCATGATGGTTAACTAACGTTTTAACTGCTCTTTCTGGGCTTGCCTTTACGCCTAGCTTTTCTTGATCTGGAAGGCTCTCCTTCATGCGTGGAGATTCCATCTTCCTTGATAGTCCATGTAGTACATGCTGATGAATCGATTTGTGCGAATTCACGCCCTTCTAATTCCTCGCTGCTTTTATTTTTCTCTAATGCCTTCTCCAAACTTTCTTCTGTAGCAGCCAGTTGCTCTTTTTTTTCAACTATCTTACGAGGCCTACCTCTTTTTCGAAGAATCTGAGGTTGAGACTGGTTTTGTCCTCTCTCATCTCCCATTGGTGAAGCTTCACCAATCCCCACCTCAAGTTCTTCGATATTTTGCTCCTTTTTCTTGCCCATAAATCCTTCTCCAATCCAATCGATGCAGTACAGATATGTTGCTTCAATGAAACAGACTATCTCCTTCTCAATGTTATCAGAGCAGGTGGACCAAAATCTTTGAACAGAAAAGTGGACTAGAAAATAAGCCCCTAGCTTCTCAACCCAATATATGCCTCTTTAAAATCTAACTTCTGATTCTCTTCATTCCATTTATGGTTATGGAGACACCTTCTTTTCCAACCGTGACTGCAAGAAAAAGAGGGTGTACGTGGCTAGCAAGAGAGAAAAGGAACAGATAGGAATGATTGATAGCAGATGGTATGGTTTGAGAAGAGACACTTTGTATTCAACAGAAAGGCATAGAGAAAGAGGACATGAAAAGAACGGGACACAAGTAACCATGGTTAATGGTTTGCCGGTAATAAACTAAATTATAAATTTGTCCCAAAAATTTTTATTAGAAACAATTGCGTTAGAAGTATTGAAATGAAATAATGCTACCTTTATTATTTTAAATATTATCAATTAAATCAATATTTTAATGGCCAACATCAATTTTTAACTGGCGTGACTAAATTACTACATTTTCAAATTTTTGGGGCGACATTAAAATGGATTAAGGTGCAAATTTGTTACGTAACTTTTGGTTGAAGAGCTATTTTACTCTGAAAGATATTTTGAATTCAAAATTGTCTTGAAAACTTTGAAACATACTGATTTTGTCTATTACCCATTAGAATATCAATATTAACTGTTAAAAATTGAAATTAACTGTTAAACCTTTTGGTTAAAGGCCAATCCTTGCATTTTAAAACTTACAAGGCAATTATACAAAAAAAAAAAAAAAAAGATAAAATAGCTCATAAACTAATCCTAAACAAATTTACAGCTTAACCTTAAAATAAACTTTTGAAATAATACTGTTAGGATGAAAACTTTTGTACAAATTTACTATGGAATATTTTAGAGATATTTGTCAAGGACTGAAGGTGAAGTGGTGAGTGTCGTGAAACTGTGAGTGTTATACAGTCTGATCACCACTGGTTTCTTGTCTCTCTCGTCAGTATTCGTATAATTTATGGGTCACTGAATTTTTTCTGCTATTGCTTCTATTAAATTGACCGTCGCTTCTGTAATTTATAATCACCCATGGAATCTGCTGTTGCAGTTTACGAAGAACCCCTTTTGTGTTCCCTTTAGGAATTCCATTATTGGGTGAAATAGGGTACGGCATACAATTATACAAAGTTACAAACAGTATCGTTTTTTTCCCTCTTATTTTTGAGTTGGCCAAAAGTAGGACATGTGATGTGATGCAGGACAAGTTGATGATATGTAAAGGCGTACGTCTTTATTACTTCCTCCGGTTCTAAATATATAAGATCACTTTGACTTTTTTTTGTGGAAGTTAAGGAAGTAAATTATACTACTAAATTATAATATATGTCACATGAAATTAGATTATAGGTTAGTTTATAAGTAGAATAAATTAGTTTTGAAGAAAAACTATTTTTTTTGGGATTGAAACTACTTTTCTTTTGGATTAAAAAAAAAGTCAAAAAAGTCGAAATGATCTTATAATTAGGACCGGAGGAGTATATTGTATCGCGACCAATTTGTGTAAAGATTTTATACTCCTTAATAAGATCTAAAATGGAAAGCCATGACCATGATTTGTGCTTGATTAGACCCTATGGGTGGGAGCCAGTATCTTTTGTGGAGATTAGATGACACATGACGTTTGGGATGTGAAATATATTGAGAGATTATTTGTGAAATGGGATACTTACGCGCTTACGCTATTTGAATAATAAAAATCCATTTTTTCCTGTTTTATTTCCCAACGAGAACCCCGTTTAAAATAATGTTTAGTTGGCGTTTATTTGGGATTATTTTTTATTTATCCATATGTAGTTGGTGCTACTCACAACCAACTAATCAGATTTGTGGGAATGTAGACCCACAATGGGGATCCCGTTACCTCCAAGTAATTATTACAGCTCCATACTCACAGCTTAAACTCAATACCACCGATTAAATTGGAACAACCCACAGCCAGTAGATCCAAACGCTTGGTGCTTGTTTATTTGGGCTTTAATCCTTCAACTTTTAAGCAAGATAGTTTGGTTATTTTGAAGGTAAAATGGTACAAGTTTTTAATAACTCATAGGTACCGATATTTTGAACAAAATAAAACTAGAGGTATCAAAGCCCTTTAGTTAAAATTTCAAGGACCAAAACAAAAATTGAAATAAATTTGAAAGACCAAAGATTGTAGCGAGAGATTAAGGTTTATTTCAATATAGTTTAGCATCATTTTAAAAAAAAAAAAAAACAAATAGTGCCTAAAACAGTAAAACTCTGCGTGAACAATTAACAATTACTACTCCTTCATTTACCGCGTTGTTGATGAAGAAATGATAAATAAGGTTATCCAAGGACGTTGTTGTTTCTAGTGTAAGGGGCTAAGGTCTTACAATATGACAAACCAATATTTGAATACACTCCTCAAGACAGGTGCTTATGCTTAGAACGTCCGGACATACTTGGTCGTAGTAAGTTAATTCAATGACTGAAAATCTGCCACTGGATTAATATATTGTTCTCTGTGAAGGTTTAAATCTGCAAAGGTGTACTGTGTCTGTGGGCATATCTGACCAATTGGTTTGCAAGTAGTATCTCTCAACGGCGTGACAAAACGAAGTCTCTTTGCTATTTATAAGCACCGATCTGATAATGCGAATCTCATCCCCCATATGTAAGATACAGGCCTAATTAAAGGTTGCACTCTGTTTATGGCTAAATTTTATCATAGTAACGAATTCTGTGGCTAGATTGCTTTGCTGTGACTTGGCTTTTGCCACATTTCTAGACGGCAGGGCCTTGTCCCTCTTATCATTTTTTCTTCATAGGTAACTGAATACCAAATTCAAACTGGAAAATGAATATAATTACAGCAAGAGGTAGTTGTAAATAAAAGGGTATCATATGCAGGAAATGTGGTGAACTTCACGGTTTAATGCTGGTGTTAACAAGGTAAGGTAAGTAATTGATACTAGAAGTGGGGTTGGCCGTTGGTGCGCCCATATCAAGTAACCACTTGTAACTTTAAAGGCTGCAGAGAACTATTTAGGGCATGTTTGGTTTGTCTTTTTTGGGCCCAGAAGACCTTCTGCACCGGAGAAGCAATTTTTCTTCCAATAGTTTTGTTTGGGTTAATTTCTGGTGGAGAAGGACTTTTGGCTGAGAATGATTTTTTCACCTGAAAAGCCAAAAGCAAAATGAAGTTGCTTTTTCAGCTGAAAAAGGACTTCTTGGAGAGAGAAAGAGGAAGAATAATGGGCCCCACACCTTTTATTGTGTGTTATTTAATAAAAGTGGGTAGGAAAATTAGACTATTAGACCCCTAAAATTTCCTTTTTATCTCCAAAACTTTACCATAATAATCTCTAATTATTTTCTCCCACAATATCTTCCTTTGAGCTAAAAATATAATTTTTTAAAAATTATTTTTCTTAAAATAAGGGAGAAACTAAGCCTTTAAAATCCTTCAAAAACCCAAATTTCACTTTTTCTTTATAAACTATAAGAATATATGCATATTATATATGTATTATTTAATAACAATAATTCCCTTTTTAGTAATTTTTCATTTAAACTTACTTTTCAAAATAATCATCCAAACATGTTCTAAAAGTCATATTGAAAAAAAGTCACTTCTAACATTACTAATCCAAACATAAATCACTTCTACAATCTAACTTTTTTCCAAAAGACCTTCTGAAAAAGACCTTCTGAAAAAGTTCTTCTGAAAAAAAGCCAATCCAAACACATCCTTAGTTGGGAAAACTATTTGTCCCTCTAGTTCAAAGGCAGCAAACAACGGATCGGAAGTTAACTTGAACTTCTTTTAGATTATACTCCCTCCGTCCCTTATTATAAGAGCCAAATAGGTAAAATCACACAAATTAAGGAAATAGTTGAGAGAGATAAATATGTCTGAAATAATTTTGTTTTCTCAAATTTGCCCTTATTTATGTCAGAGAGAGACATGTGATAATAGTGTTATAAATGAGTATGAAATAGAATGTGAATAGAGAGAATAATGATGGGTAAAATGAGAAAAAGTTTATTAAATGCTTTGATAAATTGTGACAGGCTCTTATAGAAATGGACAAAAACATTCAAATTTTTTGCTCTTATATATAGGGACGGAGGGAGTAGTTAATTTTTTCCACAAATCAGTTTCTTTGCTATCATGTTTTATATAAGGACATCATTAAAGCGGTGTACAAGTTTAAAGGTAAACACATGGTCATATTTTTGAGATCAGATGACGCACCAGACGATTGTGTGATTGTGAAGATCAATTTTTTTTTTTTTTTTGGGACGAAGCGATTGTGAAGATTGCACGCAGCATGCTTCATGGACAAGAAAATAAACAGTGAAGTATTTTGGAAACGAAGGGCATACTTGAAAGAAATTCTTTCTGCTCAACTATAGCTATGCTTTCGAGAAATTAAGCTCAGTTGCAAGTTTATATGGGAAAAGGATCAGGACTCAGTTAAGTGACCAGCTTAACTGAAGATGTTTCCTAACCTGAGTGTGGTAAATTCTCAATTAGTGTGGTTGATACAGTGATATTGCAATGTTTAATTGTTTATACGTAACTAAGGGAGGGCATGGCAGGTACCTCTCTCTGGGACAGACTGTCTCAAATATGCCCATTACCATTGGCCTTCTCATCAGATCCCCAAAAGGCAGCAGTTTTCAGATCATCCTGGGACATCAGTCTGCCGAACTCCTCATGATTATAGTTCAACATGGCTTTTCCTCCAAATACTGTGGGAAGATTCTCCTCATCAAAGTATGACTTCATGATCTCCACACTATCTTTGTTCTTGGGATAGACGAACTTCACCTTCTGAAATGTCTTGGGATCCAGGAAATACTTGACAATCTGCATTTACTTAAGTATAATAAGGACACCTTACGGAAGTCTCGACTCTAATGACCAGCAGGGCAGGAAAATACTCTAGTATTCTGTGTGTTGTATTTAAAAAGTGAAAGCAGTGAGTTTAGAGATTAAACCTTCCAGAAAGCTTCAAAAATTCGAGGGGGATTGTAAAGAAAAGCTACGGCAAGCCTCTCAGGATAATGGTTCTGTAAAATGTTGATGGTCTCTCTAGCGGATTTGATGGGCACGCTGTTACTGAACGACCAGCCAGTGAAGTCTATGAGCCAAGCCATTTGTCCCTGACCTTGTGGAAGGTCAAGAGTAGCATTTTCCAAAATATACACCAGATGCCGCATCTGATTATCAATTGACGAAGTGTTCTGCAACAAACAAGCCAGTGAGTCAAAATTTTCCATTTCAATACTCATTTTAAGGCTCAAGATACTGATTCAACTAAATTACCTGCATTCCAGGTCTTAATATAAGAACTCTTCTTCCTTCACGGTCATGAAAACTTGCTTTGTACAACTTCCCTGTCTCCCCTTCCATTGCAACCTCGTTCTGCGAAATGAGAATGAGCATTTAATTTCAGACTAATTAACAAACCAGATATAAAGAAAGATAAATTCACAAGCCTTACCCAGCGGATTTCCTCAGGCTTATAGGTTGATCTCCACTTGAGAGTCTCCTCCAACATCTTCTTGGACTTGTCCACATTCCAATTACGAGCTTCCAAATATCTCTTCAAACAATCATCAGTGCAGTACTTCAAGCTGCGTCCAGATAAGGGTTCAATTGCAGCCCTGAGCTCTTTAATCTGGCAATGCAATATTAAGTATTAAAATTATAATTACATTATGCTGCAAGCTTTCATTCTGGCTTGGCGAGACGAGAAACCCCAAAAAAATTGGAAACAGGTTCTACCCCAATTTCTAGGTCTCATCGTCCTCAAAAAGACATTTTAATTAAACTTGTTGAATGAGGTTGATTAATATCATATCACCAGACAAAGTCAAACCTCGATGACAAAGTGAACACTGCGAAGTATGTAAATTACTATATCAGGATCTGTTACCTTCGATTCAGTATAAAGCTCATCGATTTCCTGGTCCTGTTGAGAATTATTTCTGCGATGGAACATGGTAGCCGAAAATTCCAGTACCGGAAGACTTCACAGTCGAGAACTAGAAAAACTAGTGCAGTTTTGCACAACTAATTTCTATTGCTCAGATGACAAAAAAATAACAGAATTAGGTAAATGAAAGAAACCATAAACAGATATTAGACCGCAAAAAAAGCATTCAGAAATTGATCGCGAATTCAAGAGATGTACTAAGTAGAACAGATCTGTAGAAACAAAGAGGAGGCAAATGGATCGATTTCATATCATGGACATGAAATCACAAACAGATTTTGGCAAATAAGGAAATCTGGAAAAGCATAGAAACAGAGAGAATTGGAAAATGAAACAACCTAAGGAGTGGGGAAGAGGAACGCAGCTTCTCGTTCTTCCGACTGTGCAACACCTTTTATGAGTGTGAGCGAGCCACTTTTTTCAAAAAAAGAGGCAATTATAAATTTATAATTAATTAATCATTGCTGTTACTCCAGAAAAAATGTGAATACTGTGGTTTTTAGTAATTTAAAAACACATATATAACTGTTACAAAACAATTATTAACTCTATTTTACAATTATAAATTCTCCAATCACGTGTGTCCATATGTCCTATTTTTGCAATATTGTTGTTGAATTATAAATCTAAGTAAAATAAATATGACATTTGATTTTATGTGATTGGAGAAGATGATGTAATAACTATAAGAACTTAATTAATATAAGTATTGTTATTCAAGAAATATAATAATTTTATTTTATGTCGTGATTAAAATTTCATCTACTTTAATAATTTTTTATTTAAAATACCTTAATAAAAATAATATCAGTATCTTATTTTAGAAAATGGTACACATAACAGATTAAAATAGGAAAAATGTAAAAGGATTACGCTCTACTTAGTGCCCATTTGGTTCACGCTTGTATGTAAAATAATAATCTTTATTATATTGCATTACATTTAAAAAGAATGAAACAAAAAGAGAAAATTAAGAGATAATAACAAGAGTGTGTGTATGTAAAGAGGAATTCTTAATCAAATCCGGTGCATTTGTAGTTTTACAAATTGCAAGTAAACACATCGACTCTAACGTGGAATTTTAATCTGAATCGGCACCCTAAAAAATAAACTAGCTCATAAATAAATTAAATCTCACGTTTTCAATATTAATTTATTTTACAAGTTGAAAAAAATATTATTAATGAGGTAGTTGACTTTTTAAGGTGTCAGTCAGATTAAAACTTTCACATCAAATCTAATACGTTTACTTGTGATTGGTCATACAACAAATGACTTGGATCACCGTTTTCACCTAAGAATCACTCCTATATAAAATAAAAGAATTCAATAATTTATAATTAGGCATTTTGAACTAATTAATAATTTATTGAAAGTGCAAATCTAAATTTGTATTTGTGCATTTCATATAGATTTTAAATGATATCTTCCCATAATAAATAAAATAACCTAATTTAAGAATTCGGCAAAGAATATATTTTCTTTGAAAAAAGGGTGCTTGGTTGGTGATTTAAACTTTAAGGAAAGCATGAGAGATCAACAAGCAGTTACTTGAACTGGTAAGTGGGTTTGACTCCTGTAACGATAATAACATGTGTTCGAAGTCGGGAAGCCCTCTTGTTGGGGGAAATGACAACCCTACTTATGTAAGCAGTACACTTACCCCTTAAATCTGAATTAGTCAATTGTCAATAGACACTGAATTTACAGTGTTTTAGGGCGGGGGGAGATGCCGTTACAGCTTAGTGGATGAGGAAACTCCTAGAGAAGTGCAGCCAACTACCAAGACGGCTCAACCATGGTTACAAGAACCGGACCGAGCCGGACGGTCCGACCGGTCGGACCGTCGACGGCTCCATAGATCGGTCCGGATTTTATGGTCTAGCCATTTATCGTATTAAGTCGGATCGAGTCGTTTCCAGCCGGACATTGGACCGAGAACCGGAGTTAAACCGGGAACCGGAGCAATTTTATAAAAACGGCGGTCTAATCTGAAACAAAAGAAATATGAAAAAAAAATAAAATCAAGCCCAAAAAAACTCAAAAAAAACCCAAATTTTTAAAAAAGAAACTCAAATTATATCCCCAAATTCATTAGCTTCATATCTTTCTCCCAAATTAAAAACCCCAACGGCCATTTGAAAATCTTAAGGCTGTGAAATTTGATCTCCAAAACTCCAACCAATTGGTGAACATAGTTTCTCCCACCATTCCTCTATTGTTGATGTTTAACATCTCTTCCAAACTTTTATTCTATATTAAGCACTTGTTGTCTTTCTACATTTTACATTTCTTTTGGAATTTTTATCAGTTGCATATTTTATCTCTTACCTTTTGCATAACAGAAATTGCTCGTGTTCCTAACTTCCTAGTTCTTCCATCTCAATAAAAATTTATGCAACTGTGATGCTCAAATGGTCCTATACGCCTTATTTGTTTTGCTTAGCTAAAGAAAAAAATGATTTGTTTTCTAAGTCTCTACTCTCTAATGGCTATATATTTATTGGTCAATGATCTTTCATTAAAAATTAAGAGGTGAAGGGATCATAATTTGTTTATATGTAATTTACATTTAAAAGTCATATTTTTTCCTTAATTATTACGTCATCGGTCTGACCGATCCGACCATGCGAACCGTGACCCGATACCCTCTCCAGCTCACCTTCCGGTCCGGTTTTTACAACATTAGCCCCAACCGTAGATATTTCCCATGGCAACGTACAAAATTCTTTGACATTTTATTTTAGATGTTTAAACCCTTTTAAATAAATTTGAAATATTACATCTTGAAGAAAAACTAGGGAGAAGAAAGATTTTAGAAATGGGCTTTATTATCTGTTACTCGTGATTTTTTTTTAATATAGTAGTCTATAAATTCATAGATTAACGTGCGTTTTATGTATTGTATAAAATCTAAAAGAAAAGATTGTACTAAAGGATTTTACATTTTACTATAATGATTTATTTTATATTTAACTCAGTATATTGCTTTAGATCCAATTAAAATCCCATCGTACTTGTTTACGTTGTAAAATAAGTTTAGGTGGGGGCTAAGGGGCAAGAGCCTTACAAAAGCCACAAGAAATTTCATGAATAATAGAGTATTTATAAAATACTTGTAATTCAATGAAAAATGGCATAGTAAAGTTTATTAGTTATTGTGTGAAGTAAAGAGGAAGCCACATTTTTTCTTAGGTGCCAGTAACTAAACGGAAAAAAATCCTATTCTTTTCCACTCTTTTACCTTTCTTAAATCTTCTAACCATTGGATGACCATAACTAGTATGAAAAAGACAATGTAATGGGAAGAAAAGAGAAAATCCTCTCCCACCAGTAGCTTCGACATTGAATATGCCAATTTAACTCTATTGATAGAATGATAGGTGTTCTTAGCAGTGTTATTTTGTTATGGATCATAGGGGTTTTTATTTTATCTCTTATATGTGTGTATATATATAATCAAAGATCAAATATCGGTCGACCAAAAAAAAAAGAATCAAATATCTATTCTCAAACAATAAAAACCTTATAATTTAATGGTATGACATCTCTTTAGAAAGAAAGTACTAAGTTTTATGCTAGTTTTCAAAATAATGTTTTTAACATAAGTGCCCAAAATAAATCAACAAATTAATATGTTGAATTCATCAGGTTGTGACCAAAAAACCCGTAAATTATTATTGACCCGGTTTGTCCATTAGAGAGGTGCAAGTTTTTTCATTCACATCCCATCAAATTAATTAAGTTCAAAAATCGAACACAGAAGATTATATTTATTAGCCTAATATAATTTTAATATTTATATTTTGATCAAATTTTGGTTTTAATCTATATAGATTTAAATTGTTGGTGTTGATCCATACAATTTCAAAATAATTTAGTCTAAGTTTAATGACAGATTTTATGTACTTTTAATGTGTTTTGATATATATATATATATATATATATATATAAATAGATTTAAACAAAATTCTTATAAACTACTAATAGAGATCAAACCAACTACTCACTCCGATACTAATTATAAAAGCTAGTTGACTTTTTTGAAAAAATTAAGAATGAAAAATACATCATTATGAATTGTTTATATTTGTCTTTTTTCCTCAAAATTAAGTTATTTTACTTATAAATTATCATATAATCTAATTACATTTCACATATATTAAGATTTAGGGGTTTAATTTACTTCTTTAATGCTGAAAATCATTCAACAATTATGATAACCCAGACTTTATTTATTCCACAAGCACAACAACTGTTAACCAACAAAGACGTACGGCCATATATTTTAGCCATCAAGTGTCTGCGATATCATATCAGTACTTTTATTAAAAAAATCCCAAATGTGATCGTCCCAATTAATTAAGGGCGTCATCACTCATCCGTTTTTTTTTTTTCTTGAAAGGGCGTCATCTAGATTTACACGGAGTTTGACAGGGTAATATATATATAAACTGTAAATTTTAATTAATGGCTGGAAAAATAAAATAAAAATAACACAAGAAAGGGTAACAGAACCGTTAAAAAAAGAAATAAAATAAGACTAAAATTTAAGGAAACTTCCATTTTCATTCAGTTTCAGTTGGTTTTTTTTATGTTATGGAGGATTATATTTAGTCAGTTAAACCAACACATAGTTGGTTTAGTATTATAAAGTTAGGCTAGATATCTTTAGATATCGAGTTCAAGTTTTAGATAAGACATTTATGTTGGGAGGTGAAGTTATGAATCTCAAAATTATTAGAGTAATCGGTTGCTCAAATACCTAATAATACAATAATTGTCCATAAATATTTGAAAAAAGGGTTGAATCAGCCGAATCGCCACCACACTCACTACTCACTTAGTTATCTATGTACACTCACTTAGGTGGTAAATCCATTTCCGATCTTAATGGACAACAAACATCCCCAAAACTGAATTGGTTTCGACGTTATCTATGCACCACCAAATGAAAATGCCTATGTGAGGTTTATCATGGTCATCGATGGTGGTGGTGATGAATCCGCCACTCACTAAGCTAGCACCTTTATGGTCTTATTGAAGTCGTTGTTTTTTTCTGCTGAAGTGCTGGGGCGCATGTTCCATGGTTGGTGGCTCATGGCTGGTGGTTATTTAACTAACATAAAAATGAATAAAATACTTGAAAGACGGAAAAATTTATTGAAATTCAATCCTTATGATTTAACTTTAAATATATTGGGATAATATTGACTAATTAAAATGTTTATTTATACATTTAAAATACAGGTATTGATTTTCACCTGGGTAAAAGATGTACGAAGTAAATTATACTGACCTAAAATCAAGACTGAGGTAAAATCATAAGAAACAAACAATTGATGTTCCATATAACGCATACCAAACATGTTTTTTACACAACTTCATTACACCTTCAATTGCACTTTCTCTAAAAGCCTCTTTCAGTCTGGCAAAAAAAAAAAAAAAGCCTCTTTCAGGATATAAACTGGAGTACAATTCTCTGGTTTAGTTAAAAAAGCATCTCATTATACGTGCGTGTATAAATTATTATTTGCTTAAAAGATCCTTTAGAAAATTTGATTTCTTTTAAGCATGCTCCCAAAAATTTGATGAATTGAGTTAGAGCTAGTTTTAACACTAAAAAGAATATTTGAAGGGGTCTCTGTTTTTTTTAAGAAAAAAAAATTTAGATTACAGTTTTGAAAAGTCTTAATATTTTGACGGATGACATTGTTAAACTTAAAAAATACGGGGTTACCTTCAAGAAAATATGAAGATACATGTAGAGAGAATAATAGCATTATATTCGGTGTTCAACAATATAAAGATGTTTACCAAGAAAAAAAAAGAGCAAAAAGAAGCTTCCAAGTCAATAAACCACACATTTTGGTGGACATCACGCGGCATTACTGGTCCACCCATTTGAATGGAGGGAATATGATTCCACGTGAACATCCACGCAAAGAAACAAAATGAATTTAATTTCCCTCATATAGTGGTCCCATTTTCCCCCTTGAGGTAGAAGAAAATGCACAATATATAGAATATTGTCACGTTTGGTTCCACGGGCTAATTCATTTGAATCATGAAGTTGGAATAGTAGTTACCAAACCTTGTGCTTCATAATCTCATGTTGAAGGGAGGGAGAAGAACACTGGATCTCCCATTTTCGCTATTAAACAAACCAATTCAAGTTATTATGGGCAAAATTTATTGTCTGGGTATAGCGACGAGGGATGGACACAATGATGAGTGGATCAAACCTGCACATGCCACGGCTAACCAAAAATGAACATAAATAAATAAAGGGATAATGTTCAATTTTATCCTAAAAGTTTTTTGTGAGTATTTGAAAGTATTTTTAGGATTAATTTTGCTCCAAAAATTTAAAAAATGTAACAATTTCACCCTTCTATCCCCCAAAATTAGTTTTGACTGTTAAGAGTTTTATTTGCTCACATGGTATGACACCTCATCCTCCCTCTATTTAACACATAAAGTTAACAAAATATAGCAATACCACGTGAACAAAATGAGATTTTTTTTTTAAGAAAATGAAGCTTTATTTTAACTAAAAATGATTAAGCCACGTATAACTTTTCAAATTAAAACAACTTAGTTTCATCATATTAATGGAGGTTTAATACACAAACCTCAATGGAGAGATTACAAGTCGAATTTGTTCACAAGAATGCAATGAGAATAACATGGCAACTATGTCGGCTATAGTTGAGTAACTAATCCTTGGATTCAAGACCACAGAACGGTCTCAAATTCCGACATTGATATACCATTCGAAACACCATGGAAGATCTGCCGATGTTGATGAAGTTGCCTTGCAATAAGACTAGCTAACAGCATTAGCCAGGAGCTAATCAGCATGTCCTGACATAATTGGTGGAATAAAAATAAATTGATTAATAAGTAGTAATCATAAGCTTGATGATAATTAAATTATCATCAGCTAAATAAAAAGGGGAAGAGGGAGAGAGAATAGGAGGAATTCAATATTCTTATTCAATTCAAAAAGCAACAATTAATAATCCTTAAAATAACGATAACAATTTAAATTTCAAACCAAAATCATAAATCAAGTCCAAACAAATCTAAATAAATCTAATTAATAATGATGAAATAAAATTAAAATAAGTATAATAAATAATAATAATTTAATAATGCATTCCCCTCGTGTCAGGAAAAAATTGAACATTCTTTCAAATTATAAACCAAGAAAAAAGAAGAATAAAAACTTAGAAAGCAATCCTAAATCAGAATATTCGTCACTAATTTAAAAAAAAAAAAGGTTTTGAACGGAAATCCTCTGAGTAAAACCGCCAAGTAGCAATAGCTCTTGTGTCAGCCTTAAATCTTCCAATTTCAATGCTTCAAGCTCTCAAAGGCTGTGGAAGGATATTTACACACATATTTGTGAACTTATTATCAGGACGAATAAGACAATTTCCTCAATTACATAGAGCTTTCACAAAATGACCGCAAAAAATATGATATAATACTTCGAACTTTAAGAGGGAAAAAAATTAATAAAGAAAACAAGAATAATCCTCCAATATGATACATGAAAAGAGCTCAGATAGGCCTCAAAAAAAGCAAAGGAAAAAAAGTGAGCAAGCGCTAGAAGTTAATCTGGCAGATAATTAGACAGAATTATAACAACAACAATAATAAGAAAAATAAAACTTCATGAAATAGATCGAGATACTGCTTCAAAATGTGGCTTTGAAGCAAATAGTGAACATTCTTCCTGGCATCCAGTTTATGTTATTAACCTTGTGCAAAAGATGACATAAAGAGATCCAAGAAAAGAGAGTGAACCGCATATATATATCTTTCATATCTTCCAATAAATGAAGTATAACCGAATAGTAATCACGTAATGAAAAACGAGTCACTTATTAGTGGGAGATAATTGAACGAAATTGCTCAGCAGCATGAATGAATGAATGATTCGTGCATCCAATTACGATGTTAATGCCGTAGTAGCGCAAGATCAAGTTAAGGCGTACGAACCTAACGAACGATTAGTTGGTGAAATTCGATCCGCATTGTTTCATGTTTTCGCCACGTTTAACAGAGTCGCTGGATAATTAAGAGACGTGCGAAGAAGAAGAAGAAGAAGAAGAGAGAGAGAGAGAGAGAGAGAGAGAGCACACGCACGCAGGAAGGGGGTTAGGGAGAGCTTACCGGCCAAAAAAAAAAAAGAAGAAGAAAAAGAAAGAAAGCCGATGGCATCTCCCTGTTCCCCCCCTCCAAACACAGAAAACAGAGATTTTATTGAGGGTTGTTTGGCCTGCCATGCAAGCGCACCCATCATGGCAAAGGCCTACTACAAGATTTCCGTGCATTCGATCACAAACTGTTTAATTTGTTAATTCACGCATTCTAACAGATACCTAACTTCTCTCCCTCTGATTCTCAATTTCTTTCATACGCAAGATTCCGGTGCATTCATCACTCTGTTCTTCTACAAACTAGAATCCAGGAAGCGGAACATCTCAGCCTTCAAGATCCGATTACCTATAACAGAATTATCTTATCATATTTCCTTCAGGTGATCCATTACAAAAGAAAAAAATGATAATAAATAACAAACTACAACGAACTCTGAAATTAGAAAGGGATCGAGATTTGAAATACCTTCCATGATTCGTGACTAGCGGTCTTAGATCGAACGCCGCCAGCCAGGGATCAAGATTTAAAAGCAAAAACGGAAGATGAATCACCTTCTTCATTGACGGCTTTACGTGCTCTCTTGATCTGAGGGGTTCTATTCTTTTATAGTCATAGCTGAGTAGGTTTGTTACGGAATAACAGAAATATCCGCCTCTACATACTTATTCTTCATTATCTTTAAGTTTTTAAATATTTTATTTGATGGTTGGATTATATTATATATTAATTTCCACAATTCAACCAACCAAATTAAATAAGCGTTATGTTAATCAATTGGAATTAAAATTATATCAATATCAACGCAATAATATCTATCTAATCTAATATATATGGAAGATACAATGGTGTATCGTCAATTTTTTTAGTACCACTACTATATATGTCCAGCCAGAGAATCCCGCGCAAATATTTTGCACTGATTTCGCTATTCTCATGGAATTAAAAAATTTGGAATGTTAGTTAGGATTATTTATAAATTTATAAATATAGTAAGGGTCGAATATCGAGTTTATGTGCATGCTACGCCGAGCAATTTACGTCAACATTCAAAAGTAGTTCAGTTTAATTTGATATAAAAGATATTAGGACGAGAGAAAAAATAACGGACATTAATTAGAAAATAAGAATTTAGTCCAATGCTAGTCAAATAATCAAGTTAATACTCCATCATATCCTAATTATAAAAGCTAATTGACTTTTTTTTTGGAAAACTTAAGGATACAAAATACACCACTTTAAATGGTTTATAGTTATCTTTTTTTTCTTCTCAAAACTGATTTATTTTACTTGTAAACTAATATAATCTAATTACATATAACATATATTAAAATTTAGTGGTATATTTTGTTTCATGATATCCCCAGACAAAAAATCAACTGACTTTTATAATTATGAATGAGAGTATCTTTAAAGCATGACTTCCTTTAAGATTAGTATGTGTGTTTATTATATTGTATATAAAAAGGAATTATATATAATAGATATTGTTATCAATATATGTATACGTTTAAAAACACATATGAAAAAATATTTAATATGATATTTATTAATTATGGTTGAATATAGTCCTACTTGCCCTATATGTTCACCCAAACCGTGCTAATTATTGGGCAAGGCTGCGCATCATCTAGCTCAACTCAAGTTATATAACATTTGTTTAAAATATATACTATTCATTATATATTATTTTATATAAAATGCATATTATTCAATATATTATTTTATTTAAAATATATTATTTTATTTTATATTGGACATGGATGGATATTAGGGTGCAAAATTGTCGCACATTAATTCTTGGAACTAAAAAATGTTCCTGTTATTATCCAATGCTTCGTTTTGCTTCCAAAAAAAATTCTGCACCACAGCCACAGCCACTTCCTTCACTTCACTCCATGATGAGATGACTGATAAAATTTTCCACATAAACCAACAAGTCATGGTGCTTTAAAACCACCAGACTAAAAAAACAACTTCCAATACTTGATATTCTGCTACATGAGCTGTAATCATTCTATTTACATTATCATTTGTTTTACAATCTACAAAAATTCAAGATCCAATCAAAAGGTCTATAAAGTGATGCATTAAACAAGTTAGAGATATAACTTAAAAAATATTTTGCAATTTCATCTTTTTCTTCTACACATTTACCTCCACCTATTGCAAACTTCAAAATTGCATTTCTCCTTCTTTTTACTGTTATTAGGTGAAAAAACTTTGAGTTCTTGTCTCGTGCACGTTTCCAAGATTCTCTTGATTGCTGCCATCAGGAAGCTTCTTCACGATCCTATGCCCTCTCAATCTTCCAATATTTTTATTGTCAGATTCCCCCCTCTGCATTTGGTCAATTGTTGTTTTACTTTCTCAATCAGTTTCTTATTATTCGGAAAGACTCTCCTGCTTCACTTCAACATTTTTCTGCAATTTTCCAACCTTTTTACAAATTTGTGTATTCTAACTTTAAACTCCTCTTCAACATCAAAGCTGCCACCATGTGTAATGCATATTTCTAACACATAAATAAAACATATTTCTAGCCCTTACCCTGCCTCCGAAGGGAGCAAAACTCCATATTAGTCGATTCTCTGAAGGGGGCTGGATACCGGGGGCATCACAACACTAAAAGAAAAAAAACATATTCTAAGGACGTGTTCAATCTTTTATTTTAAAAAAAAAAATCTGTTTTCAGTATTTTACAAAAATAAAAACATTGTTTGAGTTGGTATCTTGCATCTAACTGTTTTTAGAGCTATTCTCATTTTTTTTTTAAAAAAAAAAGGAAAGTGGAAACTTTTCATGAAAATTAGCAAATTCTATTGTTCTCGTTTATTGTTGAGTAACTAATCCTTTAATTTGTATATAAAATTCAAGGCCCCAAAACGGTCTCAATTACACAGGTATACCATTCATAACACCATGGGAGATCTGCCAATCTTGATGAAGTTACCCTGCAATAAGACTAGCTAGCAGCATTAGCCAGTAGAGCTAAATGAATAAAGTGAAGGTGAGGCAAACTGCTTATGCTTTTTAAAAAAGGTTGATCAACATGTCTGTATACGATAGTTACTGATAAGTTATATATTAGGCAAAAATCTAACATTTTTTCAAATAATATAAGCCAATAAAAAGAAGAACAAAAACTTAGAAAGCAATCCTAAATCAGAATGTTCGGCATTATAAAAAATTTTGAACGGGAAATCATCTGAGTAATAGTGCCAAGTAACAATAGCTCTTGAGTCAGCCTTTAATCTTCAACTTCAATGGCTATGTAAGGATAATATTTACACCCAGATATATAGGATAACAAGTTTGGATAGATCGATCAATTTGTGAAGTTATCATAAAGCTTGAACAAGACAATTTCCACAATTTTCTCAGTTACATATAGCTAGCACAAAGCATGATAAAATGACTACAAAAAATGATATAATACTTTAAACTTTAAGGGAAAAAACTTGAAGTAGCAGGAATAATGCTTCAATACATGAGTATCGCTCAAATAGGCCTTAAAAAAAGCAAAATAAATAAATAAATATAAGAAGAAGAAGAAAACAGTGAGCCGGCGCTGGAAGTTGGAACTGATATATAAGATTTGTGAACCTGCTCGCGTAACTTGAATATGAATGCAAATGATGGAAATGAGATCGATTTCAACTTCATCAATAGTTCACAGAGTTGGGCCCCCACTCACCCATCTATGTTTAATGTAGAAGATAATTAGGCAGAATCATAACAAAAATAATAAGAAAAATAAAGTCACCATTAGTAGACGAAATATCTGTACAAGTAGTATATTAGAGAACAATGGGAACAACTTGATGAATGATCGAGATGCATACTGCTTCAAAACGTGGCATTGAAGCAAATAGTTAACACTCTTCTTGACGTGCCATGCCATCAAGTTTAGCGTATGGAACTTGTGCGAAAGATGACATAAAAGAAAGCCAAGAAACGAGGGTAAACGGCATAGATGTTTCTTATTGAGCGAATGAAAAATAACTAAATACTAGTAGTAATTAATCACATAATAAAAAAAAGCGAGTCAGTTATTAGTGGGAGAAAATTGAACGAAATTGTTCATCCAGTGGTGTTAATGCCGTAGTAGTGCAAGGTCAAGTTGAGGCGGAGGAACGTAATGAACAATATAATTGGTTTGTGAAATTGGATCCGCATTGTTTCATGTTTTCACCACGATTAACAGAGTCGCTGGATAATTAAGAGACGTGCGAAGAAGAAGAAGAAGAAGAAGAGAGAGAGCACAGGCACAGAGGAAGGGGGATTGGGAGAGCTTACCGGCAAAAAAAGCAAAGAAGAAAAAAGAAAGAAAGCCGATGGCATCTCCTTTCTCCCCCATCCAAACACAGAAAACAGAGATTTTATTGAGGGTTGTTTGGCCTGCCATGCAAGCGCACCTGTCATGGCAAAGGCCTCCTACACCTGATTTTATAAACACTTTCTCGATCCACACATTTTAACAAATACCTACCTACGCTTCTCTCCCAATTCCTCCCTCTAATTGTCAATCTCATACACAAGATTCCTGCCTGAGTATTCATCACTCTGTTCTTCTGTGAAGCCTCTGAAGCGAACCACAACACAAGAAGCAGAACGTCTCAGCCTTCAAGATCCGATTACCTATAACAGAATTATCTTATCATGTTTTCTTCAGGTGATCCATCGCAAATGGAACAAAATAACAGATCAAATCAGAAACAGAAGAGATCAAGATTTGAAATACCTTCGATTGAAGGACGAGAGAACCTGCGCCGCCTCAGGATGAATCACCTTCTCCATCTACGTGCTCTCATGATGTGAGGGGGGATCCATTCTTTTTTATACTCATACGTCATACCTGAGTTTGGTTCGTTACGGAATAATAACAGAAATATCCTCTACATACTAATTCTTCGGGTATCTTTATTTTTTTAAAAAAATACTTCTTCTATTTGATGTTTCGATTACAGTTTATTAATTTCGACCAAACAATTAAGCATTATGTTATTTAATTTAAATTATATCAATATCAATGCAAAAATATCTCCCTAATAATGTAGATGGATAGATACGATACGGTGGTGTATCATCGTTAATTTGTATAGTACTCCGTACTACCACTATATATATGCCCAGCTAGAGAACCCCGCGCAAATATGTTGCGCGCGGAGTTTGCTATTTTACCGGACATTAGAAATTAGAAAATTTAGAATGTTAGTTAGGACTATATTGATATAATGGTCGAAGATTGAGTTTATTTATGCATGCTATACCGTGCAATTCACGTGAACTTTGAAAAGTTGAGTTCAATTGAATTTGATAAAAAGGATACTAGGACGAGAACAAATAAGTGAATAACAGATATTAATTAGAAAATAAGAATTTAATCCAATGCTAGTCAAATAAGTCAAAGTTTCAGGTTAATATCTGTAAAGCATGGCTTCCTATAGGATTAGTAAGTATTGTATATATAATAGACATTGTAGTCAATATATTTCTACGTTTAAAAATACACATGAGTAAATATGAAAAAAAAACTTGATATGGTATCTATTAGTCATGCTTTGCTTAATTTACTGTATTCTGAATTTATTTTATATAAACACAAATATAAGCAATTATCTAAAATATTTCAAAAATTACAAAGCTCATCCATTCAAAATAAGATAATCTAGGGCCATACAGAAACCAAACTTGATTGGGCTAAACCAAGGAAAGAAAACCCGAATCGGACCCGCCGGTTCGACCGTGAACCGGCCGCGGTCCGGGTGAGCTGGAAAAGCGGAGGCGCCATTGAACCGGCAAGGAGCGGGCCGACCCAGCCAACCCGGGGGTTCAATCGGGTTGAACCGGTCAAGACCGGCCAACCCGGGGGTTCAACCGGGTTGGTCCTTTTTTTATTATTATTATAATTCACCTAATTACTAACTTTCATTTAACTCAATTTTAGAAATTAGGAAACTATAATACTTTAAATACTATTTTACTTGCATATACTTAATATTTTATTATTGTTACTCTTAATATTTGTATTTTAGTCTGTAGATTGTAGAATAATATTTATTTTCACGTGTAATCAACTAATATTTTCTCTTTTTTCCTTTATAGAAACATTAAAATATTCATATTTGATGAATCATGCATACCTATCTATGTAACATTTACTCCCAACAACTGTAACATTTACCTCCAATTCTCAATTTTAACCACTAACAATAATATATTAAAACGTTTATAGTGCTAACTATGTTAGGAAAAAGAATCAACTTACTAAAATAACTAACATAGTTAGAAAAGATCTTTCCATAATATTTTTATATATTTCAACCTCAATTCCAATCTCTGTCATCACAATATAACTTCCTTCCCAGTACAATAACAGAGAATTTCATTATGCATGATTAAACTCCACACATCATTCTTAAAATACCATACCATAATAGGTATTATACAATAATTTTCCCCCAGAATAGGAACAAGGTTCAACGGAAGCATCATACAAAATATGATCCTAAATGTGGCAATACCTCCTGTCCTTCTGGTCCAGAGTATCTCACGATATCAGTGAGAAGTTCCCGGATCCGTCCCTTGACCTCCTACTTCGCTCCTAGGACCTGCAAAAGTGAGATCAACGGGGGTAGCCCCAAAACGCAACCACTGACTACTCATCTACGTGTGGTGTGTGCTAGCAAGGTGTCCAGTGGAATACATACATATATATCAATTCAGAAACATGCTCAAGTATTCACATATAATGCACGTCTTATTCCCAAAATCTCTTTTCATCGTTTATAATTGTGGAATAACCCATCACAATTCATCCTCAAGAATAGTATATATATCATTGATAATTACAGATAACCCAAACAAATCTTACTAGAAATGTTGGGAAAACATGTGGGATCAGTCGGGACCTTCCACCCACCCCTGATCACCACGGTACAGTTCACGAGGGACTCTCTACCCTCCCTGAATAGTACCACAGATTAGAAGGATCTCTGTCCTTTCTGAATCCGTAAGGGGCGATATCCCCTCTTTCGTCTTTCTCTCCTTTATTTCTCATAATATATCAATTAGTCCCTGTGGCGCAACAGGGTACCTCATCACGTGATGGCACAATTTCCAATTCACCGGTGTCACATACCCAAATAATTTCTCACATACAACACATAGATATGCAACACCACAATCAGGCACCAGGCCTTCCAGTATTTTCAGAATATACATATATATGAAATAGTTTCCAAAATCATATATATTTCAGTTCCAAATATTTCAAATCACAAATTTATGCCATTTCAAAATAATATTCCATAGGACATTATATTATGAAAAATAATAATATTTCAAGATCTCATTTTCATATCTCATCAATCATCAATTGAAAATCATATCTCAACTGTGATTCAAAATCTCATCTCCATATAACATCATAATTGTCGAATAATAATATTTCAAATTACTTACTAACACTACACACACACATAAACAAGCAGAAAGCGGTTACCTGATAGCTGGCACCAATCTCACAATAGTGCAGCTCCCCCGTGCTAATTTAGTGCAATTCAAGCACTACACAACCATATATACAACCACAATTAATTATTTATCCAACAATTTCACATGTTGGAAAATAAATTATTTACTACCCTTTCTTTGCCCTTATTTATTTTAAATTTCCAATTTAACATTTATTCTCCCTTTCTATCTCTAAAATTTATCTCTACTCCATTTATACATATATCCAAAATTATTTATCCTTCCAATAACTATTTATAAAAATTCAAGCCTAAATAAAATTAAACCTTACATCCCTAAATTATTTCTCAACCTCAAAAATCCATTCTTTAATCCACAATTTATTTTCCAAACCTTAATAAACATCTAGAAATTATTAATTTAATTATAGACACCTCAGATCATCAAAAGTCCTAATTTTCAATATATCTAACAACCCAATAAATTCCAATAATTAAGAAAAACCTCCCACAATGAAAAATATACTTCGAAAAACTTATAATCGAAGTCTAAGCTTCAATTTATTAATTTTAGGACTCCCAAAAATTACCAATTTAGACAAGGTCTAATTTTTCAAGTATAACAAATCGAAAAACTAATGACATAGAAAGGTAGAGGAGACTTACAGGATTCAAAAAATGTGCTTAGTTGGCCGAAAAGCCTACTATTCCTATACTAACAGACTCTAATAAGTCTAGTAATAGGAATATATATGGTGGAAGGAGAGAGCAAGAGAGAGAAACGAAAAGAGAGAGAGAGAGTACGTGAATGAAGAAGGAACGGTGGGTGTATATATATATTTGATGCACAGTAACTCAATAGTAATGAATAGTAACTCAATAGTAATAATAATAATATAATAATAATATAATAATATATATAAATAATGATTGAAGGGAGACAAGCAGAGAAAGAGAGTCACGGGAATTGAGGAGGGAAACAAGGCAGAATTTAGGGAGTGTTTTACGGAAGAGAAAAGAAAAAGTAGTGAATAGGAAAAAGATTAGGAAATAATGCACTACTCGGTCCTAAAATCCTCAAATAAGATATTTCTTTTGAACCAAAAATTTTCTTTTTACTTTCAAAATTTTCCCTATAATATCTTTTATTTATTTACTCCCACAATAACCTCTTTTGAGTCTAAAAATAATTTCCCCAAAAATTATTATCTTCCAAATAAGGGAAAAACTAGGCCTTTAAAATCCTCAAAAATACCTCAAAATCCTTCAAATATTCTCATAAACCATCTTTTCTCATTAATCAATTCCTATTTACCCCTATAAATCCTTAATTAATTTTTAGGATGTTACAATTCTCCCCACCTTTTTAAGAATTTTGTCCCCAAAATTCTGCTAACATATCCCCAAACAAGCAAACACAACATTTATAACGTATAAAATCACTCAATAAAGCGAACTTACCCTGGGAATAAGTAAGGGTATTCTCGTCACATACGCTCTTCAGTCTCCCAAGTAGCATCCCCTGGAGTCATACCTCTCCAGAACACCTTAACTAGCCTAATCGTCTTATTCCTTAGCTGCTTATCCTTAACATCTAAAATCTTTTCCGGCTCAGTTTTATATGTCAAGTTTTCTCTCAACTCGACCTCCTCAGGCTCAATCACATGCGAAGGGTCTGGATGATATTTCTTCAACTGAGAAACATGAAAAACATCATGAAGATTCGATAATTGAAGAGGCAATGCCACCCTATATGCCACTGATCCGACCCGTTCAATGATATCGAACGGACCCATAAACCGGGGAGTAAGCTTCTTAGCTCTAATGGACCTCCCAATACCCGTAGTCGGAGATACCCGAAGAAAAACATGATCCCCAACACTGAACTCTAACGATCTACGTCGTTTATCTGCATAGCTCTTCTGCCGACTATGGGCAGTCAATAGCCGCTGGCGAATCAACTTAATCTTCTCTGTCGTCTGATCCACAATATCTGGGCCAATAATAGCCCTCTCGCTAAGCTCCGTCCAACAAATTGGCGACCGGCACTTCCGACCATATAGAGCCTCATAAGGCGCCATCTGAATACTCGAATGATAGCTGTTGTTATAGGCAAATTCCGCCAATGGAAGATGTCTATCCCAACTGCCTGGTAGCTCCAAAGCGCACGCCCTGAGCATATCCTCCAAAGTCTGAATCGTCCTCTCAGTTTGACCATCGGTCTGAGGATGATACGCAGTACTAAACTTGAGCTTCGTACCCAAAGCCGTCTGTAAAGACCTCCAAAACTCAGAGGTGAATCGTGGATCTCGATCCGAAATAATACTCTCGGGAATCCCATGAAGCCTGACGATCTCGTCCACATACATCTGAGCTAATCTAGTCAAAGGATAATTAATCCTGATCGGAAGAAAATGAGCGGACTTAGTCAAACGGTCCACGATAACCCAAATCGAATCGTGACCAGACTGAGTCAACGGCAAGCCAACCACAAAATCCATCGAAATACTGTCCCACTTCCATTGAGGAACCTCAATACTCTGCAATAGGCCACCTGGCCGCTGATGTTCGATTTTCACCTTCTGACAGGTCAGACACTTTAAGACAAATTGAGTCACATCGGACTTCATCTTAGGCCACCAATAAACTCTTTTTAAATCATTATACATCTTAGAAACGCCAGGATGCATCACATAACTGCTCCTATGAGCCTCCTCAAGAATAGCCTTCTTGATATCTTCATTATCCGGAACACATACTCTTTTCCTAAATCTCAGAATACCTGAATTACCCAGATCATAATCTGGATAAACACCACTATCAAGCTTTTCCCGGATTTCCTTCAAATGACTATCCTGATCCTGAGCCACTCTTAAATCCTCGAAGAACCCAAACTGGCCAACAATTGCTCCCAAAAATGCAATTGACCTTTCTGCCCTAACATGAATGACACGACAATCACTAAGAGAAAACTGCTCTCCCACACTTAAGGAAGACATATGTACTGATTTCCGGCTAAGGGCATCAGCAACCACATTTGCCTTTCCCGGATGATACTTAATTTCAAACTTATAATCCTTAATTAGCTCCATCCAACGACGCTGCCTATTATTCAATTCCTTCTGATCCATAAGATATTTCAGACTCTTATGATCACTGAACACCTCAAACTGTGCCCCCATCAAATAATGTCGCCAGAGCTTCAAAGCAAAAACAACTGCTCCTAGCTCAAGATCATGAGTTGGGTAATTTTCCTCATGCGGTCTCAATTGCCTAGATGCATACGCAATAACCTTACCATTCTGCATCAAGACACAGCCCAAACCCATAAAAGATGCATCTGTATACAACTCATATGGCTGACATGGATCCGGCAATGTCAACACAGGTGCAGTTGTCAACCGGGTCTTAAGCTCCTGAAATGCCGACTCGCATCGATCAGTCCAGGTGAAAGGCCTATCCTTCTTGGTCAAATTAGTCAAAGGCCTCGCAATCTGCGAAAATCCTTGAATAAATCGACGATAGTACCCTGCTAATCCAACAAAACTCCTAACCTCCGTCACTGACTTAGGAGACTTCCATTGCAAAACCGCTTCAACTTTACTTGGATCAACCGCAACTCCCTCAGCAGATATTACATGCCCTAGAAACTTTACCTCCTTGAGCCAAAACTCACATTTAGAAAGTTTGGCATAAAGCTTATGATCTCTCAGAACTCGCAGGACGGAATACAAATGCTCCCGATGCTCTTCTTCACTCTTAGAATATATTAAAATGTCATCAATAAACACCACCACAAACTTATCCAAATACGGACGAAAAATTCTATTCATATAATCCATAAACACAGCAGGGGCATTGGTGAGCCCAAATGGCATCACCAGAAACTCATAATGGCCATATCTCGTCCTGAATGCAGTCTTAGGGACATCCTCTGCTCTAACTCTCAACTGATGATACCCGGACCGAAGATCAATCTTAGAGAAAACTGAAGCTCCTGCCAATTGATCCAACAAATCATCTATCCTAGGCAACGGATACTTATTCTTGATGGTCACTTTATTCAATTGCCGGTAATCGATACAGAGTCGCATGCTACCATCTTTCTTCTTTACAAACAAGACTGGGGAACCCCAAGGCGATCCGCTAGGCCGGATAAAACCTTTATCCAGGAGTTCTTCAAGCTGCTTCTTAAGCTCTACCAACTCCGACGGAGCCATCCTATATGGAGCCTTAGAGATTGGGCCCGTGCTCGGCTCTAACTCGATGGTAAACTCTACCTCTCTTTCGGGAGGGAGTCCACGCATATCATCGGAAAATACCTCTGGGAAATCTCTAACTACATCCACCTGATCAATAGAGATCTCGCCCTCCTCCTTAATGGAGAAGAAAACCATAAAGGCCTCACAGCCTTTTCTCACACATCTCTCTACACGTGTCGCAGATAGTAACATCGGCGCGCTAGATGACTCAGCATATGACACAATCTTATCCTTACAATGCAAGATTACATTATTTTCCTCTAACCAATCCATACCAATAATCACATCAATTCCCCTCAAGGGCAAACATACCAGATCAATTTTCGATTTACGGCCTTCAAACCATAAATCCAGATTTTTGCATACTAAAGAAGTCTCAAATTTAGCACCAACAGGGGTAGACACACGCATATTATATGGCATAACAGATAACTCAAAACTAAGCCTCCGAGTACAATCGAAAGAGATAAAAGAATGTGACGCACCAGAGTCAAACATCACATTAATATTATGGCCATGAATAGAGACCGTACCTCGAATCATATTAGGAGACATCCCTGCCTCCTCAGCTGATGTAGCATAAACTCTACCCTGAACTAGAGGGCGACTGGGCTGAGCCACTGGCTGCTGCATATTCTGGCTCCCATCTGGGCAGTACCTAATCGTATGCCCAATACGGTCGCATCCAAAACATCTAAAACAGGGTCCCTGGTGGTACCTACCACACTTGCTACAAGGACAAGCTACACTAGGAGTTGACTGAACTGACTCTCCATAAGTCACTTGGCTGCCTCCTCTCGACTGACCTTCTGAACCAAATCTCCACGAGGCTGAATCCTGACGACCCCTACCTGACTGGCCACGTCCAAAACCACCAGACTGTCCTCTATTGTGGCTACCATACTGACCACGACCATAGCTACTTGACTGACCACGGCCATGGCTCCCAGAGTGACTCTTCCTTCCAGAGCCACTAAAACTGCTATTACCACTTGCTCCAAATTTCTTGCTAATACCTCCCGTCGGCCCAAAGGAATAAGAAGGCCTACTCTGAAAAGGTCTACCATGACTCTACTGGCCCTGACCTGGGCCTCCAGTATACTTAGCTGTCTCTGCAGCTGCCTCCTTCATCATGCGATCCGCAATCCTCAGCTTCTCACATGCTTCTTCAACATTCTTACATTTCTTATCATGCACCTGCAGTCTCAAAGCAGGTCTGGCCTTCTCAAATAACTGATCTATACGCCACTGAGGGTCGTCCTGACGCTGCAGGAACGAAACATAGCGAGATAACTCTGAAAAAGTAGCAATATACTGATCCACTGACATCCCACCTTGCTTGAAATAATAAAAAGCATTCTCCTTCTCCTTCCTAAGAGAAGGAGGGAAATGATATCCCAAGAACTTGTCCTTAAACTCATCCCAAGTCATCAAGGAATGATCTCCACATACACTCTGCCACCAAATCAATGCTTTTCCTTCCAAGAGGAGAATAGCAACCCTCGCTTTCTGATAAGGGTTACAGACCACAGCTGCAAATATGGCCTCCAATCTTTTAATCCAAGCCTCTGCCTCGAAAGGATCCTGACTTCCACTAAAATGTTTCGGATGATGACGGTCAATTTTCTTCCATACCTTTTCAGTACTCAAGTCCTCCGGGCGAGGATAAACTATTTCCTCCTTATCATTAACTTTAGAGAACTCCCCCTGCATTTCTGATTCCTCACCCCTATTAGCCTGAGCCTGAAAATCTGCTCTCAATTGATCTATCTTTTCCTCATTTTCTTTATTTATTGCTGCGACTTTTTGTTCCATCTCCTTTCTCAATTCTTCTTTCATTTTGGCTACTAGCTCGTCATATTCTTGGTTTGCAGGCTGATCATTTCCTGTACCATTTCCTGCACCTAATCCCTTAGTACGAGCCACACTTTCATTCCCTGTACTGTTTCCTGCACCTGATCTCCTAGTACGAGCCATACTTTCCACCCACCTACGGATGGAAGTTACCCTTATTAAAAAAAACAAGCATACAAGATGAAACATAAAAAAGGGAAAGGATCGGAAAAGTATTGCCACAATATCACTAATGCAAGTGTAATGCATGACTGACACAACAAGAAACATGCAAAACACCTTTCCAGGTCTTATACCATGAAACTGATACCAACTGTAACATTTACTCCCAACAACTGTAACATTTACCTCCAATTCTCAATTTTAACCACTAACAATAATATATTAAAACGTTTATAGTGCTAACTATGTTAGGAAAAAGAATCAACTTACTAAAATAACTAACATAGTTAGAAAAGATCTTTCCATAATATTTTTATATATTTCAACCTCAATTCCAATCTCTGTCATCACAATATAACTTCCTTCCCAGTACAATAACAGAGAATTTCATTATGCATGATTAAACTCCACACATCATTCTTAAAATACCATACCATAATAGGTATTATACAATAATTTTCCCCCAGAATAGGAACAAGGTTCAACGGAAGCATCATACAAAATATGATCCTAAATGTGGCAATACCTCCTGTCCTTCTGGTCCAGAGTATCTCACGATATCAGTGAGAAGTTCCCGGATCCGTCCCTTGACCTCCTACTTCGCTCCTAGGACCTGCAAAAGTGAGATCAACGGGGGTAGCCCCAAAACGCAACCACTGACTACTCATCTACGTGTGGTGTGTGCTAGCAAGGTGTCCAGTGGAATACATACATATATATCAATTCAGAAACATGCTCAAGTATTCACATATAATGCACGTCTTATTCCCAAAATCTCTTTTCATCGTTTATAATTGTGGAATAACCCATCACAATTCATCCTCAAGAATAGTATATATATCATTGATAATTACAGATAACCCAAACAAATCTTACTAGAAATGTTGGGAAAACATGTGGGATCAGTCGGGACCTTCCACCCACCCCTGATCACCACGGTACAGTTCACGAGGGACTCTCTACCCTCCCTGAATAGTACCACAGATTAGAAGGATCTCTGTCCTTTCTGAATCCGTAAGGGGCGATATCCCCTCTTTCGTCTTTCTCTCCTTTATTTCTCATAATATATCAATTAGTCCCTGTGGCGCAACAGGGTACCTCATCACGTGATGGCACAATTTCCAATTCACCGGTGTCACATACCCAAATAATTTCTCACATACAACACATAGATATGCAACACCACAATCAGGCACCAGGCCTTCCAGTATTTTCAGAATATACATATATATGAAATAGTTTCCAAAATCATATATATTTCAGTTCCAAATATTTCAAATCACAAATTTATGCCATTTCAAAATAATATTCCATAGGACATTATATTATGAAAAATAATAATATTTCAAGATCTCATTTTCATATCTCATCAATCATCAATTGAAAATCATATCTCAACTGTGATTCAAAATCTCATCTCCATATAACATCATAATTGTCGAATAATAATATTTCAAATTACTTACTAACACTACACACACACATAAACAAGCAGAAAGCGGTTACCTGATAGCTGGCACCAATCTCACAATAGTGCAGCTCCCCCGTGCTAATTTAGTGCAATTCAAGCACTACACAACCATATATACAACCACAATTAATTATTTATCCAACAATTTCACATGTTGGAAAATAAATTATTTACTACCCTTTCTTTGCCCTTATTTATTTTAAATTTCCAATTTAACATTTATTCTCCCTTTCTATCTCTAAAATTTATCTCTACTCCATTTATACATATATCCAAAATTATTTATCCTTCCAATAACTATTTATAAAAATTCAAGCCTAAATAAAATTAAACCTTACATCCCTAAATTATTTCTCAACCTCAAAAATCCATTCTTTAATCCACAATTTATTTTCCAAACCTTAATAAACATCTAGAAATTATTAATTTAATTATAGACACCTCAGATCATCAAAAGTCCTAATTTTCAATATATCTAACAACCCAATAAATTCCAATAATTAAGAAAAACCTCCCACAATGAAAAATATACTTCGAAAAACTTATAATCGAAGTCTAAGCTTCAATTTATTAATTTTAGGACTCCCAAAAATTACCAATTTAGACAAGGTCTAATTTTTCAAGTATAACAAATCGAAAAACTAATGACATAGAAAGGTAGAGGAGACTTACAGGATTCAAAAAATGTGCTTAGTTGGCCGAAAAGCCTACTATTCCTATACTAACAGACTCTAATAAGTCTAGTAATAGGAATATATATGGTGGAAGGAGAGAGCAAGAGAGAGAAACGAAAAGAGAGAGAGAGAGTACGTGAATGAAGAAGGAACGGTGGGTGTATATATATATTTGATGCACAGTAACTCAATAGTAATGAATAGTAACTCAATAGTAATAATAATAATATAATAATAATATAATAATATATATAAATAATGATTGAAGGGAGACAAGCAGAGAAAGAGAGTCACGGGAATTGAGGAGGGAAACAAGGCAGAATTTAGGGAGTGTTTTACGGAAGAGAAAAGAAAAAGTAGTGAATAGGAAAAAGATTAGGAAATAATGCACTACTCGGTCCTAAAATCCTCAAATAAGATATTTCTTTTGAACCAAAAATTTTCTTTTTACTTTCAAAATTTTCCCTATAATATCTTTTATTTATTTACTCCCACAATAACCTCTTTTGAGTCTAAAAATAATTTCCCCAAAAATTATTATCTTCCAAATAAGGGAAAAACTAGGCCTTTAAAATCCTCAAAAATACCTCAAAATCCTTCAAATATTCTCATAAACCATCTTTTCTCATTAATCAATTCCTATTTACCCCTATAAATCCTTAATTAATTTTTAGGATGTTACAATTCTCCCCACCTTTTTAAGAATTTTGTCCCCAAAATTCTGCTAACATATCCCCAAACAAGCAAACACAACATTTATAACGTATAAAATCACTCAATAAAGCGAACTTACCCTGGGAATAAGTAAGGGTATTCTCGTCACATACGCTCTTCAGTCTCCCAAGTAGCATCCCCTGGAGTCATACCTCTCCAGAACACCTTAACTAGCCTAATCGTCTTATTCCTTAGCTGCTTATCCTTAACATCTAAAATCTTTTCCGGCTCAGTTTTATATGTCAAGTTTTCTCTCAACTCGACCTCCTCAGGCTCAATCACATGCGAAGGGTCTGGATGATATTTCTTCAACTGAGAAACATGAAAAACATCATGAAGATTCGATAATTGAAGAGGCAATGCCACCCTATATGCCACTGATCCGACCCGTTCAATGATATCGAACGGACCCATAAACCGGGGAGTAAGCTTCTTAGCTCTAATGGACCTCCCAATACCCGTAGTCGGAGATACCCGAAGAAAAACATGATCCCCAACACTGAACTCTAACGATCTACGTCGTTTATCTGCATAGCTCTTCTGCCGACTATGGGCAGTCAATAGCCGCTGGCGAATCAACTTAATCTTCTCTGTCGTCTGATCCACAATATCTGGGCCAATAATAGCCCTCTCGCTAAGCTCCGTCCAACAAATTGGCGACCGGCACTTCCGACCATATAGAGCCTCATAAGGCGCCATCTGAATACTCGAATGATAGCTGTTGTTATAGGCAAATTCCGCCAATGGAAGATGTCTATCCCAACTGCCTGGTAGCTCCAAAGCGCACGCCCTGAGCATATCCTCCAAAGTCTGAATCGTCCTCTCAGTTTGACCATCGGTCTGAGGATGATACGCAGTACTAAACTTGAGCTTCGTACCCAAAGCCGTCTGTAAAGACCTCCAAAACTCAGAGGTGAATCGTGGATCTCGATCCGAAATAATACTCTCGGGAATCCCATGAAGCCTGACGATCTCGTCCACATACATCTGAGCTAATCTAGTCAAAGGATAATTAATCCTGATCGGAAGAAAATGAGCGGACTTAGTCAAACGGTCCACGATAACCCAAATCGAATCGTGACCAGACTGAGTCAACGGCAAGCCAACCACAAAATCCATCGAAATACTGTCCCACTTCCATTGAGGAACCTCAATACTCTGCAATAGGCCACCTGGCCGCTGATGTTCGATTTTCACCTTCTGACAGGTCAGACACTTTAAGACAAATTGAGTCACATCGGACTTCATCTTAGGCCACCAATAAACTCTTTTTAAATCATTATACATCTTAGAAACGCCAGGATGCATCACATAACTGCTCCTATGAGCCTCCTCAAGAATAGCCTTCTTGATATCTTCATTATCCGGAACACATACTCTTTTCCTAAATCTCAGAATACCTGAATTACCCAGATCATAATCTGGATAAACACCACTATCAAGCTTTTCCCGGATTTCCTTCAAATGACTATCCTGATCCTGAGCCACTCTTAAATCCTCGAAGAACCCAAACTGGCCAACAATTGCTCCCAAAAATGCAATTGACCTTTCTGCCCTAACATGAATGACACGACAATCACTAAGAGAAAACTGCTCTCCCACACTTAAGGAAGACATATGTACTGATTTCCGGCTAAGGGCATCAGCAACCACATTTGCCTTTCCCGGATGATACTTAATTTCAAACTTATAATCCTTAATTAGCTCCATCCAACGACGCTGCCTATTATTCAATTCCTTCTGATCCATAAGATATTTCAGACTCTTATGATCACTGAACACCTCAAACTGTGCCCCCATCAAATAATGTCGCCAGAGCTTCAAAGCAAAAACAACTGCTCCTAGCTCAAGATCATGAGTTGGGTAATTTTCCTCATGCGGTCTCAATTGCCTAGATGCATACGCAATAACCTTACCATTCTGCATCAAGACACAGCCCAAACCCATAAAAGATGCATCTGTATACAACTCATATGGCTGACATGGATCCGGCAATGTCAACACAGGTGCAGTTGTCAACCGGGTCTTAAGCTCCTGAAATGCCGACTCGCATCGATCAGTCCAGGTGAAAGGCCTATCCTTCTTGGTCAAATTAGTCAAAGGCCTCGCAATCTGCGAAAATCCTTGAATAAATCGACGATAGTACCCTGCTAATCCAACAAAACTCCTAACCTCCGTCACTGACTTAGGAGACTTCCATTGCAAAACCGCTTCAACTTTACTTGGATCAACCGCAACTCCCTCAGCAGATATTACATGCCCTAGAAACTTTACCTCCTTGAGCCAAAACTCACATTTAGAAAGTTTGGCATAAAGCTTATGATCTCTCAGAACTCGCAGGACGGAATACAAATGCTCCCGATGCTCTTCTTCACTCTTAGAATATATTAAAATGTCATCAATAAACACCACCACAAACTTATCCAAATACGGACGAAAAATTCTATTCATATAATCCATAAACACAGCAGGGGCATTGGTGAGCCCAAATGGCATCACCAGAAACTCATAATGGCCATATCTCGTCCTGAATGCAGTCTTAGGGACATCCTCTGCTCTAACTCTCAACTGATGATACCCGGACCGAAGATCAATCTTAGAGAAAACTGAAGCTCCTGCCAATTGATCCAACAAATCATCTATCCTAGGCAACGGATACTTATTCTTGATGGTCACTTTATTCAATTGCCGGTAATCGATACAGAGTCGCATGCTACCATCTTTCTTCTTTACAAACAAGACTGGGGAACCCCAAGGCGATCCGCTAGGCCGGATAAAACCTTTATCCAGGAGTTCTTCAAGCTGCTTCTTAAGCTCTACCAACTCCGACGGAGCCATCCTATATGGAGCCTTAGAGATTGGGCCCGTGCTCGGCTCTAACTCGATGGTAAACTCTACCTCTCTTTCGGGAGGGAGTCCACGCATATCATCGGAAAATACCTCTGGGAAATCTCTAACTACATCCACCTGATCAATAGAGATCTCGCCCTCCTCCTTAATGGAGAAGAAAACCATAAAGGCCTCACAGCCTTTTCTCACACATCTCTCTACACGTGTCGCAGATAGTAACATCGGCGCGCTAGATGACTCAGCATATGACACAATCTTATCCTTACAATGCAAGATTACATTATTTTCCTCTAACCAATCCATACCAATAATCACATCAATTCCCCTCAAGGGCAAACATACCAGATCAATTTTCGATTTACGGCCTTCAAACCATAAATCCAGATTTTTGCATACTAAAGAAGTCTCAAATTTAGCACCAACAGGGGTAGACACACGCATATTATATGGCATAACAGATAACTCAAAACTAAGCCTCCGAGTACAATCGAAAGAGATAAAAGAATGTGACGCACCAGAGTCAAACATCACATTAATATTATGGCCATGAATAGAGACCGTACCTCGAATCATATTAGGAGACATCCCTGCCTCCTCAGCTGATGTAGCATAAACTCTACCCTGAACTAGAGGGCGACTGGGCTGAGCCACTGGCTGCTGCATATTCTGGCTCCCATCTGGGCAGTACCTAATCGTATGCCCAATACGGTCGCATCCAAAACATCTAAAACAGGGTCCCTGGTGGTACCTACCACACTTGCTACAAGGACAAGCTACACTAGGAGTTGACTGAACTGACTCTCCATAAGTCACTTGGCTGCCTCCTCTCGACTGACCTTCTGAACCAAATCTCCACGAGGCTGAATCCTGACGACCCCTACCTGACTGGCCACGTCCAAAACCACCAGACTGTCCTCTATTGTGGCTACCATACTGACCACGACCATAGCTACTTGACTGACCACGGCCATGGCTCCCAGAGTGACTCTTCCTTCCAGAGCCACTAAAACTGCTATTACCACTTGCTCCAAATTTCTTGCTAATACCTCCCGTCGGCCCAAAGGAATAAGAAGGCCTACTCTGAAAAGGTCTACCATGACTCTACTGGCCCTGACCTGGGCCTCCAGTATACTTAGCTGTCTCTGCAGCTGCCTCCTTCATCATGCGATCCGCAATCCTCAGCTTCTCACATGCTTCTTCAACATTCTTACATTTCTTATCATGCACCTGCAGTCTCAAAGCAGGTCTGGCCTTCTCAAATAACTGATCTATACGCCACTGAGGGTCGTCCTGACGCTGCAGGAACGAAACATAGCGAGATAACTCTGAAAAAGTAGCAATATACTGATCCACTGACATCCCACCTTGCTTGAAATAATAAAAAGCATTCTCCTTCTCCTTCCTAAGAGAAGGAGGGAAATGATATCCCAAGAACTTGTCCTTAAACTCATCCCAAGTCATCAAGGAATGATCTCCACATACACTCTGCCACCAAATCAATGCTTTTCCTTCCAAGAGGAGAATAGCAACCCTCGCTTTCTGATAAGGGTTACAGACCACAGCTGCAAATATGGCCTCCAATCTTTTAATCCAAGCCTCTGCCTCGAAAGGATCCTGACTTCCACTAAAATGTTTCGGATGATGACGGTCAATTTTCTTCCATACCTTTTCAGTACTCAAGTCCTCCGGGCGAGGATAAACTATTTCCTCCTTATCATTAACTTTAGAGAACTCCCCCTGCATTTCTGATTCCTCACCCCTATTAGCCTGAGCCTGAAAATCTGCTCTCAATTGATCTATCTTTTCCTCATTTTCTTTATTTATTGCTGCGACTTTTTGTTCCATCTCCTTTCTCAATTCTTCTTTCATTTTGGCTACTAGCTCGTCATATTCTTGGTTTGCAGGCTGATCATTTCCTGTACCATTTCCTGCACCTAATCCCTTAGTACGAGCCACACTTTCATTCCCTGTACTGTTTCCTGCACCTGATCTCCTAGTACGAGCCATACTTTCCACCCACCTACGGATGGAAGTTACCCTTATTAAAAAAAACAAGCATACAAGATGAAACATAAAAAAGGGAAAGGATCGGAAAAGTATTGCCACAATATCACTAATGCAAGTGTAATGCATGACTGACACAACAAGAAACATGCAAAACACCTTTCCAGGTCTTATACCATGAAACTGATACCAACTGTAACATTTACTCCCAACAACTGTAACATTTACCTCCAATTCTCAATTTTAACCACTAACAATAATATATTAAAACGTTTATAGTGCTAACTATGTTAGGAAAAAGAATCAACTTACTAAAATAACTAACATAGTTAGAAAAGATCTTTCCATAATATTTTTATATATTTCAACCTCAATTCCAATCTCTGTCATCACAATATAACTTCCTTCCCAGTACAATAACAGAGAATTTCATTATGCATGATTAAACTCCACACATCATTCTTAAAATACCATACCATAATAGGTATTATACAATAATTTTCCCCCAGAATAGGAACAAGGTTCAACGGAAGCATCATACAAAATATGATCCTAAATGTGGCAATACCTCCTGTCCTTCTGGTCCAGAGTATCTCACGATATCAGTGAGAAGTTCCCGGATCCGTCCCTTGACCTCCTACTTCGCTCCTAGGACCTGCAAAAGTGAGATCAACGGGGGTAGCCCCAAAACGCAACCACTGACTACTCATCTACGTGTGGTGTGTGCTAGCAAGGTGTCCAGTGGAATACATACATATATATCAATTCAGAAACATGCTCAAGTATTCACATATAATGCACGTCTTATTCCCAAAATCTCTTTTCATCGTTTATAATTGTGGAATAACCCATCACAATTCATCCTCAAGAATAGTATATATATCATTGATAATTACAGATAACCCAAACAAATCTTACTAGAAATGTTGGGAAAACATGTGGGATCAGTCGGGACCTTCCACCCACCCCTGATCACCACGGTACAGTTCACGAGGGACTCTCTACCCTCCCTGAATAGTACCACAGATTAGAAGGATCTCTGTCCTTTCTGAATCCGTAAGGGGCGATATCCCCTCTTTCGTCTTTCTCTCCTTTATTTCTCATAATATATCAATTAGTCCCTGTGGCGCAACAGGGTACCTCATCACGTGATGGCACAATTTCCAATTCACCGGTGTCACATACCCAAATAATTTCTCACATACAACACATAGATATGCAACACCACAATCAGGCACCAGGCCTTCCAGTATTTTCAGAATATACATATATATGAAATAGTTTCCAAAATCATATATATTTCAGTTCCAAATATTTCAAATCACAAATTTATGCCATTTCAAAATAATATTCCATAGGACATTATATTATGAAAAATAATAATATTTCAAGATCTCATTTTCATATCTCATCAATCATCAATTGAAAATCATATCTCAACTGTGATTCAAAATCTCATCTCCATATAACATCATAATTGTCGAATAATAATATTTCAAATTACTTACTAACACTACACACACACATAAACAAGCAGAAAGCGGTTACCTGATAGCTGGCACCAATCTCACAATAGTGCAGCTCCCCCGTGCTAATTTAGTGCAATTCAAGCACTACACAACCATATATACAACCACAATTAATTATTTATCCAACAATTTCACATGTTGGAAAATAAATTATTTACTACCCTTTCTTTGCCCTTATTTATTTTAAATTTCCAATTTAACATTTATTCTCCCTTTCTATCTCTAAAATTTATCTCTACTCCATTTATACATATATCCAAAATTATTTATCCTTCCAATAACTATTTATAAAAATTCAAGCCTAAATAAAATTAAACCTTACATCCCTAAATTATTTCTCAACCTCAAAAATCCATTCTTTAATCCACAATTTATTTTCCAAACCTTAATAAACATCTAGAAATTATTAATTTAATTATAGACACCTCAGATCATCAAAAGTCCTAATTTTCAATATATCTAACAACCCAATAAATTCCAATAATTAAGAAAAACCTCCCACAATGAAAAATATACTTCGAAAAACTTATAATCGAAGTCTAAGCTTCAATTTATTAATTTTAGGACTCCCAAAAATTACCAATTTAGACAAGGTCTAATTTTTCAAGTATAACAAATCGAAAAACTAATGACATAGAAAGGTAGAGGAGACTTACAGGATTCAAAAAATGTGCTTAGTTGGCCGAAAAGCCTACTATTCCTATACTAACAGACTCTAATAAGTCTAGTAATAGGAATATATATGGTGGAAGGAGAGAGCAAGAGAGAGAAACGAAAAGAGAGAGAGAGAGTACGTGAATGAAGAAGGAACGGTGGGTGTATATATATATTTGATGCACAGTAACTCAATAGTAATGAATAGTAACTCAATAGTAATAATAATAATATAATAATAATATAATAATATATATAAATAATGATTGAAGGGAGACAAGCAGAGAAAGAGAGTCACGGGAATTGAGGAGGGAAACAAGGCAGAATTTAGGGAGTGTTTTACGGAAGAGAAAAGAAAAAGTAGTGAATAGGAAAAAGATTAGGAAATAATGCACTACTCGGTCCTAAAATCCTCAAATAAGATATTTCTTTTGAACCAAAAATTTTCTTTTTACTTTCAAAATTTTCCCTATAATATCTTTTATTTATTTACTCCCACAATAACCTCTTTTGAGTCTAAAAATAATTTCCCCAAAAATTATTATCTTCCAAATAAGGGAAAAACTAGGCCTTTAAAATCCTCAAAAATACCTCAAAATCCTTCAAATATTCTCATAAACCATCTTTTCTCATTAATCAATTCCTATTTACCCCTATAAATCCTTAATTAATTTTTAGGATGTTACAATTCTCCCCACCTTTTTAAGAATTTTGTCCCCAAAATTCTGCTAACATATCCCCAAACAAGCAAACACAACATTTATAACGTATAAAATCACTCAATAAAGCGAACTTACCCTGGGAATAAGTAAGGGTATTCTCGTCACATACGCTCTTCAGTCTCCCAAGTAGCATCCCCTGGAGTCATACCTCTCCAGAACACCTTAACTAGCCTAATCGTCTTATTCCTTAGCTGCTTATCCTTAACATCTAAAATCTTTTCCGGCTCAGTTTTATATGTCAAGTTTTCTCTCAACTCGACCTCCTCAGGCTCAATCACATGCGAAGGGTCTGGATGATATTTCTTCAACTGAGAAACATGAAAAACATCATGAAGATTCGATAATTGAAGAGGCAATGCCACCCTATATGCCACTGATCCGACCCGTTCAATGATATCGAACGGACCCATAAACCGGGGAGTAAGCTTCTTAGCTCTAATGGACCTCCCAATACCCGTAGTCGGAGATACCCGAAGAAAAACATGATCCCCAACACTGAACTCTAACGATCTACGTCGTTTATCTGCATAGCTCTTCTGCCGACTATGGGCAGTCAATAGCCGCTGGCGAATCAACTTAATCTTCTCTGTCGTCTGATCCACAATATCTGGGCCAATAATAGCCCTCTCGCTAAGCTCCGTCCAACAAATTGGCGACCGGCACTTCCGACCATATAGAGCCTCATAAGGCGCCATCTGAATACTCGAATGATAGCTGTTGTTATAGGCAAATTCCGCCAATGGAAGATGTCTATCCCAACTGCCTGGTAGCTCCAAAGCGCACGCCCTGAGCATATCCTCCAAAGTCTGAATCGTCCTCTCAGTTTGACCATCGGTCTGAGGATGATACGCAGTACTAAACTTGAGCTTCGTACCCAAAGCCGTCTGTAAAGACCTCCAAAACTCAGAGGTGAATCGTGGATCTCGATCCGAAATAATACTCTCGGGAATCCCATGAAGCCTGACGATCTCGTCCACATACATCTGAGCTAATCTAGTCAAAGGATAATTAATCCTGATCGGAAGAAAATGAGCGGACTTAGTCAAACGGTCCACGATAACCCAAATCGAATCGTGACCAGACTGAGTCAACGGCAAGCCAACCACAAAATCCATCGAAATACTGTCCCACTTCCATTGAGGAACCTCAATACTCTGCAATAGGCCACCTGGCCGCTGATGTTCGATTTTCACCTTCTGACAGGTCAGACACTTTAAGACAAATTGAGTCACATCGGACTTCATCTTAGGCCACCAATAAACTCTTTTTAAATCATTATACATCTTAGAAACGCCAGGATGCATCACATAACTGCTCCTATGAGCCTCCTCAAGAATAGCCTTCTTGATATCTTCATTATCCGGAACACATACTCTTTTCCTAAATCTCAGAATACCTGAATTACCCAGATCATAATCTGGATAAACACCACTATCAAGCTTTTCCCGGATTTCCTTCAAATGACTATCCTGATCCTGAGCCACTCTTAAATCCTCGAAGAACCCAAACTGGCCAACAATTGCTCCCAAAAATGCAATTGACCTTTCTGCCCTAACATGAATGACACGACAATCACTAAGAGAAAACTGCTCTCCCACACTTAAGGAAGACATATGTACTGATTTCCGGCTAAGGGCATCAGCAACCACATTTGCCTTTCCCGGATGATACTTAATTTCAAACTTATAATCCTTAATTAGCTCCATCCAACGACGCTGCCTATTATTCAATTCCTTCTGATCCATAAGATATTTCAGACTCTTATGATCACTGAACACCTCAAACTGTGCCCCCATCAAATAATGTCGCCAGAGCTTCAAAGCAAAAACAACTGCTCCTAGCTCAAGATCATGAGTTGGGTAATTTTCCTCATGCGGTCTCAATTGCCTAGATGCATACGCAATAACCTTACCATTCTGCATCAAGACACAGCCCAAACCCATAAAAGATGCATCTGTATACAACTCATATGGCTGACATGGATCCGGCAATGTCAACACAGGTGCAGTTGTCAACCGGGTCTTAAGCTCCTGAAATGCCGACTCGCATCGATCAGTCCAGGTGAAAGGCCTATCCTTCTTGGTCAAATTAGTCAAAGGCCTCGCAATCTGCGAAAATCCTTGAATAAATCGACGATAGTACCCTGCTAATCCAACAAAACTCCTAACCTCCGTCACTGACTTAGGAGACTTCCATTGCAAAACCGCTTCAACTTTACTTGGATCAACCGCAACTCCCTCAGCAGATATTACATGCCCTAGAAACTTTACCTCCTTGAGCCAAAACTCACATTTAGAAAGTTTGGCATAAAGCTTATGATCTCTCAGAACTCGCAGGACGGAATACAAATGCTCCCGATGCTCTTCTTCACTCTTAGAATATATTAAAATGTCATCAATAAACACCACCACAAACTTATCCAAATACGGACGAAAAATTCTATTCATATAATCCATAAACACAGCAGGGGCATTGGTGAGCCCAAATGGCATCACCAGAAACTCATAATGGCCATATCTCGTCCTGAATGCAGTCTTAGGGACATCCTCTGCTCTAACTCTCAACTGATGATACCCGGACCGAAGATCAATCTTAGAGAAAACTGAAGCTCCTGCCAATTGATCCAACAAATCATCTATCCTAGGCAACGGATACTTATTCTTGATGGTCACTTTATTCAATTGCCGGTAATCGATACAGAGTCGCATGCTACCATCTTTCTTCTTTACAAACAAGACTGGGGAACCCCAAGGCGATCCGCTAGGCCGGATAAAACCTTTATCCAGGAGTTCTTCAAGCTGCTTCTTAAGCTCTACCAACTCCGACGGAGCCATCCTATATGGAGCCTTAGAGATTGGGCCCGTGCTCGGCTCTAACTCGATGGTAAACTCTACCTCTCTTTCGGGAGGGAGTCCACGCATATCATCGGAAAATACCTCTGGGAAATCTCTAACTACATCCACCTGATCAATAGAGATCTCGCCCTCCTCCTTAATGGAGAAGAAAACCATAAAGGCCTCACAGCCTTTTCTCACACATCTCTCTACACGTGTCGCAGATAGTAACATCGGCGCGCTAGATGACTCAGCATATGACACAATCTTATCCTTACAATGCAAGATTACATTATTTTCCTCTAACCAATCCATACCAATAATCACATCAATTCCCCTCAAGGGCAAACATACCAGATCAATTTTCGATTTACGGCCTTCAAACCATAAATCCAGATTTTTGCATACTAAAGAAGTCTCAAATTTAGCACCAACAGGGGTAGACACACGCATATTATATGGCATAACAGATAACTCAAAACTAAGCCTCGGAGTACAATCGAAAGAGATAAAAGAATGTGACGCACCAGAGTCAAACATCACATTAATATTATGGCCATGAATAGAGACCGTACCTCGAATCATATTAGGAGACATCCCTGCCTCCTCAGCTGATGTAGCATAAACTCTACCCTGAACTAGAGGGCGACTGGGCTGAGCCACTGGCTGCTGCATATTCTGGCTCCCATCTGGGCAGTACCTAATCGTATGCCCAATACAGTCGCATCCAAAACATCTAAAACAGGGTCCCTGGTGGTACCTACCACACTTGCTACAAGGACAAGCTACACTAGGAGTTGACTGAACTGACTCTCCATAAGTCACTTGGCTGCCTCCTCTCGACTGACCTTCTGAACCAAATCTCCACGAGGCTGAATCCTGACGACCCCTACCTGACTGGCCACGTCCAAAACCACCAGACTGTCCTCTATTGTGGCTACCATACTGACCACGACCATAGCTACTTGACTGACCACGGCCATGGCTCCCAGAGTGACTCTTCCTTCCAGAGCCACTAAAACTGCTATTACCACTTGCTCCAAATTTCTTGCTAATACCTCCCGTCGGCCCAAAGGAATAAGAAGGCCTACTCTGAAAAGGTCTACCATGACTCTACTGGCCCTGACCTGGGCCTCCAGTATACTTAGCTGTCTCTGCAGCTGCCTCCTTCATCATGCGATCCGCAATCCTCAGCTTCTCACATGCTTCTTCAACATTCTTACATTTCTTATCATGCACCTGCAGTCTCAAAGCAGGTCTGGCCTTCTCAAATAACTGATCTATACGCCACTGAGGGTCGTCCTGACGCTGCAGGAACGAAACATAGCGAGATAACTCTGAAAAAGTAGCAATATACTGATCCACTGACATCCCACCTTGCTTGAAATAATAAAAAGCATTCTCCTTCTCCTTCCTAAGAGAAGGAGGGAAATGATATCCCAAGAACTTGTCCTTAAACTCATCCCAAGTCATCAAGGAATGATCTCCACATACACTCTGCCACCAAATCAATGCTTTTCCTTCCAAGAGGAGAATAGCAACCCTCGCTTTCTGATAAGGGTTACAGACCACAGCTGCAAATATGGCCTCCAATCTTTTAATCCAAGCCTCTGCCTCGAAAGGATCCTGACTTCCACTAAAATGTTTCGGATGATGACGGTCAATTTTCTTCCATACCTTTTCAGTACTCAAGTCCTCCGGGCGAGGATAAACTATTTCCTCCTTATCATTAACTTTAGAGAACTCCCCCTGCATTTCTGATTCCTCACCCCTATTAGCCTGAGCCTGAAAATCTGCTCTCAATTGATCTATCTTTTCCTCATTTTCTTTATTTATTGCTGCGACTTTTTGTTCCATCTCCTTTCTCAATTCTTCTTTCATTTTGGCTACTAGCTCGTCATATTCTTGGTTTGCAGGCTGATCATTTCCTGTACCATTTCCTGCACCTAATCCCTTAGTACGAGCCACACTTTCATTCCCTGTACTGTTTCCTGCACCTGATCTCCTAGTACGAGCCATACTTTCCACCCACCTACGGATGGAAGTTACCCTTATTAAAAAAAACAAGCATACAAGATGAAACATAAAAAAGGGAAAGGATCGGAAAAGTATTGCCACAATATCACTAATGCAAGTGTAATGCATGACTGACACAACAAGAAACATGCAAAACACCTTTCCAGGTCTTATACCATGAAACTGATACCAACTGTAACATTTACTCCCAACAACTGTAACATTTACCTCCAATTCTCAATTTTAACCACTAACAATAATATATTAAAACGTTTATAGTGCTAACTATGTTAGGAAAAAGAATCAACTTACTAAAATAACTAACATAGTTAGAAAAGATCTTTCCATAATATTTTTATATATTTCAACCTCAATTCCAATCTCTGTCATCACAATATAACTTCCTTCCCAGTACAATAACAGAGAATTTCATTATGCATGATTAAACTCCACACATCATTCTTAAAATACCATACCATAATAGGTATTATACAATAATTTTCCCCCAGAATAGGAACAAGGTTCAACGGAAGCATCATACAAAATATGATCCTAAATGTGGCAATACCTCCTGTCCTTCTGGTCCAGAGTATCTCACGATATCAGTGAGAAGTTCCCGGATCCGTCCCTTGACCTCCTACTTCGCTCCTAGGACCTGCAAAAGTGAGATCAACGGGGGTAGCCCCAAAACGCAACCACTGACTACTCATCTACGTGTGGTGTGTGCTAGCAAGGTGTCCAGTGGAATACATACATATATATCAATTCAGAAACATGCTCAAGTATTCACATATAATGCACGTCTTATTCCCAAAATCTCTTTTCATCGTTTATAATTGTGGAATAACCCATCACAATTCATCCTCAAGAATAGTATATATATCATTGATAATTACAGATAACCCAAACAAATCTTACTAGAAATGTTGGGAAAACATGTGGGATCAGTCGGGACCTTCCACCCACCCCTGATCACCACGGTACAGTTCACGAGGGACTCTCTACCCTCCCTGAATAGTACCACAGATTAGAAGGATCTCTGTCCTTTCTGAATCCGTAAGGGGCGATATCCCCTCTTTCGTCTTTCTCTCCTTTATTTCTCATAATATATCAATTAGTCCCTGTGGCGCAACAGGGTACCTCATCACGTGATGGCACAATTTCCAATTCACCGGTGTCACATACCCAAATAATTTCTCACATACAACACATAGATATGCAACACCACAATCAGGCACCAGGCCTTCCAGTATTTTCAGAATATACATATATATGAAATAGTTTCCAAAATCATATATATTTCAGTTCCAAATATTTCAAATCACAAATTTATGCCATTTCAAAATAATATTCCATAGGACATTATATTATGAAAAATAATAATAATTCAAGATCTCATTTTCATATCTCATCAATCATCAATTGAAAATCATATCTCAACTGTGATTCAAAATCTCATCTCCATATAACATCATAATTGTCGAATAATAATATTTCAAATTACTTACTAACACTACACACACACATAAACAAGCAGAAAGCGGTTACCTGATAGCTGGCACCAATCTCACAATAGTGCAGCTCCCCCGTGCTAATTTAGTGCAATTCAAGCACTACACAACCATATATACAACCACAATTAATTATTTATCCAACAATTTCACATGTTGGAAAATAAATTATTTACTACCCTTTCTTTGCCCTTATTTATTTTAAATTTCCAATTTAACATTTATTCTCCCTTTCTATCTCTAAAATTTATCTCTACTCCATTTATACATATATCCAAAATTATTTATCCTTCCAATAACTATTTATAAAAATTCAAGCCTAAATAAAATTAAACCTTACATCCCTAAATTATTTCTCAACCTCAAAAATCCATTCTTTAATCCACAATTTATTTTCCAAACCTTAATAAACATCTAGAAATTATTAATTTAATTATAGACACCTCAGATCATCAAAAGTCCTAATTTTCAATATATCTAACAACCCAATAAATTCCAATAATTAAGAAAAACCTCCCACAATGAAAAATATACTTCGAAAAACTTATAATCGAAGTCTAAGCTTCAATTTATTAATTTTAGGACTCCCAAAAATTACCAATTTAGACAAGGTCTAATTTTTCAAGTATAACAAATCGAAAAACTAATGACATAGAAAGGTAGAGGAGACTTACAGGATTCAAAAAATGTGCTTAGTTGGCCGAAAAGCCTACTATTCCTATACTAACAGACTCTAATAAGTCTAGTAATAGGAATATATATGGTGGAAGGAGAGAGCAAGAGAGAGAAACGAAAAGAGAGAGAGAGTACGTGAATGAAGAAGGAACGGTGGGTGTATATATATATTTGATGCACAGTAACTCAATAGTAATGAATAGTAACTCAATAGTAATAATAATAATATAATAATAATATAATAATAATATATATAAATAATGATTGAAGGGAGACAAGCAGAGAAAGAGAGTCACGGGAATTGAGGAGGGAAACAAGGCAGAATTTAGGGAGTGTTTTACGGAAGAGAAAAGAAAAAGTAGTGAATAGGAAAAAGATTAGGAAATAATGCACTACTCGGTCCTAAAATCCTCAAATAAGATATTTCTTTTGAACCAAAAATTTTCTTTTTACTTTCAAAATTTTCCCTATAATATCTTTTATTTATTTACTCCCACAATAACCTCTTTTGAGTCTAAAAATAATTTCCCCAAAAATTATTATCTTCCAAATAAGGGAAAAACTAGGCCTTTAAAATCCTCAAAAATACCTCAAAATCCTTCAAATATTCTCATAAACCATCTTTTCTCATTAATCAATTCCTATTTACCCCTATAAATCCTTAATTAATTTTTAGGATGTTACAATCTACATTTACATTTTGATATTAGTGATTATTAATGTTAATATTAATAAAATTTTATTATTTTAATATAATCCGGTTTGACCTGGTCCGACCCCGATCCGACCATTAACCTTGAACCAGTGCCTCATTCGGTTCGATGCCCGGTCCGGTTTTTTGAACCTTTGGGCTAAACATATACCTGAAGTTCAGTTCAAAAAATGATTGGGTTAAACTTTATGGTCTGAAGATCAGCCCGGTTTTGTTTGACCCGATATTGAGACCAGTTTAAACTTAATCCACCGGGTTATTAGACTGGTCTAGTTTGTCCCATAATATTCTTTTAAAGAAAATGTTGGATGGTATAGAAAAATGCATGACGTAATGATACAAACAAACTGGTAATAATAATTTTATTGTGGGACTTTTTTTCCATGATAGTAACTGATTTTTGATTTGTTGTAATCCTTAAATTTAATGTTTTCCCTACGCAGGAAAAAAAACCTTTTAAATTTGAGAACCACCTAACAAAATTCTATAATAAATTGGTAAATGAATTGTTATTAGTTTATGTATAATAAAAATATAGTATACATAAAAAAAAGACATTAAAAAATAATAAAGATATAGTTTATAAATTATAGTTATTGTCATCGGATTGGGCAAGAGAAATAGTATGAATTCCCAACCCGAAGTCATGTCCAACTTGACAGTCGGGCGGTAAGAGTCCTGTGTAATATTGATTTGGCTATGGCATCAACAAACTAACATGTTAAACGTAGGCATGTTTGGGGTATCACATAATCTTTTTATGATCTTTTTTGATTTTGTTGACAGAATTAATCCTTTTCGTATTGTATCTGCGATTATATTTATCACTGATTAAAGTTTCTCATGTAGAATATAAAAAATTGGATGTTGATTATCTTTACCACACACAGGGTGCAGTGGGGTGTTGAGAGATTGTGATGGATGGTAATTGGGTGAGAGGATATTATGAACAATTGGGGGCTTGTTCTGCGTTTACTGCAGAAGTATGGGGGGGTCTGGTGGGGTTTGTTTGTTGCAAAGGAGTTAGGTGTGAGGAAGCTGATAGTTGAGGGGGATTCAAAACTGGTTTTGTCATTACTGTAGGATATCAGTAATGGTGGTGTGGTTGAGGGTTTGTTGCAGAACTGAATGGTGGAAAGGAGACTGGTAAGTGGAAACTCAATTTGTTTACAGGGAAGGGAACATATTACATAGCAACAGAGATTGGTTAGCAAATGAGAGTGTATTAAACGATTTTTGTTTAATTCATTTGTATGATACACCTGATGGTCAGATGGTGCAAGACCTCTATTATTTTATTTCATGATAGGTCGGATACTGTAAGTCCAAGGAATGTTGTAGTTGAATAATATTGATAGGGTTTTGGCGGTCAAAATATTGATACTCTTGTAAAAATTGTGGCACGTGGATGTTTATAACCCCCTAATCTTCTAGGATTCCTTTTAATAAATAGAGGCCATGACATAATATGAGAATGTAGAATTTACAAGTGAATGATAATACTTCCTTACTTCATCTCCAATTTCTTGTCTCATTATTCTGTCTTCTTCTCTCCATATTTCTTCTTTCCTCTCTCCATCTTTCTTTTTTTCTTTATTTTTTATAACACGTTATCAGCACGAATTCGCTCTGGGATTCAAATCTTGTGATACTAGTGCATTCATCTTACCTATTATCATTTTAAGTTTTGTTATTTTAGTGTTATTGCCATTTCATCATGTTTTATGTTCTCGTTTAATTTTATGTTATATTTAGTTCGTTCTCTATTTCTGTAATATTATTATTTTTCTTTATTTTAATTGTTTTGTTATTTTATCTTACATTATGCTATTATATATGATATTTTGTGTTCTTTATTCTATTTTACACTTCTATTTCTTTATGCTATAATTTTGTTATTTCACTGCACTTTTTTTTTTAAAAATTGTTGTGCGTGTGTTTATATATTATATTGTTATTTCTTATTTTATTGTGTTGTTATTTATTATGTACCAAACGACAAAATGGTGTTTTATAGACTCAAAAACTATTTTGAGAATATATGGTCCTGAAGACAAATAATTTATAAAGAATTATGATATTCAAAAGCAATAGTCCTGAAGACTAATTTACATATATTGCTATGATCAATGCTCAAATTAATAATCATAGGCAATTGTTATAATATGGCTAGAAGCCATATATAAATATGTATCAATTTTTTTGAAATCAAGCCAACAAGATTCTCCCAATAAAATTGGTTTTTGGTCAGGAGACAGATAATTTCCATCTCAAAAAATTTTGAATGTGTAATGCATGTGCCTATTAATCCACCACAACGTGTACAGATAGATATTTATACAAAGTTGAGATAAATATTGGGTAAGGAACTCCTTCTTCTAGTTTCTAAATGGATTTAGGAGACTTATACTGCATGATTATTTGATAGTCATTCAACAAAGTTATCAAAATATGAGGGGGAGAAATCGAGTAGCTGGAAAAGAAAATATATTGAACGCACTATTATTATCAAATGTAGATCTTCAAGTATAGTAGTATGAACCAGAAGTTCATCAGATTTTGCATTCATGAAGTAGTACAAAATATCTGTCAGATATAATTACTGACCTAAATGAGAATTATCAAATATCATATTTCAGCTAAAAATGCTCCAACAAATGTGACATGCTTGAAGCATGAGAAATCAATCGATTCCAAATGTAAATACTTCAGATAAATAGGAGCTTATAATTAAGATGATCATATTGAGGAGGCAGGCATTCCAGAAGAGTGCGAAGACATAACTAATTAAAAAACCTCAAAGGAGGTACAAGTACCTGAAAATTAATAAAGATATCTCAATAAGTTATATCACAACAAAGAGAATGGAATCAAAAAATAATAAAGTTGTTGACAAGAATTTTGATAATGATATCACGTGATTAAACGAGGATCTTACACAAAGGTATGTCGTGATTAAACGAGGATCTTACACAAAGGTATGTCATGATGAGTGACAAACATATGATTGGCCAAAAGAAAAGAAAGAAAGAAAAGGAAAACAAAAGGGAAAGATACAATGAAAATGCTATTATGCTTTCAATACAATACGTGAAAATCATGGACCTGAAGTCCAAAATCCAAAAATAAAAAGATACTATGGGATATAAATATTTATGAGAAATATAGTTTTTCACAAAGGCAATAAAGGTTATGATAAGGCATATTATTTTGTGGTGGATACAAGTATTCTACAAATATTAGTAGTTTGACAGTATATGAAAAGAAAATATGAGTCCATAATTGTAAATATCCCTTTTGATGAAGAAATTTATATGAGAATCCTTGAAGGATCTTAAATGCCAGAAGCATATATAAGAAAATCAATCAAAATATATTTTTCACTCAGAAAACATATAAATCTGTTTTTGCTTTACCAGTAGATCAAGTTATTAAATTCCTCAATTATTTTAAAATCATGAATAGAGGTCCCATATAAATATTTACTAATTTTGTTAATATTACATGTTCAAATTTTTATGGAAGAATTAAGCTTTTGCAGGTGCACAATGGATAATATATTTGAATAAATACATAGATGCGAGATGCATCATGGAGATATGTTAGAGGAATGCATTTTAGCAGAACATATGATGATAATGCAATTCGACCAAATGAAGATATGCTCAAAAAGTTTTGGATGGAATATGCTTGCAAAATCAGCATACTCAATCGCGACAAAAGGACAAAAGTGATGTAGTCACAAAGGGGAGTAAAATGATTCTGTTCAGAGGGAGAAAATGTCATGATGTACTCTTTTTCCCTTAACCAATGTGTTGTCCCACTGGGTTTTCCCTGTAAGGTTTTTAACGAGGCAGTTTTGATAAGTCTTGTGTACTCTTTTTCCTTCACTGGGTTTTTGTCTCATTGAGTTTTTCTTAGTAAGATTTTAATGATACACAATATTTGTTTATGGACATCTAAAGGGGAGTGTTATAAAATATTGTCTAATGGATGTCCATAACCTCCATCTCTTAGGATCATTTTCCCTATAACTTCCCAATAAATGACTTGTTGGAGTTTCATTTATTTATTACCATTATTATCATATTTACTCTTTTGTAACCATATGAATAGAATTCAATGTGTTGAGGCCAATAAATAAAGGTCATGCCATAGGTCATGAGAATGTAGAATTTACAAATGAATTAGAATACTTCCTTTATTCATCTCCAATTTCTTGTCTCATTATTCTTTTTTCTTCTCTCCATATTTCTTCTTTCCTCTCTCCATCTTTCTTCTTTTCTTTATTTTTTATTCCCCCTTTACCAAAAACAAAAAAGTGTCTCATGTAGAGTAGGCCCATTTTCTGATTTTATTGGGCTAAACAACCTCTTCGAACCCCAACAATACAACAACATAATGTTTGGTTTCCCCTATGGGCCCTTGATTAATATCAATACTATTTCAAATAGAAATCCAGTATCATTCGTATGAAAAAAGAATTGCATCATTTTCATTGTCCTTTTTTTCCCTTCCTTCGATTTCATTTACTTTCTGCCTTTGCAAAATAGGAATACTACTGCAGTGTTTCTCTATCTCACGTCATATCATTCATGGGCTACACCAAATAAAATCATTTCATCAGCATACCACATTAGTTTTTGTTTTGCTGATCAATTTGATCCATTTTTAGATACGGACAACTTATTAAACATAGACGTATAAAATCGAATTTAAAATTAAAAACCACGTTATTCTTTTCAATAATAAGAGGGTTTATATACATGAGAGGTGAGTTGCATTGGGAAAAGAAAAAAGAAAAAGAAAACTCATCTAAAATATTTACTTATTTTTTTTAAAACTCTCAACCAAAATAAAAGCACGCTTTTTCGATGTTTACTTAGTGTCATAAACAACTCGGCGATCTATCGATATTACTTACTTTCCATACTAAATAAATCAAATATACAGATAAAATGGTAGCTTGTGAATTAAGAAATGAGAGTGGTCGCAAAATTGGGCAAATTATTGAGGAAGTGGAATCCAAATACGTCGCAACATCCTTCAAAACACAGTACCACTGCCTTCTTTATTTCTTTTTCTGTCTATTAAACTTTGAGAGTGGAGCCTAACTAAAAGTGATCACCGAGCACTCATGCAATTTTCTATCAGTATCTTTTATCAGCATTATTGTGCACATAGATATTTCCATTTGACCCGTCTTCTGAGGGAAATTATATTTATTAAAAAAAGTAAAGAAAAAAAAAGGTTGGCATGGTAGTGCTAGATTTGGTCACTTGAAGCCATAAAGCGAATTTGCATAAATCTTGCAGAACGGCTAGGCCACTGTTTTGGTTTGAATGAAAGGGCAAGTTTTGAATTTTGGAGGAGGTCCCTTAACATTTAAAGTTAACGTGAAGTGTGTACTTTGGCTTGGTAGGGTATACTTCTATATTATATGTTTTTATTTGTTGCATGAATTGAGCTAACTTCCGTTGAAGTTCTTACACGTTGAACTTGGTCCCTTCTTAACTCCACTCAAATTCCTTTTCCATGATCAAATATACAAGGTACTGCTTTTCATGGCGTCGTCTAAATGAAATGCTTTACTTTATTCTTGGTTCAAACTTTATTTGGCATGAAAAAAAATTGAAAAAGAATGTTGTTTCTTAACCTGGAAGTAAAAGTTGCATAGTAATTTGCCACATATCAACATCTAAAATTGAAGTAGGCTTGTATCAAAAAATTGAAGTAGGCATTACAACTTTTCGGTTTTGAATTGATAGGCTACGTACTGCCCACTATTATACACTGTAAATATAATTATTAACATAAGATGAATGGAATTGAGCCACAAGCAATAGCCTTTCTTGACTCTTTATTACTCGTGTTCCATCTGGCAAAAAAAAAATACTCGTGTTCCAGAATTCCTTTGCCTCGAGTCGGTAAAATGCACTAGTATTGGCCAATGAAAAGATGATTAAAGTAATTAGAGTGAACGATAACAGGGCGTACCCTGAGAGGGTAGCAAAATGGCTTGATAATTAACACGTAAAAATTGCATTAGGTTTATTAACAAGACAATTTACTACAAGTAGGACCTTGAAATAACTAAATTACTATTATTGTAATTTTTGCCAATTAACATCCCCTGACAAGCACGGGAAATTAATTCTTAAAAAGAGAAAAGTAGTTTTCAAATAACACTTTAAAAGGTTCATTCATTTGTGATGATATGAGACAAGGTAACTAAAGAATGAGAACCAACTTAACTAGATGTGAAATAAATACTCCTTCTAGTCCTAAATATAAGATCACTTTGACATTTTTAACTTTTTTTTCAGTCCAAAAAAAGTAGTTTCAGTCCTAAGAAAATCTTTTTTTCCTCAAAAATAATTTATTCTATTTATAAACTAATTTATAATCTAATTTCATGTGACATACTATATTATAATTTAAATATCTAATTTATTTCGTTAATTTTCATAAAAAAGATTAAAATAATCTTATATTATTTAGGTGGGGAAGGAGTAGTATATACTGGGGTTGTTTTACTTCTGATTAATTGGAATATAAACGTTAATACGGACAAGTTAACTTTACGACACGACTCCTAAGATTAATGATTGTTAGATCTAGACATAGTTGTTGTGTCAGAAAATACAGGTTTACTATCGTGCCCTGCATTACCGTTCGGTCTTCCTTTATATTCTCTCTCCCAACTTCAAATCTCCCCACAAAAGCAAACATGACAACCTTGCTCTCTCGTTCTGCAATTCTTTTGCTTCTCCTTCTCTTCAGCACATTCAACTTCTCAAGTAATCCCTTTACTCTGAATCTGTTTACATTGCTCTAAATATGTATACCCCAAAGCCTACCCTGTTTCAAGTCTTCATCTCTGTATTTTCGTCAATCTTTTGTTTATCTATTCATTCCAAAGTTCCCCTTTCTGCGTTTACATCCAACTATTCAATAATATTTTTTGCTATGAACTAATAAGTATTTGATATGGAACAACAGCTACCTTCACCTTTCTGGTTTCATATGCTTCATTTCTTCTTTTGGTTATTTATTTGAATTCATCTATTCTTTGCTCTGTCTGCTAAGAGATGGTTGATTTTTGTCTGCTTGTGAGTGTACAAATGGAAGGATAAGATAATTGAGATTCCATTTCACTTTAGCTGAATACTAATTCACCGACTGGATTTTATGTTTTCCTGCCAGGTTGTGATTCATTCATAGGAGTGAACTATGGCGAGGTCGCCGACAACCTCCCGCCGCCGTCAGCCACCGCGAAGCTTCTCCAAACCACCGCAATCGAGAAGGTCCGATTGTACGGAACCGACCCAGCCATAATCAAAGCCCTAGCTCACACCGACATCGGAATCGTCATCGGAGCCGCCAACGGCGACATACCAAACCTCGCCTCCGATGTCGGCGCCGCCAAAACATGGATCGACACAAACGTAATCCCATTCTACCCCGCCTCCAAAATCATCCTCATCACCGTCGGCAACGAGGTCTTAACCTTCGGAGACCAAAATCTCCAGAATCAACTCTTACCTGCTATGCAAAATCTCCAAAATGCCCTCAATTCCGCCTCCCTAGGCGGCAAAATCAAGGTCTCCACCGTACACGCCATGGCGGTTTTAGGTCAATCTGAACCTCCTTCTTCAGGTGCCTTCAAACCAGAATTAACTACAAACCTAAAGGGAATTTTAGAATTTAATGATGCAAACGATTCTCCTTTCCCCATTAATCCTTACCCTTACTTTGCTTATACCAGTGACCCGAGGCCCGATACTTTGGCCTTTTGCCTATTTCAGCCCAACGCGGGCCGGGTCGACTCGAACACGAAGATCAAGTACATGAACATGTTTGATGCTCAAGTTGATTCTGTTCGTTCTGCTTTGAACTCTATGGGCTTTAAGAACGTTGAAATAGTTGTGGCGGAGACTGGTTGGCCTTACAAAGGTGATACCAATGAGGTTGGTGCTAGTATTGAGAATGCAAAGGCATATAACGGTAACTTGATCTCACATTTACGTTCTATGTCTGGGACCCCACTTATGCCCGGAAAGCCCGTGGATACGTATTTATTTGCCTTGTATGATGAGGATTTAAAGCCCGGGACTACTTCTGAGAGGTCATTCGGGCTTTTCAAGCCCGACCTGACTATGACTTATGATGTTGGGCTTTCGGGTCAGAACTCGACTAAATCTGTATCTGCTGAAAGCCCGAGTTCGACGCCGTCTCCGACGGCGGCGCCGGGGCCCAAGAAAGGAGGAGGGGTGTGGTGTGTGCCAAAACAAGGGTTGAATGATACGCAGTTGCAGGGGAATTTGAATTATGCTTGTGGACATGGGATTGATTGTGGGCCTATACTGGCTGGTGGGCCATGTTTTCAACCAGATACGCTTGAAGCTCATGCTGCTTATGCTATGAATCTTTATTATCAGACTGCTGGTCGTGATCCTAAGAATTGTGATTTTGCTAATACTGCTACGCTCACTTCCACTGCTCCAAGTAAAGTTCAATCCAAACTTTTTTTTTTTTTTTGGTTCTATTTTATCACTCTAAGCTCCAAGTAATAATGTATGTTATTCTGTGTTTTTTGCAGGTTACAATAATTGCTTTCTCAGTTCCGTCAGCAATGCGAATCTTAATAATAATACAAGAGAGAATAACAGCAGTCATGTATCAATGTCTGGAGTTGGGCCTACTAGACACTTAATTGAGACTTGCAAGTGGTTGTTCTTCATTGGTTTGGTCTACCTTTGACATGTGTCAGGTCTCTTTCTACTCAGTTTTTCATCTTTTGTCTTCCTCAACCTGTTCCCGCACATTGTCCTGGTAATGACTTGTGTGGTTTCTCAGAAAAGTGTGCGTGTAGGATAGAGTGTGTTCCTTTACACATGTTTAGCAGAGAATTAAGCTTGATGCGACGTATAACATGTGTGAGAAGGGTGTACTTTGAGTGTTCAACTATTTTTTTTGAGGTTAGAAAAATCCTTGATCAACATGTATGTGTATATATCTTTCGTTCAGTAATATTATCATTTTGCTGAGTAGTGTTGTTTACCTCGCAGTTTCACATCTCTACTACGCTCAACATTTAAATTTAATTACATCTACTTTCGGTGTCACTTGTCACGTTTTATCTTGTACCTTCTGGGCGTTTTAGGATCTCCTCCCTCTTTAATATTATAAACTGTATAACTAGAGGCGAATCCCAGTATACTTTTTTAGATAGGAAGAAAACATGCTTTAGGAGTTAAAACCCAAAACAAACGGATTCTATTTTCATGATTGTTAAAGACATTGCACATAACTTCAACTATAACTCAAACATCTGTTATGATTTACTCCCTCCGGTCCTAAATATAAAATCACTTGGACTTTTTTTTGTGGAAATTAAGGAAGCAAATTAGACCACTAAATTATAACATATGTCACATGTAACTAGATTATATGTTAGTTTATAAGTAGAATAGAGTAGCTTTGAGGAAAAAAGATAATTATAGACAATTTAAAGTGATTAATTTTGTATCCTTAATTTTTTTTCAAAAAAATCAAAGTGATCTTATAATTAGGACCGGACGGAGTATAATAGAAATTATGTCGCAACATATGAAAGCAAATTCATATAGAAAGAGATATTGTATTTAGAAATATGCCGAACTCTCCAAATAGGTTTTATATTTAGAAATGCAATAAGTATTTGGGTAAATAATTCCATGGTAAATTAACGCAACACACAATAATGTAATATCAACGGAACGGATTTACATTTTGAAGAACTTTACATTCATATGGAAGAAAAGCTTCAGACAGGGGTACAAGGTAATTCACTGAAAGTGATATGTTATGATTTGTTGAAGTCTGTATATCAAATCCAGTGCTAATTGTTTCCGCTTTCCATGGTCGCTGTAAAAACGGATTCTTGTTATCTGTTACTGCCAGCTGTAATGCTCACGCCACTCTTTGCTTTGATTAATTCTCCTTCGCATTCTGCCCTGAAGAATGTTTATTCCTAATTGACCAGTTAATTCCAAAAGCAAAACTTAAAACTAGCAGAGACTCAGTCTACTACCAAGTAGAGTTATCAATAAGAAAAGCTACTAGTGAGAAAGAAGTAATGTGCTTGAGCCACGGTAGGACTTTCTCTGAGTCAGATGGAAGAACCATTAAAAAGAGTCACTGAATGCTAATTGTAATTGCTGCATGGGACTTTCGACATCACTCACCAAGTAAATAAAGGATGCAAAAGCAATCGTTTGAATTGCAGTTAAAAAAAGCATAGGTTAGCTCAAGAAAAAGCCCATCAAGCAACAAAAGGCAACATACCAGGGATTGAACTTAGAAGACAAGATATATGACTAAAGAATGAAAACCAGCATATGAAGTACAAGACATCACTCAAGTGTAAGGATTAAGTAGCTAATCATCAAAAAAAGAAGAGAATCTCGCAAATTATTAACGATCAAAGGGGCAGATTGAGAAATAAGAAAGCCGAAAGCATGGAACACGACAAGGGTGTCAAAATTTCAATGAGACAGAGGACTTGTGAAGAGAGGAGGAAGAGGAAGAGCTTTGGTCAGCTTACCAATTCTTATTGAAGAGGAAGGATGTCAAAATCAAAAGAACGTAGTGACATCTGAGCAATTTCAGAGATGGCAGAATCTCGGACGCCTGGAACATCACTGACCAAGTGCTCATAAGCAGCCTCAAAAGCCGCCGACCAAAACCGAGGTAACCGAATGGTATTGGCGTGCGTGTACACATCCCACATGCGCTTCACCAACTTCTTCCTCTCCTCCACTTCCTATTCCCAAACGCACATACCATAATTTAACACACACACACAATAATATCATTCACAGTCTGAAGAAGAAGAGGAGGCAGAGATCAAGAATGAAAGTGAGGGTGAAGGTACCAGCACATCGAGGTCGTCGAGAATTTGATATTCCATATCAAAGGAGAAATGGGAAAGGTTGGGAGCAGACCATTTGAGAGTGAGGGAGCTTGTGAAGACAGACCAAGCAGCTAAAAGGATAATGGCAGTGAATACCCAGAACATGCAGTAACTCTTGCCCATTGCTTTTGAAGCTTCAGGGTTGTCTTTCTTCATTCTGGCCGTATGCAGTATGCACTATTATGGATGGATGTTCATCTTTCAATAATCAAGACACCGAAAGGTTGTGGACCACCATTAGCAATAATTGTCTTGGACCTTTACAAAGAGTAGGTACAATTAGCAAAAATAGACATCACCAACCTTGGTCCTTACCAACGGATTCATGATTGACCTCAGATTTCCAATGGGTCCATACTCAGTTGGTATGGTTGATCCACTAATATGAATCATATACTCTTGCTCGAAAAATAAAATCAAATACCCCACTCTTCACGAGACACAATTTCCGTATTAAATGGGTTCCTTACTTCCTTACCTACTTGATTATAAAGTTAATTTAATAAACGCACCAAACTAATTTTTTATGCACAATCATCTGGACAATTCTGAAACGAGCCCCATTCCAAATTGATTTCTAGGCAGCCAATTCATCAGACAGCGTCTGGTATGTACGAGCGAAAACTGCGTCAAATTAGTAGCCCAAATACACACACAAACATAAAGTGAACTGGCTGACCAGAGTGTTCGATCCTCTTATCATACAGGGAAAATTTGTAGAGACAAACCATAAGTGAGCGGTCTTTCCAAATTTCGCGGTAATTTCATTTGTTAACGATGTAAATTAATGGCTAAACTTGTTGCAAGATTCCCTTGATAGTTTTAAAACAAAAATAATATTGGCAGAAATAACATAAAACAGAAGCACATACAGTGTACAAGCTCACACCATAAACATGGGTTAAGTCCACTTCATACAAGAGAATATTAGACCAACCCAGCGTATTGTGGCGGGGCCAATCTATATACAACCAAACGAATGCAAGAACAAATATAGGCATCAGCAGTATAACGCATTTATTGGTCTTCATCCCGGTCCGCATTTGGCCAAGCTCTGGCTAAACCATTAAAACGCATCGATCGTTTAAAATATTTAGCTGGGAATCTGCAATCTGCAGCTACGTGAAATACATCGAGGTAGCAGAAATACAGATCAATACACCAGATAGTGACGGTCTGACACTATTAAGACCTAAATTGTCTTGTGGACGTCGGAATTTTAATTTGAGTTTATGATAAAATGGCAAAGATAAATTCCAACTATTTCACCATTACATTGCAAACTGTGAGCATCAGATTAGAATTACACAACGCACTCGAACAACAGTCACCCCATGACATTACATCATTAAATAACATCACAAAACAATGCCATACTGTTTTTTGCTCATTCCGTTTCAATCTGTCCCACCGGAAATAGGTATTGATACCGCTGATTAGATATCTACAATCGATACTCTCGGCCAAAAGTTCAATCAGCATTATAGCGATTTCAGATCGGAGCGCCACAGGGCACTATCAAATAATTGATATGCTGCTCAGAAGAAGCAAATAATCACAGAACAGTTTCATATGTCCAGACATATTTATGCTACTTCATCACAGCAGGCTTACAATCGTCAAAAGATTCCATATTCAGGAATCAGGATCACAAATTGGACTAAAATTATACAATCCCATAAAATATCAAACAGTCCCGGCATTATCAAAGAAAAATAAAGTGTATAAAAGTTAATCTTCATGAATCTCAGAGCATTCCAAATATGGAAGTGGCAGACAATCAACATGACATCAATTTCAGTCCGCCCGTCTGCATTCTCTCATCACCGATTACAATAAATTAATCTAAACTTGTAAAAACATTCCAGTTTTAACAAGAAAAATACAATAACTAAAATTTAAACATGGGGAAGGGGGATAGAAAGCATTTCAAACTTAGAGCTAAAAGAGGGAAGGCATCAGATAATAAGCGGAGTTTTGAATCTTCATGGAGATCAGTGTGTAGGATAAGAAAATTTTAACATCATTTGCCATTCCTTATCAAAAGATCAGGTAAACAAAAAAGATTCAGGTTTCAAAAACTCAGAATCACATCAAAATACCTAAACTACATCGCATAGCCCAAAAAGACCTAAAGTACATCGCTTTGGAAGAAAGTCACAAGGGAAACAGAAAAATATCATGGCTCTATAAAGTAAAGGCATCAGAAAAAGATGAATTGGAATCAGCACAGCTTATCAGTATATCAATAAGCGGTTTAAAAGTACTCATCACATGCCATAATGTCCATTAAAATTGAAAACGGAAATGGGGAAAAGAGATAGTTTAAAAGCAAAAATGGCATGTTTCAGTAGGTCCATTTGACCCAAGGCAAGAAGCAAAGCTGTGCAATGGGCTGGTAAGCCAACCTTTCAATCTCTGCATCCGTTATAGCTCCACTGGAATTGAAATTTAAACCCAGATGAAGCGGGTAAACAAATGCATAACATGAGAGTGTGAGCGAGAGTACTAATAGATAATAAGAAGACCATCCCAAACAGCTTATCAAATCGCAAGACATATTCCTAAATATCTCTAAAGATAATCGAAAGTTCATCGAAGAAGCTATTCCTGATTTCCTAAGGAATATAGATACATTTTGCTGAAATCATAACAAAACCGAAATCAAAGCAGAGTGATGCAATTACGCCGAAACAGTGAATGCAAAATTGTGAGGCTAAGAATTTGGATCATGAAGGCGCGACCTAAACATTTATATAGGGGTTTCCAGCGCAAATTAGGGTTTATAGAGCCCCTCGCAGATGATGCAGCTTGCGGGCTGACGCCGTTTTGTTGGCCATCCGGTCGTTTTATCGAATATCAAAACGGTGTCGTCTGCCAACTTTTTCAAGTCTTTCCTTCCTTCATGAATATCAAAACGGCGTCCTCTATCCGCATAGATGAGTAATTCAAACTTAACATAAAGATTTAAAACAGCAAATTAATTTCTTTGTTATTAAGCAAACATTAATAAGAGTAATTTCAAAAAAGCCACAACAATTAAAAATACATCATGTATTTGTGACTAAAACTAACTCTCTGCTTAGATCTTATATTAAATTTTGGATAAATATTTGGGTTTCACATAGTGTGCATGAGTATTTTAGTAGTTAGAAAAAAGTATGAGTACTTTAGTATACATGTTAGATCATAGATTATTCAAGTTTGTTTAACTTGGCACTTGGCAGACTATTTTTAGTATTGTCTTGTTTAATTTAAAGTTGTAAAAGCCAGACCGAAAGGTGAACCGGAAAGGTTAATTAATAGGCGACAATTCGCACAGTCGGCCAATAGGATCGACAATTGAACAGATGACGTAATAATTAATTAAAAATGATGTTATATGCATATGTAAGTATAACCATATAAAATCTTAATATAACTTAAAAACAAACATATTCAATAATTCTAATGCAACATTTTCTCAAATACCAAGTTATAATATATTGAATCCATCAAAGAGTGTGATTCGATCGACACATTTAGGGATTAAATGGTATTTATGGACATAAAAGTTGGTTTTTTATGGGTAAATATGTGTTTTTATTTTTTTCAACTTTTTCTATACGAGTTATTTAGGTTGTTCAGTTTTTTAAAAACCGTTTCGATTCACGTTTGAACCTCGATTTCCAGTCTAATAAGCGATTCAACTCAACTTAACCTTTAAAGCGGGAGAACCATTATGTGATAAATGAATGATGCTCCGAGTACCGGATCGACCGTCTGTTCTAATCCTTGTTTTGCAAAACTGATTTGACTTAACATAAGTGTTTCATTATTAAAAAAAATGTAACTTAGTACTACATAAGATATACTAACAACGTAAAGGTAATAAACACAACAAAAGCGTTGAAACTATTAAAATTATAAAAATAAATTTCAATTCTTCTTGATTATAAAAGTTGACTTATGCCAAGAGCTTAACTCAATTGACATCCGATGCCTTTTCATATAAAAGGGGTCATGGCTCATGGATTGTAGCGTCCCGTCCCATATTAAAAGGAGTGTGTGTGGTGTGTCTACATTGTATTAAAAAAAAAAAACTTAAAATCAAAGAATGGATACAAACATAAACCTAAAAGTATCATTGTCTTTTAATTATTTCGAGTTAGCTTCTCAATCAACTTCATGTTATATGTATCATGACTTTTCCCAGGCGAATTGCAAAAAAAAAAAAAAAAACCCTCCTCTCGCATGAGAAAAATTTAACTCTTGGAGAATATACGATTTCCTGAATATTATTATTTCCTATAATTCCCTCAAAATACAAATACAAAATGAAACTGAAACACCACACAAACGACGTCCCAAAAATGACAAGCATATTAGGATACGCCAAACGCTTTTCACTTACCTATTGTCTATGTACACATTCTTTTTACAGTTGATGTTGGGAGAACCAAAAAGAGCACAAAAATGATAGAGGGTAAAGAAAAATCCTAATTAATCCACTCTACCAGGTGTTCTGATGAATCAAGTTCCCCCATGAAGATCAGAGGGAGGCAGAAAGCAATCATTAGATAACCCAGGGATATTGAAACCAATTTCTTCAATCTTCCATGTCTCCTCAATTTTCCTCTTCTGATTATTAGAACCACCGTACCTATGAAGTGTCGCCGCCGTGGTACCACCGTGTGCTATGGTAATGCCATCAACACACTTATAATCCTTAATCGCAGACTCTATCTTCGTTTCCCAAAATACGAAGTCACTAGTTCCTTTAGGGGGCTTCATCCTTACCAGCTTGTTATCCTCAAATTTGACAAGTAGCCCTGTTCGCTGGCTAAAGTATCCCCATACTGTATGCCTCACGAATTCAGTATGATAGGAACTCTGTGCTTTCAGAATGTGCATTGATGTATCTAACTTGAGAGAAAAACACACTTCATTTTCTATGGTTTTTTCTCCTACACATGCTGCGTCCAAGAACAAATTTGCCGTGTACCTTGGGTCCAACCCCTGAAATAACAAGCACCAGGGTTGAAATCAGGAACAAGTTACATCGTTAATGATCTAACACAGGCACGAAAAAAACATATAATGAGCAGCAGTTGTAACTTAAAACATGCACTCAAAACTAATCTACCATACTTATAAACTAATGCATAATCTTATTACATATAACATGTGTTAAAATCATACGGGTTATTTGGCTTCATCTCAAAAAAAAAAAAAAAATCAGTTTCATCTAATATTCAGGAACGGGAGGAGTATATTGTTAACTAATTATTACCTGAAAGAACCTGCGAAGGGGTCTAGGAGGGCCTTTGTTTGCATGAAAAGGTTGAGAAGAAGACTGATTCCAGGCTACTTTGCCATCACTGCCTGCACTAACCTTGAAGCCAGAAACAAGTAATTCGATAAACCACAAATCTGGGTTCTTTTGCCACAACACAAAGCCCCCTACTTCAGGCCTGCCTTTTGTGTGCAAGCTGTCTCCTCCCATTTGCATCTCTGATCCTAACATTCTCACTTGTCCCATTGCATACATACTTTCCAGAGCATTCAGAGCAGCTAGTCCTCCAGTAGCTGCTATGTATTGTTGCACTATGTATCTGGCCGTGGAATCTGCCTGTCACAGCATTGTGTACTTAGTATTTAAAAATATGATCTAGAAATTAGACCAAAGAAAGCTAATTTTCGTGTATGACTGATAACAAACAAATTGAATGTATTAACCCAAAATGTCCCTGACTGACTTAAGTTCAAATCAGCTGGGGATTAATTAGCATTGCATGAGTTCAGAATTCAGAACTTGCATTGATCTAAGAGTGATTCAGAATCCAGAAATCTCAGATTGTCCGATATAGTTACCCCCGAGTCAATACTCCGCAACCATTGGACTTGGTTGTTTTTGAGACATTTCGGTGGGTGTCTCTCTCTCTAAACTCAGTCACGGAAGTTACAATCTCATGGTTTTAGCTAGCCGCGGAAAATTGACATTTTAAGTTCAGGTGAAAATCATTTAATTATTAATTTCGAAGCAAAACTCGATGATTAATTGTCACAAGTCCCACATCGGGGAGGTTTCCTTGCAAGAGGGGCCTTATAAGTCCTTGGCTCCCCAACCCCAATGGCTAGCTTTTGGGGTGTGGTTCTCCCAAGGACTTGTGCTCGTTACAATGGTGCTCTCGTTGAGAGACGGCCAAACGGAAAGGGCTACCTACGGAGGGTTCTGACCGGAGGGGCTGACCAACAAAAGGTTGAGTGAAGCGCCGAGTGAAGTGCCGTAGAGTGGAGCCGCCGGGACGCCGTCTCGTCTGATAGACCGGAAAGGGCTACCTACGAAGGGTTCTGACCGGAGGGGCTGACCGGCAGAAAGGCCGAGTGAAGCGCCGAGTGAAGTGTCGTAGAGTGTAGCCGCCGGGACGTCGGCTCTCGAGGGGGGTGCATTGTCACAAGTCCCACATCGGGGAGGTTTCCTTGCAAGAGGGGCCTTATAAGTCCTTGGCTCCCCAACCCCAATGGCTAGCTTTTGGGGTGTGGTTCTCCCAAGGACTTATAAGGCCCCTCTTGCAAGGAAACCTCCCCGATGTGGGACTTGTGACAATGCACCCCCCTCGAGAGCTGACGTCCCGGCGGCTACACTCTACGACACTTCACTCGGCGCTTCACTCGGCCTTTCTGCCGGTCAGCCCCTCCGGTCAGAACCCTTCGTAGGTAGCCCTTTCCGGTCTATCAGACGAGACGGCGTCCCGGCGGCTCCACTCTACGGCACTTCACTCGGCGCTTCACTCAACCTTTTGTTGGTCAGCCCCTCCGGTCAGAACCCTCCGTAGGTAGCCCTTTCCGTTTGGCCGTCTCTCAACGAGAGCACCATTGTAACGAGCACAAGTCCTTGGGAGAACCACACCCCAAAAGCTAGCCATTGGGGTTGGGGAGCCAAGGACTTATAAGGCCCCTCTTGCAAGGAAACCTCCCCGATGTGGGACTTGTGACAATGCACCCCCCTCGAGAGCCGACGTCCCGGCGGCTACACTCTACGACACTTCACTCGGCGCTTCACTCGGCCTTTCTGCCGGTCAGCCCCTCCGGTCAGAACCCTTCGTAGGGCTATGTAACGGATGAATTTATTATAAATAGGACTCGGATATGTGTGGTAGTAACTAATAGACCGAATGATGTGATTATTGGGCTTTGGGCAAATGGGCTGACATGGAAAGAATTATTAGGCTATATAGATGTGGAATAGAGTGGGAAAATGGTAGTGAAGAATATGGTTATTGTTGCTCTCTCTCTCTCTGGACGGTTTCTCTTCTTCCCTCTGGCAATTTCTCTCTCTCTCTCTAGCAGTTACTCTTCCTCTCTGTACTTCTTCTTCTTCTTCTCCTCCCTGTAACTTCTGATGTGTTCTTGCTGTGCTCTTGTATTTGAGCTATATTCTAGTTTGTAATTGTATTTCATTATGCATTTCTCAGTACTCTGCTTCTGTTATGAATTTCCAATTTTATAGCATCTGTTACAATGGTGCTTTCGTTGAGAGACGGCCAAACGGAAAGGGCTACCTACGGAGGGTTCTGACCGGAGGGGCTGACCAACAAAAGGTTGAGTGAAGCGCCGAGTGAAGTGCCGTAGAGTGGAGCCGCCGGGACGCCGTCTCGTCTGATAGACCGGAAAGGGCTACCTACGAAGGGTTCTGACCGGAGGGGCTGACCGGCAGAAAGGCCGAGTGAAGCGCCGAGTGAAGTGTCGTAGAGTGTAGCCGCCGGGACGTCGGCTCTCGAGGGGGATGCATTGTCACAAGTCCCACATCGGGGAGGTTTCCTTGCAAGAGGGGCCTTATAAGTCCTTGGCTCCCTAACCCCAATGGCTAGCTTTTGGGGTGTGGTTCTCCCAAGGACTTGTGCTCGTTACATTACTCCAGGCACAAAGAAGACCCGCATGACGTTGGTCGTGGTGGTTAGTTATGGTCATAAGAAACTGTACATAAAGGTTGTATAGTTTATAAAACAGCATCGTCGAATGAACAGATTTTGTGATTAAAACAAGTATGAAGGAAAGGATCGGTGATGCTTACGATGGAACAATCTCTGAGAGGCCGCGTTAACAAAGTCTGATGGGATTGAACTTGAACTGGAACCAGGGGAGAGCCAACAAGCTTAAGCAATGCCATGAATTCATTTCTCGAGGTAGAAGATAGATGTGAATACCTATCAATGGGCTGAGCTTTCATGAGAGATCGCAAATTATCCCAACGATTAGACGTGGAACTCCCCAAACAAAACAACATTTCTTCAGGGAATGGCACCTCCAATACCGTCTCCAACCCTCCTTCGTTATCAAAATTAGGACACAGTTTCCTCATCACGAAAATTGGAACCAAATTAAACAAAACTGGAATGTATACGTAGTTTTTCTTCGTGAATTGCACGAAAATGGTTCTGCACACGAAGATATATGTGTGCGCACGTATATGTTTTCGTTGATTTCTCCTCGTTTTCAATGGGTCGCGAGATTGCATTCCATGACATGGGATTTTGCTCGTCTTTATTTTGCTGGTGATATTGCATGTTCCACACGGACTTCATGTCGCAATGACGTATTTTTAGTATGTGGTATGGCTTTAAGTTAAAAACAACCTACCTGAATCCTCTCATCTCAAACATAACAGATAATGAAGGAGTGATAGCGATAATTAATTTTTTTTTTTTGGTCTGAGATCACAATAATTATGTAAAATCGCTAATCTTAGGCCCAAGGGAAAAACCGTATTCATTCACGTGTGAAATGAAACCACTTACCTAAATCTCTCGTCTATGTAAGTATTTTTTTTCCCTTAGCAATAGAATGATTGAAATATTTCATCAGGTCAATAAAAAAAATCATTATAATAACCTAAAACTAGAAAAGACCGGTTGGGTGCTAAGATATCCCTAAAATCTATTATTTAATTTTTATGTCTCCTCCTACAAATAACACTTTAGAAAAATTTAAAAAAAAAAGACTATAAGAAAAAAAATGTAACAGCCAGGTCTCTATTATGGGACCGGATGTGAAATAATGTAGGAGGGATGCAGAAAAATACAGTGTTACTTACAAAAACATGGCCTCAGATTTAGAAACTGATTTTGGTAGGAGGGATTTCGAAGGGATGGGGAAATTTTTGTCAATTGAACTATTAAAAATTGAACAAGTGTCGTTATAATATTTTAATAAATATTAGATGTAAAATAGAAAATCAGAAATATTAATTAATAATTTTTAGTTCCACTATTATAATTTTAGTTGATTAGTTGATTGTTGATTTGACATTTGAGTAAACAAAATTTTCCTCCACGCCCTTTCCCTCCATTTGTGACAGGGCCGGTACAAAACCCAATGGGCTATTTACAAATGGATCATTGAAGGACTGTAGAAAACCCGCGCTAATAAAAGCGGACATTTCTCATTTCTTTTTTGGTCTCAATTCTTGTCTTTCCTTCGTCTCCGTTGTTCCCAATGAAGGCGGCTTTGAAGGGCAAGTATGACCTTGACAAAAATGGTGGTGCCGTTGCCACCGTTGCCTTTAACGCCGGCGATGTCAAGCTTCGAGCTTCTATCACTGACGCTACCGTCGTTAATGGACCCAGCTTAACCGGTTTGGCTCTTGCTCTCGAGAAACCTGGCCACTTCATAGTCGATTACAATGTTCCCAAAAAGGTATTCCCTAAATTCCACCGATTTCTACTTGCCTCCTAGTTCCTGAGTGTCTTCTTGTTTAGTCGTTGACTATTTCACTCTGACAATTGCAGAATTCGATTTGTATTTGTACAAAATGAGGTTTTCGAAATGTCTGTTTTTTTTTCTTCATATGTTTTGATTTATCCGCACAAACAATGGGTTTCATTTTGTTGTTAGTTTTTTTTTGTAACTCCGTATTTCTTGCTCTCACTTTGGGTGGTTTGCTTTTGCATTTTTAATAAGTCAACTTGGATAAGGTTCTTTCGTTCCCTGCATCTTTATTCTGTATCCCTTTCACTTGGTGGCGCAGGACGTTCGATTTCAGTTTATGAACACGGTTAGGGTTGGCGAGAAGCCGTTGAATTTGACTTACTCGCATAGCTGGGGAGATAACAGGACTGCTTTGGATGGAACATTGATAATCGATCCCGCTAATAAGGTGTCGGCTAACCACATACTTGGTTCAGGAAATTGCAAATTGAAGTACAGTTACGTTCATATGGGGGTGGCCACGTTCGAGCCATCCTACGATTTGGCTAAGAATTCGTGGGACTTTGCAGTTTCACGGAGAGTTTATGGTGATGACTTGTTGAGGGCCTCATACCAGACATCAAGCAAACTTTTGGGGCTAGAATGGGCGAGGAATTCAAAGCAGAGTGGTTGCTTCAAGGTGACTATTTTTTTTTTTTTGTTGGTTGCATTGATCATAACTCCCTTTGTATTGGTTTTTGTGAAAGAGAATAGGCCTGGCTTCATTAGTGTGTTGACCGTAGAACATTAATTCCCTGTTTTAGCATTCGGTCTCTGGGGAATACTGGTAGAAGGTTAATAAGCCTTCATTCCCTGCAATTTGCTGCATGATATATGATCCTTTTCTGGTTAATAAGTGTATGTAGGATTTAGAATTCGGGCATGTTTTATGTTTGTCAGTCATATGTGGATGTAATTGTATAAAGTGCTTTTAATCACTTCCTGCTAATGGTTCATGCAAAATGGATGTGCTACCTTTCTCTCTAATTTTGACTATAAGTGGGAATATTGGACATGCTGATCCTGACAATTGTGAACATGCAACCGCTGAAGCATTGAAGTCTCTTGCTTGTTAGATTCTGCTATAATTCTTGCTATTTTGTCCGAATCAGATATCAGTTTTGAGGATTCAATCACATATCTTCCCCAACATCCGTTTAGATAAATTAACGTATAATCTTACTATACCCAGGAAATTGATGGCTTTATTAAGATGTGAGCTTGAGTTGGATGATTACTTTGGGAGTAAGCGGTCGTTTGACCAAAGATCCAATGGTCTACATATAGAAGGATCTCTGACTCTCCTGATTTTCGTGGGTCGTAGATAAGATTTTAGATTTTGCAACAGTAATTAGTTGACTTGAATGGAGCTGCTTGCAATGAAACTCTCTCATCTGGCTAGGAATATAATTCCATGAGCAAAGCAAAGTTTGTTGTGTTTGAAGGATAATTTTGTAGAACCTTATAACCTATAGGTAGGTTGGTACTTTAAGATCAAACAAGAGCACAAATTCACTCTACTCTTTATGTGTTTTCTCACATATATCCTTCACATACAAGCTTCACATACAAGAGATGTGTTTTCTTGCATGTATATTAGTAGTTATGATTTTGGTAATTTGGAACAATTCTCTGGTGAGCCATGGTTTGTGTAGTTGTATTTCATCCTCTGGATTGTGGTGCCCCCCCCCCCCCCCCCAACCACTAGGGGTGTCCATTAAAATGTTCCTCATTTTCACTACTGCATTTATACTTTTGAATAGGTAGACCTCGTTACTTCACAGCGTCATCGTCCATCGTATTCATCCCATCTGCACTATTTTCTTTTCATTTCTTATGGTTTCTTTGACATATATTTGTAGTTGATATATGAAGCACTTTGTTTTGATTCAAAGCCCATTTTTTTCTTTTCTTTTTTTAAAAAAATGAACCGGGAATTCTCAGTCCCGTTCCCGGGACCGAGACTAGGACTGTAATCCAGTCCTGGCCCCATTCCGGGATCGAGAACCAGGAATAGGTATTCCCGATCCTGGTCCCGGTTTTGGATACCCCTACCCACCACCACCCCCCAAAAAAAAAGTAAGAGGCAGAATGAATTGATTTTTTTCCTTGCTACGCATCTATTATGCATAAAATTTGATCGGATGGATTGACTTGTTACTATGTAAGTTGTTCTTTGATATTTCTTTCATTCCTCATGGGGAATCTCCAATATTTTCTTACTGAAGGCTCTCTATTTTTCAGATTTCAGCATCACTTAACCTGGCTGAGGAATTGAAGGTTCCAAAACTTAGCGCTGAAACCACTTGGAATTTCGAGATGTAGTCATATGCTTCCATCATCTCTGCATATTATAGATCTGATGTCTTCAGGCGTATTTTGCCTTTTGATTGATACTCTACTTCAATTTGAAGTGTGACCTGCTCACATTACAATAACAATGCTGAATTGATTATCCACCGACAGCTTGGATATTTGATTGTCGAACAATCCTTAAATTTTCAGCACATTGCAAAAGCCTTGTAAAAGTTAGCATTTAAATTGAGCAAGTCTTGTTATTTTTACGGTCATACACGAAGGTGTTCTAGTTTTTGGGTTTAGGAAATGAAACGAAACCACAAAATAGGACAGGTGTATTTATGTTGATACGTTTGAAACCAATGGCGTGTAAGGCACGTAGAGAAGGGGATTAGGCAGGTACAAGAAAAAAATTAGGGATGGTAAATATATAGAAGTGTGGTTGAAGCTAGGAATTTTCTAATCTGTGGCTCTTCAGTTTGGCGGACACTCGCATATATGTAACATGCTGATTAGATCATTAGATATTCTTTTCTTTTCCTTTAATTTTATTAGGTAATGTGGTTCTGTTGATGGATTTGGAAGAGATTTTGATCCCAAAGGCCAACGCTTTTCACGTCTATTTTTATCTCCAACATCAAGGTTGCGTGTGATTCACCTGTGTCAACTTGAAAGAACAAACTAGGGGAAACAATTTTAAATTCAAAGTTCACACAAGTGAAATTCCGTAATTCACCCTCTGATGAATTTGCTTAAGGGTGTATTTGGTTCAAGGGGAGGGGAGGGGAGGGGAGGGGAGATTTTAAAATATTAAATTTAGTAAAATTAGAGAAAAAGGGGGGGGGATTTTCAATTATTTTTTCTAACTCTTTTATCTTATATCTAATATTTATTTAATAATTATAACCCCATTTTTTTAATTTTTTAAAATTATTTTTTTTTAAAAAATTCCCTCCCCTCCCCTTTAACCAAACACACCCTAAAGTTACACAAACATGAAGCCGTGGTTTCGTAGATCATTTGAAAGATTTGAAATGACGGCCAAGGGATTTTTAAGTAGCAAGGAGTTATAAGCTGGAGAAATCATTTTGGATAAAATTAATCACCTCAAATGAAGCACGGTAAACGTTTTTTCGTATGATTCTCACGAAATGCCTCCTACCTCTTTGGCACGTCCTCTTCTGAATAAAATTAGGTGCATTTAATTTTTCATATGAATAAATTGACATGGGGCAATCAACTTTTTTAGGGAATTCCCCTGCGCAGTCAACTTTTTTAGGGAATTCTCCTGTGCAACGACCTACCGGCTTCATTTTTAGCATTCCGTATAAACTGAGCTGGGCCTCGATTTTAAACTTCAAACTAAAGTCCAAACACGCACAAACGTGAGTGGGACCAAAGCACAGATTCTTTATACTAAAATGGCACAAACGTTTTCACACTTCAGAAGGAATTCTGTTGGCCCCATTTTTCGAATATCGGATGACATACTTGACTTTCTCTGCAACCCTATGCTTTGGTGTTTGTCTCTTCAATCTTCGTTACAAAAATTACTTTGTCTCGTCTATCAAGAAAAAAAATAAAATACAAGTAGTTTCTCTGGTTTCACCATCATGTTGGATTAAAAACCCATGCATTTTCTCGTTCCTTTCTCTCCTCATTTCTTTTTACCCCTTTCCATAGCGTAGGGGAGGCTTGGGGACTGATGAAATCCTAGAACATTGTAAGGGCCTAAGGGGACGATTTATCCTCAGAACGTTAGTAAAATCATAATTATTTGGTCACATGAGATTGGTTCAAATAACAAAAAAGATGGTAATATGATAAATAGAATTTAATGACCATATCTCATTATACAAAACAAAGAATGTGCAGGTTTAATATAGGGAGAATTTCACTGTAAGATCACTGTAAAGAATTAATTTAAAAGCAAGACAACAAGAATCTGAAACATCACTTAAGGCTCGTGAGGGCAAAGTGAAATTAAATTGGGATGGCAAAAGACTAAATTATCCTGGAGAAAACACGTGATTCCTCCCTCAGACACATCTGGAACTCTGACACCTCGATTATCTTCTTTAACTTTCATCTCCCTCCTCCTCCTCTCTCTCTCTCATGTCTCCTTCCTCTTTCATCTTCTTTGACACCTTGGAGCAAAGAAGAAGGAAAGGAAAATGTCTTTTGAACTTGTGATTTCCTTAGTGATTGTTTATCTTTTCTGGGTTTGTGTTATCTCATTGAATTGTCTTTGGTTCTATACAGTTTTCGTGGGTTTTGTTTCATTTGGGGCTGCCGTTTTCTATTTTTAATCCTTTGTTCTTGTTTATGGTCTGCGTTTTGTTTGCGATTTTTTGGATTTGAAATCTATTTGGGTTATGGTATGCATTTTTGTTGCTTCACTTTGACGTTTTCAGAGTTTATGATCAAGTGTCTTGGAAATTTTGTATTGTGATGAGAGCTTTAATTTGTTAAGGGTATGAGCCTCAACTTGGATTTTTACTTTTAAGGTTTTAGTGGGTTGTTCGAAATTAATTTGTAAAACATGAAATTTACATTTCTTTGTTTTCGTTTTGGTGGAGCAAAATTACATATTGAAATACTATGATTTTGAGTTCTTTTGGGATGTTTCTGTCCTCTTTTATTTCTCATTTGTCATACTGTCACGATCATATAACCTGGACGCTCACTTTGTGTACCTTGTTTTAGAACAAAAATACTTGCTAGAAAATTCTTGTTGAAGAGATGACTGAAGTTTAATAGAACGATGTTATCATGTTTGAACAATTATAAATAGGATGTGGCAAAAGATATGGTATTTTCAGACCACGAATAAGAAAAATCGCCATATGAACAAGGCAAATGACCGTTTGAAACGCTCACTTTGTGTACCTTGTTTTAGAACAAAAATACTTGCTAGAAAATTCTTGTTGAAGAGATGACTGAAGTTTAATAGAACGATGTTATCATGTTTGAACAATTATAAATAGGATGTGGCAAAAGATATGGTATTTTCAGACCACGAATAAGAAAAATCGCCATATGAACAAGGAAAATGACCGTTTGAACAAGCAGGAATAAATTGTCAACGACATGATATTTTCAGACCACGAACAAGGAAAATCCCCATATGAACAAGGAAGACCTGATATGAGCAAGGAAAATGGCCATTTGAACAAGAAGTAATAAATTGTTAAAGACATGGTATTTTCAGACCACAAACAAGGAAACCCCTCATATGAACAAGGAAAACCTGATATGAACAAGGAAAATGATCATTTGAACAAGAAGTAATAAATTGTCAAAGACATGGTATTTTCGAGCCACGAACAAGGAAAACCCCCATATGAACAAGGAAAACCCTATATGAATAAGGAAAATGGCCATTTGAACAAGTAGGAATAAATTGTCAAAGACATGGTATTTTCAGACCACAAACAAGGAAAACCCCCATATGAACAAGGAACTCGTCATATGAATAAAGAAATCGTCATATGAACAAGGAAAATAGCTATATGAAAAAGGAGTAATAAATTCACCTTAAGATAATATGTCCAGGCCACGAACAAGGAAATCGTCATATAAACAAGTAGTAATAAATTCACCTTAACATGGTATGTCCAGCCCACGAATAAGGAAAACCCCATATGAACAAGTAAACTTGATATGAACAAGGAAAATGGCCATATGAACAATGAGTAATAAATTCATCTTAACATGCTATGTCCAGGCCACGAACAAGGAATTCGTTATATGAACAAAGAATTCGTCATATGAACAAGGAAATCATTATATGAACAAGTAGTAATAAATTGACCTTGTTCATATGAACAATCACATATCATCTTAAGGTGAATTTATTACTACTTGCTCATATGACAATTTCTTTATTCGTGGCCTGGACATATTATCTTAAGGCGAATTTATTGCTGCTTGTTCATATGATGATTTCTTTGTTCATATGACGAATTCCTTATTTGTGTCCTGGACATAGCATCTTAAGGTCTGGAAATATCATGTATTTGAAATTGACTACTAAATGATCCAAAGAGTGAACAATGAAGAACAAAGCAAGTACAACAATGGCAGCTAGTTATAGCATTAATATACTTTTTCCACATTTACCTACTAACGAACAATAGAAAGCTGTGCAAGGAGTATGGTAGCTTGGAAAAAATACAAGAGTGAGTGATAAGTGAAAAGCCATGATACTTGCTACATTACATATTAAGAAGAAAAAAATCAGTTTAGACTTCTTTTATATCCAACTAGAGGCAACACAACAAAATATGACAGTTTAAATAGCAAACTGGTGTGGAATGAGAAGAGAATGATCAAAGAGAAGTTGCCCAATAGATCATTTTCACAAATGGATCGAGCAATTTATTTCTTCTTTAAAGAGATCCAAGATGGAGTCTTCACCGGTGCCGGAGAAGGAGGATGAGAGCGGCGGTGGTGGTGGGTGGGAGGTTCGGCGTGAGAGAGAGAAGGAGAGGGATGGAGGGTACTGGTGGGAAGCGGTAAGGGTGGTGGACAAGAGTATATAATTTATCCCATGAGCTCAAGAAGCTTCTCCTCCTCTCCTCTTTGGACGATGAAGATGAAGGAAGGTAGGGAGGGGATGAAGGATGAAAGACGAGAGAGCCACAAGGGATTGAGAGAAAATTGAAAGGTAAAGCTTTATAATTTTTTTGAAATAATGAGGGGCATCCATGTCACTTCCTTGCATGATTTAATTTTATCTTGCCCCCAAGAGCCTGCAGTGACATTTCAGATTTATTTGGAGGCAAACAGAAGTTATTTAGCTACAGTGGTCCTACAATGAAATTCTCCCATAAATATATCATAATATTGGTAAACTTTATTAAAATGAAAATAGGGATATCCCAAAAATAATTATAGATTATAGATTATAAAATTTAGTGATATCTAAATAAATGTTGTCATGGTGATAAAAAGTTAAAAATCATAGAAATAATTGCATTGAGATCCCAAATAAGAGAATTAATACCATACAAAACCTAATGAGTTGCTAATAACGTTAACAAGTGAAAATGTCATATTGTTAATTGTTAACAAGTGAAAAACATCATTGACTGGGACTTGTCTAATGATCTCTCCAGTCTTAATTATAAAATCAAAGTTAACTTTTCTGTGAAGATCAAGGAAATAAAATAGACCATTGAATTTTAATATCTATTATATGCAATTAGATTATACATTAATTTATAAGTAAAATAAATTAGTTTTGAGGAAAAAAAAGATGAAAATAAACAATTTAAAGTGATTTATTTTTCATCCTTAGTTTTTCCAAAAAAAAAAGTTAAATTGATCTTATAAATATGACCGAAGAAACATTAATTGTCTTATTTAGGCCCTCAATTAAATTACAAAAAATCATATAATGTAAGTTTCACTTTAAGAGATTTTTTGTTTTGAAGATTAAAAGTAACATGCAAAGGAATTTCAAATTTGAAAACTAAGTTGGTTGGGTAAATTTTTTAGTTTTTATGCTCCAATGAAAAGGTATTAAAAAATTAAAAACAAAGAAGTTGATATGACATTGATGTGAATCAATGAAAATCTGGAGGTGTGTGCATATATTCTTCTCATTAGAGGTTATGCTGTTTGTATATTTTCACTTTTCAGTACTAAATGGAACCGGTTATTTTAATTGGATTCAAATATTAGTTTTATCATATAATAATGAGCTACATGTTTGTTAGCAACTACTGCATCAAATAAATAATTTTAAATTATTAATATTTTTCTTTTTTTTAAACTAATTTTTTTTACTTAAAAACTAACATATAATCTAATTACATGTAGTATATGTTATAATTTAATAGTGTAATTTATTTCCTTAACTTCTAAAAATAATCAACTTGATCTTATAGAACCAGAAGTATTACTTATATAAGCATGTTTGTGTTCGTTGAGACAAAATCCTCTCATATATTTATTATATACACCATAAATTACTATTAATAAAACTGTTTTTAATTGCTTCAATTGACAATACAAAAACAACCTCTCCTTTCTATTGAATTCAATTATGTTGGTAAATGCTAATAAACTTTAGCTCAAATGGCATCTCCCCACTCTTTGTTGAGGAGGTTTGGGGATTCAATCCCTACAAGTTAAGGGGAAGTGTGTGCGGTCGTGTTTGGGTGTGTTAGTCCCTCCCTCCCATGGGGAGGATCAAGACAAGGGTATAAAAATAAATTACCTCATCAATTTTGTCCTCCTCTAGACTTGGCCCAACAGATTTACCAGCCGCATAACAATCTGCAACAACCTAAATAGTCTCAAATTTGTACCTTTGGTGAAGACCAATCGGCCGCCTAAGTGATCTGTCATACCGTAAATATTCGGCTGGATTTTACGTCATACATGTTTTGAAAGCATGTGATTAATAACATGCGAGATGTGATTGAGTAATAGGGTGAAACTTCCTGCAAAAAAAGGGGTGAAACAAAAATCCCTGAGGACAATAGGCCACACCCTCACATGTGATTGCACAGTGAACTAGTGCCCTATGTCTTCCCATCCTTCTTCAGTATTTTATGCATTCTTCACCACTATTCCATTGTCCTCCTCATTGTATCTTCCCATTATTTCCCACTGTGCACACCACATTATCTCACGTTAGACAATCTTAAATTCTTATTTTTTTTTTATAAAAATCAATTTATTATAAAATAGTACACATAAAATCACCGACTAATGCTGAATTAGGACCAAACTGAGAGCCTAAAATCCAGAAGAAAGCACACATTATAACATACTAATATAACTATAAACATGAAACAATCGATATCTTAAGGTAATAAACCATGAAACTGCAATTAGTAGGTTGGAAAGGTTGTTAATATTTCAAAGACCAACCAAAACTTTAGTATCATCTTGATTCGGCTATAGCACCGTTAAAATGGACATTGCTTGAATCCTGAGAGACGAGAATAGATACTACTCAATAACATCAATAAAATAAGAGATATGAAGAGTGTCGCTAGGAGTACCAACTCAAATTGATGATTCACAGCCTTAATAACCATCAAGCTGTTGAAAGGAATTTCAACGTGAACAATTGAGGATAACGTTATATTGAAGATGAGGAATACGAGAAATCAATCTCATGTAAAAACTAAAGACATGGGAGAAGGAACTATACAGAGTAGGGTTGCACAGAGACCGGGCCAGGTCGGGTTAAGCATATGCCCCAAGTCCCGTCCTAAAATTTTTCAGGCTAGCTTTTTTGGTCAGATACCCGGCCCGAACTTGTTTGGCCCGAGACCAAGACCAGGTGGGACATGTCCTCCGGGCCACAAAATATGTCATGTTGGTCCCGAACCCTTTTAATTCTAATAAAAATAATGAAAATATCATGAAATAAATTAAAAAATAAAAGAAATTGGGAAAAATAATTAATTAAATATTTTTACATGGTGTATTAAGTATTAAATATTATATGTTGTATTTTTAAATTGGGAAAAAGAAATTATTTTTTTATAAAAAAATAATTTTTCCGGGCCGGGCTGGGCCTCTAGTCCTAATGCATATGCCCTTATCCTGTCCCACCCGGCGGTCGGATTTGGTCCCGCCCTGTTTGTTATAGTTCTGGGCCAATATATCCCAGGACCAGATTGGCTTCGGGTATATGAGTGATAAGGAGGTGACGCAATTGTAAGGAGAAATAAGGAATGAATAAGGTGTGGGGAGAGGCATCATAGAGGAACAAAGTGTAAAGATAATCAAAGAAGGAATGATTAGTGGACGACATTTAAATGCTTTTACTTTTTTGACGTTATGCGTCCTAACCTCTTCTAGCTGTGTTTTCTTTCGTACCCCTTTCACGGTTCGCATAGTGTCTATCTCTCTTGGTGCCCCTCCCTCCATCATTCTTAACCCCATTTACTTCCTTAGCCATAGCCATCTACCTCTTGGCTTTTCGGCCAACCTATCCTCCTCCATTTCAGTACGTATAACTGTAAAATTCACATATTATTCACTGAGACTTTGTTTTAAATGTAAAGATATTTCACTTGACATCCTTCAGGTGGACATGCATTTCATGGGGGATTCAATTAATTGAACCATCCAAAATTGATTCCTGTTTCCTTTTTCTTCTTGTTTTTCTTTGGGTGATATTGGATTGATTCTATGGAACACTAATAAAGGTGAAGCAGGAAGCTCCACTACAATGACTCTGTTGGAAAGGACTATTTGCACATGTCTGAATATTGAACATATGTAAAATCTGATGTGAAATTGTCTGTTCCGATTATACCCTTCTTATGACGATGTTGCCTTCGCTAGCACCAAACAAAAAAATTGATGATCCCAGGTTAAAAGCAAAGATATTTGACTTGAGACAAGGAGACAAAGGGGTTTGTACTCTTAATGGTACCCACCCCTCCCCGAAAGCCCTCCCCGAAAGGGGGAGATTATAAAGTGTGATTGAATTAATTTTTTGGAAGTAATTATACGGAGTGAGATATATGTTTGTTAAACGAGATGTGTACTGGCTTATTACATGTAAATTGTTGATGTTACTGTAATTCAAAATAGAGTTTCTGCTTATGGCAGTCTTGTATGCAATCGGCATGGCAACTGAATATAATATATTCGAGTATCTTACATTTTATCCCAATACTACCATTGAGCTTTTGGGAATTCTTGAGGGTTCAACTTCTGCTGTGATCAAATTTTCTACAGAATAGATGTCTATTGTAACTGACGAAAGTTCCTGATCCCATCCACAATGAAAACTCATGGGGTTGTCCTTTCTTCAAACGCATCGGCAAGATCAATGTCTCATCATGAGTACATGAGATAATCACCATTTATCATGTTTTTTATAAAGGCATATTTTATACCTGAGCTTACAATACAATCTAAATATTTAGATTTTCAATGGCCCACACTCACGTCTAAAAATCTCTAGCTCTCAAACCTGACTTATTGGAAAAACCTAAGAATTCTAGTTTAACTACGTTATCTTTAAGAGTTATTCCATTAAGAATAAAAATATGGCGTTTCCCATGATTAAATGAAAATAAATAGTGAACTCAGACCCAATTCCTTTCAGAAGCCATGGATCCATGTTTGGACATGAAAGCGATTAATGGAATGCTAGAGTTGTCAAACAGGGGATGCATAAAAACTGGCTTGAAAAAGAACAAGCATTGAGATGAGAATGAGAAAGCAATTAAGTAGTGATAAAATTGTCAAGCGGAGAATCCGTCACATTGGAAAGGTTTGCCAAACAGAGAATAAATCAAGTACCTCTTGTTTTACACACTCGTATATAATATTCACGTCAATTAGGATCAATTTTACCACACTTAAAAGGTAACACTACTACATGACAAAATTCCTCTATCGTACGTACTTCAAGTACCCGAACCCGATGTCTATTTGGATTAGCTCTACGAAGTAATATGATCCCTTGCATTAAAAATAACGCAATCTGAAACATGCAAGAAAAATCGTACATCCGTCTGTAATACTCCCTCCGGTCCTAATTATAAGAGCCTGTTGATTTTTTTGGAAAAATTAAGGATGCAAAATACACAACTATAAATTAATTATATTTGTCTTTTTTCCTCAAAATTAAGTTATTTTACTTATAAACTATCATATAATCTAATTATATTTCACATATATTAAGATTTAGGGGTTTAATTTGTTTCCTTAATCTCCCCAAAAAAAGTCAACTGACTCTTATAATTAGGATCAGAGGTAGTAGTAATTAGATGTGTTGAGTTAGACAATAAATTTAGATCAAGTTCACGTATACGAGATATAAATAAAGACTCGTTGATATTTTAAATATCCGAATAAAACCTGATATGAAGATTTAACAAAAAGGACCTCGGTCAAGTTTGAAATTTGTGTTTGAAGAGCCGAATATCGAAGCTGTTTTTTTTTCCTGTCTTGGTTTTCTTAATTTAAAAATTAAAATGCGAGGTCGATCGGTTTCGATCGGATTTAAAAACAACAAAAGAGTTATTTTTTCGTGATTGAAATAAAGAAAGCAAGTACTTCATCTTTTTAGCAAAAGCACGGAGTCGTTTCATTCACTTATGCAGGCATCAAATTCCTTTACGCTGCATCCACTCTTTTTTAATTTGCATAATCCTTTTAAATTTAAATTATTATATCGTTATTTTTTTTTTTTTGTGAACGGCATATTTTAGATTGAAAAGATGATACCATCGAAATGGTAAGAAGGAAGTTAAGAAAGCTTGATTTAAAGTCATCGTAGTTAATTTGCCATAACATCTGTCTTAACTCTTTATGCCGGTGTTTCTCATCTCTATCTTGTTTATGTTTTTACTTCCTTACCCCATTAGACCAATGTTTTTTCCTTTGTCCTGTTTATGCTTGTGGACCTGGAACGAGACAACTAATATATCAATTTACTTATAACCACAACCTAATAGTGCACATGTGAAAAGGGCTAATACAACGGATTGATTTGGGGAAAATCCGTACGGATTCCTCCATCGTTGTTAAATATAATATGTATGTTTTATATTTAGGGATTAGGGATGGAGGAAGTAATTCATAAACAATTATATTGTGTATAAAAATGTACTTCCTCCCGTCCTTATTATAATTAAGATCAACAAATTGATTTTTTTGTGAAGATTGAGGAAGTAAAGTAAACCATCAAATTATAATATATGGTACAGATAATTAGATTATACTTAGTTTTCTTTATAGGTAAAATAAATTAGTTTTGAGGAAAAGAGATAAATATGAATAATTTAAAGTGATTTACTTCACATTTTTAATTTCTCCAAAAAGTTATCTTAATCATATAATTAGAATCAGAAGAGTATAGTAAAAATATTGTTTGCATTCCGACTACCAATCAGATTTTCTAGGAAATTCAGATAATAAGACTTCCTTAAGATTAAATTAAAGGAGTAGAAGATTTAGAAGGACACAAATAAACTGCTGAATGAGGTGATAATTTAACGACTTTGTTTCTGTAAGAGGAGAATTTAAGTTAGAGTCTTATGAAAATTATTAAGATGAAGACGTTTCACATTAGAAGCCTCATAATGAATTAATTTAAATTAAAGATCAAAGTGACTTAAGCATACTCTTATTCAAAAAATAAGAAGATATAGAAGGTGGCAAAAGAAATTAAAAAATCAAAATATAAAACACAAATAAAAAAATAATGTAGGACCACGCAGAGTAAAGAGTCCACATTCAGTGTTAAAAGCATCTCTTAGCTTGAGATGCTAATCCCAAAAACTACACCGTTTGGGAGAATTTTGGGGGTTGGGGGAGTATATATTTTGGAAAAAATTACTGGAATATATTAGTAAATTTTGATATTTACATATTGAGCCCATCCTATAAGATACTCCCTCCAGTTCTAAAATATAAGATATATTTATTAAATTTAGAATATTATATATTTTGAATATATGTTATATAATTTTTCTGGCCAGGCTAAATGGGCAGGGCAGCCCCCTTGCCTATGATTTTCAGCCCTGTCCAATATTTAGTTTGGCCATGCCCTGTCCAAAATTTTTAGAGCTACTTTTTTGTGTTAAGTCGGGTAATTTTTGTCTAGATTCAGATGGGCATACAGGGCAGATGGACACCATACCCACCCTCACTTTCAAATTAGGTCTTATATTTAGATCCAAAAAAGATATTTGTATTCTGAATCTATTTAAAAACACTCCCTCTATTTTTTGTTAATTAATTTATTTAGTGTTTTATTTTTTACAGTTTAATAAATATATTTGATAGAACTAGAAGGAGTATTTTATAGGATGTGTTCAATTTGTAAATATCAAAATTTACTAATATATTCCAATAATTTTTTTTTAAATTTATCCTCCCCCAACCCCCAAACTTCTCCCCAAACGGTATAGTTTTGGGAATTAGCATCTAAAGCTAAGAGATGCTCTTAGCACCGAATGTGGACTAGCAGAGTAAAACTTGAGAACGAAGGAAGAGAGGATTGAATTGGATGCAAGTGAGTGATGATTATTTGAGGACAAAATTGCAGAGTATCACGTTGCTCAAACGGTACATCATCTACAATTTTTTTTTTTTTTTTTGACCTGGTACATCATCTATGATTAGAGTATAATAAGATAAGGTTTTGTGCCAATCAACAAATACGAACCCTCTCCACCTCCTTTTGATTTTGAGAGTATGCTACTATAATAATAACCTCAGTATGACGAGGAAGGATCATTTGACGTGCCTTCATGTTATCTTATAACTTCACTGCTCATGTCTTGACTTTAATCGAAAATATAAAAAATTTTAAAATTAAAATATAATTGATTCGAACTTTTTTAAATAGAAAAAAACTGGTGCGTGCAAGATGACTGTGCATCGTCCACGTCAGAAGTTGGACTTCTCTAGTTGGTGGGCCCACCTCCACTGGATCATCATTTGATTAAAGTCTGAAAATATATGTGAGTGTGTGGTGCAGCTGCCAGTGCGCCCTCATAATAACATATATCACCATTGCAATCACACAAATACCCTCGTTCTTTATCAACTTCATGATGACGTTCTTTGAACTCTGCGAGATAAAGGGGTTGGAGCATATTATATACATATCATGTCACTTTACCCATAAAGACAATAGCCTTTTTACCCTTTTAAGTAAACCACTTATTAATTATATCCTAATACAATCCAAGTTGAGTATCCCAAACGTGGATTTGCTGCCTCATTGTCATGCTACTGAGATTTTATCATATAGTAGTACCCTTTTTTAAGCTCTAACTGCAACCCTGAATATCATAACCTTTCCCCCCTACTTTGCGAGTCGTATGGCCTGAAACTGTGTCGTTTTGGGCACACTGTCCCAGCTGAAAATATTCTCAAGCCGTGACTTTTGTTTCCATTATTTGGCGTTATGGTTCGTTCCATTATTATCTCTCACACTCTTCGCTGTACATTGCAGTTGCACGTTCCTCTGCCTCTCTTTCCACGTTTTATTTTTTTACGACGGATTTCTTAGATACTAATAATAATAATTCTCGTTGGGAGAGCAATAAGGACAAAAATAAGAACATATTCACCATAAAGCCACCGGCCTTCCTTCGTACTTTACTACTCCCTCTTTTGTTAAATATAAGACCTATCTATCTAATTTGATTAAATTAATATTATTAGTTAAATTAGTTAAAATTATATGATATTTAAAATCACCCCTACAACCTACCTTTATTGCCAACATCCTTTCTTTGTTGTTTATTATTTGAAGCATCATTAGGGATAATTTAAAAAAAAAGTTGAGAAAAAATAGAAAGAGATATATATTCATGAACAAACACAAATTCCTAAATAAGTCATATTCCTAAATATTTCTTATATTAAAGAAGGAAGGGAGCATATGTTTTTGTGGCATAATCATCATTCTCGTAAAAATGGTGCCCCAAAATCTAGGATCCTACAAATAAATTAAAAAAGGTAACATCTAAAAAATAGCCAATTGAATTATAAAATCCAGATATTTTGACTATTTGATTGATTAATAATTTTGATTAAATTATGTGATCACTTATTTAAAATCTTGAAATTTAAGTGTATTTTTTTAATATTCTAGATTGAAAATGATGGCTATTAATTTTATTTATAAGTAACACAACAAATGCCAAGGGGATGTCACAGAAGTGAAAGGAAAATACCCATATCACCTTTTTTTGAACTACACGACAAGCACCGCCTAGTCCGACTTGCTCCCGACAAAGGTCATCAACCCGGTAATAGAGACACGTGGACGGTGAGATCTGCGCCACTAGCCGTGAGATGAGACTTGGACCTCAGGTTATCTTTAACCATAGTTAAAAGCAGGAAGGGTTCAAGACTAAACCATGGTTAACTGGCGCCGCTTTCGCCATTTTTTATTACTTTCGTGTTGCGCATTCGAGTCCCTCCCTCTTCCCCTCTCTCTTCTTCCTTCCGCCTCCGTATGCGACCGTCGTTCGTCGACCTTTCATGGCTTCCCTATACTGTTAATCGCTTCCTCATTTAAAGGTTGAAGAGCTTCTTTCACCTAATAGATTTCTCCTAAATATCTAATAATCTATCGGAAAGGAGTAATTATTTTTTAATATTCTACTTTTGCGTTCTCAGAATCTCAGTTAATCGATTCTGCTAGTGATTAGAGATTAGGTGATCGTCGTGCTTCAAAGAACAGGCAACTCTCGGAAGCATGTGATTATCATTGAATTGATTGAACAGCTAGACGATTCACAGTTTTGATTTCGATACATACCATGACGGAGCTGGAGAATCCAACTTCAATGGCAGTTTCTGCAGCTTCCGGAGAACTTCACAACGCGCCAGATGAACTTCCTCCACTGAAAAAGAAGCGAAACCTCCCTGGAATGCCAGGTACTTCAAAAAAAAAAAAATCGTCCATAGTTAAGAAGTTCTCAATATTTAATAGAATCTTGTTAAGTAAGATTTATTACTTTTTTAAAAATTGTGCTTGATTTTTTGTAGTTATTTCGCATTTGCCTTTTCAGATCCAGATGCCGAGGTGATTGCTTTATCGCCGAAAACACTTTTAGCGACGAATCGTTTTGTGTGCGAGATCTGCAATAAAGGATTTCAACGGGACCAAAACCTTCAACTTCATCGACGTGGTCACAATCTGCCATGGAAACTCCGGCAGCGAACCAGTAAGGATATTCGTAAGAGAGTCTACGTTTGTCCAGAGACTTCCTGTGTCCACCATAATCCGTCGAGGGCGTTAGGTGATCTCACCGGCATAAAAAAGCACTTCTGTAGAAAGCACGGCGAAAAGAAGTGGAAATGCGAACGGTGCTCCAAGAAATATGCCGTACAGTCTGATTGGAAGGCTCATATGAAGACTTGTGGAACTAGAGAGTACAAATGTGACTGTGGCACCTTATTCTCTAGGTTTCTTTCTTCTCTCTTTCCCCCTTATACTTTTTCATATTCTATCTTTCATGTTTGTGTGCCCAGGGAATAATCTTTTCTTTCTTTCTTTTTTCTTCTCACTGGTTGTAATTGTAATTACTTAACTGTGAAGGAGGGATAGCTTCATTACGCACAGGGCTTTTTGTGATGCTTTGGCGGAAGAAAGCGCAAGAACTCGAACCCTAACCATTGGTGAAGGTTCAGAGGGGAATTCAAATGGGAAGGTTGCTATGGCTTCGCCGCCGCAGCCACCTTTAACGCCGTCGACGTCTGTGGTGTCTCCCGCTTTGTCCATTCAGAGCTCAGGTAGTAAATACATATTTATTAGTTTGGTCAAAGCAGTACACTTCTTTTGGTCTTTTTCTTTTTGGGTTTTGAAATGGTTTCGTCTGATTCAAACGAAAGAATTTAAATTTAATGGTCTGAGACGCTAGAGTCAGACATGATTTGAAGGATGTGTTTTGTCTCTTACGGATGTCGTTTTAGCATTCTTTTGTTATTAATTTGTTTTTGTTCTGGTGCGGAGAAGTAGACAATTAAGTATTAACCAGTCGGTATGGTGTTTGTTTCTTCTGCGGAGAAGATGAGATGAGAGAGACAAAGTCTTCGTGCGTATAAGATATAGTAATATATAAATGATGATGGGTTTTGAAGTTTAGTGAAGGTAGCCCATAGATCGAAGAGCAAATAGAGAATAACGGGAAAGGAGGCTATTATTGCTTCTCCTTTTACTCTTTATTCATCCCAGTTCAAGCTAGTGCCAGTAAAGATCTAATGATTTTATTAGCCCAAGTCTCTAAAAAACAGAAAAAGCTTTTTCGCTCAATGTTTCATGAGTGATGGTGATTCTCTCTTTTTAATTTTTCTATATAGCTTTGTAAGTTGTGAGCTTTCCATTGCTTCTCATAATTCCTTTTTTGTGTTCCTGTCCATTTTCTTTCCCTTTGCATCAGAAGTCTCGGAAAACCCAATCAGGTTGTCGCCGCCGTGTTCCAACGTAACGTGTTTACCGCCTGCAGCTACCGTCACAAATAGTACTCCGTCCAATTCTACCAGTGTTTTCGCCAGTATATTTGCATCCTCAAGTACTCCAACTTCATCGACACTTCCATCGTATTCCAATATGATGTCTAACTTGGCTCGATCAGAATGCCCAACCACCACCCCAACGTTGTCAGTGATAGAGCCCACATCTCTGTCTCTCTCAACATCCCTTTATCTCTCCAATAATGACTCATCCGTGTTTCCAGACCAGCGTGACCCTCGGCACTACACTGTTTCTCCTCAGCCTGCACTTTCCGCCACTGCATTACTCCAAAAGGCAGCTCAAATGGGTGCTGCTGCGTCCAATGCATCTTTGCTTCGAGGTTTAGGCCTAGCACAAAACGATGGTACCTCAACACAATGGAATAGCCGTGTAAAGACGGAGGATCACTCTTTACCTGATGATGGCCTTGTTCTTGGAATCCCTTCTGGTAATACTGGTTTCGCTGACTTGATAATGGGCTCGTCGTCGTCGCCTTTGCCGTTTGGGGGACAGCCGATGACTCGTGATCTTCTTGGTCTGAGCATAGGTGGTGCTGGTGGTGGCGCCGGAGGGAGGGGTGGTCTTTCTGCTTTGCTTACCTCTTTTGGTGGTAGATTTGATGTTGCAGAATCATCGACGGCCGGGAGGAATGGTCCGGCGGCAGGAGACTAGGAGGATGTTGTTTCTCTCTTGCTTTTTGTTACTAGCAGCTAGTCATACATGTGGCTGATTATTATGTTACAGGCAGGAAGCACTTTACAAATGGTGCTTTTTTGTTTTTTATAATTATTTTACCTTTTGTCTTTTGTAATCCGTGTTGCTGCCCTTTATATGTAAGGAAGATCAAGGATCAATGAAACTGTAGAAGAAGGGGAGATTAAATATTATGACTAGGGGATGTACAGAAACTAGTATAATTGGCAGTATAACCGAAATCTGATGCATCGTAGTAAATCTTTCGGGAAAAAGACAAATAAATACCTTTTAATTTGTAAAATCTCATTAACAACTTCATGATAGATAGGTATTAACAATACAACAATCTATCATGAAATTGTTAATGGGATTTTACAAATTAGAGAGTATTTATTTGTCTTTTTCCCAAAATTTTTTTAGATTTTGGCATACAGTATCAAGTTGTTGTGCAAGCGGGATTATTGCAGTTAATGGGAAAAATATCTTGGCTTTTTTTTTTTTTTGATACATAATATATTTCGAATTAAGTGTCTCATGTCTGTGGATGAGGGTGGAATTGCATTACTGTCGGTGCATTAAATATAGACGAAGTGCAGAAGATTAGGAAGATGTCTCTGTAGACGGTAGTCAAATCTGAAAAACTGGTATTTTGGAGTGTGCTTGTTTTTGTGGGCCCAGATTGCATCAGTTAGATCAGACCACCAAACATGTCAATTTAATGTTATATAATGAGAAATGAGCTGTCAGGTATGCCTTAAATTTTAGCCCTGCATGATATACGACTGTATTGCTATTATAAGCGTGCTCCGTCGACGGTCTTCTTAGTACCAATGGGCAATGGAGTCAAAATTTTCGCATGTGGGTGATACAAATCAAATGGGGATGTATTCATAAAAAGGGGGGAAAAAAACCGCCACCCCTGGGGGGGGGGGGGTGTTCTAAAAAGACAAAAACAACCCGCAATAATCACCCCCATCTTGGATAGGGCCCGCATAGGAGACTGAGGATGCCTGAATTGAGCTACAAGAACTTGGGCCCAATTACATCACAGAGATGCAATATATGATAGGTTAGGGGGGCCATTGAGCAGAGAAAGGATCGATTGTAAGTATAAAATACTACATCTTCTTATGGATTTATAATCTTCAACTACGGCTACCATACGACAGGGGACTATTGAGCAATAAATCACAACATTCAATTTGTAAATCCCCTAAAGTAGGCATACACCAAATTGATTTGCTTTGATAATGTATGTACTGTTGGCGGTGCTGAAAAATGAGTTAACGGGTGAACTTGTCTAGTAAATGTGAATCATAGCAAGCAGTATCCAATTCCTCTTAAAAGATGCCGGTGTCAAGTGGATTATTCACTCCCATTTTATGTTTGAAAATGGAGCACTTTGGGAGCGTTAAAATAAAAATATGTTTGTTCTAATCCTAGTTTATAACTAATTTTATTCTCAAATGTAATATTTTTTTATTTATCTCTTATATTTATCATTTTTTTAAATTAATTTGCTTAACTTATAAATTAATATATATGTGTGCGCGCCCTCCTATATATAAATGTGCGTTCATATATATATATACACACATTCTCCCTTTGTAATACAATGTAAGAGGTAACATGAGTTTTTTTTTCTTTTGTCTAAATTATAAGGGGTAATATATAAAGATAATAAATGTTTGATTTCTACTTTTACCCAAGCATATTACATGTAAAGAAGGGAGGGAGTGGGTGTATAATAAATGATAAGATAATATTGAAAAAATCACATTAATTTTATCCATAACAAATGAATTCACCATGTTTCATTAATTTATGTAAAATAATTGAATGGCATTTATAATGTGGACTGGAGGGAGTATATATTCTACTGATATACAATAAACATTTTAAATAGACAGTGTAAGGTTTGATATAATTAAATAATATATTTAAATGGCCTTTATGTAAGGTTTGATCAAAAAAAAAATAATGTAATTTATTGATCCTCCTCGAATTCTTGACATTAGTGCACTAACCCTTATATTAAATATGTTGTAGTATAATTTAAATTTAAATGTACATTCAACACCCTGAAGAACTTTTCCATTTACATTTGGTATCCTAAAATAACTTATGATGCACGTAACACCTTAAAGTATATTTTTAAATGTAACCAACACTTAAAAGGGCATTTTTTAGGGCACCTAACATCATAAAGTATTTTTTATGTGCATCCAAAACCCTAAAATATGTTTTTTGATGCATTCAACACTTAGATATAGAAAATAATTTAAGGTGTTTGCCACAGCTAAAAAATATTTTGGGACGCTGGATGCACTATATCATATTTTATGGCATTTGGAATGAAAAACTATTCAAGGTGTTTTGAATGTACATTACCCCTATAATTCATTCAATATTAACTAATTAAGTTATTATTCCAAACGAAAAAAATACTCAAGGTGTTTTTGATGTACATTGCCCCTATAATTCATTCAATATTAACTAATTAAGTTATTACTCCCTCCATTCTCAAATATAGGATTTATCTGTGTGGAGGTGAGTCTGTTGCCGAATACAAGACATTTTTATATTTGTTTACAGATTTCCCCTAAAATATCCATATTAATGCTCCTCAATAATAAACAAATAATAAATAGAGTAAGGAATTAAGGAATGTGGTTGGGGTATTTTGACGATATCACATGATTTTAACAAAATTAACTGAGATACTTAATCTAATACTCTCTCCAATCATAATTATAGGATCACTTTGACTTTTTTGGGGAAATTAAGAATGCTAAATTAATCACTTTAAAATGTTCACACTTATCTTTTTTTCTCAAAACTAATTTACCTTACTTGTAAACCATCATATAATTCAATTACATGTAAAATACATTAATATTAAGCGTTACATTTGGTATCCTTAATCTTCACACAAGAAAAATTAAGATAATCTTATATTTAAGACATACATGATACGAAGGATGCAGTAATTAATGGTACTCCTACTCCTACTTGGGTAGGGGAGAGAGACGTGGCTTTTAATTAGAATCACAAGAATTTGGCGTCACAGTCATGAGCACATGAACAAGACTTGAGTTGAGTACAGGGAAGGCGCGCAGCAGTCACTGGTAAGATTTGGAATTTTCCTCTTCATCTTATCCATACATACATACTCTCCCAATTCTTGTGGCTTCACATTTCCAAATCCCTCCTCCCCACTCACCTCCCTGTCTTCTTCCTCTTCCTCTTCCAAACATAATTGTCATTCCCAATTCCTACATTCCCTCCCAATTTCGAATACCTCCACTCCACACATGGAGAAATTTTCTCACAGAGAGAGCATCCTCTTAGGGTTTAATCATCAACGCCCTTCCACCAATCCTAGCACGCCTCTTCGAAATTCTGACGTTGATTTCCACGATGTGTTTGGCGGCCCTCCCAGGCGGTCTTCCGTTCAGGAGCTGCGTCACGGTATCGGAGAATCGTCCGATTTCGGTGCATCGAGAATGGAGGGGGATGGTGATTGGTGCGAGAAACCTGTGTTTGGGGAAGTGATTTTGGGTAGAAGGCGCCACACGAATGATAATTTCTATGATGATATATTTGGAGGAGATGAATCCCCGTGTCGAACTCCATTGAAGCATGAACGCCTTCCTTCCAGAATTATGAGCCCTGTCCCTCCTTTGCCTCCTGCTCCTGATTCTTCTGCTTCCTCTTCTATCCCTTCCACATTGAGGTTTTCCTTCCCCTTCCTTCTCATCAAAAAACATAATTTCAAATCTGTTAGCTACTTTTGAATTCATTCATATAGTGTCTACTTCGAGCTAAAGACAGTGAAACTATTTTTTCTTCCTAACTCGGCATCTTCTCACCATACCGGAAAATTGATTTAAAAAATTGTCACGATTTATCTTTTTTGGACTCAAATCATGATTTATCTTTGGGTTGCCATTGTGAGAATTTCAATCAAGCATTTTACTTATGAATATAAAAGAAAGATTGTTTTTATCCTTTCATTTTATTCTTGGTTTTTACAAAATTCACTTACAAATTATTGAAATGTAGTTCATTCATGTGTGACCATCATAAAAAAGATTCTCCACAAATTCTTAATGCAAGAGCTACTTAATATATTTGCCTAAGAAAATTTATCAAGTTAGTGATCTGTGACAATGGTTAGTTGATTTTCCTACAATATATTTTTTTAATTATATGCACGGTAAGAAAGGGCATTTTTTTTTTCTGGAAGCTGCCTGTTGGACACCAAAGCCCAATTAATTTATGGGCCAGCCTCTGAAATGACTGGGCCTATCACAACCTACAGAAATGTGGCCCACCAGAGTTGTTCAATTCCCGCCAAGAATAACGGCGGAGACCAAAATTCCTCATATAGTCATAATGTCCATTGTGGTGGTCTCTTCAATTTTTGGTTATCATGATTTGTTACAACTCACTGCACTAATAAAACGTCCATTGTTAAACTTCCTCAGCCTTCCATCGAAACTGATAAAAGGGACGGACCTTCCAACGTTTGGTTCCCCTACAAGGAGCCTCCGAATGAACAACAAGGATGTCACTTCCAATGGCTTAAGCTCCTCGGATTCTCCGGTCACTCATCTATCTAGATTTTCAAACCACGCTTCTCAAGTTAAGGAGGGGTTAAAGAATGGTTTTGGAACTCTACGGCCAAGTCGTTCTTCACAAGAGATTTCAGATTTAGCCAAATCATCTGATAAAGCAGACAAAGGAAGCGATAATGCAGGTCAGTTTCATTTCTCTATATATAAATGGGCAAGTAAAGGGGTAGTACCATTATTGACGCCTCTTAGGGCAGAAAGAAACTCAAGAGCAAAAGAAAGTGCTAAACTTGAGAGATGCTCAAGTGCTAAGGATTGGATTGCAAGAGAAAGTACCTCACAGAATGATGGTTCTTTACCAAATACCAGCTCCTCTTCTTCGTTGAAAAGCAGAATACAAGATCGGTCAACTACTTATGTAACCTCTCAAAATGGGACAGATTCGCTAGAAGAAAGAGCTTCTGCAAAACCTAATCTGACATCCTCAAGCAACCTTCAAAATGTTGTAAAAGCTCTTCCTGGCAGTCCTTTGTCTTCTGATACTCGAGCAGAATCTAGCATCAATTCTGTAAGGGTGAAAGAATTTTCTGGAAAAATGAAAGAAGAGTTAGTTCAGACAATAAAAACTCATAAGGCCGAGTCAAAATCATTACACTCATTATTCAGCAAAAGTGTTAATACACAAGGTAAAAGCCAATTACACCACTCATTGTATGTGGATATTACCAGTCTCCCATTCCTGAAACCCCCCTCAATTTTTTGATGTCAGATTATCGTGAGAAGATTAAAATGGAGAAGGGAAAAGAAAGCAAAACTATGAAGTCATCTGCTGTTAGTGACATTAGTACTAATTGGAAGGAACAAGTAGAAACGACAGTTGACTTGACGGGTGTAGAGGCAACTAAAGCTGCCTTGCAAAGTTCCTTAAAATCGGATGAGAATGTTGAGAATGTCAAAGTGAAAGGAAAAGTCAAAGAATTTGTTCGAATATTCAGCCAAGAAGCTTTTACCAAGCCAAGAGTTGGCACCAAATCGTCTGAACACAAGCTGAGAAGTGGTTTACGAGTAACAGAAGAAGTAAGTGTTGTCACAACCGATTAATCATGAATGGAGAAAAAAGAAATTTAACTTGAAAACGGATGCCATTTCTAAATAACCTGAGAACACCTACAGAGAAAATTGTTGTCTGTTAAATTCTGAAATGTAAACGCTAAATATTTTAGTTTCGTAACAGTTGAATTTGACATTTCATTCGAAATTCCCAGGCAAAAGATAATGTTCAACTGTTTGAGAAAGAGGACTGTACCACAGAGACTACCAACATTTCTGATAGTGATTTGTCTCGGCAGGATGATATCTCAGCACCAGGTACCAGCTAGTTTACTAAATATAAATTTTCCATCAGTTGAGAGTGACTTGTACTAAGGTTCTCATTGGGAGGCACAACTGAATTAAGTTATGAACATGCTCTCTCTCTCTCTCTCTCTCTCACTCACACACACACACACACACACACACACACACAGAGGGTACTTTGTACAGTGTAGTATTTGATTTCACTTGATGGACTACTTTTTATTGTTTGCAGAAATTCCTGATAGTGCAGTTGCAGTTGAAGACGGGCTTTTCCATGACAATTTTCTGGTATGTTGTTATCATGTTTAATCTATCTCGTTCAATGGAATATTGTTTAACTAGGACATGTTAATTGACATCTTTCAGTGCAAATTGAATTATTGACTTCTATTGCTGAAAAAAAAAAGATCTGAGAAGAGAGAGCTTTTATGTGCCAAGTGTTGATTAGCTCCTCAACTGGGTTTCTTCACAACAGGTAAAGGAGCTAGCGCAAGATGAGAATGAAGATTTAAAATCCAAGGATAATCAAGAAATCAAAGTATTATGTCACTATCCAAGCTATGTTTGTTTCAGGGTTCTATTAGAGCAAAATTTGTATAATGTTGTGTATAATGTAGGTCGTTGATGATAAGATACGACAATGGTCCAATGGGAAGCAAGGAAACATACGGTCCCTGCTATCAACATTACAATATGTGAGCAATAGTTCAAATTTAATTTTATGTACAATGTCCAAATGTTTTTCTTGCTTGTCAACAAAGATAATACATCTTGATATGCCTTAAAATGATATTTGGAGGATAGTTCCTGAAGTTCATATGACTTACTAAAATTTGGCAATCATCATCAATATAGGTGCTTTGGCCTGACAGTGGCTGGAAGCCTGTGCCTCTTGTTGATATAATTGAAGGGAATGCAGTGAAAAGAGCATATCAAAGAGCTTTACTCTGTCTACATCCGGATAAACTGCAGCAGAAGGGTGCTGCTTCTCATCAAAAATACATTGCAGAAAAAGTTTTTGATATTTTGCAGGTAACATATTTGGCAACCTATTTATAGTAAAATATCATTTGATGTTATTTAAGGTATTATCTTGTTTGGAACTGGTAATACATGTTAGGGAATGTTTGGGGTAGGAAAAGTGTTTTTTGAAAAGGAAGTGAGAAAATGTATTCTTATTCATGCCTTAACGTCTTAACGTCTTAACATTTACTTATTCATATCTGTGCTGTGGAATGACTGGTAAAAAAAGATGTATTAACCATACTTTCATGAAATCATAGCCTGGGTTTAGTCAAATTTCTGGAAACCTATCATTATTGGCTCATTCAACATGCTCTTAGCCTCCTTTTAAGCTCAAATCATTTTGTCTATATTTGAAATGTAGGAGGCATGGACTCATTTCAACTTGCTTGGTGCTCTCTAACCTCTGTGACTACCAACAAAGAGGGGCAAAGAAACCCTAATGATAATTTGCTGTCGTTCATCAATGAGATTGATCCTTTTAGTAAGTTCATGTGATTACTTGTTAGCGTATCTGCAGCCATTTCTCGAGGTAGATTGTGAATGAATGACTCCACAAATGTACAATTTTCATTGCTGGCTTTGATTTGGATCCCTTGGAGAGCCTATTTCACGTAATATTCGATTGCAATCATAAAAGTAACATATTTTCGTTATTTTATTATTTAAATATTTTATTTTGTTTATAATAGACTTCCCCCAAATACAGAGCATATAGCCCAAAAATAGGCACCGCAAGTAATCCAAATCTGGCTGGCATACACCGAAGAGTTCTCTTTTTTTCCAGTACAGAACTCAATAATTTTTTGTATGTAGTTGTAGCAGATAAAATATGGTGTGTACATTACATGTTAAAATTACTAGGCTTCTATTGTGATTGTGGCATGTTTTCTGAGTTGGTCTTTCAGTGCAAGCCCTCGTCCTCCTTTTTTTTTTTTTTTGTGCCAACTCGTCCTCGTTGTACCTTCATACTTCTTTTTTCAGAACTCAGAAGCCCTTTTTGCAACACGTCTCACTTCTGCTGTTTCATCTTTTAACTTTGTATTTGAACTTTTAAGTGGTAGTTTTTGAGGGAAATTGTTCTGAACACTCAACCTAGTGTGAAAAGAACTCATTAATGGTAATGTTTATTAGTCCCTATAATTTGCATCAATTCGTAAGTTCTTCAGTCTATAAATTTTCAACCATGCTTCTTTATTACTCCCTTCCCTCATGAATATAAGAGTTATTTGGGGAGATGAATTTGTTACTAAATTATCCATAATAATACTGTCTAATAATAAACAAATAAGAGAGTGACAGTAAGAATAAATGTAGGTGATTAAGATATTTTGATAGTATCATATGATTTTAACTAACTTAACCAACAACCTTAATATAATCAAATAAGATAAATATGTCTTGTATGTAAGAACAGAGAGAGGGACTATATCATAGTTACAAAGTTTATTCTTATTTCAACATGATGAGGTGACGCTTAAAATGAGTGAAATTAACATTAAGAGAAGGATAGTCTTGATGATTTTTAATGCTATACCTCTTTACATATTCTTTCACGAAAATATATGAACTTATAAGAACGTGAAAAATGCATCTTTTTATTTTGAATACATTTTCAACAATTACATATGCAAAAGCATACATCTCGTGACAAGAATCTTATCTCACAAGAACGAGGAGCATTGGTCCGCAGGTCATTCGAAAGTCTATAAACTTGGTACCTGCGACCATATAAAGGTCTAGTGGCTATGAGCATAAAACTTTATCACTAAATCACAAATTTACAACCTAAACTAGTTCTTCACATGTAATGCATCAAATGATCAGAATCAGCAATGCCGTTTAAAAGCAATGCCAACATTTGAGAGGATCCTACCCGGCACCTACAATTTTACCAAATGATATTAGAAACGGAGACTGCTTTGAAAATTGTCGTAAAGCTCTAGTAGCAGATCAAGAATAAAAAAAACACATAAACCTGTGAATATTAGTTCACAATTTTCATTTTTCTTTTCGTTTAAATTGCATTTTCAATATTAACAGAACCACACAGTGAATGGCAGACCAAGAATTCGAATTATCAACAAAACAAAGAAACCTGCAGGTACACGAAAGAGAAGATTCAGATCTAAGACTACGTGGTGCATCAAAAAGAGCTCAGATCATTCATTCGTCACATCGAACATCTCTACAACCAGGGACTTTTGAAATGGATGCTTCAAGTTTTAACAAGAATTCACCAGCATTTAAGAACATTTAATTGGCCATGTTATTTACAGCAAGAATACACGTCATTCGGATGTTTGGGCAAATATTGGTCATAAATATCCTCGCACAAGCTGTCAATTCAAGTGCAAATGCCAAGTTTGAAACTATGAAACTCGAAGGGATCAACATATCATTTGAGAAGGGCGCCATGAATTATCAATCGTCTTTCTGATGCATAACACTAGGCGGGCTATTATTACCATTGAGAGCAGCGTGATATACCCGCTTTTCAGCCAGCCCAATATCTGAAAGCGTCAAATTACCCTGCAAGCAACACATAATAGACAATATCAGGCTAGCATCAACAGATACTACGGCAAAACAATTAAAAGTATAAGATCGTCCATGGACCTGAAAATTTTAAAACCAATAAATGTTACTCTCCTTAATAACATAAAGATTCACTATCATTAAGCTATGCTTCTTGGGGTATAGAGAGGGGGAAACAGAATGAAAATGAGGACAAGAATGTCAAGGACGAGGAATCAAGAGTTATCCAACTGGAACTTTTTATAGTTCAGAAAAAGATATTGAAGCACCCTTGCCTTGCTGAATGGAAGTGAAGGAGAAAGCAACGCAAAGAAGTATTACTCTTTAGTACGATTTAATTTTAACCAATTACTCCCTCCGGTCCTAAATATAAAGACCAATTTGACTTTTTTTTGTGGAAGTTAAGGAAGCAAATTAAACCACTAAATTATAACATATATCACATGAATTTAGATTATAGGTTAGTTTATAAGTAGAATAAATTATTTTTGAGGAAACATTTTTTTTTTTTACTGAAACTACTTTTTTTTTTTACTGGAAAAAAAAGTCAAAAAAGTCAAAGTGGTCTTATAATTAGGACCGGAGGGAGTATATAAAAAGTTTAAGAGTAGAACTGCAGGAATACCAAATGAATCAAATCACGTATCTGCTAAATGCTAATAACAGGACATAATCAGTACTCTCCCTCTTATTCAAATATTTAACTTCCACAACGAGGACATGCATTAACATATTTAAAAAAATCTAAAGATACATCCACTACAACCAACTCATTCTCGAATTGGAGTCCGGAACTCCTAGAATGTAATCAGTGAAACAGAAAAAACAATTGCACATAAAAACATAGTCCACATACACGAGAATATCATTGTGAAATCTGTAGAATAGGCAACAACCCAAATCCTGCCAAAATACTTGCAAATGCTAAGGTATTAAAATAGGGCTAAGGTGCAATTTTAACAATAAAGCTTTTTCACTGTGACCATATGGCACAATTAAGTTTTGAAGGCAGCAAAAGTAGTCACAGTCACAATCTTCTAGAAAAAATGGAGCAATTTTAGCACTTACGATGAATTGGCACAAACATATGTCTCTTTATTTGGTGTGACCAACATGTTCTCCCTTTAGCTTTATAACGGAAATTTGGTCCAATTTTTATTAAGTGCTAAAATTGCACCATTTATTAAAAGACTATTTACTTTTGCATCCTTCAATACTTAAATGTGCCAGATGCTCAGGGCAAAAAAACATCATCGTTAAGTTGCACCTTAACCCATTAAAATAAGCATAAAGAACCTCTGCACAATAAAAAAACTAGAATAAACACACGCACCGATAACTTATTACATCTGATACGAATGTGCTTCCTAAACTTTTTACATCAACTGTGAAATTTCATACCTCAGTAGCCATCAAACTTCTAACATTATCAACAAAAAGTTTGGGATCATCCTTCTCTGATTGGGAGGGATAGTACACAGGTAACCTTGTCACCTCCATATAGTTTATAAACTGACAAAGGAGAAAAACTATGTGGCGCACCTGCAAATACGTGGTAAACTTGAAATGCATAAAAAGAAAATTTGAAAATGATAAAAACAGGAAATTTCTATAAATTGCATCACTACTAACACTCATGTAAAACTTTTAAGCACAAGAGGTTGTTCCCATAATTCAGCCCAATGTTTAATTCCATTGACATCAACGGTAATGTTGGAATTTTTTCTTTAAAAAATGATGAGCTTATTTAGGTCTTACTATAATTAAAATACATCCTCCCCTCCCAAACTACCCAACTTTTGGCGAGGGGCCAACTTTCTTATCCAAATAAAAGGAGTGGAGAAACTTCCCTCCCCTCCAGTCCAAAACCCTCCATCCAAATAGGGGGTTAAGATAACTCTTCATCAGTACTGCTGACATTTTCCCATGAAGAAAATTTAAAAGAGTAACAAGCACAGGATCCCTCAAAATTGCCGAAGACTTGAGCACTCCATCAAAATTAAACATGAAATAAGGCTTAAGAAATAACAGAAGCACATTCACCAAAAATATAGAAGCCAAGGCATTACCATAGGCTCAAAAAGTGACCCACTTAGCAAAACATAGCTGTATAGATGCTAATTGATATATTACTTCTCATGGTGAAAATTCAGAAAATACAATAAAACTAAGACTTTATAACCACTCACCCCAGATATAGAATCCCAGGCAGGACTAAACCTCTTGTAAGGGTATTTTAAAATTACAGGAAGAACAGGTGCCCTTGCCAAAAAGCCGCCAGTCTTAAATGGAAGAAGAAAGCCGCCATTTGTGGTTGTACCTTCTGTAGAATACTCAGTATCATTACTAATAATGAAAATAAAAAGAATAAATACTCTAGATCATCCTTGATGTTCTGACAGACATATACTAACCTTGATCGATGAAAGAAAATATAAAATGATAAGACTTAAGATAGACATATTTGTTTGTAACGTGACATGTGCTACCACAGACACTAAATGTTTGACACACCAGCAACACAATAATTTAGAGATTTACTGTTTGGAGAGTGTCAATGTAAAGTCAATCTACAAGTTGTATTATTCACAAGTCATAAATAATGCAGCTCATTCCTCATACTCCATGCAATGCATGAGGCCCACCTGTTGAGTTTGGAGACCAACAATTAAGAAATACGGTTTTTTATAGATTAAAAAAATAAATTAGTGATGAGAACAGGAATTACAGAGATTAAGTAGCTGAAAAGCTAATTTAAAATTAAAGTTATAAATCAAAGAAATAAGGAAAATGATAACTGTGAAAATACTTTTGAAAAATCTCAAGCAAGAACAATAGTTGATGATGTTTACCAATGTAAACCAACATCAATAATTCATTTATTCAGTAGGACACAAGTCAATCATCAGATAAATTTTACAGAAAGGTGACGCAGTGCACAAGAAATTAATTCCTATTAACTTACTTAGAACCGTATAACAAGGATAGCTAAGGAAAATAATAAAATGAAATAATTAGAAGGATAATAACCTGGAAATAGCATCATCGGGGAAACCTTATTCTGATGAGCTTCTTGTATTCTTTCAGTGACAACACCTGCAGGAGGAAATGTCCGCAATTTAGTTATACCTGATAATTTATGGACCTAAGTTCCCAAAAAAGGGGAAGAATAAAGTCTAAGTTCAAGCTTAACCTTGAACATTAAGAATTATCAAGATATAAATACTTTTACTGACCAACATAAGTTAGTATGCATAACAAGAATGGCTGGGGCAGCTTTAGACATGACACATGACACATAGCAAGCCTATACCCAAGAGTTAAAAAAGAGTTTATATCCTAAGCAATATAGGCACTAAATAAATCAATTAGTGCAATAGTATACCAATCCACAGTTACCACTGATACAGCAGAACAAACAATTTTCATTGCATTTGAATTTGGAAAACAGCATAGATAATTCTTTTATCTCCCCCTTAAAACACTGTAATATCTTACAACCATTGTATTTTAAAACAATTTATTTATAAACTCAGCGAGCAAAAAATCTCATGCAATCAGTGTGTTACCACATATGAACAAAATAACTATGCAGAACAGAGATTTGGAAGAGAGGTCAAGTTAAGACTTTGCTTAGTGAGTATAACAAAGCGTGTGCACACCAATAAGCACCTGAAACACCAGTGGAGTCTGATGACTTTGATTCCCGCTGAACATAGACACAGCCAAGGCACTGACTGTCACAAAACATGCAATTATATCTGAGCCCACGGGTTTAAATTGCTTCACAGGTGAAGATGAAAGAGTGCATTAACGCAGAGATAAGATGCAATATGTTTAATCCATAAGCTGCGCAATCATTACACTCAGGAAAGACTTATTTTGCATTACGAGAAAAAAAAAAAGTGGCCATCACAGCAATACCTAAACAGGAAGAAACACAGGAAAATAGATAATACATTCAATAGCAAGCTAACTAACCTGATGAGACCAACTAATGGAAGTCTAGCCACTGATGCCTTCAGCAACAAGATCCAAGATTCGCATATACAGTTAGAAACATGTGTCGGTAACAAATTTGAGGTCATTACAGCAAAATGAGCAGTATGCATTCAATAAAAATTACACGGGACTACACAACAAACCTTTGCAACGAAACTTGGGAATGAGGAAGACATGTGATACAAAATATCCAAGTACGATATGTGATTAGATATTATTACTCCAGGTCTTCCCATCTCTTCAGATTGGTTCTTTCCTTTCTTCTTACATTACAAGAGAAGAGAATTAGTAGAACTTAAGACAAATAACGAAACAAAAACATAGGGATCAGAAAGGTGGAGCTAAACTTTAATAATTGTAGCTGCTCAATCACATTATATTTTCCCCTGAATGAGGGAGGAAGAAAAGGAAGGTGCTAATTCTAGGTAGGTACATCGGCAGCCAAAGTATATCATATATAATCCAGAGTCACAAAGTTTCAATGAAAATACATATTCTCGTTATTGCATTGCAATGAGATGGAAGATTAAAATATAGGCATACATGAATGTAACTTACAACTTTGATAATTATTGAGGTACATAATACCGGGTTGAACATTATATTGATTTTAATTTAAACATAAATATGAATTCTCATACAAGCCACACTTTTCATAACCAATGAACAATGTTGTTATTACCTATCTACAAGCCACATGAACGGTACAGTTTACGTTGGCTCCATATCTCTTTCTATCCCATCATTTTTATTTTTATTTTTATCATTTTCTCTTCCAGTTTTATTATTTGAGTTTGAATTTTAAATTTCCGTCTTAAAATTTTGTTCAAGTCAACTTATCTTTTGGATTAATATTTGTCCAAATATTTGACGGGAAAATAGTTACTCTATTTTAAAGTTTTGAAGATATGCAATCTTGAAAATAACGCCATGCTTATATCAATCGGGAGTAAGGTATAAAACATTTCGAAAAGACAAACAAATCTGAAAGAAGTACCTCAGTGGTGGACATTTCATCATTAAGCGTAGTCCGATAGGTCACTCTAATCCAGTAAAACCCTAGAACAAAAAGGATGAGCCTAGAAAGAACTTTGCCGAACCAAACAATAACGGACCTTCTCCACCCACGCAAGTGCGCGTAATCTTCCTGTCCATCCTCCCGATAAGGAACAGAGAAAAGTGTGCAGATCCTACAAATGAAGTTATAGAAAATCAAGATGGCGATGGTCAGAACAACCCTAATAGGAACTAATGTGAGCAATGCCAGAGCCAGCAGGAACTTCTCCTTCAACGGCAAGGGTCCACGTCCCATGGTTCCGTACACATCGTGTCTGACGTAGGGAGCGAATTTTTTCTCGAGCTCTTGGGGACTGTCAGAAGAGGTGGGATTGAGATGTGTACGGTCGTCGGAGGTGGAGGTTTCATGGAGAATGGGGTCGGATTTCTTGGGTTTGGATTTGGATTTGGGCGGCTTCGAACTCTGGACCTTGCGTTCGGACTCCATGGTAGGAACTAGAACTTTACTTAATTGACTGAGAGCGAAAGGAAGAGAGAGGAAATATCAGGCTCGCGATTTAATGAATTAACTAGTAGTAGTAGGGGTAGTTCTGGTCATTAAAAAAGAAAAGAAAAGAAAAGAAAGAAAGAATTAACAGTGTTTATACAGAGCAAGATGTGATAAACTGCATCAAGAATGCATAACAGAATGTGGTTTGACTTATGAACAGAGTTGTTATTCTTCCCTTTACGCATATCTTTCTCTTTCGCACTGGCAGATGCTTCCTAAATGATAAAATTTAAAGGTGTTTATATATGTACATATGAACATGACGATATGCTTAAGACTATGCGCTCAGGAATCTGGAAATTTCACGGAGGCCAGTGCGACTGGACGGGCAAGATAAAATTGCTGATAAATTGATACGGAATATATACATATATATGTACAGAAAAAATACATAAATGTATGTGATTGCTGGTAAAAAAATTGTTCTTATTAATATTAATTACCGTCATTTTAATTATTAATTTTTTATTAGGCTGCCCCAATTAAAAAAGAAACTATTTTAGTCGTACCTGATCAAGAATTGTTTTTTAAGACGTTCCTATTATTGTACTGATTTAATTATTTTTTATTTCTCTTTTATTATTATTTTTTCTTGCATAGCTTATTTAATATATTATATGTATGATTTTACATCTTATCTGGTTATCTTACACAACGTTGCATACTCGTCGATTTTATTAATTTAAAATACTAATATTGCGGATAAGATTTCGAGCAGTTTCCCTCCACGGCCAAATTTTCTCCATCTTTTTAAAAGGAAAAATTACACTTTACGCCCATAATAAGGAGTTAATCTCAAATTCCCCTCAAAACATTCTAAAATTTCATTGCACCCCTAAAGGATTAAAGTGAAATTAAATGTTTCAGTTAAAAGATCAAAATATCCTTATTGAAAGAAGTACAAACGTCTTAGAAATTTCTCATATGTGTCTTAGAAATTCTCCATATGTGTCTTGAAAATTTTTCATATGTATCTTGGAAATATAGTTGTGAAATTTTGGACTTTTTAGTGTTGGATTCCATGATTTTTGAGACTTAAAAATACTCACATTGATGTTGAAAATAAGCACAAATGTTTTGAAAGTTCCCCCATATGTGTCTTGGAAATTTCCCATAAATGTCTTGGAAATTCACCTTATGTGTCTTGAAAATTCTTCATATGTCTCTTGGAAATCCAGTACAAAATTCAATAAGGATATTTTGGTCTTTTAGCAAAAACATTTAATTTCACTTTAGTCCCTTAGGGCTGCAGTGAAATTTCAGAATTTTTTGAGGGGAATCTGAGATTAATTCCTTATTATGGGGGTAAAGTGAAATTTTCCCTTTTTAAAATGTCCGATAATTTGTCAAACCCTATATCAACGAAAACGTAACTTAACTCAACTTAGAGTCGTTAATACCCTTTCATAAGACAATCATACCGCTTATGTTTGATATCACTGCATCTAAAAACTTATACTCAATATTTTGTTAGATTGACATCTATCTAAACCAGTTTAGATTCCATAGTACACCTTTTATGGAACAAAGTTTGAAAGTTAAATTTGATTCAGAGGTACAGATCTTTCCTTTGGCTCACTTCACAATAGGTTACTTACTAGCTAAACAAGATTAAGAAGAGAAATAAGTGAGATAGCTTCTTCTATTTTGTGTAATCATGTTATTGAAAATGTATTACATGCTCTATGTGATTGTGCTACGGTGAAACCTTTGTCGCTTGCAATAATTAAACCCATATCCTAGTTGAGATTCTTTATTGGTAATATCTGACATTGGTATTATATGAATCTCAATGAAAAGATGGGACATTGTAAATACTCTTGGAAAGAGATGTTTATTATTATTTGTTGGCTTGTATAAAAGAGGCACATTAAAAGGTTTTCAAAAATATTTAATCAAGTGCTCGAGAACTTCTACCAAAGATTGGAGCAATTTTGTCTCAGTTTTAGGGCCTGTTTAGATTAGCTTCTGGATAATAGCTTCTGAGAAAAAAACTGAAAAAGTGTTTTTTTTCAGCTTTTCTAAAAAAGCTAAAAAAAAGGGGTTTTTGATTAAATGAGAGTGTTTGGATGGTTGTTGTGAGAATGACTTTTTCTATGTATAAATTACTTAAAAGGACATAAGTTTAATGTGTTGGGAAAGAGAGAGGATAAGGGCATTTTCGGTATTTCAATATGACATGTGTAATGATGGTATATTTCTGCCTCGTACTTCGCGTAAAAGCTGAAAAAAGTAGTGGCATATTTGGATTAGCTTTTAGATAATAGCTTATGGGGAAAAAGTTGAAAAAAGCACTTTTCTAAAAAAAAATAGCTTTTTGTAAAAATGAGAGTGTTTGGATAATTGTTATGATAATGACTTTTTCTGTGTAAATTACTAAAAATGATATAAGTTTAATGTGTTAGGAAATAGAGAAGATAAAGGTATTTTTGGTAGATCATTATGACATGTGTAATGATGGCATTTTTTTACCTCGTATTTTGTGCAAAAGAGGAAAATTGTAGCTTATTCAAAACTTAGTTTTTCAATCCAAAATGGCTTTTCACATTTTTTTCAAGTGGTTAGCTTACTTTTTTTCAAACATAGGTTTTAAGTCCAAACCTAAGTTTATTAAAAAAAAACCTAGGTTTTTTTTTAAATAAACCTAGGTTGGACTCAAAACCTAGGTTTTGTTAGCTACCCAAACAGGCATTTAGTGTGGCTAAAACTCACATGATTCAGGCTAAAGTATAAGGTATAAGAAGGGTCAATGAGGACCAAAACTATGTGGCTATTGAAGGAGGTGTGATTATCAATGACGATAGCGTTTTTTCCTATAGAGAGGGTAAGGCAGGATGTTGAGGTATTATTAGTTACTATAGAAGTAACATAATTGGAGCTTTCATGCTCAATATTCAAAACGAAGACCCTTCATCTGCAAAGATTTGAGCATGTCTTATTGATCTCAAAAGAGCATGAGATGTGAACCATAAGAAAGTTCGATTAAGAAATGGTTATTCTAAAGCAATCAAACTTAACAAGAAATTAGATAATGATTTTCATGAAAATTGGTAATTAATCGTTGAAACTAATTATATGCTGAATAGGGATTATGTAGTTGATCTCTAACATGTCAACGCAGAAAACAACATTGAAGCTTATTTGTTAGCCAAGCAGGGGGTTAAAGATGACTCCCTGATTTCATTTAGTACCTTAAGATAATTTGTATTTGCTTATTTCTTGTAATGTAGCGCAGTGGCTTTCCCTTTTATTAAAAAAAAAAAAAAACATCTAAACCAGTTGATAACACTCCATCTCTTTCTTTGGCAATGGACAATGAAAGACAATTGCCTCCCGGCCATGAATCCCGTGCCCGGCAACTTCCCAATTCGGTCAACTGACTCAACTTCCAAATTATCACATGAAGTCGCTTTCAAGTCCAACAAATAAAACTCTCCATAACTAAGTCGCATGCCATGGCAACAAGATGACGCCAAAATAGGAGTCGCCTTCGTAAATGCACCTCAGCTATTAATTCCTGTCCGAGTCTTCCAGCATTCCACCTGTCTAATTTTTCGGATCATGCATTCTATTTTTTTTATTATTATTATTATTACTTCATTTGGGGGGATTATTTTAACCTTGCATTTCTTCTTCGTTGACAAAAATTAAACAAACATTTTTAGTAAAATAATGAATATAATATCATTAATGTCAACATAAAAATTAAAATGAGACCCACAGCGACCTGTGTGGCTTTCTCTCTTTTCGGCATAAAACCCCTCATCTTCTTTATGATCCTCTCCACTCATTCTAACCATCCATAAAATTTAATGACTGAAAAAAAAGTAGAAATAATGGAGAGATTGTGCTTTCATGTTTTGTATTTTTTCAATCATATGATTTAATTTAATTGATGGTGAGGATGAGGGAAGAAGAAGAGAAAATGACCATAAAAAAGAAGAGGGTCATGCCACTTCCCTCGAGACTTCTGTGATTTTTCAAGGGGCTGCATATAATGCCTTCAATTTTTGGCATTTTATAAGAGTGTTTGAGGGTCATGTTATTTATTGGGCCAAGCCCGACTATAATGTCCAGAAACTGAGCTGGGTGGCCCAACGATGGGGGTGGGCATCATTCTAGAATGTGGACAGACCCAGGTGGAGCAAAGGAGGAGGAGGACACGTAGCCGTTGGATCTTATCTAAAGTGGGATAATCTTAACCACTACCCCCACTGCCCTTTTGGTGGAGAGGCTTTGGATTCTTTTTCTTAACGGTAACTACCTCTCCATCACAAGGCAAAGCCACATACTTCATACCACATCCTCTTCTTCCCTTTCCCTTCTTACTCTTTTACCAAACGAATGCGACTCTCTGCCTAATCCTTCCTTCTTATATTCCCTCTTTGCCCCTCACTTCTTTTTCTGCCTCCTTCCTTTTCTTTAAGATTTTCTTGTCTACTGATTAGTTTTGGACTGTTAATTTCAACGGTCTAACTATCACCCTCGCTTAACTTTGCTTTCTGAAACTCTAATATCAAGACTACTTAATTTATACCAGTCCCTTTCATTTTCATTGGATTAGCTTTTCTACCACTCATTCCAACAACCAAAGGCAAACTCATGCCTTTTTTTCATTTGTCAATCATTACAGCAATTATTTTTTGACCTTTGCTCAGCTACAATTAGAAGCTTAATACTCTGACTGACAAATGTAAGATTAACTTAATTTTTTAAAATGATTAGTGATGTAACAGAAATCACTTTAAAGTAGTATTTATATTTATCAGTTCTTCTCAAAAACTAATTTACCTTAATTTTAAATGAACTTGAACTCGTTATTTTATGAGTGATATTTGATAACTGGCCACCAATGAGATCACGACACGTAGTAAATGTTAATTCAAGACTGGAAAATTGCTAAATTAGACTGAGCAAGTTTTCTTATTGCCCTGCAATTTCTCTATTGGCTTTACTATGTCTCTGCACGTGAGGACTCTGGCCCTGCAGTTGCACTTCTCTAGAAGGAATTAGGTGGCCAACTTAATTAAGGGAAAGGATACAGCTGCAATAAGAGGCGAATGACATGGGCAAAACAGACATTTCGCCCAAAGCTCCCGTTGCTTTCACTTCCACGCGAGCACAAACGACCGGCACTAGCCGGTATATCGTCCCCTCTCAGCTTTTTTCAGCCTCCAAAACCTCCATAAACCCAAGCTATTTCCCCCAAACTAGTTCTTTCTCAGTTTATCTCTTCAGATCGAGGCCTTTCTCAGCCATTCAGAAATCTCCCTGACCCCCCATCTTTCTAGAGTTTGTACCCTAACATTGAACTTTGTACTATTAAGAATTTCAAACTATACAATTCAAATTCCAATGCCTGTCGCCACGAACCTTCCTTCTTCAGCTAGCTCCGTTTCTGAACCGCGAGCTATTCTAGGACCCGCTGGGAACAGAGTTAGGGTTTCCGAAGATCAGAAGCAAAACAACGACTGTCTCAAGAATCCACGGCGTCCAACAAAACAGATGCCAAAAATTCCGCAATCTATTGTCACCAATAACGTGTCAACCGATAGCACTTGCTCCTCTGATTCATCGAGTAATTCGTCGGCGAAAAATGTTGTTTCTAGAAGGACCGTTAGGCGGAACGGGTTAAAGCCGGTAAAGATTGTGCCAAACGGTGCCGTTGTGTCGGCATTGTCTCCCAAGGTTTCAACTCCTTCCAATAGGTGTGACTGGATCACTCCAAATTCTGGTGAGTTCGTCGGGAGTTACCAGTTTTTGCGCTAATAATGCATTGTTTCTTTCTTTTCTTGCCTTACGTTTTTTCAATTTCGGTAAATTTTAATGTGTTCGGATAAAATGGCGTTTAGTTTACCCGCGTTTTTCTTATTCTGGCCTGGGTACAAAACAAACATTTTACCTCGTTTAATATGCTGCCATTTCGTATTTCGAATTTGATAATCGGTTCAATTCCTGCAATGATAAAGCACTATAACTACTTTTGCCATGAGAGTGTGAGCTTGATCCTTGGCAAGGAATTTTGTCTCTCCTTTCGATTTCATATTATTAATAATTAATAATTTATCCAAAATAATGGTTTTTGATATACCACCTCCTGTACTAAATATAAATATAATATAAATATAAGATCACTTTAATTTTTTTGTGGAGATTAAGGAAACTAAATAGACCATTTAATTTTAACGTATCTTATATGTAATTATATTAGTATTATACAATAATTTATAAGTAAGGTAAATTAGCTTTGAGGAACAAATAATTATAGACATTTTACAATGATTAATTTTGCATCTTTAATTCCTAAAAAAAAAGTCAAAATGATCTTATAATTATAATTAACACCTTACTAATAATTTATCAAAAATATAGTTTTTGAAATAGCGTGCTGTGGATCCATATAGCGGAGGCAACATCGTGGGATAAGGCTGTGCTTCTTGTTTCAATTTCATATTACTAATATCCACCGATAGAGTTGCCTTATAGAGAAATGTTAACTGTTTCTAAAAACAGATCCTCTATATGCTGCATTCCACGATGAAGAATGGGGTATTCCAGTTCATGATGATGGGAAGCTATTTGAGCTGCTGGTGTTTTCACAGGCATTAGCAGAACTGAGTTGGCCGGCAATTCTTAATCTTAGAGACGTATTCAGGTATCTCTATCTCTAGATTCATATGGTTCACTGCTAATCCGTTCTACAAAATAACCTGATATTTGTTGTCTGATATCACTGATAGGAAGCTCTTCAAAAATTTTGACCCATCGTCCGTGGCTCAGATTACAGAAAAGGAGTTGCTAGCTTTGAGAATAAACGGCAACCCATTGCTATCAGAACCAAAACTCCGTGCCATTCTGGGAAACGCTAACCGATTACTTAAGGTAACTCTAATTTACAACTAATTCCCACGACACTGTAACAAGTTCATTCTGGTTTTTCAACTATGCGCAAATTGATTTATCCACGTACAGGTACAACAAGAATTTGGTTCGTTCAGCAATTATTGCTGGAGATTTGTGAACCACAAGCCAATAAGAAATGAATTTAGGTATGGACGTCAAGTGCCCGTGAAGACTCCAAAAGCAGAACTCATTAGCAAGGATCTAATGCGCAGAGGATTTCAGTGTGTGGGGCCTACTGTGGTTTATTCGTTCATGCAAGTAGCAGGATTCGTTAATGATCATCTAATAACGTGCTTCAGATACCATGAATGCAACGCGACAATCAAAAAGGAACATAAAACACAGGTTGAGGAGAAGGAAATTCGAAATGAAACAACATTAGATAGCTCTTAGTGGGAGGGGAGATGTTTCGAGGTTACTTTCTGATCTCCTAATGTTGTGGTTTTCTTCCTTGCTTTGTTGACTTGCTGCTTGTCGCCTAACCTAACTAGAAAATTATTAATCTCACCTTCTCTTTTGATGCCTCCGCGTGAACGTGTATGCTTTTAGGTGTTCATGGTTTAAGGGAATTCTTTTAGAATATTTGCTCATAATCTGATGTTCTAATGTATAAGTTCTGTAATAAAAATTTCCAACTCTGCAATGTATACCTATTCTAACTTTTGTATGTGCACCAAAGACCTATTCAGGACTTTGAAAAGCCTTATTTTGTATGTGTCTTTATGTATTTGTGTATCATAAATATCAAGGTTTTGCTCGGCTCTTTCTGGGATTTTTGGGATTCCTGAAATTCCTGCCTTTTGGGTAAAATGATTTCAGAAGCCTGTAATTCAAACCATATTTAAAACTTGATCCTCGTTATATTTACACGCTTCTAGTAGAAATCTCTAGGAACGAAATTCGTCTATCGTTATGAATATTAATATCAATGAAGCTCGTACTCCCTCCGGTCCTAAATATAAGATCCCTTTGACTTTTTTTTTGTGTGTAAGTTAATGAAGCAAATTAAACTACTAAATTATAACACGTTACATGTAATTAGATTATAGGTTAGTTTATAAGTAAAATAAATTAATTTTGAGGGAAAAAGATTAATATAAACAATTTAAAATGATTAATTTTGCATCCTTAATTTTCTCAAAAAAGTCAAAGGGATCTTATAATTAGGACAAGAGGGAGTAACTCGTAAGTTGTTTTTCCCTGAAATACCCAATCATTAAAGAACTCATTAATAGTAAATAATAGTTTTACCCAAAGGCTAGAAGAACATACAAATTAGATGAACTTTACACATAATATTTAGTCTAAGGGACGTCTTCACAAGAAATTAGTTTCTACATGCTTTAAATGCCCCAACTTTGAATTATATACATTAATCTACAATTGATTTAATGAGATTATGAGCCTCAACATGAATGTGAACCACTCACTTTCGGTCCCGCCATAAATATACAAGCGACCCACCGCTGAAGGGGCATCATAACGTGAAGCAATCTTTTTCGAAAAATTACCGCATCTTCTCAAAGAAAATTGTTTAACAAAAATTATAACCACTATGTGTAAAGAGAACATATATCCAGTTCAAAAAAATAGAATATATATTTATAGATATATATTATAGGCCCTTCTCCATTCTTTAACTAATTTAATATAGACTTTATTAAATTAAATTTAAATTACATATTTTAAAAAATATATAATATCTAATAATTTGTAACCCTTTTCTTAGATAAGTTGAATTTCGTTTCGGTTTCCAATGAGGGAAAACGGAAAACTTCACCTTTTAAGACCCTAATATTAAAAAAATAAAAATTTGCATAAAGTTGGATGCCAGACAAAATATTACGCATAAAATTACAAGTACGATTGAGCATATCTTTTATGGTTCTGCCCATGGCACGCAAAATCAGAAATGAACTATTTGAATGTCCTTGGCTGAGTGGAGATGCGTGAAATGTCTGATAGACAAAACTGACAGGAACGAAGGTCAATAATAACTCAAAGTAAGCCATGAACAAAGAAATCTGATCTATAACGAGTTTCATGACAAGGCAACTTCAATTAATCCTGACAATCCAATCCACATAGCACTCATGCCACCGAATAACTATGCCTACTAAGGCCTTTGAACAATTTGAGTTTAGAATCTTCCTCTCAATAAACGAAAGATGACCATTCTACTACTATCTTATCCCGGTTATGTATAGGTACCAATTTGAACATAAAATCTCCAATTCCCATGACAAATTTGGATTAAGACATGCGGCTTGTGCCATGAAAGGCTAAGCCAGGAGGGGACCATTGTGCTTTAACACCAAGTTGAATGAACGACCAACTAGCTAGCAAAAACACCCTTGCAGTCTCAAATAACCTATATGAAGTACATGTTCTGCCTGCCTAGCTCCGAGCTTTCCCACTCCCAAGTGTGAGTTCCAGATCATCCAATCCCACCTCATGAATTTTTTCTCCAACCCAAGGCATTACCTGCACCCCAAAGTTTCCTTCTGAACCTTTTCTCATTTGTTGCATTGCATCATCAGGCAGAGTGTGCTGAGCCATAGGTTTAGTAAGATTGAAGGTTGGAGAGGTTGGTGCAGAAGGTACAAAAGCCTGAAAGTTCTCCCATTGACCAGACTCAATAGTTGAAGTGCCAGATTCATCACATTCAGGTATAGTGGCCGGAGTATAAAAATGGCGGTGAGTTGGGCTAGCAGGGGCAGAAGCTGCAAAGAAAGGATAATTGAAGGAGGCCATGGATTCCTTGGCTATTGACTCCCATGTGGGAATTGGTTTGGGATTTCTTGATGTTGGGGAAGAGAGGGGTGGTGTTACAGGGGCACTGTTTGATATTCTTAAAGGAGGCAGAGATGCAGGAATGGCATTTCGAATATATGGAATGAGATTTGATGCGTTGTTTCCATCCAAACGAGAAGGACTTGGGAAAGAGGAAGATGAAGGGCTGGCTTGGTAAGAAGGAATTGGACTGGGAAAAGCCGAAGAAAAAGGGCTGGGATTTTGGGAAGAGTATGGAGTGTTTCTGGTAGAAGTGCCTGCTGTATCACCTGGGGGTGGTCTGCATCCCTATGAACAATAACAAGAAAGAAATTAGATACAGCTTAAATCACATAATCTATGTACAATTTTGATCGGCAAAATTTAGTTTCTTTTTCCATTTCATGGTAGCTTAGTAGCAGATACGGTAGCTTGATCATAAGCACAAATCAAATACATCAGATAATCAAAGTAAGAAAGCTTCATCGAAACGATTTTGCTTCGTGCTTCCAACGTGGCTTAAACAGATGTCTAAAGAGCAATGATTCTTCTCCATGAATCATGATGCACATCTTTTAAATCGTTCACAGAATCCCGTTCTCTCTCAAAAGCACAAGAGACACCGATTGAAAAATTGAATAATTTCAAACATGGGCTGATGGGGAAGCAGGAGGAAAAGCAGAACAAGAAAGCCTCAAAAGCACACAGATTCATTCGACTGAAAAAGAAAAAAAAAGGTCAGAAAAAATAAGATCTCCCGGCATCTACGGATACTGCTACATCGACCAAAGCCAAATTCCAGAAAACCACCTCAGAGCTCAGAAACAAGTTTGATCCCACAAAGACAAGCCATTAGTTAGCATAAAACAGTAAGATCGAAACGCTTGAACACGAGAAAAAGGATTCCCAGGTGAGTACAAGGAGAATTACGCAGTTAATTAAGCAAGAAAGGAAGGAAGTAAGAGTACCTTGCGATAAGTAGTACCGTCTTCTTCAACAGTCCAACCAGCTTCAGCACAGAGAGCCTTCAAGACCTCATTGTTATCACAATGCTTGGGCAAATTGTAATTTCCCTGAGCTCTGAGGCCAGTGTATATCTTAGCAGCCATGGCTCTCCTACGCCTCTCTCTCCTCCGATTGTTTTCTCGCTCTCTCCAAGACGGCTTTCTCCGACTGGTCGCCGCCGATGTTGCGCCGTCGGACGTCATTTTCCGGCAATGGTGGTGTTGATATCTCCGTTTGGGGGGAGGAAGAGGAAGGAGGAGGGAAGGTGCGTCGCAGGGGATTTAAACCCAAATGGCTGGGGGGAAGAGAAGTAGTGGGCTCACGAGGAGTGCGCTCTCTCTTCTTATTCTTGTTCTTCTTCGCTGGATGTGGGTATGTGTAGTGTGGAGGAATCTCTCCGATTTTGAGAAAATAAAAGATAAAGCTAAATCAGGGGCTATGATACCCTGCATACAGCTCCACCCAACAACTTCATGAGCTCGTGCTTCCTCACTTTTTTTTTAATACCACTTTTGGTTACCGGTACTTTATTTTGGTTTTTTTTTCTGTAAATTTTAAAATTAGTGGTTTTGATCTACTAATTTTGTAATTTTTATAACAAATGATCCATAATTTTTTTGAGGTTTTTTTTAAAAAAAATTTAAGGGTCAATAATTATAAACGGCATAAAGATGAAGAATCAAAATTAACGATTTTAAAGTTCACAAACAAAACTAAAATCTAGTGGAAATTCATGACAAGAAGCGCGGATTTTTATATTCTTAAACCAAAACCAAAATTAAATTAATGTACAAGAAAAGGTACTCCCTCCGGTTTTAAATATAAAATCCATTTGGAGGGGTGAGTTTGGTCATAAATATAAGATATATTTTTAAGTTTTTTTAACTTTTCCCTAAGTTGTCCAAATTGATGCTCGTTAATAAATAAATAAGAGAGGGAAAATGAAAATAAATGTAGATCGTTAGTGTGTTTCAGAAATATAAATGATCTTAACTAATTTAATTAAGATAATTATAATGATCAAATTAGGTAATGGTTGATGTATCTATGACCGGAAAAGTATTAACTATTTTATTTGTTTAGAAATATAGAGGGGGCGTTTCGTTTATGTATACGATGTGAGATTTGTTGGGGGATGGAGTGTGGTGTGATAGCATAATTATTGGAGGAGGTGGGCCCAAACAGTTACAGTGGGGCCCATCTTGGGCGCGAGGAAATGATCAAACGATGAGGCTGAGGGGTGTGAGAGGCTGAGAGGTGCATAATGGGACAGACAATGTTTGGCAAATGCAGAAGCACTTTTTCCAGTTTTTGCTGTGCTTTTAATATTTTTGGGAAGAGAGAAGGGGCCTTGTCTGAATTATTTTGATATTTTGTGTGCTATTTCCAACTTGTCTTTAATGGGTCAAAGTGGGAACATTTGAGATAAAAGAAAAAAAAAAGAGGCGGTGAATTACTAAATGCAATGAGTAGCAGACGAATTGGAAATGGTGAAACTTTAGATAAGAGCAGTGGTAATCACGTTCTAGGATTTACAGTCATCTTTAGAATAATGGGAAGATCCGTGATGGAGTTGCTAACAGTGAATAAGTAATAAGGACTCAATATGATTTCCTTTCGACGCCGCAAAAGCAACACCACTGCGTGTCTATAAGGCTTAGCCTCGTAGGAATAGATTGACCAAGCATTAAGGAACAAAACAATCCTATGTCAAGTTAAGGAACCAAAAAACAGCTTTATCTACTTTAATTTACTGTATATCACTCTTCTGACATTTTCTTTAAAATTAATACGGGGTTGCAGACCTGAACACAGCAGACAAATATGTTTCGTCTAACGTAAAATGCTAGGCTGCAATGATATGAATTTTCATCACAATTGATTGTATTTGAGGGCATTGTCCAACATTGTGTTGCGCCTGATAGGGCTGATTCTGATTGTTTCCCGTGAGATAAGGCAAGGAAAACCATACTGTAATAATCGAAACTTGCCAGCAATGACCACATTAAAAAGAAATATCATGTAACTCGTATATTTCACATGTACTATGAGTTAAAAAAAACTTGCACAATCACGTCCCTGTAAAGATTCTAAGGGCATTGAAGTCCTTCTCATTCTCTAGTCCCAGACTTTCTCCAAATTTTTTGAGGTAGGCCACAAAAGACAGAAAGACACAACTGTTCCTCCCTTTCATGAGTGAATTAGACATGCATGAACGCAACTCATTTTAGACATCAATACAGATGTACAATACCCACTATAATTGAATTGAAATAAAAAAAAAAATCCTTGCATACAAGGCAACAAGAAGGATAGATGACAAATTAAATACATTTTTCAACATCATTGCCTGGTTCCTGCGGTTGTAGCTAACCAACAATAGGTTCACTTGAACGACTTTGGAACACCTCTATTGTCTCCGAATACTTCTCTCATCAGCAGACAGATCAACGAGCTCTTTCATCGTATCTTCCTCAACGAATAAGCATCAGTCAGAAAAGCTTCTCAAATTTTTACATTTGAATTCCGTTTTCCATAAGGAGAAAAGGGGTGAAGTTGTTGGCAGGCATGAGAAATTAGCTCATGCAACAGAAAGCGCATGGCTGAAATGAGCGTTGCAAATGGCCAGTCTCAAACTTTTTGCATGAATCATGCTTTTATCTTTTGAGAAAAAATCTGCAGTCTTGAAAATGAAGGGGTTCATTCCCCCAACTAACCCACCCACTGATCATTTCTCTGGCAAATAGCTCAATACATCGGGATGGCTTCACCCCAGGAACATACTCCATTAACAAATCTGACCATAAAAAAAAAAAATTTACAGTGACTACAGCTGCCACATGATGCAATAACTGAATTTAAGTGAATTATACAACCAAACCTCGCAATTATTATAACAGGTTCTACTAGCTTCACCTCAATTATAAACCTGAGTTCAGTTATATATCCTTCATTCCTACCTGTACCATTTACAATAAAAACACCAGAGATTGATCAGAAGGGTACCTGCAATTGGAGGCTTCCTTGAGTAGTCCCCGGGAATGCTCATAATCACGTAATTATCCTTCACTGGTCTAAAATTTGGTTGCCTGCCAGAATTTGTGGCCTTGAAAGAAATAAAAACATGAGAAATTTAAATAAATGGGCGAAATATCAACAACCAATTGCCAAAACTGCCTGCCAACTAAAAATTGGTAGTTCTCACCTTTCCACAGCTGTAGCCCAAAATGAGGATTTCATACGGTCTATGATGAAAAAGGTCCACGTCACTAATCAAGGATCCATTTGCTTTCACCTGAAAAAATCAAGAAATACTGAGAATTAGAAGGCATCACACAACGTATCTGAGAAAGCAGAGGAAGTGATTAACAGAAGGAGATCACCTTCAACCAATAAAAAGTAGCAGCATAGCTGACTCCCCACGCAGGAAAAAGCTCTCTCTCAACAAAATCACGGAGTTTCTCTCTGTTAGTTACCCATAAGGCTACAAGTGCACCTTCAGTGTGAGTAAGTTGCATTATAGGAAGAGAAAAGAAATATCTGTTGGGCAACGTTGGGTACCTGCATTGATGACAATATATTTAGACATTTTAAAGACAAAAATATAAAGTTACAGAGGTTTTGGAGGCAAGAGCAGCAAACTATCCTACCACATGTAGAGATTTCTTAATGACTCAGATTAAGAAATCTAGAATCCTCATGATTTAATAATTAGAGCGAGAATTCCCTTGTTCATCAATTATATTGGCCAACGTTACTAAGCATATTTACAACAAAAAGAAGTAAAAATAAGAGCATGTATGTCTATTTATACACCTTGATTTCTGGTGGGCACTAGCATTTTCCCATGGAGGATCAACCACTATGAGGTTGAAACCAGAATCAGCATCGGCTGGATAAAAATTTAAGAAAAGCATCATTACAACATGTACGGATTTCTTAATAGCTCAAATTAAGTATTTCAACAAGTTGCCATCACTAAGATCATCCAGGAGGACTGGCTGCACTACAACACGCTGTTAAAGGCTTACAGCCTTATTGCTATATAGAGTATAAACAACCAGATAGTTATCACATGTGCAGTGGGAACCAATGTTTGTTACAAGAGAAAAACATTACTTGCTCGTTTAGAAACAAAGCCAATAAATAAAAATAGATTCGTTATAAAATTATTACCAGGAACTAGGTTGTGAATCTGTCCCACGTCAGACTTCCACACGATCAACACAAAAAACATTAGAAAACATGAAATATACATTTATGATAAGGAGGAATCTAAAAGATCATGAAATCAAAACCAACCTTCAAATAATCAAACACATACATAATCATGGAGGATTTGACATACCATGTAAAAGCAACTCTCTCGAGGTATTATATAATGATTGTTCAAAAATTCCGCTTCTACATCATCAGTGGTCTCGTTAGCAATCAAATTATTGAATGCGGAGAGTATCCTCTGCTCTGTACCATCTGAGAAACCAAAATCCATTCATGCCGTAAGGTATTGTAAGAACGATAGTAAGCAAAATAGTAGTTTGGCACGTAAAGAACTCAACAAAAAACTACCACATGATAATTTACTGCGTGAAAAATCCGGATAAGTACAAATGTGGAGGAAAATTTTGATTTTGATTTTCATGTTCAAGTTCTACATTCACTACAGATGTCTCTTTGAAACAGCGTAAGATTGAACAGATAAAGCCGATCATTTCCTTGGGATAATTCTATTTCTGCCAGATTCTAATGTGTTACATATGTACATTCTGAAAGTATCATTAAATCATTCTGAAAATCCATTTACAAATTCAGCCAGCAACCATTCACATAAAAGTATCAAACAATGGCCAATCCCACCTTTGTCCTCATTTGTCTGACCATTAAGACGTACTTTAAGAGTTATCTCATAGAGTGGTGCTTGCCAGACCTGACCCAGCTCAACAAAAGATTGCTGAACTACTGGCAATGTTGACAATCCGCAACCCACTGAGGAACTAAAATCATTCCTCAAATTGCTCAAGACTTCTAAGAGTCCATTAGATTTTCGCAAAGACTCATGCGCCTTCAGTAAAAACGACCTCGCTTCCTGCCCCACAAAAATTTAAATCCCAGTGATATTCAATATAGAGAACACTGTCGCAAAACTGTTACTTACATTGTTTGTTTGCACTAACACATGACCCTAACGACTAAAAAAGAGGAATACCTGATGACGCTGTTCCGCAATAAGCTCTCTTTCGTTCAGAGCTCGAGGTTCCTTAACATTTCGTTTTCGTTTCCGTTTCCTGGAAGCGGAACTGGGCCTGGGGTCTTGACTGGAGGGCTGGGATTCGAAAAAACGAGTGTAGTATGAAGAAGGAGAAACCCTGAAGTGGTTGTATGAACGATTGAGAACACGAACAGGATCCACGAACACAGCGTTGGAATCTTCAAACATGTATATACCAGACTCCAAAAACCGCGCAAGCTTCTCTTTATCTTGTGGCTCCACATCCATATTTGCTAGTTGCCATTACCAGCTCCAAAAGCTTGGCCTCCCATGAAATGAAACTCGCAGCTCAAAGCCAAGTTCGATCTTGGACTAGAAATAAATAAAAAAAAAAAATTTGGAAACTATAGAATGGGCCGGTAGGGTTAGATGGGCTTTGAGGATTTGATTGATTTTCCCTCTTAGACCCAGACAAATTGGTGGCCCTTTGACATGACTGATAAAAATACTTACGGGTATGTTAAAAACTTACTCAAGTGAGTTATTAATAAATATAGAATTTAGTTGATTTTTTTGGAAAATTATAAGAAAATTAAATAAGTTATTTATAAATTTTTTTATCAGAATTATTTCTCTAAACTAATTTGTTTGACTTATAAGCTAACATAATCTAATAATAGACAAAATAGGTTATGATTAAGTGGCTATTTAGCTTCCTTAATTTTTCCAAAAAAAGCCAACTAAATCTTATATTTAAAAAATGAAGGAAGTAATTCATGTTATAAATAATATGAAAAGCGAATGTTCATAACCTATTCTCTATCAAAATTCCATCTTTTTGGTTAGTGGCATCATTCCCTGTAACTCTCTCATTAAATGGCATTTAGTACTTGTTCTCTGTATCATCCAACTTTTTTTTTTGTCCACCTCTATAACATCCAACTATAATATATTATATTGCTTAATTTTCTTTTTTTATGTACTTACAACTCCTTAGAGTAGTTTTTAATGTCTAAAGATCTATAAATAGAAATTATGTACAAAACATTGGTATACACAAGTGAATAAATGATTGAGAATACTCCCTTACTTTCTAGCGAATTTATTGTCTTGTTACTCTCTCCAAGGTTCAGAAAAAGGGGATCAGACATAGAACCGGCCGAGGTACTGGTTCAATGGTCAATGGTCGGATCTGAGGTTAATTCGTGATCAATCCTGTCATATTTTGGTAATAACAAAGTACTATAACATTAATAATCACTGATATAAAAATATAGATATAGATAAGTATGCACGATTCATTGATCATGAATATTTTAATGTTTCTAAGGGAAAAAATGATTATACATGAAAATAAGTAGTCTTCTACAACCCACATACCAAAATACAAATAATTAAAGCAATAACCATTGAATATTAGACATATACAAGTAAAATAGCATTTAGAATAATTCACATAACTCTATTATAGTTTCATATATAAGATTTTTAAAATTAAATAAAGTGAAAGTTAATAATTAGGCATATTATAACAAAATAAAAAAATACATTTTTTATTTTAAAAAAAGCTTGCTAGTTCAACTTCCCCCGTTTTAGACCGGGCCACTCGTTTTTTGGGAGTTCAACCATCTCCTGCTTGTTTGACCTCTTGCCGAGTCCCTCATTGACCTAGCCTGGACACACACTCGTTTCACCAGGTTTTCAGTTGAACCACTCGGTTTGATCCGAGTTTTTGAACAATGATCCTCTCTCTTTTTTATCTTTCTTCTTTCCTCTCATTTTTATAACAATTTATATAAAAATAAAATTATCAATGAATTCTATTAATAAATAATTATATTTAAAACTTATAAACATGATTTTCTTCAAAAAAGATTTTTCCCCATGAGATACTAAGTGGACGTAAAATATATTGCTTTAGATAATTAAAACAGATGAAAATTTGTATGAGATTTTATTATAATTAATTTGTTGTTTCCAAACTTGGTATATTCGAAATTCAAAAGGTTTAGGGTCGATCTTATCCTGAAAGTTTTAGCTCAGGAGCAATTTTGTCTAGAAAGTATTTTTTGGTCAAATTTTGTCCTGGAAGTATCAAATTGAAACAATTTTGCCCTTTACCTTTAAAATATGAACGGTCAACGTCAACTTTTTAACCGTTAATGTGACTTTTTTGAGGGAATATAGGAACATTACTACGTTATTTCCAAGGTAATTTTGAACATAAAAAAACTTCTTATGTAAAATTGGTCTCGAAAAAATAGATCTTTAACTCTAACTCAAATATAAATTGATAAAGTAATCTCCAATGTTCAAAAACCCGACTCGGAAAGGCCGATCCGACCGGAAACCCGGTCACCCAGCTGAGAGAATGGGCCGAGCTAGGTAATACCCATGGGGAGAATCAACCTGGAATACGGTTGATTCGGCCGGGTTGATAGACCCGGATGGTTCAGTTAAAAATGCCCTCCAGCCCCTAAAAACGGCATCGTTTTGAAGACTTAAAAAAAATTGTTCTCAGATTGATGTGGGGTATCGGGTTTCACACTTTCACTTTCAGTGTTTCACTTCTTGCTCTTGGTTGGCTCCTTGCCCTAATTGAAGGACGACGGCGGCTCGGCAAGAAGGGGAAGGGATGACGGCGAGAACGCACGGTGAGTTTCGGACTTTTGGTTCCTTCTTTGCGACTCATGAACACGACTTGATTCTTGCTTTTTTCATCTTTTTTCGAAGGGGAAGGGATGACGGTGAGAAGGGGAAGGAAAGCTCTGATCGATTCGTAGCCACTCAATTCCTGCCATTTATTGGTTTATTGGTCCGATTGCTCGCTTCCCGTTCCTACTCAATCTTAGCCATTTTCATGTAGCTTTTTTCATCTTTTTTTCTGGTTTAGTTCCCACTCAATGCTTATTCTCTGGTCCGATTGCTCATATTCGATTTCAGTTTTCAGTTTCTACTGATTTGGGGTTTTTTTGGGCAATTTCATTCCAATTTCCATTTTTTTGTAGCTCATATTCGATTTGTATTACAAATTTACAATGCATTAATGCTGCTGTGTTGTTACTTGTTTTTTACACATTGTGGAAATTTCAAAACTTCCTGATTCTGCCAGTTATTTTGCTGTTGTCTTATTTTTTATACATCTGGTCTGATTCTGTTGTGTTATTCATAATGTTTAAAAGGTAGGTATATAAGTTAAATTGCTACTTTGATTTTAGGTTTAAGGAAATTGCTACTTTGTTGCTGTGTTGTTTTAGAAACTTCTTGTTTAATGGTTTGCTATTTTGAACCAAATATGGATATATCAAATTCAGAAAATGACAATATCTCTCATGGTTCGAATAGCAAACAACCCACTCCCAATTCCAATCCAAGTAGCACTCCAAATTCCAGTACTGATGTCACTCCCAATCCCACATCCTTATTTCATACAAAACCCGATCCAGCATGGGAATACTTTGCCCACTAAAAAGAGGGAACTCAAAATGTGTATACATGTCTTTTTTGTGCTAATAGCTATGGAGGAGGTGGGATAAATAGGATGAAATATCATATTGTTGGTATTGCTAGTCAAATTGCTTCTTGCAAAAAAGTTCCTCAGGATGTGCGTTATAAGATAGCGGAGACATTGAAAGCATCTTCAAAGAAAAAGACTGATGAGGATATAGAAAAAAACGTTGAAGAAGATAATGTTAATCCACCAAGATGTGAGCAAATCCAACAAGAGGATAGCTCTTGGGTCTATGGATAATTACTTTGATCCAAGGACACCTCCCGGTTCTCAACCAACCATCAAGAGTGCATTAATTACAAAAGAAGCACAACACACTATTAAGATGCTTCTTGCTGAGTGGGCATTTGTCAATTGTATCCTATTTAATGCTTTTGATTGTCCTTTATTTCGAAAAGATGTGGATGAAATGTGTTCAATTGGGCTCGGGTTTAAAGCTCCAAGTGCTTTTGACTTTAAAGTCAACTTGTTGGGAGAATGGAAAAAAGAATGTCAGTTACTCATTGATAGTCATCGAACTAACTGGCGACTCATGGATGCACACTCATGGCTGATGGATGGACTGATGTGAGGCAACATACTTTGATTAACTTTCTGGTTTATTCGATTCATAGTATGGCATTTGTTAAATATGTTGATGCATCTGATATAGTGATGGATGCTAGGAACTTGTTCAATTTATTTTTTGAAGTTATTGAGTGGGTTGGTCCTAAAAATATTGTTCATGTGGTGACTGATAATGCTGCCAACTATGTTGCTTGTGGAAGGATGATTAAAGAAAAATAAGTCAGCATTTATTGGACACCTTGTGCTGCCCATTATTTAAATCTTGTACTGAAAGACATTTCAGCCATTCCTCATGTGTCAGACATAACATAAAAAACATTAAAGGTAACATTGTTTGTATACAATCATATGATCTTCTTATCTTGGTTAAGAAAAAGGCCAGGTTGTAAAGAAATTGTGCGTCCTCGTGCAACGAGGTTTGCCACTGCTTTCCTTACATTGCACAGCATATACCAACATAGACATGACTTACGAGCTCTTGTTGTTGATAAGTACTTTGCTGAGCATAAGTTACCAAGGATTGATGCTGGAAAGATTTTTAGTGCAATTGTACTCCCTCCGTCCCTATATATAAGAGCAAAAAATTTGAATGGTTTTGTCCCTTTTTTATAAGAGCCTGTCCAAATTTGTCAACGCATTTAATGAGTTTTATCCCACTTTACCCATCATTATATTCTCTCTATTTACATTCTCTTTCATACTCATTTATTACACTATTATCACATTTCTCTCTCTTATATACTTAATCATAAATAACGGTAAACTTGAGAAAATAAAATTATTTTAAACACATTTATTTCCCTCAACCACCTCTTTAATATGTGTGATTTCACCTCTTTGACTCTTATAATAAGGGACGGAGGGAGTATTAGACAACTGATTTTGGAATGACTGTCTTCTAATTGTGAAGGTTGTGACCCCTCTTGTAAAGTTGTTGAGGATTGTTGACTTCGATGAGAAGCCTTCATTGCCTTATGTTTATGAAGGCGTGCGTAGGGCAAAAAATGCAATTAAGGAGATCTTTAACGGGGATAAATAGCAATACACGTAATATACATTGTTTATTAAAAAACGACGGGATAAGCATCTGAAGACTGATCTTCATGCGGTTGCATATATGTTGAACCTAGAGCCGGGAATTCGGGCCGGCCCTTTTAAGCCTGAGCCCGAGCCCAAGGAGGGCGGGGCTTTGATTTTGGGGGCAAAAAAAGGGAACGGGCTAGCCCGTCGGGCCGCGGGCTTTGACGGGCCTCCCGTTTAAGCCCGTCTAAGAAGTTTTTTTTTTCAGGAAATAAAAATTAAAAAGGCAAATTGTACTATGTTATTATGTATTGGTTTATTTTGTAGTTTGTGAACTAGTTTTTTTAAATGTATTGTGTCATGTGGACATTGTGTCCTTATGGAACATTCTAATATTCTATGTAGTTGTGATGTATGACTTCTAGATGTAGTGTATGACTTCTAATTCCAGACTTACTACTTATGGATCATATTTATGTTTTTTATTTATGCTTGGTTCTTTGTTTTTTGATTGTCTAATATTTGGAGTAATGAACGACTATTTCATGTCACTACTTTTTTCTGTTATATTTAATCTCATTTTTTGAATTGTGATGTATCTTTGTTTTTGTTGTCTTTATCTAGTAATTAATTAATTATTTGTGTAACATTGCCCAATTTTCTATTGTTAATTAAAAAACCATATAAATTTAGCATGTTCTTCCCTTTTAAGTTTTATATATACCATTTTTAACAAATTATGTCACTTGACTTTGCTGCACAATTTATGTTCAATTACCCATATTTGTTTCTTTAATATTTTTGCAGTGCAATTTCATTGATCAAAGAAAGTTAAAGCCCTTCACTTTTCTAAAAAAAAAGGAGTAAAAGCCCGTCGGTCGGCCCGAGCCCGACCTCTTAAGGGCCGGGCTTCAATAAAAGGGTGTATTTTTGTTCGCCGGCCCTTTTAAGCCCGGCTCGCCCGAATTTCCACATCTAGTTGAACCCTGCAATTATGTATGGTGAATTGTTTGTTGACAAGCCAAGGATATCGAAGGCTATGCTTGATGTTGTGGAGTCATACCCAGATGAATTTAATAGCTTCAAGGTGATGGGGTAAATTTCCATGTATGTTGAAGGCACTGAATCTTTTGCAAGACAGACATGTAGGGAGGATCTCAGAAACTAGACCCTTGTAAGTTTTCATTTTTATTATTCAGTAGCATAGTCATGGTCATTTATTAAATCCAATTAATATCACATGTTGAATTGTTTTTATGTTACATATCGATGGTGGTCATACTTTGGCTATTCAGTTCCAGAATTGTAACGTCTTGCAAAACGTATTCTTAGCCAAACTTCTACTTTTTCTGGTTGTGAGAGGAATTGGAGCTTTTTTGATTGTATTCATACAAAAAGAAGAAAAAGGTTGGAGTACTAAAGGCTGAATGATTTGGTTTACGTAAACTACAATTTGCGATTAAAGCATGAGTAACCTTATAAATTATCAATATTTTTATCTAATATGGATTAATATTTGATTGAATTTTTATTTGTTATTAAAGGAATACATTAAAGAAGAAGGATATACGTTATGATCCAATTGATATTGCATTCGTTGATAAAGTGGATTTTTGGGTGGCTAAAGAAGATCCCAATCCAGTATTTTGTGGTGTGGATATGGAAAATTTTGGAGATGTTCTGCATGCTAATATGGAAGGTATCGCAAATTCATCAATTCTTGATAGGATTATAGAATTGTGAGTTTTATTACACATATCGATTAATGTTAATTCTTGTCACACATAGGTGATGGAGATATGGATATTGTTGGACCTCCAACTTTGAATGATGATGTTGTTACCCCTAGTTCTTTCCCCAATCCAGTTCCTGATGTCCCAGCTCCTAATATTTTAACTCTTGATGTCCCAGCTCCTAATATTTTGGCTCATAATGTCTCATCTCCAATGAATTTTAATGAGCTGAATGATCTTAATAGTATTGATTGAAGGATTGCAAGGAATTTGTGATAAAAATTCTCAATGTTGATGTATTTTATTTTTAAAATAGTTAGACTTTTATTAGATTTGCTTATATTTTGACACTAATATTGGTGTATTTTGTTATTAATTATTAAATTATATTATTTTAATATGGCCAGTTCGACCTCGAGTCGACCCTCGGTTAAACCCCTGACCTTCTGCCTCGGCCGAGTCGATCCCCGATCCAGGTTTTTGAACCTTGGTAATTTCATAGAGTATAGTATTAAAATCTTAAGTGTGGTGTAATTCGTTAGATATATTCAACGTGACATTAAGAGGTTTCGAATTGCAGTTTCAGAAGACAACCCTAATAGAACTTTTATAAGATCATTTTAATAATGGAAGTTAAATTTAATAAAGTATTGTGGTACAATAATAGGGAACCCCGGGGGGGGGGGGGGGCGTTGGAGCAATAATTGTGAATGGATTATATGGGGGACACGTAGAAAACATGAAGGAGGAAACGAGAAAATTGTTGAACTGCGAAGTCCCGTTATCCTAGTCCGGTTTGGCCATAACTTGCTTGGAACGACACCAGTGGAGACATTAGACACATACAGGCGCAATCAAATACTCCTTTATCTACCACTTCCTTGTCGTTTTCCCCTTCACATCTCTCTTCCAATTGATGAATTTATCCATTTCTCTTCCTCTTAAATTAATCCAAACTTCACAAAATCAACTTCATTAGACCGTATTTATGCTTGAAACTTAATTTAAGGAAAAGAAAATATTAAGAGGAATTGAGAGACACGATGACTGCGAACATGTTTCTTTCCCCAGGCCTGGGATGGCACTTGCTGTGCAACATTATTTATAATCCTAATAATGTACGGAGTTATTTTGTCTAGCTCATGTTGTGGGATCTCCTGCATGATTATCATTAGCTTTCCGAATCATAATTAAGCCAAAGCAAATTCCCCTGTGTGGGTCCCTCCCCTCCAAGTAAATTCGCATATCTTGTGAGCGCCTTTCCAAAAATGTAATCTGATTCTCTGTTAATGTTATTAACAGAGTATTAGTGGAGGGAAAGATCCAAGGGTGGCCGTGACCCCTATCTATAATCCACGGCTTATTTTGCTCTCATGTGGCGGGAAACCAATATCAAGAAGATATTTACTTTTTTCTAATAGGACATATCTATACGGTTTTTTTTAATGTTAGTGCGCCTCTTCATCTTAAGTTTACTTTAATGGCCCTTGGAGATTTTTTTTGGGACCTGAATAGCCCTCGGAGATGAAGGATTATAATCTTCCTTTATGAATATTCAGTCAAATAACTGTAACTACGATTTTGGTAGCACTGCACTAATGTTTAGTTCAGATGGGGACTAATAAACAAGGGAATAGAAAAAGTAAAAAACAGTTGACCGTTTGCGAAAACCGACGGCGGGTTTGGACCGGAAGAGAGAGAGGGAAAATGATGGGAGAGACCGGCGGGAAGAAGGGAAGGGCAATTTCGTCATTTCATAGAAAGGGGGGCCCAGTTTCGTTTGGAACTTTGGATGCGACACAGTCAACAGGTCAACTAAGCGAAACTCCATCCATAGATGTTAGAACTTAGAACCAAGGCAGCGCGTGGTTACCCTCACGCGCTTCATGCCCTAACAACGGTTCTCATCAAGCGCGTGACTGAAGAGCCCACCTCCCTCCTTTGACGTGTCACTCTCCCATTCGATCATTTCTTCTCGTCGGGATTCATACCCACACACCAATTAACAATACCAGTCCCTCTCATCTTCTCTCTCTCTCTCTTCCTCTCTGTCTCTTACTCACACACCAGGGCTGTTTCCTCTCTCTCTCTCTCATCTGTGTTTTTCTCTCTGCAATTTTATTTTTCCAAATTTCTCTTCAGTCCAATCTTTTCTGCTCATGAAATTGGCATAAGCTTAATCAGCGACGCATGATCTTCCGATTATATACAATTTCGGTTGATAATTTGGGAGCTCTCACTTGGTTTTTCCACTGGCAAAATTCCCTGAGTTGAAAAGCGTAAATGCTCGAAGAAGCAATGGAAAGTTCCGTCAATGGTGGCTTCTCCCAATTGCAGAGCTACGGAGACAGTAGTGAAGAGGAGTTATCTGTGCTTCCTCGTCATACCAAGGTCGTTGTTACTGGGAATAACCGTACCAAATCCGTTCTTGTTGGTCTTCAAGGAGTGGTCAAGAAGGCCGTTGGACTTGGCGGCTGGCATTGGCTGGTAACTTTCTCGATCAATTTGATTTTTCCGCGAAAATGGGTTATGGTATTGCCTTTTTGGGATTGCCTGATTTTGGGTTACATTGTCGTTTGTCTTCATGATTGATTATTTTATCCCAGACAGCAATGTCAGTAATGTTTTTGCATATTCTATTGCTGTTTCGTTATCGCCCCGATCTTTTTATGGTCGAATTTAATTCTTACAAGCCTCTATTGCACGCTGATATTTTTATGTTTGAATTCAATATGAAGATCATGAGCCCCTGTTCGCACAAAATTTTTATTTCAATCACTTTGTTGGCATCTCGTAATTTGATTTTTATCTGGTCTTGGCTATTTGATGTTGCAATTTGATTAGTTTTTATTAGTGGATATATGCTTCCAGTTGCAATTTTCGATCACTACATGTGGGTATGCATTGCATGTTCGAGATTATCTGTGGATCTGGTGTCCTAGAAGGTTCTTCATAACGATCAGTCGCTTAGTTTTTATCCTGTGCGTTATTTGTTGTCGAAGGAGATCAAACCCTCTATGTTTTGATAAGTTAATTATGACGACTGGTTTCTAAATGCATGTTAATCTGGTTTGGGGATCTTTCTCGTGCTGACGTTGGATGTTGCATAACGAATTGCTACCCTGAGTGTTGCATGCATTTCCTGATTATGATTCCTTTAATTGAAGAATGAAATAAAAATGCACTGTTCTATATTTAGACCAACTTTAGCTTCTTCGTATACTGAGTGATCCCGATCAGCTGGGGCATTTCCCGCTTGGGCTTATACTGTGTAATGGCTCCGAATATTTAGTAACGTCGCTTACACATCACGGGCTGAATTCTTATTTATCGATGAGGATGAGAGGATAATCGTTGAAATATTGTAACTTTTTGACATTTTGATGTCTGTTGGTTTAATCCAATTTGCTAAATATATATATAGATATATATATATTTTGGATAAATGAACTCTATAAACCTTTCTTTCACTCTGTCTCGTGCTTACAGAGCTGATTGATACTAATTCATCAGGACGGTGTTCTGTGTCCAGGGTTTTTTCTTGGGATTTGGATTCTAATTAATGGTTATAAACTCACATTGTCTGAATGTTGGCATCTCCTGATTTGAACTTTGACGGTGAATTTTTGTTGTTGTTATGCATAGTTCTCCTTTCAACCGACCATTTGTTTTAATACTTGGTTTATTTTACGAAGCCTTGTGCAGTCTAGATGATTCTTACATAGTGCTTGGTATCAAATTTCCAGGTTCTTACAAATGGTATTGAAGTAAAACTCCAAAGGAATGCTCTCAGTGTGATTGAAGCACCCACTGGTAATGAGGAAGACGATGACCTTGAATTTGAAAATGCGCTGTGGAATGGATCAGATATGGGTGAGTTTGATCTATAAATTTCCTACCGGCCCAAAATAAAAATTGTATAGCTATTATTTCTATCTTTTTATACTGTAAACTTTTGAAACTCGTTGCTTGAAAAAGGTTTTACCGCTCCTGTTCATCCTTTCGATACTAATGGTGTAAAAAGGTGTGGCCTATTTAAAGTCCTTTTCACTGTAAAGTATTATAGACTGACACACATATTAATATTTTCCTACTTAACTGTGAAACACAGTAGAGTAATTAACTACTTCTCATTCTGATCGTACACTCAGCATAATCATTTAGTGTATGATATTGTGTTTATAATTACGTTGATGGTCTATGGACTGAGAGTTTTGTATATGGGATAAAAGGATGGGGGAGTGAGGAATCCAATTCAAGTACGTCAATACTAGAGCCGGTCTCATGTGCACTCATATTCGATGACATGAAATTTCAATTAACTGTTTTCTTTCGGTCCCATGCCCGTGGGTTTAGAAAGTGGTGTAGGTTGGTACATTGGATCCATTATGCCTTCACCTTTCTCTTTTACTATTTCTAAAAGCTCTTGCATCTTTATCTTTTGATTGGCCCCACCATTATTTCTGATTTTGTTTAAGCCATCTTTAATTTTTCAGCATCAGATGACACTCAAAAGTCCCACAAATCGAGGCACAGAATGCAAAGATCATTGGGATCATCTCACAAGACAGTCAGCAGGTCCCTCTCTGGGGATTCACAGTCGAAGGGATCCATTTCTACACCCCAACGGTCCACTGTAAATCACTTTAATGTTTATTTTCTTGTATCATTTTACTTGGCCGTGTCATTACGTTGTAAGAATAAGTTTGTTAATGCCAATACTCTTCATGCAAGTTTAATATTTTCTGTGCAGAAGGTTGATTTGAGCAAACTGGAAATGGCTGCATTGTGGAGATATTGGCGACATTTTAATCTTGTAAATTCCCAGACCTGTATTCTTGTTAACTGTAACTCAGGAATGATGATTCTGTTGTTACTGACATCTATAATATATTTGTAGGTGGATTCCATCCCAAACCCTTCTAAAGAACAGCTTGTGGATGTTGTTCAGAGGCATTTCATGTCACAGGTACCCAGAAATTATAGGGGCATTCTTATCTCTGCCTTGTTAGTTGTTAGTTAAATATTATTAGAGGCTGAGTGTATTATTATTATCATGTTTGTGCAGCAAATGGACGAGTTGCAGGTGATTATGGGATTTGTTAAAGCTGCGAAGAGGCTGAAGACCATGTGCAAATGAAATGAGATTAATTAAAATGATGAGAAATACAATTAATAGTTTAATCCTGCGTATGCTGACCCAGATAATGGGACCTATTTATCTATGTCCGCTTCCCTACCTGCCTGCCATGTATGTAACATAGTTGTATGCGGTTTGTATGTTTTTGGTCTGTGTAAGATATGGGTCAGTATGAGTAGTTATAGAGGCTCTTTTTTTCCCTTTGTTTTTTGGTTCAATAGGCTTGTTATTGTAAATATGCCACTTTGGGGATGACTGGATGGTTAGGGAAGTCTTAACGGCTATTTTCTCCATGATTCATTCAATGTATCGCTAACCTGGAAGTAGCTCTCCTCTGCTCTGCTCTAATTCGAATGTATGTATTCTTGTCTTTCGTCTCTCCAGGAGCTCAAAGCAGGTTTTTTCAAGTATAAATAAAAACCCCTAGAATTTTTATTCATGAAGCTAGGAGGAAGCCATGAATTACTTGAGCTCTTGGTCCTCTGTTGGACTAAAAATTTAGGAATTAAAAAATATATATCAATATTCCTTCATTATTCACGTTATTTTTTGTTTATTTCGGAATGGAGAATAATATCATAAGTGATCCTGTTCCCAGGCAGACAGTGACCATCTCTTCATTTTATTTTCTTCGTACTTGTCAATATAATGGGGCTAGGACCAATAGAAAGTATTGCCAAATAAAAGTATACAAACAAGCAAGTTTCATGAGATGAGACCTTTTTTTTTTTGCCAGTATCATGAGATGAGACTTGAGAATGAGAGAAGGATGTGATTTGACTGAGACTTTGGAATGGTGCCAATTTACCTGGGCAGTTGGTGGTGCCGACGCCACAGAGTGTCCACATCAGGGGATTTTTAAGATCCATCTGGGACCCACTCCTTAGTTTGTACCCATCCCTAGACAAAGGCATTTCGTTACCAAAATATCATGCGCTTGAATTAATAGCCTACTAACATATTGGTATCTATAATTAAGAGGATTATATTTGATATTGGTATGGAAGTTCTATAATTAAGAGGTTTATATTTGATATTGGTATGGAAGTTCTATAATTAAGAGGTTTATATCTGATCCCACCTACGATCCTTATATTAGTGTCTGCCTCTCTAATTCAAATATATATATATATATATATATCAGCACCCTCTAATTGATCTAACACCTGATGGTCCCGTCCCCGCTTTGTTTGTGCTAGCTGGGGACTTTAATATACATCGACACCATAATTTTCAAGCTTTAACAGAATAATAGATCCCTCCGATATGAATACAGAATATCCTATGAAACGTTTATAATTAGTGATGGGTGAGAGAGATGATGAACACGACAGATTAACTACGTAATTTGATCTTTATAATCGAAATATTCAGAACCAGACTTTGTTACTTCAACTATTTTGGCACCATCTCTATCTTAGAAGATCTGGATTGTTACGAGAACTCCTTTCTTCGTGCTGTAGAATCATTAACTGTTTCTGGAATGTGTCCTTGTTTTCGATGTGGCTTTGTATCATCACCATGTTCAGCGTTTGTATCTGAATACCAGCTAGAGATAGGCTTGTAGGTCCACGTGGTCCCAATCTTCAACCAACATTATTGTTGTAACAGAGGCAATGTTCGGATAAGCCGTCAATTAATTGTAGACCTATCCGCTATTAAGCTAACATGAAAGGTAAGGTTATAGTTGACGCCTAGAGTTTCACTTCTATGGGAATTTGCCACAGATAATAATAAACGAATAAATTTACATAAAAAGCTAGATCGTGTGGGAACTAGTAATCGTCTCCTATGAATAAAAGAAATAAGAAGACGATAGAATAGTAGGAGATCCTAATGTCTTTGAGGGTTGGAGCGAAAAGGAGAGCATCAAATCAAATCATCAAATATCAATAATAAGAAGTGACAAGAGGAAACTAAAAAGGAAAAAAAAATTGAGTGAAACGGGGAGAGAAAATAGCGCCGTTGAACATTTAATAGGGACCCCCACAAAAAACAGAAACAAAGGGGACACGCCAATAAAGTTAGGTGTGGGATTGCTGCTGCTTTTGACATTGGATTTGGATCATTACCTCTATTTCTCTCTCATCATTAGTATAATCCCCCTTCCTATTGTTATATACTGTCCCTTGTTGCTTGTAGATGCTAGTTAAACAACTTAAAATTGAAGGTTGGATTGTTTGTGAACAATAAGGATGAGTAGCTTTCAAACGTGCATTGAGTTACTCTAATGTCCATGTTCTCTTGTCCACCCATCCATCCATCCATCCATTCCACCCACAAAAACCCTTCCCTGCGTATCCTTTTACTAATAGTCTAATACTATGCCCCACCTTAGCCTCCTGCTGCTTCCCTTTATCTGTAACGCAATAAATTAAATGTTGGATCCTCCAGCAATTTGTGTTGCTAGTCATGCATTTTCTTATAGGCACACGTATTCTTTAGTCGGAAGCAATCTTATATGATGCACTCTTATATTCTTCCTCCGTTTCTAAAAAATCAATTATGTCATATATTTTAGGAACTGAGGGAGTAATAAATTTGAACGCCTCTCAACACAGATTCCAATATTGGTTCTCACTTGACGGGCTGTTCTAATGTTCTTCATACATTTAAATATTGAATGAGATATAAATCTCTCCCTCCCTCTAGTAAAGATGATGAAAATCCACGTGAAGAAAGATGAAAATACAGACCTAAACATCAAATATTAGATGTTGATACGGTCCAATCCATCAAGCGGACCATACGTGTTTTGCATTGCACTCTCCCCTACCGATATTAAATTGGGTATTAATCGGGCTTTGTCTCTAGGATGAATTGGGCTTTATTTAGCCCACTCAATGGTTTCAATTCGAAGGTTGTCTCCCATTAGGCCCATCCGTTTCATTATAATTGGTTCTCAGTGCAAACTTCGATATACTTATCTAAAACTATTAATCAATAGTCAACGGGGGTTGGGTTACTAAGTAGGCCAGTATCTCACAAGTCAGGGTGAAATAAAGTTTGAATTTGAATTGTCATAGGAGAGAAGTTCATATTTAGGGCCCAACAAACCTTAGATGTAACTGTCTCTAATAAAAGGATATATTATCTAGCTAACAATGTATGTGTATATATACATATGATCAAATCATGGGCCCATATTTTAAGCATACCACAGGTATGTAACAAAGTTTAAACAACCAACGTATGTTTTCTTTTTCTTTTTGGTATCATTAATATTGCAAAAAAATTTGTTTCTTTTATTCTGTTCATATCCTGTGCAGAGCATGGAGTGTGGCAAGTTTTTTAAATGAAATCCACGTATTAGCACAACAGAAATGTAAGATAACATAAGATATTAGATTAATATCAATTTAAGATATGATTATTTTGCAAGTGTGATGATAGGAATGTATATCATTCTTATACAAAAGCAAAGCGTGGTGGATGAGAAATTGGCATTGCACGATAAAAGTTTTAGATGGTGATGGTCATGTATCTACACTGACCCCTTTTGAATTCCACAATTATTTGTCTTTGCTTTGCTTACTTTGATACTCCTGCATCATGTTTCATGCCCTGAACGAAATTTTGTCTGAGTCACCACCGAGTCACCAACCATTGTCCTTGGCTGAATGAATCCATCTAATATTTTCCAATAAAACGCCGAAAAACATATCATAAAACGACAAACTATTGTTCAAAGATTCCTTTTAGGAGTTGGGGTTTCTTTCCTTTTACTCTTTTTGGAACGAGTTCCCAAAAAAAAAAAAAAAAAAAAGAACACATTTAAGAGCATTATTATACATGCCTTAAGCCAACAGCGACTTTTTTGGCTGTGTTGTTACTGATGGACCTAAACAATTTGATCAAAAGTTTCAACTCCTTCATTCCATGAATGCCGTTGAAATATGTTTGCGGCCACCGATTATTTTATTCTGGCTCTTGGTTGAGTGGAAGGCAATATGCACAGCATCATAATTAAATATCTGCTGGAATCTTCGACCGTGTATATTGTGATGAATGTTGCAGAAGCAAGGTTAGAAACAGTTCCTGCAGAGCTAATGCTTTCAGTAATATTAATGCCTAGTACACAAGAGTACAATATGGTTAAATAGGAACGAGTTGATGTATGTATATCATAATTAAAATCATACTTCTGAATTTTTCAAATCATTATTCAGGATAAACACAACCGGGAAGCAATATAGCGTAGGCAATGCTTGCTGAATGGGGAGTCCAAATCAAGTGTGATGAAATTAATCTCTCAAACTTCATTATTATGCCTTTCTATAGATTGACACACGTTGGGCTTCATTGAATTTCCAATTCAGACCCCTCACTAATAATCTAACACAGCCTCAAAACCCATTACTATTTCGTATATTGAGTCTTCCGTGGAAGCCACCGATCAAGTGTGTGATATTGACAACAACTATATATAATCTCACTTTTCTATGCTCGATTCCCATGAATCAAGACATGAGTAAAAAAAAAAAATAGTGAATCAGTGATGAAAAAAATTCTGTGGCTTATTGCCTTATTCCGTCAATAAAAGAAAAATTTCATCGTTATATGAGAAATTCTATCGTTAATTATTTAGCTATGACCTATTTTAATACGAATTCAGTGGCTACTTATACGTTGCTAATTCACTATTTTTACAGTGACAATATTGTTAAGCAAAAAATTAGTATTTTGGTCATGAAAAAAGGTTTAATATATATTGCTGATGTCAAATGATCGATGTCCCTTTAGTTTTATTTATATTAATTAATAGTGCCATTAATTATTTTTGAGTGACGATGTGTATCATAATAAAATGAGCTCTCCTCGATGGACAATTATTTGCCCTGCTGCAAGAGCCTATGTCCATTATGGATGACTAGGTGTCACCGATTAATGTTCTTTTTCACAAGAGTAGCTATAAAACAAAAGAGTGGCTTTGAAAAATAAAACAAACTATTGTTAACATGTTTTATAGGACATGGATAGGATCAATGATGCAAGTGAAGACCCACCATATGAGTGGGCTTACGTTTCAACAAGACTAAATGAAATTGAAGAATAATGATGGTATGTCCAATCCTTAATGAAATAAAAGATGCATTTTGATATAGTAGTTGATCTTATTATTAAATACAAATACAGTTTCTAATTTTTATCAATATTTTCTAAAGCTATCCCATTGATACTCTCTCATCAATAATAAAATAAGAGAGAGTAGAGAAGGGGATTGAGAAAGATGATTGGGGTATTTTTAAGAAAATGTGTTATACTCCCTCCGGTCCTAATTATAACACTATTTTGACTTTTTTTTTCAGTCCAAAAAAATAGTAGCTTCAGTGCCAAAAAAAATATTTTTTCCTCAAAACTAATTTATTATACTTTAAACTAACATATATAATCTAATTTTATGTGACATATGTTATAATTTAGTGGTATAATTTGCTTCCTTAACTTCCACAAAAAAAGTCAAAGTGATCTTATATTTAGGACCGAAAGGAGTATTATCTAACTCAACCAACATTATTAATTCAATCGAACTAGGTAGTTAGGTCATATATTTAGAAGCAAATGGAGTGCTGAAGACCCAAAATTCCTTTTGGTTAATATAGGTGGACATAACTAGATGAAAACCATCAACTTGGGAGAATTGTTCGGATCATTGTGTGGACGAAGGTAGTAGTGGGGAGCACATGCATGTGTTGTGCACATGACAAAAATGGGCATACTGGACTTCCACTTACATTGATATTGTTGACTTGTGCAAGTTCTAGAAAATTATTACTGTAATTCGATACATAAAATACTCAATGCCAAAAAAAAAAGTCATATTGCTGGGAAAATATAAATTTTTTGTGTTTATATTTTGTATATGAAGCGGGATTAAGTTCTCTTCATATCCTGTGATATGCCACGACAAATCAAATGATTCCCACCATAACAAGCTTCTCAGCTCCCAATTTGTTGGCATTCTTGGCCCTCCATTTTCTGTCTGCCTTTTCTTTCATGGTTTTTTGACACTTTCTATTTTAACGATGATTGCGCCTAGCTTTTGTAGTTCTGGTTTGAATCATCCCGTCTTTTCTTATTTTGATTGGGCATTTATATTTTTCTGAATGACGATAATCTTTTGTTGAGACTTTTATTGACTACTACAATAAATAAAGGGGGAACAGTCATAAAATCAATAACTAAGTTTAATTTCTTGAATAACTTCTTTTTTTTTTTTTAAAAAAAAAAAAACTTCTAATTATACTATACAGCGGCCGGAACGTACGTTATGAGAAGTTGTGTGGCGGCATAGGAAAGTTGCAGTGTTATACAACACATGAACACAATTAATTCATGTAAAATGATATATCACCGTTTAGTATTTGAATTTCATCTGACACAGGGAGAAACACCTGATGCTCAATATATAGCTACCAAACACACGTTTTTTATTTCTCTTATGATATCATCTCAGAATAAGCTATTTTTTAGGCACATCATCAACGGTCTCATACAAATCCATATCATTGATTATTGGTATCTCGATAGATGAAATAAGTAGTCAATAGTTTTAATGTACTCCATACCAAAATAAAAAATGAACCCCAAAGACTTTGATTAGGGTTAGATGCGCCCTTAACACTCAGTCAAAACTGGTTGACCCACCTTTTCCCCCATCGTTGAGAAACATTTCGCAGAGTTTTTGTCATCTAACCCTCTGATCCCTCAAATAATTCCAACGTGCTTGGTGGCCCAAAGGCTTGCATAAGTATAGTGTGTTATTAAATTGACTTCAAGAGTCTCACTACCCTTTCATAACACTAAAATATAATCATAACAAATATATATATATATGTTAAATAAGACGACCATGATCGGTACTTTACACACGATCGAAAGCCAGAAAAATATAATATTTCTTATATATATATATATCTATAAAAACACATATAAACTAATCAAAGGACACACAATTCGCTTGGGCATATTTCAGGGATGAAAATGTCATACTCTTGGTCTTGGAATAAAATACGTGAATAATGAATACTCTTGAAAATATATAAGAAATTGGAAAGAAATAATTTAATAAAAATATTCTTCTAATCTTGAAAAAGCAGGAGGAAAAGATGAAGATTCTTCTCTTTCCTCCCACGAGTCAGGACCTATATATATAGAGAGAGGACCAAAACTTTCATCACACTCTCAAGATTCCTCTCTGATTCACCAACAATACAATCACAGAACCCTCCATCTCCGGCATCAACATTCAACAATGGCGCTTCAAAAATCACTCACGAAGTGTCTCCTCTACAGTTTCAAAACACTCAAATATTCCATCATCTCCGTTATTCCTCCAAATGCTTCCTCCCAAAGCCGCTGCCACGTCACCTCGCCGGAATCCCCACTTGACGGCGGCTTTTCGCGGCGGTATCTTCACCGGCGAGTCGTGTGTCATCCCGGAGATATGAGCACCCCTGATTTTCTGTCACTTCCCGTGGGAGACAATCTCAGAGAGAAGCTCAAAGGCATCAAGGACAGTGAAGAGTACGAAATATCTGTGAAGGAGGCGAAGAAGATTATGAGTTTATATAAGCTGGAGAAGCTCAAAGCCAAACTGAGGGAAATCCCAAAGACTTCCATTTCTTACTCTGAATATGTTCGGATTTGTGCTGAGGGATGTGATAATAATGAAGATGAAGGCGTTGAGTTTGCCAAGAAGCTCGATGACTCTGGAAGCGTCATTGTTTTGGGGAACGTCGTATTTCTACAGCCGGCGCAGGTAATTTAATCTATCTAGTGTCTACCCTTGTGTTGTGTGTTTATTTCTTACAATAACCCTTGTGGTCGTTCCCCTTGTTGTTGTCCCCGAATATGGGTAATATGTTCTAAATTATTGCTCCAATCTGACCTAGTTAAATCAACTAATTAACCACTTCATAAATTTAAAACATATTACATTTAATTAGAGTATATGTTATTGAAAAAAAAGAAAGAATATATGCTAGTTTATAAGTAAGGTTAGTTATAAAAAAAATTATAAATAGAAATACTTTAAAATGATTTATTTTATTTTGGTAAATTTTTTACATCATTTATCTTTTTTAAAAAAAAGCCAATATGATCTTATATTTAGAATCTTATGGGGTATACAGTGAGTTTCCCCTTTTATGGCTTAAAAAATTTGATAGGAGTATGTCTATACCATTAATTCAATATGGAATATATTCTAATAGGGTGAAGATGCAATTTATTCTTTGAAGTAACCTTTCAAATGCAACTTTTTATCAGCAATTCCACCCTAAAAGCATTTTGAATGCACCTTTTTATTAGCAATTCCACCCTAAAAGCGCTTTGAAAAGGAGAAAATTCATTCTAACCATTTAAAAAAAAATATGTTGACCGATAAAAAATTAATGTTAAACCATTATATTTTTAATGGCAATATGTAAAATTGCCAAGTTTTGGCTACTTTCCCCGACAAAATCTCTTAAAAAAAAATAAAATTAAACGCCCTATACCTTTGAATAACTACCTCGGAATAAAAATGTATATTAGCCCCATTCTAGTATTGAAAAGGCCAATGATCAGGTAGTAAAGGTGGTTGTGACATATATCATGTATGGTTTCAGGTGGCGAAAGAGATGGAGAGACTGATATGGGAAACAGTGGCATTTCCCAATGACAGGAGGAGGGAGGAATTAGAGGAGATGGAGAAGAAGAAGGAGATGATACAGGAGAAAGCTAGAGGAATGGTGTGGAGGGAGCTATATGTTGGGCTGGGCCTAATGACGGCCCAGACAATTGGTTTGATGAGGCTAACCTTCTGGGAGCTAAGTTGGGATGTCATGGAGCCCATTTGCTTCTTCTTGACTTCTCTGCATGTGGTTCTGGCATACCTCTTCTTCATCAGGACTTCCACTGAGCCCACTTTTCAGGGTTACTTTCGTCGCCGATTAATTGTGAAGCAACTCAAGTTGATGAGATCTCACAATTTTGATGTCCATAAGTATGACCAACTCTGCAAGGCTTGCTATCCACCAAGGCAATAACTCACAGCCCAATTTACTGCCTACACTAAACTTCGTACTAAACATTGGGCTTTGTACATAACTACACTTATAAGTCCCCGAAGGCCTTTTTTATGGGTCTATCGTTTGAGCCTTCCAAGCAATAATTATCACAGATGAACCCCATCACTCTCCAGTCTCCAAAGTCGAAATAGTTTACGGCTTGGTCAACTTTTACACTCAGAATAGACAGAATGGATGTGGGTTTGAAAAAATTAAGAAGTTCCTCTGTTTATAAGTAACAGATAATATGTATTAATATATTAATGATTAATTATTACTAATCAACCCAAACACTGAAATATTACATCCACTATACATTGAAAGTATGAGAAAGACTTCAGGAATGAGATTAGTGAGAAGGAGGGCAACTGATGCTCTTGCTTGCTCAAAAATTGAGGAATAGAAGCCGTTGGAGATTATAGAGCTGCTGTTATGAACTACGTTTTTCAGTCGCGTTACTTGTATTGGTTTGTACATATTGTTTGTTTTGTCAAGTCAAGTTAAAATATTATTAAAGTGTTCACTTATAATTATTGGTAAGATCACGAGTGCATGGAAGTATGCAAGAATTTGTCCTCAAATTAAAATCATTGATAACGTTTGGGCTGAGATGGCTGCTGATATCACCCATGTTCATTTGACCCTAAAAATAGGCTGAGCAGTGTAAATATCAATGTCTAACTCCTCCCCCATATTCATGATTTGGCGATATAACCCAGTGGTAGAGCCTCCACCCTTTCATATATGATACGCATTTATAAGTATTGAAATATGTATATAATAAATTATGTGAAACATGGTTGTGTTGGACTTGTGACATAGTGTGCCTGTTCTAAAATATCAGTATTATGATTTTTAAATCAGATCAGACAATAATCCTATAACATGATTAATTGTCATTGATCATAGAGTGGCACCGATATTGTAACTAACCCCACGACCCACTGTCACTGGACTCTCCAATGTATTGTTGACTTTGAGTCTTTGACTTTGCCATCATATGAAATTATGAGACTCTTGCTGCCGATAATGACCCTCCATCTTTACTTTTCTTTTTCTGTATATGTGACAGGACAACTACCTCATTGGCCCTTATGTTTATCCAAAATCCCAAACAACATCCTCAAAATGTCCTGATTCAAGTATTTGTATTATCCGAAAAACCTTCATTAGTGTAACACCTCTCAGTCTCACTATGCTTGCATTCCGATTCCGTTTACAATCTAGCATGTAAATCTCGTTTACATATTCACAATCCCACTTACAACATAAACTCCACTCCTTCGCCTCCTATTTATAAGATAAAAAAAAAACCGAATTATTACACTGTTAGAAAAGTTAATTAAAATCAATTAAATGCAATTAATATGTAAAAATATGTGTTTTGCTTTCCAAAAATGCCATCATTTAAGAGGAAGGGTTCTACATATAGATAAAAATTTTAGTAGAAAGAGCAATAAGTGCAAAAATAGATATAGCCAAATATAGGTAATATTTGAAATTGAACGAGGATTAAATGGAAAGTATACAAAAATTTTCAAACATCACACAATCCCATTCCCATCTTATAAAAGAGAACATGTATGGCTACCACTTCTATCTTATAAATTTCTAAGTTTTACACCACACAAGAATAATGTAACGGGTGAAATAATTGTGGTATGTGCGGTTGAATGATGACCTTGTGAGAAAGAGAAAATGAGTTTGTTTGACTGTATATATCACGAAGAAAACTACTCCCTTCGTTGTCTAGTAACACTATGAGACCAAATTGACTTATTTGGGATATTAATGAAATTAAATAAATAATTTTGAAATTGATGAAGTTTAATATACATATGTATGTGTATTTTTGTCATTTTTTAAATTATCTACCCAACTTTTATAATGATATGTATGATATAACGATATATGATATGTGTTATGATTAATTAGATTCTTAATTAATCTCCCTAAAAAATAATCAGTCATATATTAAAGATAAGATGACGTATTTAATACAATATGGTGCTTTGACATTTTTGTAAAAATTGAGTTGGAAGATTCTATTCGCAGAAGGGCGTACATATAATGAATAGTAGCTAGCTACACGCACCAACCAGATGTTGATGTTGAGAGTTATACAAATATAGTAATGGATTAGTCTATCTGCAATTGACAATACATTCAATTAATAAACAAGAATCGAGGGGTGGTAGGCAACATTATATATTATGCAGGTCAAAGAGTTGAAACTTGAACCTTCAAAACATTGAGGATACAGCATATTTATCATCAATTCCTTTATGGTTTTGGGGTCTTATTTTGTGGCTTGAAAAAATTCTCATTGGCTCTCTGGTTTTTGCATGTAATCATTCGATTGGGTTCATAATACGTACATCTTCATCACATCAACGTCAAAGGTAGTTCAACGTTAAAACGTAGAATATGCTTAATCTTGTATTCCAATATATAATATTGTTCGAAACCAGAATAATTGTGGCGTTTGGTGAAATGCCAATGCAATTAGGTGGACGACTTGTATCTTAATTATTTTCAGCGTACTGATGAGCGTCTAATCTGTCTTGTCTCTCCTGCTCCCAAATAAATAAATAAATGGAAGAAAGATGAAAGAGAAAAATAAAATGAACTGTCTTGAGCTACCATCGCACGCGTCTACCTCAGTTTAACTTCAAATTTTATGTATCCAAACAATGGATATGATCTAAACTCAAATTCAAATCTCTAACAATCCAAACATAAGCTTAGGATGCTTTAGTTTAATTCTTGAAGACTTTTATTGAATAAGATATATAGCATTTTGTTGATCCATACCTAACTATCTATCTTCAATTACACATAATGACGACGCCCTTGTATTTTTCTGTTTTTTTTAATTTACGCTTGTCACTTATTTTAAATCGCTGGCCTAACCAGATCGGGAATCAATTTAAAATTGTTTAGGTGGTGATCATTCCTTACCTGGCATATCCACGCGCTCCTTCTAAGTTTTAAACTTGTAATAATTACTGGCATAATAATTTTGTTCTGCACAGTTGTGTATAAAACGTCATTAGAGTGCTGGATAAATTAACTTATAGATGTTCCCATTAATTCCATGTTAGTGTGCGTTTTACTGTAATGTTACATTTTGGTGCTCTGCTAGTTTCTCTATTGCCTCCAATAAAAAACTGCTTGTAAAAGGTGGCTATAAAAAATGTAACTCTCACACACTGAGCAATATATATACTAGCCCCTTTTAATATGAGCACAGCTTGGAGGGTGCATTAAACAATATTTTTACGAACGTTGAGATTTTTTCACTGAAAATATCCATTTGATTTTTTCAATTACACTTCCAAGACATATGAAAATGGATCTGAAAGTATTTGTTCTTTCAAAAGTTTGCTTTAACTACGTTTAATTGTTTTTTTTTTCCTGTTTAATTTTACTTGGGTATTATAAGATCTAAACCATCATATGGAGTTAGGTAAAAAAAGAGTGTATGGAGAGAAGCTCCAGTTTACCCTTCAGTGTGGTATGATGGTTTCTTACTTGGTCCCTTAATCAAGTGGTTGGGGGTTAAAATTAAATCCCACTATTGGGTATTGAGAGCATTTCGTGGTCAACCATTTACCTTTAAGTGGAGGACCCATAACGAGGGGATTAGTCACTACTATTGGCAGTAGATACCCGAGTTTACTTGAGAGAGAGAGAGAGAGAAGCCATATTAATACAAAATATGAAACATATAGCTAACGTACGTAACTCCGCACACCAACTACATATATACTCATCTAGTCCTATTTATAGGGCAAAGAGAGAATGTTTTATTTGATCTTATATATAAGTCACCTCATTAAATATTTAGTATGTATGTACAAGTTTACTCTTCATTTATTATGTGTTGACTTTATTTTAATGTGGTATAGTGGATATTAAATATGGGTAAAGTTATAAATTTGTTAGATTTTAGTGGAAAGTTAATGAGTTTAAAGATTTTCCTTGGTCTGTGTGAAATATGCTATAAATACCTTATAAATAGGAACAGAGGAATAGTGTTTTATACTACAACTTAGTGGTGGAAAAGAATCGCCTAACTTATTTTCAAACTTTAATATGGTGCATATAAAGGGTTATCAATTAAGTTATTATTTACTAAGGCAACCCATCATATCATTGATGATTAATTATATCGTAAAATCTTTAGCGACGAACTAAATGCACAAATGCAATGAAAGAGATCCAACTGTCTGTCGAATGAGACATATAATGCGGCTCGCAAAGGAGGGCCCTAAATTTTCATTACTTTACTCTGATGTACATAAATAATAAATTCGTGCAACGGAACGTTATATGTATATATATAAATATAAATATATTTATATATACACATATATACATTTGGTTAAACGAAACGGTTTTTTTGAAATGATAAAGCTCTAATTATATATGTCGATATTATACAATAAATTCGTCCTTTCTTTTTGCCAGGAATTGAGTTACTAGCAAAAAGCTTATTGGCAAACTCATCCATAAACTCATCTCAAATGCAACTTCTTACCTGAGGTGAGGTGTGGATCACGTCATTTGTAATCTGATAAATCATAAATAAATATATAATGTCTGATGTAGAATTTTCAATCTGATTTGGTACTCTAAAAAACTGACTGGCACATAAAATAATTTAAATATCATGTTTTCAATGTTTTTTATTTTACAAGCTGGAAATAAATATTTTTATCAGTTAGTTGATTTTTAATTGATTTTTAGGGTGTCAGGTCAGATTAATAATTCCATTTTAAAACTTATGTATTTGTTTGTGATTAGTGAGATCACAAATAAAGTGTTATACCGGGTTTACACAAGAATTTCTCCTCTTATAAGCCCCGCAACTTGATATCTTCAACATGTATGCTTATTATATTGGCAATAAAAATGTGTACTTATTATACACAAGTTGCAGTGGTGAACAGATGGGATGATGATGGATTTAAAAAAAAAAGATAGATGGCTTGCTTTTTTCTACGTAAATCTGAAACGTAATTCCCAATTTATGAGTAACATTACAAATTCCAATTTTTTTTTTCACCCATTCCTTCCTAAATATAAAATACAATTGAATTTTTTAGTATAAAAAAACTAATTTATTTGACTTATAACTCAACAGATGATATAATAATATCCAAAATACATAATGATTAAGTGGCTCATTTCGCTTCGTTAATCTCTCCCAAAAATTTCAATTAGGATTATATTTAGGAATGGTGATTAGATGTTCATTTCGCTTCTTTAATCTCTCCCAAAAATTTTAACTGTGTCTTAAGAATTAAAGAAGTATATTACTATTAATTAATGAAATAAAAAATAAAATTCAATATCTTTAATTTCATTATAAATAAATAACTTATTTTCAGCAAAAAAGTTTCATTTACAGTAATGTTATAGTTTTTTTTTTTGGTCATAACAGTAATGTTATAGTTTGTATTGATTGGTGATCGGTATTCATTTTAAATTAACTTTTAATTTAAAAGGCAGGTAATTATACATAAATGAAATTTATCGGGGGGAAACTAATAGGCGAACGACAAATTTTTGTGTGAAAAATCAGGTCTATAAATTTAGAAGTTTATTGTGATTAAATTTCCCATAAAATTTTTTATGATTGAATTTCTTTTTTAGATGACAAAAAATATCTATTTTAGGACTTCGTGGGCCTTACATTAGGAAATTTTCATCATAATTTTGTATTAATTTATATTTCATAAAAGAAGATGTGAATGGAGTCGGTGGCTGATATTGCAATTTGAGGCAAATATGAGGGGCATTTTAAAGTTGCACTACAATGTCGTCCACAGAAAGATGCCCAAAAGTGATTATACTCTGTATCCTGTAAAACCCCGAAACCAGTAAAAAAATCAGCTTGGCCACCAACTCCACTGCCCTTTTCTCCTCTCTGATTTTTTAGTTTTCCTTCCCTTCCTTGTCTTATCACTCCTCACTGTTCTCTTTTCCGCGCCTTATAGGGAACAAGGAGCGAAAAATATCATGTTATAGGCCGAGTTAGTCTACAACAATACCATCTCTTGAGGAATCTAAATATTCCCTTTTGTATGTTGCAATAGTGTTAATTTCTTCAAAATAAAGTCACTATAGCCCAAAGGGGCAATCCCCCACTACTTCCCTTTTCCTATTGATGGCTCTGAAGGAAGCCTTTCAACATGCATCAGAGTCACCGATTTCTTTTGGGTCTTAAAAGCTGATTAAAATCCCTCTGGAGATTTAATGGAAACAACCTTGTCTTTGGTTGTGTGTTTAATGTTCCATTGAGGCAATGCTTCGGTGTAGTCCCTCTGTTCTGTTCAGGTTTGATTGCTGGCTTCGCTTCGCCGTCCTTGTCTTCCAGGTCAGCTCTTTTAGTTCATCATCTACATTACCTTCTATTTTCATAGTTTAATGTTTCTATATTGTTTAAGGTTTAGGCTTTTCACAATCATCTGCCTAATTATGCTCAGTTTCTAATTGATCATGTTCCGGTGAAAGTAGGAATAGAACGATATACATATATGTCTGGGCTTTTATTTCGCTTTCCCTCGATTGAATTTGACCACTTATTTTTAATTTAGGATAATGGTCTTTTTTTTTTTTTTTTTTGGTCTCGTTGGTCTGGATATAGTATTTGCATGGTCAGACTTTATTTAGAAGAGCAATGCTTTATCTGGAAGGTGTTGGATTAGTAATTTTTATTTCTTTAATTTCAAAGGTTTTGTTCTCTTCAATCTTGAGCTTTTCTTTCGTTTGCCCAATACCTACCAGCTGTTACCTTTAAATGCACTCTGCTCAGTGGCATATCTCCTGGTATAGACAGATTATTCATTAGTTGTTTTCCTTTTGGTTTTAAAATGCTTAATTTTGAAATTCTGCTGATTTAAGATTTAGCGTTTGCCAGTCGTAGCTTTATGATGAACTAAGTTGAAATAAGTTTCGTTCTTTCTAGCAGATAGTGAATGTCTTCATACTGAGTTTTGTGGAGCTTACAACGTTTAAAATTTTTCTCTTTGTATTGTTTCAGCTTGTGTTTTTAGATAGGTGTTCAATTTGATTTACTCTGCCTGCATGCAAAAATAGGGATGAAAAAGGAAAAGATATGGTTTTCACGGTTTACCTAATTGACTTTATATAAAGAACCAGACACTTTGATTTCTCACTTGGCTGTTGTATGTTGTTAAACTTCCAGTTCCTGCTTCAGATTGCATTGTTGCTGGCATGTTTGGAAGCCAATGGTGCAGAACCCCAAGAATACCAACTTCAAATGGGAAGCTTGGAAAAGACCATTGCCTCACACTCTTGCATACATGATCAGATACTTGAACAGAGGAAGCGACCTGGGCGCAAGGTGTACTCAGTTGCCCCACAGGTCTATGAACCTGGTCACATGAAACCCCTTCATCATAAAGGTAGGGCATTACTTGGAGTGTCAACGTCATCGGGGCTTCAAAAAGATGCAAAACAACCTATTAGAATATATCTCAATTACGATGCTGTTGGCCACTCCCCTGACAGAGATTGCCGAAAAATTGGTGATATCGTCAAAGTGAGTGTAATATGAAAAAATGATCTTTTTAAATTTCTTAAGTTCTGGACCTGACATAACATTTGCATGCTATCTCATCATGTTTGTTAATTTTAATTCATATATTTATTTGAACAGCTTGGGGAGCCTCCCTTGACTTCATTTCTTGGGCACCCTTACTGTGATCCCCATGGTAATCCTCCAATATCTAGTGATTGTTGGTATAACTGCACTTCCGAAGATATCACAGGAGATGACAAAAAGCTACGCCTCCATAAGGTCTCATTGAGAGTGTGTTAGATTTATTTAATAAGTTGCAAATAAAGTTTGAACAAAGATATTTACCCATGAAAGCGACCTGTTGCAGGCATTGGGTCAGACAGCTGACTGGTTTAGTAGAGCATTGGCTGTTGAGCCTGTCAAGGGAAACTTGCGTCTAAGTGGATATTCTGCATGTGGGCAAGATGGAGGTGTGCAGCTTCCCCGTGAATATGTTGAAGGTATAATCAATTAGTCATCCACCTTATGTGGACATTGTATTTTTGATAAAATTTCATTTCATAATTTTACTTGGAAATTTGAGGAGTGACCTACTTGGTCACCTTTCCCAGAGGGTGTTTTTGATGCCGACTTAGTTCTTTTGGTCACTACAAGACCTACCACTGGGAACACTCTTGCATGGGCAGTGGCTTGTGAACGCGATCAATGGGGCCGTGCCATAGCTGGTAGCTTATAAAAAATCTTATCTTATTTTGAATGCTCATCCTTACCTTGCATTTGGGAGGGTTTGGGATTGAAGTTTTCAATCTTTGCAGGACATGTAAATGTTGCTCCTCGCCATTTGACAGCTGAGTCTGAGACTTTGCTTTCTGCTACCCTCATACATGAGGTTGGTTGGGTTTTTAAATAATGAATTTGAAAATCTTGGACGAACTGTTGATTATATTTGATCATTTCCAGGTTATGCATGTTCTTGGTTTTGATCCGCATGCCTTTGGTCATTTTAGAGATGAAAGGAAAAGAAGGCGAAATCTGGTATGCTGGCTTGCATACTCTAAGACTTGTCTTTACAGACTAGTAGTATTATGATGTATATACTTGTACCACTTGTTCTGAAACCAAATCTTCTCTTGAACTTAATGTGAATCTAGCTAAATGAGACCCTAAATATTGGTTACTTCTTTCAATTTGTTTTTATTAGCAATATAATTCTTTTTTATTTGACTTTTAGAGTTTTTTGAGTTTTCTAATCAATTCACTTTGGTAAATGTATATTTTTGCATTTTTCCTTTCCATGTTGGGCGTTTTATTGGCTCATACTTTGAATCTCAAAATTGTTTGTTTTCCTTGCAGGTCACTAAACAAGTCATGGATGAAAAGCTTGGGCGAATGGTAACGCGGGTGATGCTTCCACGTGTTGTCATGCATTCACGTCATCATTATGGGGTATTTAGTTTGGAATAGTTTGCCTTTGTATTTTATTGATTTCACATTTATTTTTTTCAGATTTGTGGTATAATTATTATTAATAACGTGTATACTATTTCTAGCATCAAGACCCTGAAATGCTGTAGCGCATAGCAAATTATTATCTATCATTACTGATATGTCCAGAAAACCTAACTTGAGTTAGAAAAACCTCTTAATTTAACAATCCTCTGAAAAATACAACACCAACTACTGCAATCTTAAACACACAGGATTTGAGTCTTAACTTTATCTCAAGACATCTAAACTAATTTGCCTTCATCAAGCGCAACATTCAATTATTGCCTATTTATAAACATTCTATTAGCCAAAATCAGAAGCCCTTGCAATTAAGGTTGGGATGGATTGTTTATTGAAGTTGATCATTGACAAAATTCTCTGGGCTTGTTAGCTGCAGCTTCCCCTCTTATTCCTCCTCCCTCTTTGTTTCTTCTGCATGTTCCTCTTTCTCTGCAGTCCTACTGCCTATATCAGTTTCCTTATGTGTGATTATAATTAGGTTTTATTATGCATTTATTCTTTGTTGTATTGTTATCTGACTACATCTATATAGTGCATCGTCAACATCTTTTTCAGTCATAGGATTTCTCTGCCATCAAGGTGTTTGTATTGTAGTTGATTTTCAGGAGCTGAATAGCCGGATTGTTGCCATTTGCTTCTCTTTCTATATATTTACATCCTACCATGAATGAAACAGGAATTTTTAGTGCAATCATTTTGCTGGAAATATTGAATGATTTGATTGTTGTCTTAATTAGAGCTTTCACAAATGATTGATGAGTTATTTAATGATAGGCGTTTTCCAAAAATTTCACTGGTTTGGAGCTGGAAGATGGGGGAGGGCGCGGAACATCAGGTTTTTCTCTTTTCTTAATCTTTGTTTTTTTTTGTTAGTTATAAATGTGAATACTCTAATTTTTCTTTGCTTTCTTCAGAATAATATGATTTAGTTGTGTGCATATGTAGCTGCTCAGGCTGTTTGTAAACATCAGTTTAATTAAAATAATGTCTTGATTTTTTCTTCAAAATGCAAAATTGCACTTTACTAACTTTTTTGTCAAGTTTTTAATTATTACGATATGTGGGGCTCAATGAATGTGATCGCTATATCATGCTTGAGATATTTGCAAATATGATTAGAGTTGAACACTTGAAAATTTACCTATAAATGTGAAATCAAGAGATTAGAGATGTCCCATGTTATAGTGAAAAACTAAATGAAGTACTGACCTTCCACCTGCTCCTTTAGAATCCGAAGTTTAAATACAAAAACATAACAACTATTGTTTAGTAGGAACACTATGTGCAATGTCCTTGAACTTGTACTTCTGCTACCCAATTCAAAGTTAAGAGATGTATTATTTTGCTGACAGGATCTCACTGGGAAAAAAGGCTTATGATGAATGAGATTATGACTGGTTCTGTGGATACAAGATCTGTAGTTTCAAAAATGACTCTAGCTCTCTTAGAAGACAGCGGATGGTACCGTGCCAATTATAGCATGGCAGACCGTCTAGATTGGGGTCGCAACCAAGGTACTGAATTTGTTACCTCCCCTTGCAATTACTGGAAGGGGGCCTATCATTGCAACAAAACGCAGTCGTCTGGTTGTACGTATAACAGGGAGGCAGAGGGTTACTGCCCAATTGTAACATATAGTGGAGACCTGCCTCAGTGGGCTCAATATTTTCCTCAAGCTAATGAAGGTATGTTGAATTATGCCTTCGTATCATGAAGATTAATTGATGTTAATCGATTAAATGCTAAGCAATGTCTTGTCTCCTCTATCATCATCTTATGCCAGCTTTTTCACTACTGTTTATCAAGAAATTAATTTACATCCCATGTCATTGCTTTGTAATTCATGTATTGCTTCTATTTCTATAGTTACAGTATACATCAAAGATTTCATTAGTTTCCACTATTATTGTTTTTCAACATAAGCGATGTGTGGTTATTGTCAATCAGCAAAGTCAATAATGGCAAGTTTAGGTGACTTTTTTGCTGATCGTTGCAGGCGGGCAGTCTTCATTGGCTGATTATTGCACTTATTTTGTCGCATATTCAGATGGATCTTGTACAGATGTCGACAGTGCACGTGCACCTGATCGAATGCTGGGCGAAGTTCGAGGGAGCAACTCTAGGTCAGATTTATGGCCATTAACTTGCAACTTCAGTCTGTTTTGCATTGAGTGATTACAATTCAAAGGTGTGGAGTTTCAAAATCAAATTCCCTTTTTAATGCAGGTGTATGGCCTCTTCTTTAGTGCGCATAGGATTTGTGCGAGGCTCTATGACCCAAGGAAATGGTTGTTATCAACATCGGTGTGCCAATAATTCGTTAGAGGTATGGTTGACTTGGGATTGTTCAAAGAGTAGTATCTTCCCTTTGGGGACCCCCAATGGCATTCTCCCCTTTTTTTGCTGAAATTAATGCTAAATGTGGACCTGTTACGTGACCAAACAGGTTGCAGTAGATGGTATCTGGAAACTGTGTCCTCAAGTTGGTGGACCCATTCAATTCCCTGGCTTTAATGGTTAATATCATTATATTATTCATTAGTTCTATTTTTCAACTTTTTTGCTTGTATGTTTTCTCAGTTATATTGACACCTCACTCTATAAATTATTTATCCATAGGTGAATTAATCTGCCCTGCATACCATGAACTCTGTAGCACAGATACACTTGCGATGCCTGGGAAGTGTCCTAATGCATGTAATTTCAATGGAGATTGCATTGATGGAAGTTGTCACTGCTTTATTGGATTTCATGGTCATGATTGTAGCAAACGTGAGCTCTCATATCCTGCTTTATAATTTGACATCTGAATTCTTTGTGCCTTAATTTTTGAATTATTCTATACAGAAACTATGCATTTCTTGTTTTTCAAAATAAATTCTATTTCCCTTTATATATGAACCTTAACGTTTTGGGTTCAAATTCTGGAACCAAAATAAATCCTTTTGCTTGATTTGCTTTCAGGATCCTGCCCCAGCAATTGCAATGGTAACGGCAAGTGTCTCTCCAATGGGATTTGTGAATGTAAAAATGGGTATACTGGCATCGATTGTTCAACTGGTACGTAATGATGTCTTCAATTGCATAATTATTTACTGAGAGCATTGCAAATATGTATAGTATGTGAAAGGTGGCCTTCTGAAGAATGTTATTCCATATGATGATGTGAAGCGACTTATATGCAGTAACTGTCATGTGCTGTATTTGAGTTTCTTCAGGATTATTAACTTGGAATCCTTTTATGTAGTTTAACATAGGCAGAAAATTCAATCAGTCTTGTTGAACAATGATTTTAATCTGGAGAAGTATTTACTCAATTCTTGTGCTACAAGTATTTTCTGATTTTTTTTACATCTCCCTGCTGTCACATATATGCAGTTGCTTGCGATGAGCAATGTAGCCTACACGGCGGGGTTTGTGATAACGGAGTTTGTGAATTCCGTTGTTCTGATTACGCGGGTTACACATGCCAGAACAGCTCTATGCTCCTATCAAGTCTCTCAGTTTGCAAAAATGTGCTAGGAAATGATTTGTCTGGCCAGCATTGTGCTCCCAGTGAACCGAGCGTACTGCAGCAGCTAGAAGAAGTGGTTGTCATGCCTAACTATCACCGCTTATTCCCTGGTGGTGCTAGGAAATTATTTAATATATTTGGCGGCACTTACTGCAATGAAGCCGCTAAACGGCTTGCCTGCTGGGTATGATAAACATATGTACATATTTTTTTAACACCTTTCTGTGATATGATTTTGTTCAACTTTAAATTAATTTTCTCAAAGTAATTTCTTTTGGTTTTTTCTTTTTTTGCCTTCCCTTGCTTTCCCACTTCATTCAGTATCATAATGATAATGTCATTTTGACATCTGCTGATTCTGTCTAACAATCATAGCTAAAGAACTTAGTACTTGATATGCAGATATCGATACAGAAGTGTGACGGAGACAACAGGCTCCGAGTATGTCATTCGGCATGTCAGTCATACAATTTAGCATGTGGAGCTTCACTTGACTGCTCTGACCAAACTCTCTTCAGCAATGAGGGGGATGGTGAGGGTCAGTGCACTGGTGCTGATCAGATGAAGTTGCCTTGGTATAATCGCATGCGAATTAGTTTATCGTTGAGAGATAGTTCTTTGGTGGAATATCTGTAATATATAATTTAGTTTTTTAGAGGTCAATTCATTTTCCTCTTTTGGGAGGTGTTGGCTTGTACTAATTTCTTTCTTTTCAGGGTTGATTTAGGGAAAGAAGTTGGCATGTAACACCTTAGATTTAGATTTGAAGTAGGAAATTAGGATGAGTAGGTTACAGTTGGGCTTCCAAAGAGGAGAGCCTTTTGTAGAGGAAATTGGAAATGTATGTAACAAAAAAAAAGGAGCAAAAAAGAAAGAAGAGTGCAGATGGGGAAGAAGGAGAAAGAAAAAGAATTGGCGATTGTATTGATGTTATCAACTATGGCCGAAGGCCTTGAAAAAGAAAAGGGAACAAATAGTTTCAAAGCTTGCTTGATTTCTCACTTTCCTCTCCATGCAAAATATTTTTGTTCCTTTGTTGACTTATCCTAACAAGAATATGTATAACACGTGAAAAGGGCAATTTTATGGGGAGTTTTCTCCTTATAAATTAGAAAGGAATGGCAGACAATTTTTTTTGAAAAAAATACATGAAGTAGATTATAAATATGTCATGTAAAGTTTCACAACATATCTAATAAACATAATTATCAAGATACTCTGAGAAGGGCATGTGTTTAGATATGTTAAGGTTAGAAGTAGGAATTCACAACCTCCATTTATCATATAGGAATAGTTTCACATTACTATGAAGTCATTGACTCCTACAAACTTTTCTTATCTAAGTGATTTATTGCCATTGTAATTTAACCATGCATGGATTTTGACCTTTTTTTTTTTTTTGGAGATTAAGAAAATCATATAGACGACTTAATTTTAACGCATCTTACATGTAATTGTATTATACGATAGTTTATAAGTAAAATAAATTAGTTTTGAGAAAAAAAAAATTATAGATATTTTAAAGTTATTAATTTTGCATTCTTAATTTCTCCAAAAAAATCAATGTAATCTTATAATTAAGACCGGAGGGAGTACTAATTTAGTAATTTCCATGGGCTAAAAAGGTTTCATCATGGAGACTTCTAATTATCTTTGTGGCCTTTATCCTCAACAATAAATTATAACACCACTACATACATATAATATAATGGACCCAGTCACTTGCTCATCAAAAAAGATGAATAGAAAGAGTTAGGCGTATTTAGACTAAAAACATCTCATCTCATCTGGACCGTCCAAATGACATCTCATCATAAACACTTTTCTAGGAAGAACCAGAAGGGCAAAAAGTGATGACGTAATCAGCGCCAGAGCAAGTGAAAGTACTGGTAGGATCATCATAAGCGTAACTGTAAGCAGTTGGGCAAGCCTCCTTAAACAACTCAGAATATCCGGTGGGCCCACAGGTCTCGGGAGTCGAATGGTCACCAACACAGCAATACTCTGCCGTATTAAACGCCTCACAAGCACTCATACACGCCACAACCACCGAATTTTCATCCCTAACCTGCAATTCCACCGGACACCGGCTATTCAAGTCACCAACACACCCCGCATACCGGCAATCGCCGGTTCCCCTAACCGCCCTCACCCCAATCTCCACATTATAACCGTCCACCAAGCTAACATCGTAGAAATCCTTCTCGTTGATGGATTTTCCGATCGTGAATTCGGCCAATGTCGCCGGCGGCGAACCTCCTAGCCGGCATTGTAGGGCTCCGCCGCAGTCTCCGGTGAGGCATTTTCCTGCACCGGCGCTGTTGAATTTGCAGCCGGTTCGGGCCCAGAATCGACCGGACCAGCCCGGTGGGGCCACCACGGAGACGGCTAGTCCCGGTGTTAATGGGAAACCGCCGCCGCCGAGGATTGCGACTCCGTTGCCGGAAAGTGTTGCCGGCCATAATGTGAAGTTGCAACGGTTTTCGATTCGGAAGTGTGTGGCGGATTCTGCGTAATAACCTGTAACTGTAAAACAGGATGGAGATTGAGAATTGTTAGATTAGAGAGAAGAAGAAGGGAAAAGAGAATTGAATTGAAATTGGGTAAAAAGATTGAAGTGAATGAGGGAATTACCAGAAAGGAGAAGGAGAAGCAGGAGAGATGTGAAAGCCATTTGAAAGAAGGAAATGCAAGAACAAGTGTTGTGTTCTGGGTATGAGATTGATGAGTTTAATTGAGTATTTATATTGGAATGGGCAAGGGTTTATTTTCTTGTTTGATTATGAATATTGGGTCGTATCTTTTCGTGACCAGTTTTAAGATTGAAGGTCATCTATCTTGTGATGGGAACGTGGGTGTTCAGGAGTGTTGTGAATTTTGCATGAAGCGAGTTTTAATATGAATTCTGTCTAAACATGTCCTGGTATCACTTCATGCATGATACCACCTTATTTTCTTCCTTCTTATTACCTTGGGTAGGTACTATTAATTGGAACAAAACCTTTACGTTTTACATGTTAAGCCTTTCTTTAATAGGACTTGATGTAGTGCATGTCATGTCACGTATTTTGCGTCTTGCCTGAAAGTTTCTTCGTGTGGATCCCCTTTGCTGGCTATTATTTTATAGTATATTATAAATAGTAAGTTTTTTATCAAGTGATGAGCTGGTTTTTACACTTAATTTCTTAGGCTTCATGCGGTTTTACTTTTGCCATCAGTTTTCAATTCAGAACTAAATGTCTTGCTGAAATTGATATCTCGAGCATTAGCTATTCATTTCTACGAGTATATTGTTGGTTTCATGAGTCAGCTTTTTAATGGTCAGTGATCTTAATTTTTATATCTCGTTTTAAAAATTAGAGTCAAATTTCAGATAAGCCAATTAATTTGCAATAGTAAAAATAAAAAGTATACCTTTAATTGTTTCTTAAGCTTACACTCCATTAGAAAATGCAGATGCTCACATATTGATTAGTCATTCCTGTACTATAATGTGTCCATAATTTGTAAATTTTGTAATCTTGTGTCGATACTTTATGTGTGAAATTAGCTACCCTCCCAAATTGCAGGGGCTCAATAATATTAGAGAAAACTAATTGATCAAGATTAATCATATATCTTTCCAGAATCCCTGTCTTTAATTAATCATATTTCTCTACGTATTCATTAATTATGAAACACATTGAGAGATTTACATTGACCCAATGTCTTGGACAGGAAGCAGCCTGCTGGCTGGCAATAAACAACAAACTTCTAGAAACATCAGGTTTTGAGAAAAATCTAATATAAGGTCAAAGTCATCCCGTTTCTTATTTTAATTTGGATGTTTAGACTCCAAAAGTGACAAAAAATGGCGAAAGAATAGCTTAATCTTATTTCCCCCGTAACTTTCACAAAATATCAAATAACTTAATCCTATTTCCCTGGATCTTTCACAAAACCACAAATGATACGGCGAACCGGTTTTCCTAAGAATTAAACGATTCATAAAATATCAAATGTTCTCATGATTACATTTTTAATCCTCATTTGCATTGTTGTCAAACTCACGAGTTGACTCTCCGATTTTACCGTTTTTACGGCTCTACCTAATCATCAAAACGTGTCACGAGTCACTAAAATTCCTACCAGCTATAAACTCGGTAAAAACTCACGAGTTTACATGCCGAATTTACCGTTTTTACGTTTTTATCTTATAGAAAGTCGTGTTTACTTGCTATAAATTTTATGTTAATCATTTTTATTTGAATTATTCAATGAATTTGTATATAAATTTCATAGAAATTTATTTATTGAGTTAGATAAAATATAAATATTGATATATTTAATACCAAATATTTATATTTAAAATATATGCAAGTCAAATTATTATATTTTTTTGTATTTTTTATCTAATTATATACTGAAAATATGTATTTATTAATAAAGGTAAACTCTTACTAGATTTACGATCCTATTTTACATTCTTCTCACGAGTTTACTTAAACTCACGAGTTTGACAACCTTGCTCATATGTGTATTAGCTAGTTGTGATTAAATTTTCACAAGCTCATATAATCTGAACTGATCATGGAAGTTTCGAATTTGTAACTCATCAGTTAAACCAAGACAATAACTTGGAGTTTCTATACTAAGAACACTAATTTATCTACAAATTGACGGAGATGGAGGAACTGGTCGAAGACTCGACGTTGACATTTCTTTTTTTTCTCCTCCATCATGCTGTCCAAAAAATTCCATCTTTGACTATTCAGCAGAACGCGTTGTACGTTTGTCGGCATCCCGACCATCCAAAGAAGCTGAACCACCGGTAACGGCGGATCTCCGGCAATACACTTTAACATAGAACCTCAAGAACATCAAAAGAATCGCAGCATTAAGAACAGCATTGAATACCCAAGCTCCAATCCCATTACACCCACCTCTCAGGAAATGCAGTGTAAGAACACCAACATGACCCACAAAAGTGAAACCCAGCAACAACATCTGAAGATTCACAGTAAAAGTGAAGCAATTGGAGGGCAATCCAATTTCCGTCCAGAATCTATACCCATACACTAAGGTGTAAACCAAAGTGGTGATCAATATAGCCGAAACCTGAAATGACTGAGAAAATTCAAGCCAGAGGAAGGAAGTCAGGAGGAGGATGGAATGATTGAATAGCCGGAAAAATGATAACTTCCGTTGACGGAGAATGGTGAAGAATGTCCGGAGAAGATGGAGAAAGCGAGAGAGGTAAAAAACATAAGACCAAAAGAAGACTGGTCCAGAAGGACGAATACCCAGAGGAAAACAGAGGACCCACTCAAAAGGGGTTGTTCTGGTTCGTCGCCATAACCACCGTGTGTTTCGAATTTCATCATCGGCCGATAAGAGCATGCCGAGAAATATGATGGCGGATGTTATGGCCATGACGAGGCTGTGGACGGCGGGGATGGGTCCCAGTGGAACAGGACGGCGGCGATGGAAGATTGTGAGGATGGCATGAAGAGTAATAGCGGCGGCTATGTAAGCAGAAATGGCGTTGATGATGAAGGACCATGTGGAAAACCATAATTCTGTTGGGCTCCATCGGAATGATACGATTAATGGGTGCTCTGTTAGCCAATATTTTACGGCAGAACATGCCATTACATTGAAGAAGGAAGCTGAGGCAGTGATTATTGAATTGAACTCTTGCAAAATCTGTAGTGGGTTTTGAAGCTTTGTGTGGTATAAGAATTCAGCAAGTCTTCTAGAGGGGATGGAATTTTGGGGAGGACGAGTGTGAGTTGTATTCTTAGTTTTGACGAGAGAATGGTATGTCTTTTCCGCTTCAGGGGCTTGAATTTTTTGGAGAGTTTTGTTTTGTTTATTTGATGGGGTGGAATGTTTTGTTTGAAGTGAATAAATTATCCCAATGCGTTTTGCACGTCTTCTGTTCCATGAATTGTTAATTATATTTTCCCCCCGGTTCAATAATGTTTTGGTTCGACGAATGAAATTTCTCTTCTTCAATGCGAATAAATGTTCCTTTTTTCTGGTCACGTCATCGTCTAGAAGAAAGAAGACATTTAAGATGGTGGCATATAATAGACGTACAGGATCACGACTCGTAACAAATGCTTAGACCGTAAACGAATTGGCTGAAAGCCTGGAACTGTTTGCTCCATTTAACCCCTCAAATTAATTTCATCAGCCCAACAAAAACTGCGGGCTTTAAAATCTACAATTTCTACCACCCCTATTAACTACTCCATCCGAATGCTGAATGCAGGCTTCAGCTTGTCTTTTGACATTGACTTCCCAATACTGATGCAGTAACACCAACATATTCTTATATACATTGACAGTTTGCACTCTAAAGTGGATCTAGTGCAATTTGCATGGTATAAAGTGGATCTTATATTTAAGTTTATCACTACTAGTAAGTAATAAATGACAATTACTTCACACTTGGCTGTAATTTTCAAATTGCTGGGATTGATCAAGGGTGGACTTGGGAAAAGAAAATGAACATATTTGTGGTCGTTCAATCATCATCGCGGATGTCATCATATATTCATATATTTGGCGGTCGTACGGAGCATACCAATTGCTGATGTGGTATGGGGAGTTTAAAACAATTAAACAACTTAGACATTTAGTATAATTTAGTTTTAGACGCAAAGTTGATAAAGCCATATCATCATATTAAATAGTTTATGCGTGTTTCGTATTTTTAGAAAGCCACCTAAATGACTAGTATTTCAGTCCATTCATTTTAGAATCAAGTCTGTCTTTCCAGAAAGATTTCTTTTGGATTGCTGCCTAGTTAGTTTTTCATGCAAAGGATTGCCATACTTGTCAACAGGATGATTCACATTTGCATTTGGTTGATGTTTCGAGTTCACATAGCCATCCCAGACACAGTGAAACAAATTATTTCCTTTTTACTTAATTATTAAAAACCATGTAAACATTGCTTTTCATATCATTGCCGAAAATGGAATAGCCTTAGCCTAAGAATAAGAAGCACTTCAATTGGGAGCGAAAATGGCACATAGCCTTCGCTCACCGACTATGGCTGTGTTTGGATTGGCTTTTGGGGGTCAGAAGTCCGGCCCAATCGTAAAAGCAGAATGTGCCTCATTACTTATGTTTATATGGACTGTTTTTTAAAAATATTTATAGTCTAGATGGGCGTATTGGGTAGAAGTGAGAATTTATCACTTCTGACTTTTTGGCTTATGACTTCTTGCAATAAATAACCATTAAAATGCATTTAATGCATTTTAAAAATTTGTCACCATATCTTGTGGAGTTGCTGCGGTCAGAGGGTATTAATGAAGTAAGTGAGAAAGGTTTCGAGTGATGACAGAGATATCTCAAAATACGAATGCCATATTTAATACTCCCTTCGCTCCTATTTATAAGAGCCCAACCGCCAAAAAACACTTCTTAAAAAGACATATAAAAATTATTTGGGAGCTATAAATATATCTGAAAAATAACTGTTTTTTCAATATTACCCTTATTTATGATGAGACTAGAGAGAGACATGAAAGTAAGAGTATTAATGAATAATCCCTCTGGCTTCTATTATAAGAGGTAGTCAACCTTTTTACACATACTAATAAAAACATGTTGGAATTTATTATGGGTAGATTTTACATTTTTACCCGTACTCATTTATTATACACATTTTCTCTTCCATCCATGTATTTATTAATATATAAGGGCATAAATGGAAAACATGCATTTATTACTTTGACTTTTGCATATTACCTCTTATATTTTGGACCAAAAATTTTACAATGTTACCTCTTATATTTAGGACCAGAGGGAGTACTATGAAAGAGAGTGTTAATAAGTAGGGGCAAAATAGGAAAAATGACATTAAATAATGACAGATTCCAATGCGAGCTCTTATATTTTTGACCAAAACAATTCAAATTTCGGGTTCTTATAAATAGGACCGGAGGGAGTAAATATGAAAGCGTAATAAACGTGTTTAAAAATGCTAACTATTTAGATCTCATTTAATGCATTTTAAAAATTCTCACCAACCCCTTACTATTTTCAATTTTTTATAATTTTCATTTCACCTTTTTATCTCTAAACTATAACAATATATACTTATTTTATATGTGATATTTAATAATAATCATATCATTTTTAGTAATTTTTCATCTACAACTGCTTTTTAAAATTATCATCCAAACATGTTTTAAAAGTCAGATTAAAAAAAGTCACTTCTATAATCACAAATCTAAATATAAATTATTTCACACAATCTGACTTTTATCTAATCTTACTTCTGAAAAATTCAAATTGAAAAAAATTACTTTTCCACCGCCAATCCAAACAAACCCTATAGCCTGGAGACCAAAACCAAACTCAAGAATGAATGATAGATTTAGTCGTGTACTAAGCAAATTAAAATCAATATCAGATAGAGATAAACATATGTAGATTATCTTGATGGTCTAAATTTAATTTTTTAACAATAATGATTTTTTTTATTTTAATAAGCATAGAATCTACAATCTAATTTAGATGCAGATAAAATTTAGATGATTTAGATATTATTAGCTTTCTTTACTTACCATTAGGAAAACGAGCTGGGGCTCCTGTGCGTTGCACGGGTGATATATTCTGTTATTGAGGTGTTAGAATGTAGGAAATGCCATTCAACCAAATAAATGTGAGAAATGTAGGCTAACATTTAAAACAATAAGGTAAAGGAATGTGGCTCATTTAAGTATAATGCCCCGAATATCAAGGAATTAATGCCGGTCTACATTCATGAATACCTCCTTGTAAACTACATTGTTCGCCTTATTACAGCGCTCAAGTTCGTTAAGACTCAAAACAATCATTAACCCTTATATGCTCCTTACTCTCGATAGTGCAACATAAAGTTGTGCATGTGTGAAAACCGGTTTTGAAAGGTATATTCGAACAAATTACCAATAGTAATAACAATCACAACCTACAAAATCAGCCTCACCATAATCTCAATCAAATTGCAAAATTACATTTTACAAAGCCTTCCTTGTGTTGCACGGGATGATTGTGTTGTGCTATCCTTTTGATACTTGCTGCATACATACATCAACAATTCATTAAGAGACATAATCATGATTAAACAAAAGATATATGACATTTAAGTTATATTAGAGCAATTACCTTACAGCAGAAATCTTGTTGGATATCTCATTGTCAGTGTGGTGGATGTAGAGCTGTGAGAACACAGGCTGAGCTCCTTCTGGGGATAGTAGATTGCCAATTGTATGATAGTTAATTCCAGATAGCACGAAGGTGTAAGGGCCATCACCTGAGTTTGATTCTATGGTTTATTTGACCACCCATAGATGTGAAAGAAAACATGTTATTATACTGCCTTATATTTGCATAAAAGTTCTTCGACTCATCACTTTCCTTGTCAAAGAAAAGCTTTTCCAACAACGGTGGAGGGTATTTAAATAGAGGGAGGACAATCTTTCCCTTCAAACATCACATGGAGAACTGATTTACACTTCTTTTTTTATCATCCCTTTTCACCCTTTCATTAAACCACATTTGGGCACCATAGAATTTGCATTGGTATTCAGGGTCGCCTTCGTCTACACATTAATTATCAAGTTTATTTGGTGAATGAGGAAATGAAACATGTCATTAAAAATGGCAAATAAAATTGTTTTTTTTTAAAAAAGAAATTAAAAAAAACATAGAATAAGCTTTAATTTTCAATATGTAAACAATGAAGCTTTTATTTTAGAGCAAATCACGTATTTTCAATATAAAATTTAATTAAAATTATATTTTATATTTAAGATAAGCCCTAAAATTATATCTGAAAGTATAAAATTGATTTTTCTATTATAAAGATGTATTTTGGAATTTGAAAATATAAATTAAATTTTAATATAGCAAGGTCTTGTAAAATTCAATTTTGGGTAATCCCCAAATTTTGGTTTGATATTTTTTTTTGAAAAAAGATATTGAAAACAACATAAATATAATACATTATTTAAATACTAATTAGATTGGATTATTAATAATATATTTGTTGTAAATTAGATTATTTAAAAAAATAGGCCAAATTAATAATGGAGATAGGGAGAAGGCTTCATTGGTGAGTTTACATAATTATATAATTATATATTTGTTATTCGGTAGAGGGTTGCTCGTATTGTTTATATAATTATATATTTATCATTAGTTTATAATTCAAAAAAATGGTAAATTTAAATATACCTATTAGTAGATATAATTAGTGATTATCAGTCTTTAAATTTAAATATAATTATTAGTTGATACAATTTATAATAATTATAGCCAATCAGTCTTTAAATTTAAATATAATTATTAGTTGATACAATTTATAATAATTATAGCCAATCAGTCTTTAAATTTAAATATAATTATTAGTAAATATAATTTGTGATTATCAGTCTTTAAACTTAAATATAAGTAGATACAATCTTAGGGCTTATCTTAAATATAATAATTAAAAAATAATGATTATATTTTTCTTAAATATAATTAATGATATATATTTTGGGATTGACCAATCAAATATAATTAGTGTTATAATTAGTAGATTACATAATTAATGATAATTTGACCCATTGATTTGAATAGAACTAATCATGTGGGCCGTTAATTCCTTATGAATAATATTTTGGTGGAATAATAATTTATATTATATAGATATAGACTAGTTCTGAAAATTAATCTCACAATAGTTTATAAACACTCTAGAGTAATTAGATTATTTTAAAATCATCACTTAAAACACTTGGATTTCAGTTATATTTTTGAGCCATGTTCTATATATTTTTTATCGATAATTTTCTCTATTTTTTGGAGCATGCCATATTAGGATCTTTAGTGTATTTTTCCATCCAGATTCCAGACCACTAATCATACGACAGCTGGAAATATTCTCTGAGTTTCTTGAAAAGTTCTTCATATGCTAAACCCAATGAATCAGTCACGTCGGTTCATGGTAAAGGAATCTCACCAGAATCAATTAATTTTGTCCTGGTCCCTTCAATCGTTTTGTGATTTGCGGTATTCACCTTCTGTTTTGAAATCGCTGGTCGATTCGTCACCATCTTCTTCTCCAGGTTCGTAATCTCTCTCTCTCTCTCGCTCTCTCGATGGCCGCTTTTGATTTCCTCAATGGTCATGGCCGGATTCTGTAACCCTTGATCTCTTCGGTTCTTAATTCTGTCATTTATCCTAATAAACCTTGTAAAACCCATTATTATAATGAATCGACTTCTGGAATCGTGAGAATTCGTTGAGGGCTAGGGGTCTTTAGAAAGGGTTTTGTGAAAATCTTACGAAGTTGAGTGTGCATACTGATTTTCTCGTTTTGTTTATTCTGCTCAACGGAATCGTGTCCATTTTTTTTTATTTCACGCAATCCACAGCTTCGTTCAATTTCGTCCTTGACTCCTCGTTGAAACAGGAGAAGTGTGCCTTTTTGGTTTTCATTATACTATAAAGTCATATATTTTGTTATTTAACTTGAGGAGCTACCTCCGAAACACCAAAATGTGTTTGATAATATGAACGTGCATCTGTATATGAATATGAAGGTTTCCATTATAATCGGTTAGATATGGCTTATGTAGGAATTTGAAGGTGATGGCAAGTGGGTTTGGGGAATCAACAAGCAGGTCACCCCCAAGCCCTTCCTGCTCCAGCAACAATAATAACAATGATACGGGCAATTTTGAGTGCAATATTTGCTTTGACTTAGCACAAGATCCTATAATTACATTATGTGGTCACCTTTTCTGCTGGCCTTGTCTTTACCAATGGCTTCACTTTCATTCTAAGTCACAAGAATGCCCAGTGTGTAAAGCCCTAATTGAGGAGAAAAAGTTGGTCCCTTTATATGGGAGAGGAAAGACATCAACTGACCCACGGTCAAAATATATTCCAGGTGATAATATCCCTCATCGGCCAGCTGGTCAGAGACCTGACACTGCCCCTCCACGAGAACCAAATCATTTTCCTCAACATGGATTTGGATTTATGGGTGGATTGGGAGGTTTTTCCCCAGTGACAACAGCAAGGTTTGGGAATTTCACATTGTCAGCAGCATTTGGTGGTTTTATACCGTCCTTGTTTAACTTCCAAATGCATGGGTTTCATGATGGGGCCATGTTTAGTGGAGCATCTAGTTTTCCTCAAGGATATGCTACTCCATTTCATGGTGGCCATGCTCATGGGTACCCTCTGTATGCACGTCAAGGACAACAAGATTACTTCTTGAAGAGGCTGCTTCTGTTTGTTGTCTTCTTTGTCGTTCTTGCATTTATCTGGCAATAGATTGGTTAGAGCTGAGAACATGAGACTGCTAACTGGTAATTAATATTTCTCCAACCTTTTGTGTATGTGTAAGTGTGTTTTTCTGGTGACGAAGAGAGTTGTTTATATCATACTTTCTTATGACTCTTGTAGTTATTTTGTTGTGATCAGTTATTTTGCGACACTTCGCTTCATGTCTTGCTTGTGAAATATCTAGTGTCCTGAGCAAGAAATCAATTGCAAATGTTTACACATTTGTGATTTGTTCCATTACTCTAGGACTCTAGGTCTCACGTTGTTCCAAGTATGAAGTTCCATCTGTTTGACGTTGGTTTTTAATTGCTCAGTTTATTATTAGCGGCTGATTTAGCTATAAGCCTGCGGACTAGATTATCCTGGATGATTGATGTGAATATTCGGACTCTTCTTTTTCCATTGTAATTAGTCCGCACTTCTCATTCTTGTTTATATGAGATATAAACCTTGTGATTGTTAGTGTTCTTGATTAGCTTTTAAGAGGCGAAACTACTGTAACCATATTTGGCAAAAAAAAAAAAAAGAAAGAAAGAAAGAAAGAAACTATTGTAACCAGAAGCCCTGGAGGGGGTGGGGGGACTCGGGTCGTCTGATTAGCCCACACCAAAGGTTGGTCTTAGTCATTAGAGGCTCGTTTGGATTTAATATAACATGTCGAGAAAAAAGTCTTTTTACATGCTTACCTAATATACTGTAGGTCACATTGGAAAATCAATTCCTGCTGCCAATCCAAACAAGAACCTAGATCCCGAGCGAGTGAATGTTACGAACTCAACTCAGATTTTGCCGCAGTCTGTGTCAATTCCACGTTAAAAGGAACCCTGTCCGAGAAGCCATCTTGAGTCTTATATTGGACTGATATGTGGGCCAGGGTAATAATCTCTTGTTAAGTGCAGCGATGCACGCCCCTTTGGGCACTTGACGAAAGCTTATTAATAACGTCAGGTGTTTGCTCGTTACGGATTTTCCCGTCATTTTCAATTTGATAATGACTAGTTATTTTGTCAACCAACATGAAAACAAAAACTGTTCCTACTGCTAGGTTCTAATCTAAGGTCCAGTTCTGTTCATTAACAGGTTTTAAATTAATATCCCAGTGAGACGGGTTGGAAATATTATAAGTTAGAAGATTGCCATATTTAGCACATGGGATTGTTTGGGCAGGTATTCCACTCAAGTGGGCCTGCTCACCAGAACCCTCCACCTCTTGTCTTTGGAATTATGTTTGTTTGCTTTTACTTTCCCCACAATTTTGTGTGGCTAGGATCAAACGGATATCTGAATTTCTTTTATAAATTGCATTTTGCATACACGATTGTGTGTTTCTAATTCTGCTGTCGAATCTAGAATGAGGAATCATATAATTGCACATGTAAGGATGACGTGTGTTTAAAGGCAATGGATGGATTTGCAAATGCTGATATTAAAAGAGTTAATCTGAGAGTTTTTTTTTTTTTTTTTTTTTTACCAACGAGTTAATCTGAGAGTTGATCGTGAAATCTAAAATATAGGGATTTTACTTGAAATAGCATGAAATGAAGAAGATTGGGTATGGTGAGCATTGTTCAAACTCGTCGGTTGACTCTCTAATTTTACCGTTTATACGGTTCTGCTTAAACAAAATGTATCACGAGTCACTTAAATTCATACTATCTATAAACTCGGTTAAATTCACGAGTTTACACACCTAGTATACTATTTTTACGTCTCCACCTTACAAAATAATTGTGTCAATTTTTTTTAAATCTCATATTAATTATTTTTATTTAATCATATTCAATGAGTTTATATATAAATTTTATAGAAATTTATTTATTAAGTTTGATAAAGTGTGAATGCTGACATATCTAATATAAACTATTGGTATTTAAAATATAATCAAATCAAATTATTATTATTTTTTGTATTTTTTTTAATTATACACTTTAAACACATATTTATTAATAAAAATTAACTCTAATGAGTTTACAATTTGAGTTTTACATTGTTACCATAAATTTATTTAAACTCAGTAACTCACCAGTTTAACAGTGTTGATGGGGAGGGAGAGAAGTGATTTGTTTGTGTGTTTTGGGAATGATGCGGCCAAACTGAAACCGACATGGAATATTAATTAGGTGCGTTTGAAGTCAGAGAAGGTACGGGATGCCAACTGTATATCGTATAGATTCCGTATGTAGACAATTTCATTAAAATGTGTAATTAATATGAGTGCATGTGCCCTCTTCTCAACGTATCTCATGTGCCTTCCACTTTTTGAGATGCCGGTGACCCCTCCTTTTTCCATTTTTCTCCTCCCTCACAAAATTTCAAATCTCATTCCAATGTTCAATAATTAATTTATAATATTAAAAAAAAGTATTCATAGAAAATGTGTTAATTTATTAACATACCCTCTTCACCCTAATGAGGTTAAGTAGCCCAGCGGGATGGCAACCGGTCACTTTTAGGTGTAACCTTTGGAAAAAAAAGGGGGGGGGGGGGGGAGGTTGGGAAGATAAAAGTGGTGGGGAAAGAGGTAAAATACCCAACATCCTAAAATCTTATATTGGCCTAAATTATTAACGGAGAAGAGAGAATCACGACAAGCTAACAATAAGGAAGAGATTTGATTACCAATAATAAGTCTCAATAACAAGTGATATATTATCATTTCTTGCGTGATAAATTATTATTGTATGATTCTTAGTTATTATTGAAACTTGGGAAAATGGTCATTTTTTCCTCAAAGTTTTAGTTTTGGAGTAATTTTAGTCTGTAAGTTTTTTTTGACCAATTTTGACCTGAAAGTTTATAAAACGTAGTAATATAGACCAATTTTACAATATAGAGAGGCCTCAAAAGATCTAATATACTACGTTTTGAAATTTCTGGGTCAAAATTGGTCTAAAAAAACTTTCGGGCCAAAATTGTTCTAAAATTAAAACTTTCAGACCAAAAATAAACATTTTCCCTTGAAATTTCTTAGTAAATGAGTCATTCTTTGACCTTATAACAATTATTCCTATCTTATTAGAGATTTGGTGAATTCACAGACTTAATTTTAAATTCGAATATTTTAGTTGACTTGGAAATGAATTTTCTAAAAAAAAGGTGTCTGGTTTTTCTAAATACGGTTAGGTTGTCCGCACTCCGCAGTAAGATGAATACTAGACAATATGTAAATCCTCAATTTTTTTTTAATTGTTGGGTCAACATGGAACGACGCAGATTAATTATAGAGTATTATTTTATATGGGTGGGGAGTCAACTTACGCCGACGGTTTAGTGGGCCTTTGCTTGAATATTTCTGAAGTTATATTATAGTTAATAAACAAGGTTCGGCTTATGATTCAATACTTAAACTGCATAGATCGAGTGGCATTTATTTTTATCGGCACATGGCAAATTTCTAGAGAAGCTTGAATTTACAAGCTTACTCGATAGTAGCATATGAGCTTGAAATAATACCAACTGCTCACGTTCCAGCGATTATATAGTCCGTAAAATAGGCCATTCATTCAATGGGGGCTTCATTTTAAATTATTCACCCTTCTTATTTTATTATGCCTTATGCCAGAGACTTCATGACATTTGCCTTCATTACAAAGGCATGTGGATTTCAACCCAAAGAGAAGACAGAATTATTAATAACATGAGGAATAACTAATGTTTATGTACCCGATTGATAGGAATCTGTGATCAAAATGCGAGGTAAATATATGAAATTTGAAACACGACCTTCTTTAAGGCAGTCTCATCTAATTTGCTCGTGTGTGGAATGATACTACTATGAAGAATGAATGGAGTCCTTTTAAACACAAAAACATAAGTTTGAACTCTCTATGTGACAAGTATAATGAGTGTGTGGGCTATAAAAAGGAAAGGAACAAGAGTGAGTGGAACGGAGCATAAACTCGTGGGAACTCCATTAAGATGTATGAATTCGAATTCATTCACTGATGTCTGGTGCAATTCATGAGAGAGTGATTTGGGTTACGGTGGAAGGTAGCATTTATATTTGGTGAGGAGGCGTTCTCAATAGATACAGAATAATTTTATGAAAATTAAGAATAATCGGAAATTAAGATTTGAAAGGGAAGAATGGGTGGCTGAGACATAGGTTTTCAGGTGAGAATGGGATGGTTCACCATTCATCTTGAGAAACCCCCAAAAGCCGTAGCAACAAAGCTAGCTTCTCCCTTTCATTTCATACTCTTCCCTTCCTGTCACATTCCCTTTACCTTCACAAAATCTGATTGCTTCCTTCCATGACATTCATTCACATACCATTCCAAGTTATTACCCCATCTCTCTCTTTAAATCTGTACCTTTTATATAACAATACAGTAAAAAAGCATACTAAACCAGATTTACTCATAATGGGAAATAGGAAATGAATCATAATGTCGTGGAAAGTACGGAGTTGAAGTACAGATGATTCATATATATTTGAATGAGAAGAGAATGGGGGGATGTATAAAAGTCATAAATAGGGAGCGTTATACATGCACCAGGTACACGCCCCCTGTGTATGAATTTATGAACTCGCCATCGGGTGCCTCATACTACGAGAATGGGGAGCCTTCTTCTCACATAAAAAGAGGGCCCCAATTCAAATCATTTCTTCACTCTCAATTCTGAACTGTACCTCATCATTCTTCACTCTTCACCCCCTTCCCTCTCTCTCTCTCTGTTTTTTTTTTTTATTATAATCTCACTTACCCCCAGAAAGCGTGTTTGAAACATCAATCTCCAATTATAAGCCAACTCATAGATCTCCTCCCTCCCAATTCAAACTTCAACCCCAAAAACACCTCATTCTCTCTCCCACATTCACACCCCAATGCCAATTCCAAATCCAACCTTCCTCATCTCTCTCTTCTTCTCCTTCTTGTTCTTCCCCTGTTTATCCTCCTCTGCCTCCCAAAATGCCCCAAAACTCACTCCCACATTCACTCAACAATTCAAAGAAGCCCCCCAATTTTACAACTCCCCTGACTGTAAACCCATCTCCTCCGACACAGACGGCGACAACACCTGCTCGGACGACGTCGTCCACATCGCCATGACCCTGGACACCACCTACATTAGAGGCTCCATGGCCGCCATTCTCTCTGTCCTCCAACACACTTCCTGCCCACAAAACGTCTTCTTCCACTTCATCTCTTCCTCAAACCCTTCCCTCCTTCACTCCGCCATTTCCAACTCCTTCCCCTACCTCCAATTCCACCTCTACAACTTCCAAGACTCCACTGTCTCAGGCCTCATCTCAACCTCAATTCGCTCCGCCCTCGATTGCCCCCTCAATTACGCTCGCACCTACCTCGCTAACCTCCTCCCCTTATGCGTACGACGTGTCGTTTACCTCGACTCCGATCTCCTCCTCGTAGACGACATCGCCAAACTCGCAGCCACACCACTAGGAGATAACACAGTCCTCGCCGCGCCTGAATACTGCAACGCCAATTTCACTTCCTATTTTACCCCTACATTTTGGTCTAATCCTTCTCTGTCGCTCACATTTGCGGATAGGAAGCCTTGTTATTTCAATACAGGGGTTATGGTGATTGATCTGGAGAGGTGGAGGGAAGGGGATTATACTAGGAAGATTGAGGAGTGGATGGAATTACAGAAGAGGATGAGGATTTATGAGCTGGGTTCGTTGCCTCCGTTTTTGCTTGTGTTTGCTGGGAAAATTGCTCCGGTGGATCATAGGTGGAATCAGCATGGTCTTGGTGGAGATAATCTTCGTGGGCTTTGTAGAGATCTGCATCCTGGTCCTGTGAGTTTGTTGCATTGGAGTGGGAAAGGGAAGCCATGGGCGAGGCTTGATGCTAATAGGCCTTGTCCTTTGGATGCTCTTTGGGCACCTTATGATCTCTTGCAGACTCCCTTTGCTTTGGATTCTTGAACCTTCTTCTTCTGTACTTTTTCGATCCAGAGGGTAAAATTGGTTGGATTTTGTAGATTATGAAGAAGAAGATGATAGAGTGGTGTTCATTAGCAACATCATCATCGTAAGATTTCCGATGAGGGATGTATAAGTGTAGATGATTGGATTTGGATCCAAATAACAATGTATAGGAAAAAGAGTTACGTTTTACGGATGCGCAAGTTCATCGAGAAATTTTTTTTTTTTCTTTTCAAATTAAAATTGTAATAACGATGAAGAGTCTGTAAAGGTTCTTTTTGTATGAACAATTTAGTTCCATGCGACTCCTCTTCTTTTGCGCTGTGATTCGATCTTAAGTTGGGTTTTCTTGCCCTGAATTATGTGTTGTTTTTTTTTTTTTGGACTGAAATTATGTGTTGTTGATGATGTGTCTAGGCAGCTTTATTGTGGGATGAAGTGAAGGCTAAGCAAGCAAGAGCATTGATTTAAAAGTGTTACCAAGCCGGTTGTTTCTGGAAACATCACCACGTAACGTAAGAGTGGACTACAGACAGAGTCATAAGGAAGTTTGATCAATTTTCATAACATCGCACGGCCTATTTGACCCAATTTAATTAGGTAAATTTGGCAACGCGTCTTTCATATAATATTATTCAATTATATCAACGTTTTAGGTATATACAACTATATATATTAATTAAACAAATATTTCTTTCACCGTTTTTTGAATTTTTGTCAACAATACAAGCTTGAGCAGGGCTTTTATTGATATGCAAGTTCAGTTCCTTCTTTTTACCGGCCGAGAACAGTAAAATTAACACTGATTTAGAGGTAACAATCTTTCCATTATCTTCATGATTTCTATACCCCACTTTCTGTCTCAGCATTAGTAACTCAAGGCCAATAGTCAAAGTAAAATATCATTCGATTTCCATGTTATTAATGCCGGTGAAGTTACAATGGGAGACAATACTACTGATGACTCTCATCGGCTCTGCAAGTATTTGTCCGTCCCCTCACAATTATGAGCTGAGGAGCATGTTATGAATATTCCTTTATGACCTCGGAAAATTCTGCCACCCCCGCCATTACAGTTTTATAGTTGGCAAAAAGAAAAGGACTACTATTTATGACAAATGAAATTCAAAAACTATACTACTCAATAATTGATTCCTCTTACTTTATTATAAATTTTTCTCTCCTGCTTTTGAGTTCTTTGTGTAGACAGAATGTAGCTGGAAAGCAGTTAATAATTATCGAAAGGTGTGTGTCAATGAAAGAAGAGCAGAGCCAAATAGTTGATTGCCAAAAAACTAATGAAAACTATGCCATTTAGAGATCAATTCTAGGGTGAGAGATTATTTTATACATCTAACTACGGATATCTTGCTTTTTTTAATAATCTGCTTCATTGATAGTTTTGTAAAAGAAAAAAGAAAAAAAAAAGACGTCTACAATATAATAACCAGTTTGCTCAATTTTGAAAAATACTTAAAGTATCAAAGTGTCTCCCCTGTTTTTCAAGCGTAAATGCGCGGGAGAGACTGCATTATATTGCTTTGTTGACCTTTTTCTTCACTTCCCTATATACTCATCTTATCCTATTTATAGGGCAGAGAGAGAATGTTTTATTTGGTCCTATATATAAGTCACCTCATTAAATATTTAGTGTAAATGTACAAATTTACCGTTCATTTATTATGTGTTGACTTTATTTTCATTTGATATAGTGGACATTAAATATGGGTAAAGTTGTAAATTTATTGGATTTAAGTGGAAAGTTAATGAGTTTTAAGGCTTTCATCGATCTGTGTGAAATATGTTGGAAGTGACTTATAAATAGGACAAAAAGAGTAAATCTTAAGAATGAAGAAAGCTAGCCAACGCTGGCAGCGAATTACAAATTTAAAGTTACATATACAAATTAAAATAAAAACGTTCGCAAGATAACTAATTATGGTTTAATTGATCGGGAAACAGTGTTAATATCTTGTGAAATAAAGTGGAAGTGAATAATTCATAAATAAATTTAATGATAAAAGATGGGGAATTATAATAAAATTTTAAGAAATAGATTTAATTACAAAAAAATGCAATAACCACCGATTTTTTTTTTTTTTTTTTTGAAATAAGCACCGAAATGCATGCAATGACAGCGGACAAGTGTAAACGGAAGAAGTGACAACCAATTTATTCATCTTACTCCCTCTTGTCGTTGTTATAAGGCACCAACTAACAAATCTCACGTACCAATAAAATTGATTAAAAGCATTAAATATATCTTAAAATTGAAGTTATTTAAAATATTACCCCCACTAATTACACTAAACTCCACTACTACTCCCTCCATTCCTATATATAAAAGTTAAAAATTTGAATGGTTTTGCCCATTTTTATAAGAGCCTGTCTAAATTTGTCAAAGCATTTAATGAGATTTTTCCCACTTTACCCATTATTATTCTATCTATTCACATTCTCTTTCATACTCATTTATAACTTATAACACTATTATCACATTTCTCTCTCTTATATACTCAATCATAAATAAGGACAAACTTGAGAAAACTAAATTATTTCAGACATATTTATCTTTCTCAACCACTTCGTTAATCTGTGTGATATTGCCTCTTTGACTCTTTTTTTTTTTTTTTGCCAGGGCCTCTTTGACTCTTATAATAAGGGACGGAGGGAGTATTTAATTATTACTCTCTCCCACTACCCCTATTAAATATGGCCATACATAGAAAAATAATTATTAATGCACCTTGAAAACTAATAAATGTCTTAAAAAAAAGACCCAAAAAACTTGTTAGTTGGTGCCTTATAATATAAGGACCAGATAGATTACTTGTTGTTGAGATAGTTTAGAACTTTAGATAATAAAACCCCTTCCTATCGCCTCATTGTAATTCCTCCTCAAAAAACAAGAAGATATCTGATCATATTTTGAATTACGATTTTTTTTTTATCTTTAAAATAAGGCTTACATATTGAAGAGCGAAAAAACAAGTTTGCATAAAAATTTTGAAAGGGACAATAATACAAAATGTAATTATAATAAATCCACCTATTTCTTTTAAGAAATGTCTTACTAGAGGAAATAAGTGTATTCTTAGTTTCTTATACTAGTATAAATAACCTCACATTGAATATAAACATGTTTAAAATACCCATTATGTTGTGAATATTTTAATTAACTCGGGTAAGTCAGGTTAAAAAATGAAGGCGATCGATGATAGAATAAATGATGATCCGTCATGTGTGCTTCAAAACTGAATAATGCCATTATCATTGAGTTGCGATTTGCCAAGCTGGGAGATCTTTCAATACATGTATGGAATTAAGTCCAAATTAATTTATGTGATTAACAGAAAACCATGGCCAACAATCACGTGCTATTTCCCCCATGTGCCTTTCCATGGTGGGGAAAAGTAAGGAGGGAGACGCGTGGCAAGCAATAAGTGGGGCAAGAAGCCGTACTTATGATATTTTGGAAAGCGCAAAATAATAATGGATCCAGTTGGAACTAGCAATACACTAATTTATTTAGGTCACCCACAAAAAAAAAAAAAAAAGAAAAAAAAAGGCACCGATAAAATCTCTCACCTTAAATCTTCACCCCTCTCATTCAGTTTGCCTCTTTAGGCAGGGCGGGACACCATGCATTACTACTATGCAATTTTCAGGCACTGAATGTAGTACGTTATAAAGGAGTCCCAATAGCATAGTCATTTGTGCCTATTGCATGTTTCGTCTTACATGTTACTTCCTTTATTGTTTACTGATGCGATTACTATTGTTCAACCCGCTCAAATTCTCCCTATCTCTTCTTTTATTTTTATGTTTGTGTGAAGCGCATACATAATGTGATTTATATATAGTACTAGACGTGTTGACGGCTCAACATATCTATAATATGATAGCTTCGAGCTTGTTTCTGTTTGGCGTTAAGTATGTACGTAGTCGCAGTGGCATATTACTTGCTTTACCCACTACGACGTTGGAGAGAATAGTAGTACCTCATGATATGCGTCCATATTTGAAGGACCACTTTGCAGTTTATGGTACTCCCTCCAGTCCTAATTATAAGACTATTTTGACTTTTTTTATCTTTTTTTGTAATAAAAAAAAGTAGTTTCAGTCCAAAAAAAAAATATTTTTTCCTCAGAACTAATTTATTCTACTTATAAATTAACCTATAATCTAATTTCATATAATATATGTTATAATTTAGTGGTCTAATTTGCTTCCTTAACTTCCACAAAAAAAAGTCAAAGTGGTCTTCTATTTAGGACCGGAGGGAGTATTCAGTAAAGTTGGGCGTTATAAGTTTGTTGTCACATGGATATATCCTACTGTAATAAATATAAGATTACTTTAACTTTTTTTTTGTGGAGATTAAGAAAGTCAAATAAACCATTGAATTTTAACGTATCTTACTTGTAATTGTATTATATAATAATTTATAAGTAAGGTAAATTGGTTTTGAGGAAAAAAGATAACTATAGGCATTTTAAATTGATTAATTTTATATCATTAATTTTTTTAAAAAATCAAAATGATCTTATAATTAAAACAAGAAAGACAGTATATATGCTCCTCATAGTGGCACTGACGGTATCATCGTTTACGACCACTTTTCTAACTTTCCTACAATGACGTTTCCATGTCAATTTGCATTAAATTACTTTCTATTCCTATATTTGGACGCTCTATCATATCTCGGTCCCCATCTTATGTTCCTTCAATCTCTAAATATAAGCTCTAAATAATTATTTTATTTTATTCAAAAAAATTACTTAAGTTAGTTAAAAACAATGATTATGTGAGGAATCTAATTTATTTTTCTACTTTATCCTTATTATTAAAGATGAGACAAAATAACAAATAAGAGATAATAAATATAAAAAAGAGTGTGTAGAGAAAAAGAATGCTTATACAGCCTTATAATGAAACTTATTTCACAAATATGAAGCTTTTAATTAGGACGGGGAGAGTATTTAGCAATATTAATTTGTCCTGATAGCTTTGAAATGACGAGACGTGGTTAAACCAAATATTCAGCCCTCAATGCTTCATTTTTTTTTTTTTATCATCGCTTTGATTTGTATGTGATAGATAATTAAATATGCAGGTGCAAAGGAGAGCATGACATACTTGCCCTTGAACTTAAAAGAATACAAGGGACTTCACTTGGGCTTTTGTCAGTCAGATCAAAGCAATGTGCACTAGTTTGAATGGAGGTCCAATCACATAAGATTAGCTTATTTTGATGGCTTATTACTCTTAGATTTATAATCATTGTTGTCAAACTTGTTAGTTGACTCTCCGATTTTACCTTTTTACGACTTTACCTAACCAAAACGTGTCGCGTAAGGCTGAACTAGCTGACCCATACCTGTGTAACCCGCCCGCAATTTCCCCGTTTAGGGCCCTTCACGGGTATGGGCATGCCCATGGTTATAAGAACCGGATCGAGCCAGACGGTCCGACCGGTCGGACCGTGGACCGCTCTATAGGTCGGTTCGGATTTTATGGTTTGACCGTTTATCATGTTAAGCCGGATCGGGCCGTTTCCAGCCGAACATTGGACCGAGAACCAGAGTTAAACCGGAACAGGAGCGGTTTTATAAAAACCAGGCGGTCCAATCTGAAACAAAAGAAAGATGAAAAAAAATAAAATCAAACCCAAAAAAACAAAAAAAAAACCTAAGTTCTTAAAAAAGAAACCCAAATTACATCCCCAAATTCATTAACTTCATATCTTTCTCCCAAATTAAAAACCCCAATGGCCATTTGAAAATTTAGGGCTGTGAAATTTGATCTCCAAAACTCCAACCAATTAGTGAACATAATCTCTCACACCACTCCTCTATTGTTGTTGTTTAACGTCTCTTCCAAGCTTTTATTCTATATTTAGCACTTGTTGTCTTTCTATATTTTACATTTCTTTTAAAATTTTTATCAGTTGCATATTTTATTTCTTACTTTTTGCATGACAGAAATTGCTTGTGTTCCTAACTTCCTAGTTCTTCCATCTCGACATAAGTTTCTGCAACTGTGATGCTCAAATGGTCCTATACGCCTTCTTTGTTTTGCTTAGCTAAAGACAAGAATGATTTGTTTTCTAAGTCTCTAATGGCTATATATTTCTTTGTCAATGGTCTTTCATTAAAAATTAAGAGGTAAATGGACCATAATTTGTTTATATGTAATTTACATTTAAAAATCATATATATTTTCCTTAATTATTATGTCATCAGTCCGACCGATCCGACCATGCGAACCGTGACCCAATGCCCTCTCCGGCTCACCTTCCGATCCGGTTTTTACAACATTGGGCATGCCCATACCCGTTTATTTTAAGCGAGTACGAGCACGGGCAGACCCACGAGTCGCCCGTTTAAACCATCTCTCTTTTTTTTATGCTACATACACTGTCACTGGTAAACACTCACACAGATCATTTAAAAAAAAGATACACACTCACACAGATCATTTGAAAAAAAGATACACACTCACACAAATCATCTCTTTTTTCTAATTTTGGATGTTATAAGTTGAAACTTACAACTTACAACTTTGACATTATTATTATTTTATCATGTTATAAATAGTTTGACTTGGAACTTTGAAGTTTGATTTATGTTGGATTATGAATGTTTATAAATATTAAATGTAGGAATTAAGTTGAAGATGGTGAATTATATGTGTTGTTTATTGTTTATGATGTAGGTCTTTTTTTTAAGGAAATGATTAAACGGGCCGCCCAAATACCCGTTTAGCCCGCCCGCATATAGCAAGCCCGTTTAGCGCCCGGCACGGTATAGGCATGCCCATACCCGTTTATTTTAAACCGGTACGGGTATGGGCAGGCCCACGGGCCGCCCGTACCCGCCCATTGCTCAGCCCTAGTGTCACGAGTCACTTAAATTAGTACTGGCTGTAATCTCGGTAAAAACTCACGAGTTTACACGCCGAATTTACTGTTTTTACGTTTCTACATTACGGAAAACTATGTTAACTTGCTATAAATATTATGTTAATTATTTTTATTTGACCATGTTCAATGAATTTATATATAAATTTCATAGAAAATTCTTTATTAAATATTAGATAAAGTATGAATGTTGATATATTTAATATCAACTATTTATATTTAAAATATATTCAAGTCAAATTATTGCTATTTTTTATATTTCTTATATAATTATATACTGGAAACATGTATTTATTAATAAAGGTAAACTCTTACGAGTTTACGATTCGAGTTTACAATCCGATTTTATATTCTTTTCACCATTTTATTCAAACTCACGAGTTTGACAACCTTGCTTATTATCTTCACTTATCTTATATAATGAGAGGTAGGAATCATAACATTCTCATTTCCAACAAATTATTTAAAAAAAAATTAACATCAGTGGTCTCTCTCTCTCTTTTGCTTCCCCCTTTTTCTTGTATTTTTTTAAATGCCTCAATGCGGTGCCCCAAATTAAAGAACCCCTTATATTCGGTATTGAAGGGGAAAAGGAGCTGTTTGTATATGCAAGTAGAGTATTATATAATATGCTGAGCTATGCGACGCGGAAGGATGCATGATTTTCAAAGCAAAATGAGAAAAAATGAAAAGAACAGAAAAGGAAATTAATTCAATAAAAAGATGCCTAAAGTGAAGTCATAACTTTGTTTGGGAATATGAAACCCGTCCAATTGGACATGTTCATGGTCCCCGTGGTAATATAATTTTAAAAGGTTATTATATTGGATTATGCCGGTGTATAGAACATTTTTTTTTTGGGTCAATTATGTGTATTGAACATGATAACATGATTTTTGTTATTTATAAGGGAAACAACCCGATCTTATACAATCACACCATATATGTATACTGAGAGAGGAAACAAAATGAAAATAAGCAGATAAGTGAATTATGAGAAATTCTTGTGTGGATCTGGTGCACCACCTCATTTGTGGTTTGGGCAATTATAATTTGACACATAAGCTAATATTAATCCTAGTTGACCCACTGATGTGGCTTAAAAATTAAATTAAAAGATTTCATATAATGTATTGTTTTATTTTCCATGCTTCTGTACCCTAAATCTTTTCGAGGCCACTGCCTCACCCTGATCCCAATTCCCTAATTGGCAGTTCTGGAAATCTTCCTCGTCGGAGATCGTTCTCTAGTCGGCCAGCGGAGGGCCACTTCTTAATACTGTGTTAGTAGCAGAGAGGTTTCGCTTTGGTCGCCCTTTCTCCCTTCCAAGTACTCCAGCGTCGTCAAATTCTGGACATGGAGAATCGCCGGGAATCGAGTTCTTGATCAACGATTCATCATGATGAGTCGCTACCACAGTCGCTTTGGGACCCTGTTCTTACCGTTACTGAAGAAGGTAAATTCTTTTGCTTCTTGTTTTTATGACCCATTTTATCCCCCCTCTTGTTCCTATATTCTGATTAAATCTTGGAATTTGGCTTACCCACTTCGTGTTTCAATGAAAATAATCAATTTCTGCTTACTATTTTGTTTTCCCCATTTTGGCTAAATTTTGTTTCGTTCCACATGTCCATTTTGGCTAGGCTTTGGACCTTGCATTTTTAATAACATATAATAATTTATACCTTACCAAGTCATGCTAGACCATGATGCCTATGCTTCCTTTGGATTATTAGAAGCTTTAGAATCCAAGGAGGTTATATATCTGCTGGAGAGGTGTTCTTCGTTGCTGGTTGAATGATGTTGATTTTATTAAGAATTTTGGTAACGGGCTCTTCTAGATATTGGAGCTTTATTAGTCTTTTTCAAGTCTCACCTGCTTCACTTGATTTTTTTCCTGTACTGTGAAACTGTTGGTATTGTTACTTGACTGTATGGGAATATGCCTCAAATTCACAATACCTCATTTAAATTTGATACTTTGATTTTAATTCTTTCCAGACCAGATTTCACGTTTGATCCTTACTATTAATTTTGTTCAGGTGTTTGTTCCCTTTAGGAAGCTTGGTGCTGCAACTATTTTGCCTTGCTTGATGGTCCATTTCCAAGATTAGAAAGAATCAATGAGATGTGGGAAGAAATTCACAAATTGGAAGAGGGAGCTAAAGGCTTTGAACTATGTTGTAGTGATTTTGGTTGTTACATATGACTTTAGAATCGTTAGTTAGAGCTCCTGGAAGGTTTAGTGTACTGATTTTGATATGCAATTTGGTGAAGATTGTAGTGTAAGCTCTTTAGGATGTACTATAATGTTGCTAATCACTAATATCAACACAATATAATTTATTGAGTGGCAGATGGACCACTACTGTGATGTAAAAATCTCTCATACTTTTAAAACTGCAGAAATATTGGTTTGGCTTTACTACATTGTCCATAAGCTCCAAGAAAGGGAACTAGCTATTTAAATGTTATTCACAAGTTTGCTTGTGAATTGTGATCATGTGATGTTTTCAATATTCAACACATAATACTTCGATCATAATATCATGTCCAAGTGAAAATTGAATTGACTTTTTTACTAAAACCTTGTAAAGAGTAAAGAGTAATGATATTTTAATCTGATAAGAAAAAAACCAGGATAGAACGGATTGTAAAACAAAATAGTTGGGAATAATCCAACTTCCAAAGTATATAAAAATAAAACAGGGAAAAATCTGAAAAAAAAAAAATCATGCTGAATAAGTCTTCTTGGATATGCTTAACTTGAATGGTTTGAAGGAAATTAGTGATTAGTGATTTTGTGTAAATGTAGTTAGTTGTCCCCAAACTGATGAACCTGTTTCCTGAAAAGAAGCACAAGATATATGGTATCATTAATTGATATAGCTTAAGAAGATGAAAGTATGAAAGTAATATAACTAATTAAATTATACCTGATCTAAATTGTCGTTGTTGTCAATTATTTGAACCGGGCTTGTAATATTCCAATTGCCATAAAAGTTTTGTGGGATCATGAAATGACTAGTAGGAATTAATTGAGAAGAATTGGCCTATAATATAACACAAATATATTCAATAAATATAATTAATAAAATACACGTTCATTACTTTTGTAGGCACGTTTGCTTACCGGTGGATAATTCTGACCAAAGCTTTGGGGAGGTGAAGCTCTCTCTGTTGCAGTTGAGGTAACATGTTCAACTCTTTTTTTTTGTTTCTCTGCAATGAGTTTAAATTTAGAAAAGCATGTATAATTTGCAAAGATACATACACAAGCACTTAAATAAATTAGTATCTTACTTGATTTTTGTTGCTTTTCAAAATGACCTTTTTTTCTATCATTTCCACTCCCTTTTGGCTTCGCTCTTAGGGGATCACGAATTTGGCCTACTTCTTGAGATGCATCTTGATTGGTTGCATGAATCTCTTTATTCCTTTCCATATTGTTGCTTTTATTCAAGTTACATAGATGTTTTTGAATTTGTTGAGAACCATTCTTAATAATATCCCACATGATATTTTGAGTTTCCTTGTAATCTTGGGAGGCCAACACTAGGTTATAAACTGACCGCATGATAGAATTACAGTAAACTATTTTTGGATCTTCACCAATTGAACATTTTCTTTCATTTTGACTATCAACAAGCTTTGCATTCTTTGACCATCGCTTCAAAAAGTATCTATTTGGCACTCTTGTCACACAATGAATGTTGTAAACTCTCAATGCATGTGAACAAAGAATACCCATAGATTCAAATTTTTTATAGCTACAAATAACATCTTCATTAGAGGAATCAAATTGTACAACCCACTTCTTTGACGCTTTTCCCTCCATCCACACTTCATAATAAAAAAAGTTCCCATCCATTTTCATTCCTTTAAACAAGGTCCCCACTCCATCCAAATACTCTTTCTCAAACAGTTTGAAAATTTTCTTAGTATAAACTTGTGAAGCATGGGATAAAGTCTTATTCCCATTGACGGCACATGAAGTAATGCCTTCACTATTATGAAAATCTTTTTCACCCTCAGAGCTTCTCCATTTTTCTACCATCTTCTTAAAAGCTAAGAAAAATTCAATCAGAGAAGTTTTTTTGGTAGATATGTCACCCAAAACACTATTAGTGTTCTCACTCCTTTGAGATGATTTTATATTTGCAGAGAACATATCTTTACCAAAGGCACTTGACCATTTATGTCGAATCGCATACATTCTATTCAACCAACTATGGTCACTGAGGTCAAATCTCTTAATCATTTCATCCCATGTGATTTCAAATTCCTCTTCTGAGTAACAGGATTTCATACACTTTTGAAATAATGATTGAAACTCCTTGTTAGAGTTCAAAGAACCTAAATGAGATGGGGCATTTTTAGATATATGCCACAAACACAAACGATGTCGTGTGTTAGGAAATATCTTTTCAATTGCTTTAGCCATGGCAGCATCTTGATCAGTGACAATAGTTTGTGGTGGTCGATTTCCCATAGATTTTAGAAATTGCTCAAACAACCATTCAAATGACTCTGCTGATTCATTCATTAAAAAAGCATAGCCAAACATTACATTTTGCCAATGATAATTTATTCCAACAAATGGTCCACAAATCAAATCATACTTATTTGTACGATAAGTCGTGTCAAAAACTACCACATCCCCAAAACAATCGTAATCTATTGCTGCTCTCCCATCCCTCCAAAAAACACTTGTTAGATGTAATTCTTGATCAAATTGAACATTATAATAAAACATAGGATCTTCAACTCGATGACTTTGTAACAGATTAACTAAGCTCTTTCCATCCCCATCCTCTATCAGTTTCAACTTTTGTTTGTTAACATAATTATAACAATCCTTTTTTGAAAATCCAATATTATCATAGCCATGTGTTTCTTCGCCCAAATAGCTCCACACATCCTTAGTTCTAATTCCAGCAGTCACCATAGAACTAATAAGATCACCCTTAACTGTAGGAATATTCCTAGCAGAACGCATAAGATGTCTATGCTCTTGTCTTATGAATTCATGATTATGCTCGATAATCAACTTCGTGATCTTCCACAAACCATTCGATTGAACTGTAAATCGAACCATGGCTTGACAATTTGTTCTTGCATTCATTCTAGTAAATGAACTAGTCGTGCATTTGTCTACACATTTATATCCTTGTTTTGAACACACATAATCCTTTGTATTAATCTTGTTGGTTCCAGCAACATAGGTTTGCTTAGATTTTCTCACTGAAAAACCCAATTGATGTGCATATTCGGTGTATAAAGCATAGGCATCATCCTCATTATTTACAACCTGACCCAAATAAATATTTCCAGCAGCAGAGTTGAATGTTTCTTCAATTTCACCGCTAGCCATAACTTTTTATTCTTCTATTATAGCTTGCTCACATTCCTTTGCTATTTCCATATTGTACAATTTTAAAAATAATTAAAAATCTCCATAAAACAAATTTATAATAGAAGTTAAGAGACAAGTAAACAAATCATGCGTATGTGTATATAGAGACAATTCATAATGCACAGCAAGATTTGATGTATAATATTTTAATAAAAGAATTGATGTATACATTCATAAGGAATAAAGAACAACAGCAATCTTACTTAGCAAGTGAAGACAAATTCGTTGGGCACAAGGATTGGGATAAAGTATTAGCTACACGTATCAAGAAACTACAAGCTGGAGTACTTGGAAGGGAGAAAGGGTGACCAAAGCGAAACCTCTCTGCTACTAACACAGTATTAAGAAGTGGCCCTCCGCTGGCTGACTAGAGAACGATCTCCGACGAGGAAGATTTCCAGAACTGCCAATTAGGAAATTGGGATCAGGGTGAGGCAGCGGCGTCGAAAAGATTTAGGGTACAGAAGCATGGAAAATAAAACAATAAATTATATGAAATCTTTTAATTTAATTTTTAAGCCACATCAACGGACCAACTAGGATTAATATTAGCTTATGTGTCAAATTATAATTGCCCAGACCATAAATGAGGTGGTGCACCAGGTCCACACAAGAATTTCTCGTGAATTATATGCCTAACTATAAAATGTTAATGTCACACGTTATCATATTCTTTTTATAATATCATACAGTCTCTCTGATAAATGTACACTTTACATTATTTGGTCAATGGTGAGGATATAAAGATATAAGCAAAGCTGAACATGACATGCACAGTTTTAGATTAGCAGCTAAGCTAACCTGAATAACTAGTTAACAAAGTGTACAATTTTAGAAGTTGATCTAAGTCCCAAATACAAAACTTATTTATAATTTTTATCAACTTCTTCCCAAATTACTTATATTAATGTCGTTCAACAATAATTAAATAAGAGATTGAGGGGCATAATAAGGAAAGATGTTTAGGGCATTTTAGAAAAAAACAAATCATAATAATTAACTTAACTAACTCTTTAATTTAATCAAATTAGGTATATAAACCATATATTATGAATTGGATGGAGTGTTTAACTGCTCTCAACTTACAAGAAACCTCGGTGTATATGTTGCCTGCATTGCGACAAACTGCTATGGTAATTAATTGATTTGGTCTAGACAAATTGTAGTTGTACCGGCACTCTGTCCTTGTTTTGAACAAAACACGGTTTTGTGGCAGCTTATGAAAGTAGGAAACAGAGATTGAAGTTGCAATGTGTAGTGTTGATTTGCTATCATAAAACCGCTGAACAAGGCCTGGGCTCTAGTGTATTGTCGTCTTTATGGCGAATGGAGCCACCCAAACTCTACAGGAATTGGGTTGAAATGGTCTAATGAAGTGAGCAACATTTATGGGCTTTGTAGTTTTGCGTAGAATTCTTGTTCTGATAGACTCTAAAAAAACTAAAAACATTATGCCTTTGGGCCCATTCATTTCTGGACGTTCCCGCCTTTTTCATTTTTTATTTTTGCCAGACCAGCTTTTTTATTGATGAAGAACACACCCCTGAAAATATTAATTCAAGAGGTACATTAGACGGTGAACAAGTCTCCATCACAGGGTAGTTCCTTTTGTCCCATATTAAAAAACTGGACAAAAGGTTTACTTTGCTCCAAAACATACGGTCTCATTAAGTATGTTTTTTCAAATGTTTGAGTAAATTTTGTTTCTAAATTTACAATATTGTTTTAAATATTCGTATGTTGATTGAAGGGATTCAGAAACTTACGAGTCAAGTGATACTTTCTTTTAATTTAATTAAGTGATACTCCAATCCTTTTATAAGTCCATTTTGTGGAGAAATTCTGGTCTTTAATATAAGTTCACTTTCAGAGTAATTAATGTGAGTGTTACAATTTTACTCTTATTAATAAATGTATAGAAAAAAGAAAGAGATGAAACACAATGTATAAAATATTGTTTAAATGACCATTCATTGAGGGTAAAATTGGAAAAACTTGTTAATTTATCTCACATATAATAATGAGTTAACTGCATTTTCTTGGTGTGATGAAATTAGGTAATATGGATTTATAAAAATGACGAATGATAGTTATAATACACACTATTAACATAAACATAATACATATGATTTGATTGAAGAGATATTTTAAAAAGATCAACTCACATTTGTAGCAATAAGCTAACTTAAGAACAATTTTTTATTCGTAAATTAGTATATAGCTGTTGTATTGATCATTGAATGTGTTACTCCCTCCCCTACTAAATATAGGATCTATATGGGATGGTGAGTTTGGTTCAAATATAAGAACTTTTTCTAATGGGTTAATACAACTTTTGGTCCCTGAATTTTCACTAAATTTTGGTTTGGTTCCTGAATATCAAATTTGGTGATTTTGGCCCTCGAACTTTTGATCAATCTTGGTCTTGGTCCTTGAACTTTAGATTTACAATTTTGGTCCTGAATTTTGTGCTATTTATAACCATTGGTCCATGGATTTTTCAAGTATTTTTTAAAATCCAAGGATTAAGACAAAAACTGACTGAAAGTTTAGGGACCAAGACCGAAATTAACGAAAAATTCAAGGACCAGAACCATCGATTTTAAAGTTGAGGGACTAAAACCAAAATTGATCGAAAGTTCAAGGATCAAAACCATCTATTTTAAAGTTCAGAGACTAAAACCAAAATTGACCAAAGGTTCGATGACTAAAAGTTGTATTAACCATTTTCTAATTGTGCTCAACTTTTCCCTAAACTATCTATAATAATGCTCTTCAATATACAAGCGAAAGAGAGAGTGTGATGATAAATGTGGATAATTAAGATGTATTGATAATATCACGTGATTTTAATTAACATAATTAACATCTTTTATCTAATAAAATTAGATAAATATGACTTATATTTAGTACCCACCGGGTATAAAATAAAAGTTGCGCCTTCAATGAATACCCTTCTCTCATCGTGTTAAAACTTAAAAGTCAGAATCAAGACAATAACAAAAGACATTTATTAAATGAGATAAAACACTAATTTCTTGATATGCATTATAAAATTAGCCTAATAGAATGTACTAATAGAATAGAATATCTTTTATCTCCAGGATCATAACGTTTGTATTGATATTTTTTAACGCGTACCGACCCCATCAGATCCTCTACCCCGGCCGGCTAAGCGTGTAAGCATTTGAAAGATGTGATTGATTACAAGATTCTGTCATTTTCCCTCTGGTGTATTCATCTTTTAGACCCCTTCTACTCTCCTCATTATTTCGATTCCATTCACATTGTTATTCTTACCGTCTCTAATTTCTCTGTTACATTGCGTAAATAAACTCACAAAACATAAAGTGTATTCATCGTGATAAACTCGCTGGGTTTAGGGTATAGTTTGGCAGGATCATTTTTAACAATGCCCGGTAATCATTGAAAGTTGAAAAGGTACAGCTACAGCTACAGCATGATCCACTTGACAGATAGTTCGAACACAGGTCGGTGGACAAGCAACACATAATGACAAATCAATATGAAAATATTGCATAACATGTTTTAATATAAGAGCTAGTACAAAAACTATAATAAATCATAAATAATAATAAACCATGAATCATTAGCATAAGACATTGATTCTAATAAAAGGGGTATTGACTACTTAGGGATGTAGTTTCAACAAAAACGAAGATATCTTTGAATTGAGCCCAAACAATGCTCAAATCTATCTGGTTAGATAACAAATAAAAAAAAAAAAAAATTAGCACAACTCATTACTAAACTCAATGCACAGTGTCTATATTTAGTTGCCATAAAAGTTAAAATCCAATGGTTCGTAACAAGAAACCGCCATTGAAATTGACTTATTTGTGTATAAAACAGCAGTAATTCATTTTCTTCTGTATCCTTTTTGTCCTGCACTATATCACACTACTATATTGAGAAACCAAAACCTGGGTCGCCTCTTTTATTTGTATCTGCAATATCGCTCTTTGTAAAACAAATAACGGACCAAGTCCGCGAAAACTGCGGGCCAGGTAGGAACTGAAAGTATTACTATTCAAGTAATAAAAAATACCGCCACGAATTAGTCAACAAAGTATATATACGTATATATGCATATAGTATCTTAAATTATCATACAAATTTTCAACCTTCCAATAATCTATCGAGTAATCATCTTTGAAACAATGAAACAGTTTCTTCTGATACCTCTCTTCATACTATACTCAGTGTCTTCAAAAGCAAGAGCAGAGCAGAATTACTCAGGAAATTCTGTGCTCAGCTGCAACATCAACGATGAAAATGGACCTTCATCTGCTTTCCTTTACACATGTAATGGCTTGAGCAAATCGTGTTTGGCCTTCCTCATCTTTAAGTCCCAACCTCCTTACAACACTGTTACTTCAATTTCCACCCTGACATCATCAGACCCAGAAAAGCTCGCCACAATCAACAACGTTTCTATGCCAACTGTGTTCCCAACCGGCAAAGAGGTAATTGTTCCTGTGAACTGTTACTGCAAAACCAAAGACTATTACCAAGCTGATACAAATTATACTTTGCCTACAATCCAAACATATTTCACAATTGCAAATGACACCTTTGAGGGATTGTCCACTTGCAACTCTCTCTTGCGTTTCAATCCATATGGGGCTTCAGATTTGCTAGCCGGTATGCAGTTACATGTTCCTCTCCGATGTGCCTGTCCAACTCAGTCTCAAATTGCTAGTGGAATCAAGTACTTACTAACTTACCCAGTTGATTGGGGTGATAACGTTTCATCTCTTGCTTCAAGATTCAAAGTGAGTTCAAGTTCTGTGCTTGACGCTAATGTTATTGTCACACCCTCACTTTATCCATTCACCACTCTTCTGATTCCCTTGCCTAGTGAACCTGACAGTTCAACCACCATAATTCATTCTGGTCGACCGCAAAGTTTTTCTCCTCCCGTTTCTCCTACCAAAAAAAGCAAGGCAAAGACAAAAATCTATGTTTCTGTTGCCATCTCAGGAGGGTTTGTTTTGGTTGTGTGTGTGATTTTGTTTTCTTTGCTTCTATTGAGGAAGAGACCGGCGAATTTCGTGGAGGCAGGTAGAATAAAGAAAACAAAGTGCAAGTCTTCAGATGATATTCGTGATGAGATTGCAGGGATTGAGTATGTTTCTAAAGAGTACAGATTTGAGGAGATAAAGGAGGCGACAGAGAATTTCAGTCCAGAGAATAGAATTGGAGGCTCTGTGTATAGAGGATTGTTTGGCAAGGAGATCTTGGCTGTCAAGAAAATGAGTTCAGATGCGTCCAAGGAAGTGAATATGCTGAAGAAGATCAATCATTTCAACGTCATAAAACTTCAAGGGTACTGTAAAAACGAAGGCTTCTTCTACCTTGTTTTCGAATACATGGAGAATGGTTCTCTAAGAAATTGGCTAGAAAAAAACATGACCATGAAGCAACACAGTTGGACCAAGAGAATCGAGATTGCTCTGGATATTGCCAATGGACTACAATATCTTCACAACTTCACTGAACCATGTTATGTGCACAAGGACATCAACTCAAGCAATATCCTACTAAACAAGGACGCGAGGGCCAAGATTGCTAATTTTCGTCTTGCCAGAAAATTATCAGAAAGAGATAATATAACTTGTACATCACAGGTGGTGGGAACTAGAGGCTATATGGCTCCAGAGTATTTAGAAGCAGGATTGGTCAGTCCCAAAATAGACGTTTACGCTTTTGGGGTTGTTTTACTGGAACTGATCACAGGCAAAGATTCTGTCTTTGTACAAGCTGGAAGTGAAGTAATGCTTTCTACAGTTATAGGGTCTGTAATGGCAAAGGAAGATGCAGAAGCTAATCTTAGTTCTTTCATTGATCCTAGCCTTAGTGGAAGCAGTGAGAAAGCATGGGCTATTGAGCTAGCTAAAATAAGTGTAGCCTGCTTAATCCGAGAACCAGCAAGGAGACCAAGCATGGCAGATGTAGTTTCTAGCTTATTAAGGATAAAGATGAATGTGTCTCCAAGAATATCACCCACCATAAATAGTAACAGTCCACGCATGGGGAGGTGAAGAATTGTTGAGAGCTTTTTTATTCTGTTAGTACTTTTGCTGTAGGAGTTACTGTACAAAGTATTGCTACTATAAACTGTGTGCGCTAATGACAGAGCGTTGTTACAAAAATATGAATACAGATTATGTTTTAGTTGATTTCTTTCAAGTTCAAAAGTAATAATTGTCAATTACTCAATTTGTTGTAAGCAAAGAAAATTGTACAATCTGTAAGCAGAGTTTGTATCTGTACTACTTACTGTGGAGAGCAATCCTTCAAACATGTTAGCTGCTTCATTTTAAACACCACAAAGGTGTTTTTAGGCAGCAACATACATTTTCAAGATAGCCAACTGATTTCTTTTGAAAAGTTCTGGACAAGCTGATCAAATTTGGATAAATGGGGACATAAATATTTAACAAAATATTTTTGAACATTTTGATATTTTTATTATTAATAAATTATCAATTTACATCAATAATATTTGATAATAGTATAACAAGTGTATTTATTTTAGAAAAAGTAGACCATACTAACTAGCATAACTAACATTTTTAATTTAATCAAATTAGTTAAATATGTCTTATATTTAAGACCAGAGAGAGTATTATTTTTTAAAATATGCACTATCAGTATCAACACAAAAAAAATCATTTAACACTGTTAAAATTTATGATTTTTTTTACCTCGTTAAAATTGGAACGATACATCTATAATAGATGTATCGATAATCGTATAACCAGTGTATTTATTTTAGAAAAAGTAGACCATACTAACTAGCATAACTAACATCTTTAATTTAATCAAATTAGTTAAATATGTCTTATATTTAAGAACAGAGAGAGTATTATTTTTTAAAATATGTACCATCAGTATCAACAAAAAAAAAATCATTTAACACTGTTAAAATTTATGTTTTTTTTTACCTGGTTAAAATTGGAACGATACATCTATAATAGATGTATCGATAAACGTATAACCAGTGTATTTATTTTAGAAAAAGTAGACCATACTAACTAGCATAACAAACATCTTTAATTTAATCAAATTGGTTAAATATGTCTTATACTTAAGACCAGAGAGAGTATTATTTTTTAAAATATGCACTATCAGTATCAACAACAAAATATCATTTAACACTGTTAAAATTTATGATTTTTTTACCTGTTTAAAATTGGAACGATACATCTATAATCGTATAACTAGTGTATTTATTTTAGAAAAAGTAGACCATACTAACTAGCATAACTAACATTTTTAATTTAATCAAATTAGTTAAATATGTCTTATATTTAAGACCAGAGAGAGTATTATTTTTTAAAATATGCACTATCAGTATCAACACACAAAAAAATCATTTAACATTGTTAAAATTTATGATTTTTTTTACCTCGTTAAAATTGGAACGATACATCTATAATAGATGTATCGATAATCGTATAACCAGTGTATTTATTTTAGAAAAAGTAGACCATACTAACTAGCATAACAAACATCTTTAATTTAATCAAATTGGTTAAATATGTCTTATATTTAAGAACAGAGAGAGTATTATTTTTTAAAATATGCACTATCAGTATCAACACAAAAAAAAATTATGGGAAAATCCCAAATAAATACCCCTCCAATATCAAAAGGACACAAAGGGGCATTCAATTCTCAAAAGGACAAGATGGGTATTGTCTCCAATTTGGGATAACCAAATTTGGGGTAAAAAGACTACAAAGCCCCTCACTCTTCTCCTTACATTAAATAGCTTTTGAAACAAAAAGAAAAAACGCAGAAACAGAGTGCTGGGCGAAACAAAAAGAAAAACGTGCGAAGACAGAGATGAAGCCATTAGAGCCAAGGTGAAAGCTTGAAAAAGAGGAAAAGGTAGGAACTTTGAGTAATATTTGGATGAAAATAGTGTTTTCCTTCTAGTATGAGGTAAAAGATGATATTGTGGTTGATTATTTTGCTGGGTGTTCAATCTGAGTAAATGGATTTAAAGATTGATGATCACCTAAGTTGGGTAGTTGATTTAGTTTAATGATAGAGAAGAAAAGGCTTAGATGTTGTAGGAGTTTAAGTTTGGGTTGTAAGAAGTGTAAAATGATGATGTATATATATAAGGTTGCTGAGCTTATTAGATGAAGAATGATACTGGGTGAATATATATGAGAATGATGAAGAATGAGGTTGCTCTGCGTCAGTTAACGAGTGTAGTTCACGCTGAAAAAGTGTTCATGTAGGTCAGGGTGAAATATGTAGTTAATGCCAATACTGAAGTAGTTAACGACTATACTTGAGTAGTTAACATGACATGTTATACTGAAACGGTTAACAACTATACTTGAGTAGTTAATACATATGCTGAAGTAGTTAACAGCTATACTTGAGTAGCTAACAGGTTATGTTATACTGAAACGGTTAACAACTATACTTGACTAGTTAACTGAGTATGCTATACTGAAAGCGGCTATAGTTGAGTAGTTAATGCAACATGCTATACTAAAACGGTTAACGGCTATATTGAAATGGTTAACGTCTATACTTTAGTGGTTAACTGGACATGTGTGTTTGATGTAAAGTGATGAAAGATCATTGTTTAGCAACTATAATTTTAATTAAATTTTGATTGATTTGGTGCAGGTTAGCATGCAGGATGACATCAAATATGCGGTCAACGAAATCACTTATGTGTTATTTTCACGTGGGGGGAACTTTGGAAAGGATGTTGAAGGTGAAGAGAAATATTATGGTGGGAATACCAGGCTAAAAACATTACAGGAAGGGATGACAATTGAAGAATTGAGGGCTTTAGTAGGACAATGGTTCGATATAGATGGTATGAGATGTGAGATGAAATATACAGTGAAGTTTGATCAAACAGTATTAGGAGATCTAATCAATGATGACGAAGTGAATAAGCTGTTTCAATATAATGAGAGCTGTGCACATGTTTATGTAGCATCCAAATGCATTGATAATGTTGTAGGAGGACATGCAAAAATCCAAACCCAAGGTGAAGCTTGGGTGTGATGACTTAAGTGGCTACTTTTTGGAGGGCACTATTTTGTAGATATTGGATAAGAACTCACCCCTATATGTTTTTTGGGACAAGGGATGTAGTATATATAGTTCTTATCCTTTTTGTGAGTAATGTAAAGTGAAAGGATTATGTTTTGTGGCAGTGATGACAAGAAAACATTAGGCATTTGAAGAAGCCTAATGTTCACTTATCATATTAATATGTAATTATGCTGCTGTCATGTGGGATTCAGGTTTTATGTTAACCATTATAGTGAAATGGTGAATGAAGATAATTACTATTTAATGTGTGTTTGTTGTTTACATTGTTTTTCATACAGAACACTTTGTGTTTAATTTTAGGAGCAAATCTGAATGGGAACTGGTGCAAAAATTGTTGGTAAGTCTTATTAATGAAGCAATGAAGTGGTTAATGGCCATACTGAAGTAGTTAATTGCCATACTAGAGTTGTTAATTCCCCCAGTGGCGTGGTTTAGGATTTTTAGGAGAAGAAGCAATTTTTAGCCTAGTGAATCAGGGAAATGGTTAACCACTCGAGTATGGGGATTAACTAGTCGAGTATGGTCATTAACTAGTCCAGTATGGGCATTAACCAGCACGGATTTCCTACTTAGGCTTAAAACACAGGTTGTTGTGAAAGTGGGTAACTAGTCAAGTATGGTGATTAACTAGTCAAGTATGGCGATTAACTAGTCAAGTATAGCCATTAACCAGTCAAGTATGAGGATTAACCACTGGAGTATGGGGATTAACCAGCCAAGTATGGGTATTAACCACTCAAGTATGGGGAGTAACTAGGGAAGTATGGGGATTAACTAGGCAAGTATGGGGATTCACTAGTCAAGTATTGGCATTAACCAGCCAAGTATGGGGATTAACTGGTCAAGTATGGGGATTAACTAGTCAAGTATGGGGATTAACCAGTCAAGTATAGGCATTAACTAGGCAAGTATGGGGATTAACCAGTCAAGTATGGGGATTAACCACTCAAGTATGGGGAGTAACTAGGCAAGTATGGGGATTAACCACTGGAGTATAGGGATTAACTAGGCAAATATGGGCATTAACTAGTGAAGTATAGGGATTAACCAGCCAAGTTTGCGGATTAACCAGCCAAGAATGGGCATTAACCACTCGAGTATGGGGATTAACCAGCCAAGTATGGGTATTAACCATTCAAGTATGGGGATTAACTAGGCAAGTGTGTGACTAGTTAATCCCCATACTTGACTCGTTAATCCCCATACTTGGCTGGTTAATACCCATACTAGAGTGGTTAATATACTTGCCTAGTTATCTACTTTCACAACAACCTACCTTTTAAGCCTAAGTAGGAAATTCGTGTTGGTTAATGCCCATACTTGACTAGTTAATGACCATACTCGACTAGTTAATCCCTATACTCGAGTGGTTATCCACTTCCCTGATTCATTAGGCTAAAAAATGCTTATTCTCCTGAAAATCGTTAACCACGCCACTGGGGGAATTAACAACTCCATAATGGAAATTAACTACTTGTTAATATGTGTGTGAGAAGTTCAACCACATATAAACTAAAGGTAACCTTGTTGCTCTGGACAATTGAATAGTAATGGCACATTCCATAATATTTTGCCAATAATAATTTACATAAGTATTAATTTACATAAGTAATACAATTTAAAAAAGTTAACAACAAAAGTGAAACAACAAAAATCTTGTCACATGTTTAATCGTTTTATTGTTTTTTTCCTCTTATATATTTCTTTTCTTTTGAGGCACCTTCTGGAGGAAGCAAGGCCAATGCAACATCTCTTCGTAAATTTAGCTCATGGTTCACTAGCCACCACATGAGCTGCATACGATTTTCACATACTTCAGCATCATCATATGTAAGGGACTCCCCTGGCTCCCACATGTTCAGCCACATCAAGATATGAACGCCACAATCATGCATAAAACACAGGAAACCAGACAATGTAAATGTAAATGATAACAACTTTCATCATCATGCATAAAAAACCACATCAATGGGGTATGCACTCACACATTGGGCTTTTGAGGGACGTGTGGAAAAATAACCTCCTCCAACTTCTTCTTGACAATAGAATTTGGCTTTAAAAGGTCCATTATGCCATAAAATGCTTGTGGCTGAAAAAAAATACAATCTTATATAAGAAAACATTATATACAACCAATTTCATATAAGAAAACATTAAAGCCTATACTTTGAACTTGTCTATCCCAAATTTCCATAGGTGAAGAAGCAAGCTGAAAGACTTTGAACTTGTCTATCCCAAATTTCCTGGCACTTCTCCCTCGTCAGCTGCTGTAAGTCTGTAACTGAAGAAAGGACATACGCTGGTCATGAGCATATTTGCTAATAGTTGTTGGGTCGACCTTAACTCCAGATGCTGCTTGCTCACTTGAAAGTTTGCATATCATAGCAATTCGATGCCTCCTGGTTTGTTTAGCAATGACTTCCTCATGAACATTGAACTTAACAAGAACCTGGAAATAAGTGCATGCTAGAGATTACATATCATAAGATAGGAAAAACAATTTCCTCATGATATATGGATCAGAAGCAAACTTAAGATTGATGAGAAACCGTTGATGCATATGTAATACTATTTTGCTACATTTAGCTGGGTTAGTGTACAAGGCAAGAATTTGCTTCTCAAGACAATCACTTGGATATATATGCAGGAAAACAAAAGAAATCAGTGTAACACCTGCACTAAAGGTAAACAAGCTGGAAAAAAGAGAATATCAATATAGCAAATCAATCTCATTACACAAAGTCAATGTCACCCCAATGTAGACAATCTCACATCTAAAATTAATAAAGATGAAGGAAAGATAATCTTGAGGCAATCCTAACCAAAAAGGTTCAGCTATTTTTGTGATATGAACAGGCACAGTTAGCATGGTATCACAGCCTCATGACCGCAAGATACAAGATCACCATTAACAAAAAAGAAAAAAATAAAAAGGATGGACATTATACCTTCAACATTCAAGAGACAAATTCAAGCAAAATAATGAAAATTGTGACACAAGGCCTCTAAGACTTAAAATTACACACTCAAGGTAATAAAAAAATTAACTGCAAAAAAATATGGTAAGCGGGAAAATGTTGGAGAATAAAAGTTAACATTTTCCCGCTTACTATTTAGGTGATATGGACAGACCCAAGCATAAGCCTATACAAAAGTTAACACACACCTCTCGTGCAGCCTCCATGCTTAATCTGCGTAAATCAGCATCTGTTCCAGTAACAGTGGAACCACCCCGAGCAGCAGCTATTTTCTTCTTCACCACTGTGCTTGACACAGGTGTCTTTGGAGGAGCCCGGGCATAGCTGAAACCCAAACCACGCCCAGATGGATCACCAATACCAGTGATTTCCAATCGCTCAATATTTTCCTTCCCATGCCAGAATGTGAAAAATAAAGAATTTCTTAAGACATAACAAATTTAATCACTTACGAGAGTAAAAATAATACTAAACCTTAATACAGCTATGTAGAAAAATATTCCTCATAGTGAGGAATAAATATCAATAGCAATAATTCATCTTCCAAAAAAAATTTCTTTCAAATCATCATAAGTACAACCAATTACTTATGCTCCACAGAAATACAATTCCGAAATATCTTCAAATGAGTGAATGAATTTTTCAAGCATACAATAGAGGTACTTCAGCTATGCTTAGGGTCTCGTCATAAAAACCAGAGTAAAATACAATACCACCTTTCCATACTTCAGCTGCATTAACCAGGGGAAGGAAAAGAAAGAGGGTCACGTGGTTAGGTCTTAGGGTGACGGTTTTGCGATGAAGAAGCCATGGCAGACATTTTTTCAATAGGTGAAAAAGCAAGCTGTCAGTTTGGCTTAGTAATGGCGACGTTTTCTGGTCTGTTTGGAGATTCCAGCGAGTCTTGCGATGAAGGAGATGGAGGGGCTAGGTTTTGGGCAATGGTTTTGCGATGAAGAAGCAATGGCCGACGGTTTTGCTTTGTGGATTTCCATTCAATTGTTATTAAAATTTGAAAGTGAATGAAGACTCAGGGGCTTTTCAGTCTTTTTACCCCAAACTTGCTTATCCCAAATTGGGAACAATACCCATCTTGTCCTTTTGAGAATTGGAGGCCCCTGTGTGTCCTTTTGATATTGGAGGGGTATTTATTTGGAATTTTCCCTAAAATTATTGATTTAACACTGTTAAAATTTATGATTTTTTTTACCTGGTTAAAATTGGAACGATACATCTATAATAGATGTATCGATAATCGTATAACCAGTGTATTTATTTTAGAAAAAGTAGACCATACTAACTAGCATAACTAACATATTTAATTTAATCAAATTAGTTAAATATATCTTATATTTAAGACCAGAGAGAGTATTATTTTTTAAAATATGCACTATCAGTATCAACACAAAAAAATCATTTAACACTGTTAAAATTTATGATTTATTTTTTACCTGGTTAAAATTGGAACGATACATCTATTATAGATGTATCGATAATCGTATAACCATTGTATTTATTTTAGAAAAAGTAGATAATACTAACTAGTATAACTAACATCTTTAATTTAATCAAATTAGTTAAATATGTCTTATATTTAAGACAAAAAAAGATTATTATTTTTTAAAATATGCACTATCAGTATCAACACAAAAAAAATCATTTAACAGTGTTAAAATTTATGATTTTTTTTTTACCTAGTTAAAATTGGAACGATACGCAGAGAAGATTACCATGTCACGTGCGCAAGGATGACAAGGACAAATAGAAAAATTTATGATAATTTTCCCAATGCCAAAATTATAAAATTTTGCACAGACAAATTCGGCTTATTATTCCGAACCATTTCCCTGTCTTTGCTGGGCCACCGTTCCTTGGACGGAGAAAGCTAATCGTCAATTTCGTTAACCCTGACATCATTCTTGATTCTGGTAGGATCCCTTCCCACACCAATTCTGGTTTCTTAGTGACTTGTTTCTTCAATGTTCGACAACAACAACAACAACAACAACGTATCAATTTCTATTTTGGACGATGAATCGGACGACCATGGTCGTATGCGAGCTCGCGCGAGACGGAAGCGTAAGAAACTCATGCACAGAGGTGAGAATGGGATCGCTTTACGACTCCTCAGGAAGCTACTGAAATACTGGATGCTATTCATCATTATTCCAGTTTTGGGGTTCCTAGTATTCGGGGCTTCCATCATAGGCACGAAACCTAGTTCCATAACGAGCTCACAGCTTGGTTCGCCAGATGAACCGTCCTTATTTAACTCGGAATTTAGCAAAGTTGATCAATCTACACCCACATTGGGGAAAGATCCAAAGACCAATTTGAATCGGATTGATCCCACCACTCGTGTTATTGGTGGTGTCCGACAGCGTAAGTTGAGAAGATTATGGTAGTCATTTTCAATTTCTGGACTTTGGTTATTGTTAACGTCTGGTTCTTGCATATTGGAACCATTGTTTGTAATTTTTCTTTTTAAGTGATTCTGTTATCCTGCCAAGCTCACCTTAAAGTAACTAATTTTAGATTTTTGTCTGTCAATTATGGGCTGTTCAATGAAGTTCGTGATCTCATGCTAAAACTTCCAGCCCTCCGTCAAACGCCATTCTGTCTTAACTACCAGAGTCCATAATAGATCTGCTTAAGTAACCTTTCAGTCTTGTTTGTTAATCTGGTAACAACTCCGTGCCAAGGTTTTTTTTTTTTTTTTATCAACATTCCGTGCCAAGGTTTGAACCTTTGGACTTACCAATGAGTTACCCACATTTTAGTATTCCCCCCCCCCCCCCCCCCGCCGCAAACAAAAAAAAAAGCAGTTACATTCATGTTGTGTTGCAGTTGTGCTTTGTATGAGTGTTGTGGCGGTTTTAGCCCTTTCTCGTCAAAAATTTACCAAACGCCAGTGTCAATTCTTGATGCACTTCTATTGTGCTGTAATGCTGGGAATTTCTCATTACCTTACATCAACTGAGTGATGCATTTGTGGCTACATTACTGTCCTTGGCCCATATCAGTGTTCAATTGTCTTAACATTTCTGCTTACCACATGTTTCTTGTTACTTTACAAGTATAAATTTCTGCTGTTTTGCTCAATAGCTTCTAATGTTGGGTGACGCTTCTTTAAACAGGATGTGAAGGGTGATATTTTATAACCAACCCAATGAATCTGAACCATCTCCCTGTTACGGTTTTGAACAATTGTCATTGTCATCCTGAATAGTTTAATATGCATTTGACCCTGGCCGTCTCTGTGCTGATTTCTTTAGTCCCCATTCATTTTCCATTATCCCCAAATGGATCAATATTCATATATGTATTAAGACGTGTTAGGCAATTGAAGGAGCATCTTATATGACATGTGAATTGCTCATATTAGGTTGCCTGAAGCTCCTACCACCTGAAGAACTTGAAAATTTGGATATTCCTGTGGAAAAAGGATCCAGAGGCCCTGTCAATAAAGTTTTATACATATCAGAGAGTGACACATCTTTTGTTGGAGGGAATACTGCCTTGACTCAACAGCATCCAGAAGTTACAAGATTTAATTTATTTACTGGAAATCAAACACTTCATGAAAGAGACAGCAGTTTTGAGGTAATCAACTAATGCTTAGTAAAACTGTGATTGTTTGAATAGTATCAATTCAAGTATTCCCTATTTGAAGTTAAGCAAACACGACTCAAATAACAGGCACATAATAGGCTAACACGTCTTAATAAAGTTAAAACATTATGAGTCTACTTTAGCAACAGTAATAGTTGGCTTGTTGTGATTAGCCTCTTAATAAAGTTAAAACATCTTTTACCATTCGTGTTTTCTTTTCAATCAGTAATAGTGGGCTTGTCTTTTATTAATCTAAGGCATATCATGGATTTTCCTTGGGTTTCTTCCTTTTTTGGAAAATAAATATGAGTCTACTTTAGCTACTTTCTCTGCTTTATAAGTTTGGCTTTAGTTATATACCCTTTGTTTCTACATACAGGTGAAAGAAACTATGATGTTACATTGTGGGTTCTACAGTTCAGCTGGAGGGTTTAAGATAACTGATAAAGATAAAAGTTACATGAATGCTTGCAAAGTTGTAGTATCTACTTGTGCATTTGGCGGTGGTGATGATCTCTATCAGCCTATCGGTATGTCAGAGGCATCACTTAAAAAGGTTAGTTATGTACTATAAGAGTTTATTACTAATAAAGTTAAGAAGTCAAAAAATCTTATCTTCAGAATCTATTTAGTGGCATGCAGGTCTGCTATGTAGCATTCTGGGATGAAATCACCGTAAGAGCACAAGAATTAGTGGGCCACAGAATTGGAGAAAATGGATTTATTGGCAAATGGCGTGTTGTGGTTGTTAGTGATCTTCCTTTTTCTGATCAGAGATTGAATGGTAAAATCCCCAAGGTATTGTTACCAGGACTTTGGCTCCCATGTTTTTCTTGTATGTCAATTGTTATATTTAGAAAGCTCATTTAAGTTCACATGCAAATTGTAGTTGTATAGCTTCGCTTCATTCTTGTCACCTGTCCCTCTCATATAAACTCCAGTTCTACCATCATTATTATTTTTATTCTCTCCTAATGCTTCCATTCATTCACTTACTATTGTGTGCCTAAATATCTTTCAGATGCTAAGCCATCGCCTATTTCCTCAAGCAGAATACTCTATTTGGGTAGATTCCAAGTCCCAATTTAGGAGAGACCCATTGGGTGTGCTAGAAGCACTTATTTGGAGCTCAAAGTCTGTACTTGCCATATCAGAACATGGAGCTCGTAGTAGTGTCTATGATGAGGCTAAGGCTGTTGTCAAGAAAAACAAAGCCACGCCAGAAGAAGTGGAAGTGCAAATAAATCAGTACCGCAAAGATGGGTTGCCTCAAGACAAGAGATTTGATGGCAAGAAAGGTATGTGTTGCTTTAGAATATTGTTTCATTGGTTAACATAAGATCTAACATCTTGGTTGCATTCTTTTTGCTGGAGAGTTGTGTTATTGCTGTTGATATTATTATGATAGACCACGGCTTTCTATATCCCACCAAACTTGTGGTTTGCTGGTGAGAACACCTTGCTTTCACTTTATAAGTCTTTAGCTCAAATCAGCCACAACGAATTAAATGGATTAACTTGAGCATTGTTTTAAATTAGTTTGAGATTTTGATGTTCAAAACTGAGGCTTTATTCCATTAATCGCAATGATTAGATACACAGGGTTATGTAATGTGCTATATCGCTGAGATGATCTTGGCTAATCTGCCCCAGAAATTATCACACTGATGCACTCAAATTAATTAAAATGAAAGCCAATTCAGACTAATTAAAATGTTTTTCAATTTCAACATGTTTCATTACATCACGATGAATGAGATTTTTTGAAATATGCATTGCTGCCAACTTGTCACAATATACCTTCATAGTTGTGGATATGCATTTTACAATTTCTACAACAGCTTGGGTTTGATATCCACATTACTGCACAAATCTTCATGGTCAGTGCTTTAAACTCAGCATCAACATTGATTCTCACACCTAAAGGTCGTCAAATTTCCCCATCAAAATGTAAAATAGCCTGTAGTTGATCTTCTATCAACCACTTATCCAGCTCAATGGGCATCAGCATAAACTTGTACACCTTGCATCCTCTTTTTCAAGAACTATCTGTTACCCGGTGGCATGTTCAAATACGTCCAAATTTTATCCACTGCTTCCACGTTCTCCTATGTGGTTAACTCATAAATTAGCTCACCACACTTACAAATTTTTCTTGATAACAGTTGTGCTGTACTTATGCATGATACCAGTTTAGACTTACAGTACAAGTATTTTGCTTTTTTGACTATGGGAACCAAATTTTGTTAACACGCTCCTATTTCTGTGCAGCTCTGTCCGAGGCTTCCATTATCGTGAGGAAGCATACACCACTAACTAATGTGCTTATGTGCCTTTGGTTTAATGAAGTGGTTCGGTTCACTTCAAGGGATCAGCTCAGTTTTCCCTATGTTCTATGGCGGTTGAGAGCATTTGGAAATGTCAATATGTTTCCAGTTTGTACCCGTAAAGATCTTGTCAACAGCATGGGCCACCTACGCAAGGTCAAGCCTTTGCAAAGTTGATTCTGCATACCTGGGAAGAGAAGCGATGGCGTTGCTTCAAGATTTTAATTATCTGATTTCATTAGTCATTTGAGTTAGTTATTTGTATCAAACTATATGTTATCTGCAGTAATGCCGGGGAAGAGCTTTCTTTTTGTTTTGGGAGAATTTCAATATAGGACCGTTGTAGCCAATTAATTTCAAAATAGGACCAAAAGATTCTAAAATATCATTTGAGTCTTGTGGGGGCAAACTGAAATTAAATTGAGAGGAGAAAAGACAACATTAACTCCACGTGTCAAGAGAGAGTGTCAGAGGAGAGAGGGGGTGAGAGGAATATTTTGTTTTTTTATTGAAGTTTGTTCATATAAGCTTTTCTTTGTTCCTGTGAAAATGAGCGAGGTGTGTGTGTGAGAGAAAGATGCGTGTTAGAGAGATGGAGTGTCAGAGGAGAGAGGGGGTGCGGGGAATATTTCGTTTTTTATTGAGGCTTGTTCATATGAGCTTTACTTTGTGTGAAAATGAGCGGGATGTGTGTGAGAGAGGGAGAAAGATGCGTGTTAGAGAGAAAGAGAGGGGGGTGAGAGAAATATTTGGTTTTTTATTGAGGCTTATTTATATGAGATTTTCCTTATTCATATGAGATTTTCCTTTTCCGTGTGAAAATGAATGGGTCTGTGACAGAGAGAGAGAGAGAGGAGAGAGAGAGTGTCAAAGAGGCCCCACCTCAATTTAATTTCACTTAAGGACTCTGAATCTCTTTTTTGTCTTTTTCCACATCTATTTAATTTCACTTAAGGACTCTGAATCTACAGTGATATTTCCTACTTTTTAATTAATTGGTTATGATGGTCTTATATTGAAATTCTTCCTTTTATTTTTCTTCTATTTCATGCGAAAGTGTGTGTGTGTGTTTTTTTTAAAGGCATTAGAATCTGTATAGTATTATATGCATTTTAATATTATGTAAATATTTGTTTTTTTGGCCGAAAATATATAAAAACTAATTAGAGGGGCGTAAAGGATTAGGCGTAGAATTGTGATACTTTCATTAATTATTTTTTACAAATATTTTTACTCTCTTTTCAATTGTATCAATGCACCCTCTTAACAAGAATAGTAAATGTTAAAAGTAATGCTACCTCCTCTTATATAAAAGTTGGTTGGGTTGACATTTGGTCAAATATACTCCTCTTGTTCTAAATTTGTTCTAAATTTATGACATATTTTGAGGGTTGATCTTAATCCTATATATAGGATTTAATTCTAATTTTTGCCAATTTTTTTTAAATTATCTTTTTTGGTGCTCTCCCCAAAAACACAACATACTATCCGATATAACTAACATCTTTAATTTAACCATAGTAGTAAAATATGTCCTATATTTAGTACCATAAGGAGTATAAAATATTTTTTATTTAATCTCTGACATTTGTTTTCTTAAAGTAATAAACCTGATTTATAAATTTATATATGATCTAATGATATATATAAATTTTACATAAATATTCTAAAATATGTACTACGGAGTATATAAATAAGTAGTTTATTTATCTTATTTAATCTATCAAAAGTAGTGAGTAGTAAATAAGGTGATTGAAATGATAAATACCTTTATAAATTATGAATGCTATAATTCTTGTGAAGAAAATAATTTAAAATAGTATATATTTACTTGTATCGCATAAAATCTTTTATAATATCATGAATGATCACCAAACTTTATGGGATGGCAAGTGAGGTGTATCAACTCACCTTTAGCACCTTGTTTCAATTTAGAAATCTGCATAATCTTTTTGGAACGTTGACATGGTAGTATTTTATCAAAATTTTCTGTAACAAATAAGAGTACGTGAAATAAGTGACCAGAGGAAAAATGAATTAAATTTTCAGAGTGTAACTAGAAATTTAATTAGCCCATCTCTGAAATTCTGATTCTAACTTAGGATTTAGTTTATAAATATATATAAATAAGGATAAGGGCCTAAAATGCTCCGGAAGCATCCACCAGGGGACACCTGGTGTCTGGAATACTTTTAGGGGCAAATATACCCTAGAGCTAGTAGTAAAAAAAAGAGGGTAATTGTATAACTTTCAGGGCATATTTGCCTCAAAAAAATCTTCCAGTGTATATGGTTTTTTTGCCTGAGTTGGGTGGAATTGCCCTTTTTTGTCGACTTCCAGAGTATAATTGCCCCAAAAAAACTTTTCAAATGTCAGATGCCCCTAATGGATATTTTTGGGGCACTTTAGGTCCTTATCCCATAAATATATATTTAGTAACAGAGGAGTAGTATTAAGTGTGTGAGAGGTATTTTTATTATGGGGGTAAAAATGGCAAAAAAAGGGTAAAAAAAAAATAGTTAGAATTTGTCTTGCCAAGTAAAAGGAATCAATAATAGCAGTTCGTAAATACTTCTTTGTTCTTCTCCATCCTATTGAAAAATTAGTGAGTAATAAATAACATGATTGAAATAACAAATGCCTTTATAAGTTATGAGTTACGATTTCAATCGTAATTAAGTAAAATTACTATTACTGTAGTAAATGGAAGATATTTGGGGCTTTTTCTAAACATAAGCCCAGGGAAAAATAAAAATGAGAATAAAAATATATATAAAAATATTACGGTGAATATTAGAGAAAACATAAAGTCCCACATAGAAAAGATGAAGATGTGAATTGGGGGTATATAATGTTGGGTTAAGTGCCATCACATTGGCTTAAATTTTTATAATGGAAAGAAAAAACCCAACATATATATATGCACACAATTAATTAATCTATATTTCAATTCAACATGGTATCAAACCCACGAGTACATGAGAGAATTTTATGTCTCGTCCAAATCCACTAGAAGATAAAACGTTGATAATTTTAACGTGGTATCAGAGCCGCCTCTTTCGACGAAACGTTTTTGCTCGGATTGTTCACGATGGATCTCACTTGTGATGCGTACATGAGAGAATTGTATGTCTCATCCAAATCCATCAGAAGATAACTGATAACATCCCCAATAGCTTATAATGATTTATTTATACTTTGAGCTTCTTTAAGTTGATTACCAGTGGAACTTGATTTTTCTACTCTTTCTAAACCAGCAAGATCTACAAAACTTAACTTTCCTCTTGCCATTGATTGAGTTTAGAGGTTGGTACTTTCAATTACAACTTACAAAATAAGATGAGATCTCGAACTTTCTTCATTCGTATGAGTTCTAGATGTATGTCGTCGTTTAGATCCTCTCTATATTATGTTATTCAATTCTTCCGTGGTTGAAATTGGCAATACAGTCATGTTTTCCACAATCACCATACCCTTTGAATCCTTCTTGATATATAATTTTAAACGCTTTGCATTCTTAGATAATAAAAGATCTACAAGTGTGTCTTGATATAATTCCACTATGTATCCCTACAAAGAAAAATAATATTTGTTAATATATCTCTCCTTAAAATTTTGAAGAGTGTGTATTTTTGGATTCAGTTTGAGCATAAGCAAATATGCACACATTATAGCCATCTACAGCAGATTATACCAAATATCTCGTATCCTCAAATGCATCTTCTTGGGTAGCATGCTCATCAAATACACGACCATACACAAATTGCTTTGGTTTATTCTGCTTTTATGGATGTTTAATAGAAAACACATCTTATGGTAAGGACATCTCTCTCTTTCTTATTGATCTCTTTATCACTAAGAGGCCGTAATCGGCAATAGACTCTTATCTTACCTTTCATATCTTATATCGTATTGAAATAGCGTTTCCGCAAAACTTGCTCTTCTTTATAAAGCGCTTCCATTTCTGCTAATTGCGAATAAAGAGAGAAGTATAAGTAGGAGTATTAATAAGTGCTATAAAATATAGTATTAATAAGTAAAAAAATGCATTAAACGATGATAAAATTCAAGGCGGACTCTTATATTTTAGATTAAAATAAGTCAACTTTCAGTCTCTGAGAATAAGTAGCGGAGGGAGTATAATTCTTATTATAAGTGTAGAAAATGATTTAAAATAGCATGTATTTACTTGAATTACTTAAATTTTTTTAGGGAAAATTTCATTGTAGGACCACTGTAGCAATTTAATGTCAGATGAGGGCCAAAAAAATCTGAAATTTCACTTCAGGACCAAGGTCCTTAAATGAAAATAATTTGTTGTGTGAAAAGACCTAAAAGCCCTTGTGAATTAATCTCAAATAGGGACCTGTGCAAAAGTCTTCTGACGCTGACCACTGAGCTGACAACGTACTTCCTCGTGCATATGGCGATTTCCTTGTGCATATGGCAATTTCCTTGTGCATATAGTCATTTCCTTGTGCGTGGCCTATGCAACAAAAGTCTTCTGACGCTGACCACTGACGCTGACACGCTGACGCTGACAACGTACTTCCTTGGCTGACAACGTACTTCCTCGTGCATATGACGATTTTCTTGTGCATATGGCGATTTCCTTGTGCATATGCTCATTTTCTTGTGCGTGGCCTGGACATAGCACATTATAAGGCCAATTAATTACTCCTTGTGCATATGGCCATTTCCTTGTGCATATGGTCATTTCCTTGTGCGTGGCCTGGATATAGCACGTTATAAGGCTAATTAATTGCTGCTTGTGCATATGACGATTTCCTTGTGCATATGGCCATTTCCTTGTGCATATGGCCAATTAATTGCTCCTTGTGCATATAGCCATTTCCTTGTGCATATGGCCATTTCCTTGTGCATATGGCCAATTAATTGCTCCTTGTGCATATGACGATTTCCTTGTGCATATGGCCATTTCCTTGTGCATATGGCCATTTCCTTGTGCGTGGTCTGGACATAGCACATTATAAGGCCAATTAATTACTCCTTGTGCATATGGCCATTTCCTTGTGCATATGGGCATTTCCTTGTGCGTGGCCTGAAAATCCCTTATAATGTGTTATGTCCAGGCCACGCACAAGGAAATGCCCATATGCACAAGGAAATCGCCATATGCACGAGGAAGTACTTTGTCAGCCAAAGAAGTACGCAGCGTCAGTGTCAGTGTCAGCGTCAGAAGACTTTTTGCATAGGTCCTTATTTGAAATTAATTGGCCACGCACAAGGAAATGGTCATATGCACAAGGAAATGGCCATATGCACAAGGAAATCGCCATATGCACGAGGAAGGGCTTTTAGGTCTTTTCACACAACAATTTTTTTTTCATTTAAGGACCTAGGTCCTGCAGTGAAATTTCAGATTTTTGTGGTCATTCTTTTACATTAATTGTCTACAGTGGTCCTTAAATGAAATTTTCCCATTTTTTTATAATATCATGAATGACCGCTAAACTATTTGGGATGGTAAGTGGGATGTATCAACTCTTACTTTTAGCACCTTGTTCCAGTAATCTATATAATCTTTTTGGAATTTTTAAATTCAAGTAGCATTTCATCAAAAATTTCTGTAACAAATAAATGTAGGTGAGAAAAATGATCAGGGGAAAAATGAATTAAATTTTCAGAGTGTAACTAACAAAAATAATTAGCCCATCTCTGAAATTCTACTTCTAACTTATTTTTTTTTGTTCAAATAATTCTAACTTACATTTTAACTTATATATTTAGTAACAAGAGTCTGAAGTAGCATATCTGAAGTGCTGTGGTAAAAAAAAAAAAAAAAAAATAGTTAGAATTTGTCTTGCCAAGTAAAAGAAGTCAATAGCAATTCGTAAATACTTCTCTGTTCTCTCTCCATCCTCTGTCTACTTCTTCTTCCTCCTCAATTGGGATCCTTGAGATCGGACTGGGAAAGCTTGCGATACACAAGGAATGGCGAAATCCAGTGTCGACGATGCTGAACTCCGGCGAGCATGTGAAGCTGCAATAGAGGATCCTTCGGAGAAGGTCGTCACGTCGATCCGTGTTGCTAAGAGTCAAGGGCTCTGGGGAAAGTCTGTCAAGCTAGGCCGTCATATGGCCAAGCCTAGGGTTCTCGCTCTAACCAGTATGTAACTATTATTTTTTTTTGCATTTTTCAGCTTTGTTTCTCTAAATTAAACTTACCTGTTGAGGTTGAATCTAAGACCATTTTGGTGGTGTTTCAACTGAATTTTGGAATGGCTCATTAGATGAAGGAACATCACTAAATAAATTGAATGTTCAGAAGACTTAATTTTAACTTCTTCCTTACATCTTGCACTTGAACCTCAAGATTGAGGGCTAAACCTTTTGGGGTTCACCACTGAGGCCAAAATGCCCATTATTTTTTACTTATAAACTTGTACCTTCTTTGCAACAATTCATACTACTTATTTCAGGGAACGTTTTAAATGGAATTTTGTCTTTTGGTGATTGTTTTCCATCTCAGGCTCCTAAGCCTGATATCCTACCCTCCACCCCTTTTTTAGCGACTTAAGTATTCCAATTTCTGAGTCAGAATTCTCCTTTCCGCGTCTACCAGAACCATGACCTATCCTAAACTCTGAATCACTCTGTACTAGTAAGACCCTGTTTTTTTACATGTGAGAGACTCCTATGCTTCATTTATAGACCTCCAAAGGATGATACGGTAATCACCCCCCATTTTAAATTGGACTCTACCAAATCTCAGACAACACTAAACATCCAAAATAATTAGTTCCAATTTATCTTAAATTTAAATTTGAGAAGTTTAGTTTATATTTCAGATTTATCAGCTGATAAATCCAACACGGACAATTTTACACGACGTTCCTCCCCATTTTTATTTGAACACTTTCAGATGGCCGTTGCACTTAAGACTGTGACTGTACTAGAAACCTCTAACCCTCTGGACTAATTATGCTGACTAGGAATTAATGAATTTAGGAGTGCAATTTGGCAATACTATCGCATGATTTTGGGTTATGACATGTTGGTGAGAATAATACTGAATTTTTATTGGCTTACAATGAGTTACTAGAGTATTTGAGATAAATTAGTTCTTAATTACATAAGAACATGTTGAATTCTTCTTCTTTTGGCATGCTATTAAGATCTTGCTATTTTGTGTAGTTAATTCTAAAGGTCAGAGAAAAACTGCTTTTCTTCGAGTCTTAAAGTATACGACAGGAGGTGTTCTTGAGGTAATAGTCTCCTATCCTCTCTTTGAAATGATTTAATTTTTAGTGCCTATGTGGAAGTGAGTGAGGAATCCTTCTCAATTGTCTTCTCTTATTTATTTATTTATTTCTGGTTTTACTTTTTTTAGGAGGATGACAATGAATTCTCCCTTGTATTTTCTCTCTGCTAACAAATCTGTCTATCATCCTGGGGGGAAATTTCCCCATCTGTTCTCCTAGCCAATTTTTTTATTTAAAAGAAATACCTTCTGATTACTGTACTGATATTTGGTGCTGTATTGATATTTAACTGGTTATTGTTTATGTTGTCAGAGTTATATTAATATCTTAAATCATGTTAGCATTAGCCCTCCTGCAATTGCCCCTGCATGGGGGAACTACGAGAATGAACCACAAGTCTAAGTAGTACGTGAATGAATTATAAGTTACAACTCTATTGACTATACGATACAAATTCTTATACGCCATCGCCTATAGTTATGTTAATTGATGTTTGTCAATGAGACATTCAATATCTAAACTTAAATTATTAGGTATAAGCTAATCTCTCTGTCTCAAGTGCTTTGTTCATGAAACTTACTGACTTCAACAAGCCTTTAATTCAACTTGTATATTCTTTTTGGCCCGGATGGTAAACTGAATTTTGGACCCTTTGGTAAAAAAAGGCTTGATAGTATGTCAAACAACCTTTCTATCTTGAAGTAAGCCACTAAGACCAAATAATGGCTTTTATATGTAGTATAATCTGCAAATTGTTTTGTTTGGTTGAGCATTCCATTTTGTTCACATTAGCTTAAATACTGGGCTCCCATCCAAATAATTTATGATAGTCAGTAAAGTTATGTTTTTCCGAGCTTCATAGAATAAACAAACAAATTAGATCTTGCTTGTTTATACTTGGCACCTCATGTTAAAAATGTGGTCCCTTTTCCTGTGAATTTTCTTTGGTTAAAGATGGTATTATATTTTGTGTTGTAAAATTGATTTTTGCCTTCTTGCAGCCTGCCAAGATATACAAGCTCAGGCACCTTTCAAAAGTGGAAGTTATAACAAATGATCCCAGTGGGTGTACTTTCACACTGGTAATTGCCTTTCCATGCTACAGAGGAATTCTTTTGCTCTAAACATATTATTTTCAGTTTGGCACTAAAGTGATATGAGAGACAGCCCTTTTCCTGATTTGGAGTTGCCTTTTCCTTTTTCCTTTTTATATGATATTCTTTGGGTGATGGATGTATATCTTGCAGGGTTTTGATAACCTCAGAAGCCAGAGTGTAGCTCCTCCTCAGTGGACAATGCGTAATATTGATGACAGGTTATATGTTGTTGAGAGAAAATGCTCGGCTTAATAGTTTAGCTTTCTATCAGGGGAGAGAGATTATTGAATTATCTCTATAACTTTCTTATTCTTTTGTAGGAATCGTCTCCTGCTTAGCATCCTGAATATGTCCAAAGATCTTCTAGGCCACCTTCCTAAAGTTGTTGGTATTGATGTTGTGGAATTGTCTCTCTGGGCTAAGGTACATGTGTTTGTCATATTCTGTATAAATTTACAATAAATATGTGCCTAGTATTTATTAACCGGTTGTGTTTCATCTCATCACTTCAAAGATATTGCCATTTAGTTTGTTGGCTTTTAAGTCATAATTGCAAATAATTGCTGTAGATGTTATGTTTTCTTGCTCATAATTTTGATAATTGTGAAACAGGCAAATGTACCCCCAGTTTCTACACAAAGGAGCCCACAAGGTGGTGCTCCTGTTGCATCTGTTGTGACAGAGCCTGAAATGAAAGTTGCTGTTGAAAAGGAACTTGTCTCACAAGCAGAGGAAGAGGACATAGAGGCTCTCTTGGGAACGTAAGTTCTGTTCTGTCTTAAATTGTACTATGGAGTCTAATATGGCAGACAAAGAAGAATATAATGACAGTAATGGCCTCTGATATGTAATTTTCTGGATTGGGATTTAAAATGCACTGATGGTTCATTGCAAAGAAGTGGCATCTTTCCCTCCTCCTCTGTATTTTTTATGGGTTTAATAGTCCTCCAAGCTTCTTAACATTTTGTAGTTGGTATTGATATAATGGCGTCTTTCAGACCTTCATTTAGTTGCTGAACATAATGTTGGTGACATTTAATAAACCAGGTTAAATTACTCTCCTCTTTTTTGGAAGATAGCTTAATTTCTCACTTCTCCATTCTATTATGAAAAATCATGCAGCCCTTTGATAAGAGTGTAAGATACCCTGCCACTAAATCCATTTTGTCCAGAATACCCTCAAAGTATCTTTTTCTGAAAATAGAACTTTTATAGATATTTTCTTTCTTTTAAGGAATTTGAATAGTAAACAAAGGCAACTCGCTCTAAGATTTATTAGTTTTTTCCTACCTATTTAACATTCAGATATCTAAACACAAATAAAGTTAACTTATTTTAAAATTTTATGGAATTGGTTGAACTCTAACTTATTTTAAAGCATACCAAATACACATGTTGGTGAGTACAGTATGAATTAAGGAAAAAGAAAGAGGATGAACTCTCTTACTTTGTAGGAGCAAGTATCTCACTGGGAAGAGCTGTATTATCTTTCATAATAAAGGAGAAGATTGCATATCTTCCATTTCTTAGGAGACATAGGAGTAATTTAATTTAGTTATGTTGGCTGTATACACTTAACTTTCATGTCTTGTTTTTCATGAATGTGAATGGACACAACTGCTTAAAATTCTTAAATGTGCAGTTACGTAATTGGTAATGGTGAAGCAGAAGAATTTTCCGAAAGGTTGAAGAGAGAACTCCAGGCTCTTGAAGCGGCAAATGTGCATGCCATTCTAGAAAGCGAACCTATGATAGAAGAGGTATATTTAGCAAAATAAGTGAAACTCCTTTTGCTAGTATATGTTCTTATTTGTTGCATGTCCTTGTATAGAAATTCTTTTATTGATATGGTCAGTGGCAGCTAAGTTTTCTGCTAGAGTTTGAAGGATGTACTTGGCTAAACCTCTATGGTGCATAAATTTTGCAATGAGCATTTAAACACTTCGGACTGATTTTTGCTTGAGGATAACTAATTTACCTGATTTTATCTACTTCTTAAAGTTTCCACCTCATGCCAGTATTGTGAGGAGAGGAAGTATCTCATTATTGTTGTCGCCATTAGATCTGTTACCATATGGTTGGAAAATAATACTTTGTACCCGCACTATTGATTTTGACTTTGGGGTGAGATTATCCAGTTAGCCTGATTTTAACCCTTATTTGAAGCTTCGAGTTAGCGCTGATACTTGAACTGAGACTGTCACTTCAACCCATTAGAGCTGTCATCGTATGATAAAAAATACGATAATATGCTATACTAACTTTCAGGTTACTCATAATTAGCTTTTACAGAAATATTTGAACTTCTCTTGCTATGCGTGATTCATTTATTGATGCCTTCAGGTGTTGCAAGGGCTTGACACGGCAATGAGTTGTGTGGAAGACATGGATGAATGGTTAGGCATTTTCAATGTGAAACTTCGGCACATGAGGGAGGATATTGAATCGGTAGGGACTCACATTTGTGAAGTTAGGGTGTATACTTTGTCCACCAATGTTTGTTGTGGCAGTGCCTCAGCAAGTCATTGTCCATCTGTTTAGTTTTTTTTTCTTTTGCTTTTCCTGTTGAAAGCATGTTCATGCATTAATCCTCTTGTCACTAAGTCACTGTTATGTCAATGTCTTTGGTGTTACTTCCTTTGTTTTATTGGTAGCTGACACTGAATTATTTTAAGAAATTCATTCAGAAATTTAAATGCTAATTAAGGAATATCAAAATATGCTAATTAAGGATCCATATCTTGGCACTGAATTATGTGCACTTTTAATTGAAAATAGTTGTCCTTTCATTTACTATCCAACTGTCCCTTTAATTGAAATATATGATTTGGTGCCTTTGGTGAATCTTGGGTGTGTCTTCAGAATTGTTTTTTGTTGACTAGCTTCTGTGGGTTTGGCACTTTGGCGAAGAGTAAATGGGCAAAATTTTAAGAGTGTGCTTTTTATAGTGATCTTTATTGAAATTAGTTGCTGCTCATTGCATGGGGTAATGCTTTCTGTATCCTCCCCCGGGGTCTCATGCCTATAACAATGGCAAAGGATGTCTTTCTTTTAAAATAATGTCAAGGTAGATATTAATACTTCTACCATTAAGAGGTTAGGTTTGTTATGATTGTTGTTTATGGCAAGCAGTGATTGTTTGATAGCATGAAAGTTATTTCTGCATTAAATGAGAATTCTCAGTTTTATTTATCAAAATCATGCAGTTAATTTTTTCTGTTTATGGAATGATCTCTTAATTTGTTTCAGTAATTTATGTGATGTTTAGATAGAAACTCGCAATAACAATTTGGAAATGCAATCTGTAAATAACAAAGCTCTTATTGAGGAGCTTGATAAGCTTGTTGAGCGACTGCGGGTCCCTTCTGAGGTATTCCTTAAGTGCGTCAATTGGATCCCTTTTTTGAATTTGACTAATTTGCCTTGGTAATTATGTAAACATTTTCACTCTGCAGTATGCAGCATGTCTTACAGGAGGTTCATTTGACGAGGCAAGAATGATTCAAAACGTTGAAGCATGTGAATGGTTGACTGGTGCCTTGCGTGGTCTTGAAGTGCCTTATCTGGAGCCTGCTTATGCAAACATGAAAGCTGTATTTTCTCTCGCTCGCTTTTAGTTTCTCATAAAATTCAACTTTTGATGTAGAATTTTGGATTTGAAAACTTGTATGTTCACGAGACTTGGCACATGATAGTGTTTAACGAGCAAGAGTTAAGAGGAGTGAGTAATCACAGAGGTCAAAATTTCTGCAAAAACCATTCATGTAAAAATTAAAAAATGTTTATTACTCCCTCCATTCCTTAATATAAAACTTAATTACCTAATTTGATGAGATTAAGGAAGTTAGTTAAAATCACATGATATTATTAGAGCACCCTAACCATCTACTTTTGTTCCCACATTCCTCTCTTGCTTGTTTATCATTGAGGAGCATCAATAGGGATAATTTGGGGAGAAGTTGAGAAAAATTAGAAAGAGGTCTTATATTTAGGAACAAGCTCACCTCCCCAAATAAGTCCTATATTTAGGTACAGAGGGAGTAACAACTTGTGGCAGGTTGTTCGTTGTCTAAATAATGATTTGTGATATAATGATGATTAGTCCCTCCTGTCACCTTTCACTTGAAATTAATCTCGAGAGAATTTTGGCATCATGAGGCCAATAGAGCGCTCTTGCTGTGTAGATGCTATTTCATACGCATGGGACCTAATGTTATCTGTTTTAATGGTGGTTTCTTACTGAGTTACTTCTTTCAACTCCATCAGGTTAAAGAAAAGCGTGCGGAACTTGAAAAGTTAAAATCTACTTTTGTCAGGAGAGCTTCAGAGTTCTTGAGAAATTATTTTGCTAGTTTGGTGGATTTTATGATAAGTGATAAAAGTTATTTCTCCCAGGTACTTTTGATTTAAACTCTTAGTAAAATTGGATATATTGTAGTCTTGGAAATTTAAGTACATCTTGGCCTGATTGCTTTAAACAGCGTGGACAGTTGAAGAGGCCTGATCATGCAGACTTGCGGTACAAATGCAGGACATATGCACGACTTCTGCAGCATTTAAAGGTTAACTAACAGCATCTTGCAATTACATATTTGTTAATTTCTTTTCTATGTTTTTTTCTGATGTATACTGCTGTGCACTTGCAGAGTCTGGATAAAAATTGCTTGGGTTCACTGAGGAAAGCTTATTGCAGTTCACTTAACTTGCTTCTTCGCAGGGAGGTCTGAGATTACAAACTAATCATGCCCTTTTTGTCTCTTAGTTATCTCAGGTTACAGATCTTGCGAGGAGCAAGACTAAACTCTAAAACTGGAATTGATGAATATGCTTGTTGAAAACAAATAGTTATTGTGCCTGCTTATATAGAACTAGAAAAAGAAATAAAATTGAGAAAATCAATGAGGTGGAAGGGTTATCAACGTCCCTTTGGTGTGCAAAGAGGAACATGAGATAGTGTTACTCATGTAGGGTTTAGGAAGTTGACAACTTTGTGCTTTTGAAAATGTTTCAGATTGCAGTTTACTGATGTTGTAAGACCTGGCTTGCTGGTCATAGTTTGTACTTCGATTTTATGTTACCAGAATTCTTGTCCTAGGTTCTATTTGCTGGTCATTTGATTTGATGCATCAGTAGAATAGTGCGTGTGTGGCGTTTGAGTTGTTTGCATTCTTCCTCAGGCTCGTGAGTTTGCAAATGAGCTTCGTGCTAGCACTAAAGCATCAAGAAATCCAACTGTTTGGCTTGAAGGTTCGACAGGTTCTGGTCAGAATGTAAATGCTGCTGATACTTCTACGGTTTCTGAGGCTTATGCAAAGATGCTCACAATTTTTATCCCACTTCTGGTGGATGAGGTAAAATCCCTCAGTATTGATGGATCTTCAAAACATAATTATTTTTGTGGCATTTAAGATGTTTTTTCATGTCTTAAATTGCAGAGCTCCTTCTTTGCACACTTTATGTGCTTTGAAGTTCCCACGCTAGTTCCTCCAGGTGGCATTGTAAATGGTAATAAAACTGGATATGATGATGATGATGGCAATGATGATGATCTGGGAATTATGGACATCGATGAGAATGACAGCAAGCCAGGTACATGTGCCTCACATTCTGCAAGTAACCTTTCTTTAAAGTGCTCGGAGAATATAGGTTGTGCTTTGATTTTACTCTGGTGCAATCATTTTTCCCCCATAATCTGACAATTAGCTTCATTTTGTAGGTAAAAGTTCTGTTGAGCTTGCGGCTTTAAATGAATCACTCCAGGATTTGCTTGACGGCATCCAAGTATGTTTAGAACTTGCTCTACCGTGTTGAGTTTCTTATATTTGTTAAATAAAGTGTTTACTTCTGATCTTGCATGATGTTTATGTTGACTAGAGAAATTTTTTTTGGGGGTCTTTTTCCTGCTGAAGTGTCTTGTTCTGTTTCTGTCTAAAATATTTTGCTGGATACTAAAGCAACTTAATTGCTGTTGAATTGATATTTAAAGGAAACTGCTAACAAGTAAACGGTCTGCATATGTATTCTACATAGAAAACTTAGGAAGCAAGAAAACTGTGAGAGGTGACAATTAGACCCATATCTGAGTCTAGTTTCCAGAATTTCGTAACTCTGGTATGCATGGTAACCTTTAAAGGGACAACTAGCAGGTGTTTAGAACACCAATGAAAGACAGCATTTAGTCTATCAGATGTCAATATCATTCATTAATTTGAGTTACAGGGCAAATCTGATAAGCATACTGCTCTTATAATTGAACACTTCTGTATAATTTTTGGCATGTTATTTGGCATATGAAAAGTTCATAGATTGTTACTTGTAGTAACATGCTTTATGTTATTGCAGGAAGACTTCTATGCTGTTGTGGATTGGGCATATAAGATTGATCCTTTGCGCTGCATATCAATGCATGGAATAACAGAGCGCTATCTCTCTGGTCAGAAAGCGGATGCAGCAGGATTTGTTCGTCTTTTGCTTGGTGACCTAGAGTCTAGGATATCCATGCAGTTCAGCCGTGTATGTGGCTTACATTTTGCAAATTGCTATTGCACCAAATGTATGCTGAAGCTAACCCAATGAAGGAAATCTTGCTGCAGTTTGTTGATGAAGCTTGCCATCAAATTGAAAGAAATGAACGCAATGTTCGCCAAATGGGGGTCTTATCTTACATTCCCAGGTGAGTAGGGTTCTTAGTTCTCTCTATTGGAAAAAAAAAGGCTAGTCTATATGTATGATAGATAGGGCTGTTGTCTGCATTCTTAAGTTTCATAGAAAAATATGGACCAACAATAATGCTGTGGAAAGATATCTAAATACCATCTCTGAGCTCTTTCTTAGAGATTATTGTACTTTCTTATTCCGTTCTTCTTGGAACTGCATTAGATTTTTCTACGATCTTCTAGTTCCAAAAGGGCTATGCTTTGGTGTTGAAAACGGTTTTTCAACTTTTTGTCATCAAAGTGATATTGTGCAATTGCGGAAAAATAACCTCATATTCAGAAGCAATGTTTTTACTTGATGTTTTGATTATCCTGTATTCTCAGACTTGAAACTCATGATATTTCTGTTAACAAATCAATAACTCATCTGTTTTGTGATTAATTTTCTTTGAGTTTAAATGCTCTATACATTTTACACCTAACTCTGTAAATCTTAAATTTAACTGGATGCTCAGTTGGCCTCAGACCACGTTGCTTTGGTTTTTGACAGTTAAGTTATATTTGCATACATGTGCATCTGATATCGATTAAAACAGACTGGGTTTTGTTATTGAAATTGTTTTGAAATTCAATATTTACAGGAAGTTATAACTCGTAAGCCCTTTTACTTTCTTGTTTGTACTTAATATCTTAATTCTTTCTTAAGGATCAATATCATATGTTTTCTTAATTTTTTTGGCTTAGATTTGCGACCCTTGCAACACGGATGGAGCAGTACATTCAGGGCCAGTCTAGGGATTTGGTTGACCAGGCATACACAAAATTTGTGAGTGATTATCTTAAATAACTGGTTTGTTCTTAACTATTTGCTGTGGTCATGATGGATGATATATACATAAAAGGCCAGAGAGAACATTCTATTTGAAGGCTGAAAGCAAAATGCAAAACATTTCAATGCAAGATAAAGCAAAATACTTATCCCTGTCATTTCTTCGGTGTTTTTAAAGCTACTTCACTTTGTCATACATTTGCCACACCCGACCATGCAAATATATAATTTTTAATATGGATAAAATTACCTATTGTACAATTGGTGTGAGGGAGTTTTAAAATAAATTGAGTACATCATTGTGTATGACTAAAACATCTCGAGTTTAATTCTCAACATTTTTTCTTTAAAAGGAATTTGTGTTTTCTTAATTGCTTAATCACATTTATATCTTAATTTACTTCTATTAAGTTTCTTCAGTAATTTTATCCGATCTGTATTTATTTTCCCAGTTCACTGGCTTTACAGCTCAATTGATTGCGGATTTTATCAATTACTGCTAGTAATGATGAATTTTTTGAGTTTGAAATTAATAGTGTTAAAGCTTCCGACACCAAGTGATGAACTCTTCCGTTTCATTTTATTTTCTTTATACAAATTTTGTGTGCTTGCTTTCATGTTTTTCTGATTCAAGATGCAAAGGTTCATATCAGTAGATTGATGGTGTCAATTTTGCTGCACAGGTTAGCATAATGTTTGCAACTTTGGAAAAAATTGCACAAACAGATCCAAGATATGCAGATATCTTTCTTTTAGAGAACTATGCAGCATTTCAAAATAGGTGAATTCCTGTCTTTCTAACCGGCCAAGATGAAGCTGTGTCTATTCCTTCTTTTATGTTGATTTTGAAAGGAGGACACTGACTATTACATGCTCTGTTCATTCTGTTCAGTTTGTATGATCTTGCCAACGTTGTACCCACTTTGGCTAAGTTTTATCATCAGGCCAGTGAAGCCTATGAACAAGCTTGCACACGCCATATTAGTATGATTATTTATTATGTAAGTGATTTTTCTTTTTTCTCGTTTGTCAAACACTACAATGTATGTTGTACTTGGACTCACTTAGTATCCTCCTTTTTTCCTCTTTTTCCCTGGGAAGCAATTTGAACGTCTTTTCCAGTTTGCTAAAAGGATTGAAGACTTGATGTTTACGGTTGCCCCTGAAGAGGTTAGTGATTATTGCTGTGTATGATTATTTTATGATATAGGCCTCCTTTGCGTACCTTCTCAATGATTCTGGGATTCTAACCATGACAAGTGGTTACTATCTTTGTTTTCACATTTCTGTTATGGACATTTAACTTTACATGTTCACAATTGCATAATATTCTCCTTCAATTCCAGATTCCTTTCCAGCTTGGTTTGTCAAAAATGGATCTACGAAAGGTGTTAAAATCAAGTTTATCTGGGGTGAGCCGTCACATCTTTAACAAGGCTTCACCATATTGACCAAACTTCTGAGTTGTCTATTATTTCTTATTCAGGTTGACAAGTCCATTGCTGCAATGTACAAGAAATTGCAGAAGAACTTGACTTCAGAAGAACTATTGCCTTCCCTATGGGATAAATGCAAGGTAGGCTTACGTAATCAAAGTTAGTGAAAACTATCTCCTGTTCCATTTTATAAGTAGAAAATGTCAGAATAATGCTCTAACTTAGAAGTATTAAATCTTAAGCTGTGTTTTTGAAGGTTTAAATGAATATATTGGCAGTCTGATTGAAATCTGCTAGCTTACAACCTGAAAATAGGTGAAAATAAAACAGAATTGAAAATTTGACGAGAGGATAGAGAATTTTGTTACCCTATCAGTTTGGGCACCTCTGCAGACAATATTTTAATCAAAACCGGTTGAAGATGAAATTTATTCATATTGAAAATTCGGTTTCTCAAAATTTTTTTCATAGCCGTGAACATAGTATGTGATACACCATTCAGACATCCTCAACAGCCTTTAAGATACATGTATATGCCAAAAAAAAAAAAAAACTTTAAGAAAATGTAGATGCTTGCACAATCTATCATTTACAAACCTGCACACATGGTTTATCTGTGAAGGTTTGTGAATGGAAAGATTATGCGAGTACATGTATGTAAATAATGTGTGTAGATGAATGATTTCTGATGTAGTTACCCCAAAATTATGACAGAAAGAGTTTCTGGATAAGTACGAAAATTTTGCTCAGCTTGTCGCCAAGATCTACCCTACAGAAACGATGCCAACTGTTGCAGAGATGAGGGACCTTTTGGCTTCCATGTAAAGTTTCCTGTTATTTCTATTATATGAGGTGTAATCATTCTTTTTCCTCCCTTGTTATGTAATTATATTTATTCAGTCACCTGTTATAATGATTTGAAAGGAGCCCTTGCTGCTTTAACGCGAGTCTCATCTTTTTGATTGCGTCTTACGTGCGACAAACATTAATAATGTATAATTTAAAATTCTTCAAAGAAAATAAAATTTAATCATGTATAATCTACCACCGGCACTTTGCTTCTTTGAGAGAAATGCAGGCTGAACTGGATACCATGCAAATCATTCTCAGAAATGCAAAGCTTCTAATTAGTTTATACTGAGAAAATCTCCGAGATGCTATCTTTTCATAAAAGGGGTCGAGTAACTTCAACCCTATGAATCTGTGACCCTTTTTCCTTCACTAAGTTTCCAAGAACAGCAAAAATGAGAGGCAGCAAAATTGTACAGGAAAGTAACTGCAGGAAAGATGAATATATTTTTAGAGAAGATTAGCTATCAAATGCGGGGGCTATGTTCAGAGTCTAGACAACATGAACCAATCTACGAATTTTGGTGGTTAGTAAGCTCATGCCCTGAACTGAGGAATGTTCAGTTTTCATAAAAAGAATGCATTTGATCAGTTTTACCTCAACCATTGTGAAAAATCGGCCGTCTATTTGGTATTTGTATTTTGTAAATTCCAAAATACAAATACCAAATATATGTGCCTGCAACCAGAATCACTCAAGGGAATCCCAAATTCTCATAAAGTATTATCAACTTTTGTCAAGGGATTACCAACACGAACATAACCAATTACTAAGTTCCAAAATAAAAATACCAAATATATGAAAAGGACCTTAAGGAAGTTGGGAATCCCCTTGCACGATTCTGGTAACGACATGAAAGATATGGTAAAATAATTATGAAGTTTTTTTTTCTACAACTGCTTAGAGAAGTTGGGAATCCCCTTGCAAGATTTTAGGAAAATATTAAAAAAAATAATAAAATACAGTATATATATATTCATTTTGTAACATGTTTGATGGTGATGCTTGGTGGCCTAGTGGTAAGACCACCAAGCCACCATTCCCCCCTACACTTTGCCAAAATATTTTGGCAACCCCTCCCCCCATTGCCACATGGCAGTAGGGCCTATTTGCCACATGGCAATGGGCCCCGCCGCCACGTGGCACGGGGGCCACCACCGGCCGGCGGTGGTGGGCCACATCGTCGGCAGTGGCTGGTGGTGGTGGTGGGTCTTTATGTAAAAAATAATAATAATTGAACCAGGGGTATTTTCGACTTTTCCTTTAAATTTGTTAAAGGACAATTCAGACATTGTACTGAACTGTCCTTTTCGAAATTCGCTGTATCAAAGTGTTCTTTTGGTAATTCAAGAGTCTTTTTCTAGAATTTTTCCTTTATAGTAAAGGGAGAAAAAGAGAGTGAATGTAAAATAATCCAAAATTCCCTTCACTTGACAAAATCATAAAATATGATTATGGCTGGCGCTTCCATCCACAGCGAGGCTGCTTCTTCTCAATTCCATTTCATTTCCTCTATATTTTGATCTCTCATCGGAGGTCTACAGTAACACTGTTTGCTTGATGAGAAAATTTGGGGTAGGAAAAAATAGGAGAGAAAATGAATTTTTACTTGTTTGAATTTTTTTTGTGGGGAGGAAAGTGGAGTAAACAAATTTATGTGGGCTCCATAGAGTTTTCCTCCCAAGCTTGGAGAGATTTTGGAGGGAAAACTACTTTCCCCAAAACAGCCCTACCTTCTCTCCCGACGCATCGTTCCCCAACTTCCCTCTTGTTCTTTCCTTTTTGCGTTGACGCTGTGGCGGCCACCATCTTCGACGACGATCGGAGCTATTACCTCGGCGGCGAACGAAGATCGGAGCTATCTCCTCGGCAGCAGCAAACAACATTTGCGCTTGTTATTGTGAGCTCATCTTCTCACTTCCCTCCTCTTTGTACAATACTTCAATCCATATATATATATATATATAGATCTACGGTGCTTTCGATCCTGACAGAGTAGCTGTGTCTGATTTTTCATTATTGTTTTTGTTTTCGGCTCTGCTTGGAATTGTTGGTTGAAAATGTGCTTTTACCCGTTTGATTATGCTCCTGCTCTATTGATTTGTATTTAGATGTACGTGTTTTATTTTTGGATGTTTATGTCTAGTTCACAAAATACATGCCATCTTCCTGGTGAATTTTGTTTTTAATTTTCAGATTGTAGTTCATGTTTTACCTCTTTTCTTCTGGTTTCATTTGAGGAAATAAGGTATTTTAACTTTTAAGTCAGTTTGAACCATACAGGCATCTGTGTTCTTTGTGCAAGACTCTAGTTCTTAGAACTGTGTCTGTCTCTCTGTACATATGTGTACCCCAGCACTGAGCAATGTCAGTATTTTGCTGGTTCTTTTAGCTTGCTTGATAAGGGCATAGTTGTCCTTAAAAATATAATGTATTTTCTCTCCTCTTTTCTCCGCTATATCCAAACACAACGAGAAAACCCATTTTCTCCTCCCCAACTAAACATAGCGCAAATGTACATCGTCTTGTTTTCCTTGTTTTTATCGCTGGGCTTGAGTGTTGCTGTTCCCCTCAATTTGCTAACCCCCCTCTCAGATTGCTCCGTCCGCTCCCCTCAGAACCGCCGCCCATCAGAGCATTTTAGTCGAATCTCTCAGATTCCCTTCAATTTTCAATTTGTTTTTGCGTTTAGGTTCTTTGATTTGTTGCGGTTTACTTATTTAGCGTTTATTTCTGCTTACTTAGGGTGGCTAGGCGACTTTCAATGATCATTCTTCATCAAAGTATCTCTGGAACCAAAATCAAAAGGATATTGTATCAATTATTCATATCTAAAAGATTTCAATGCTCCCACTTAGTGTAATATAGGTCCTCTTATGGCTATTACCTTCTTGCTGTCTTCAAGCTCAGTACTCGCATGCCCTTCTCTCACTCAGTCGAAACTACCACACCACAAGACCCTGATATGGCGGAAACGAGTCTCACGTTTCCATGCTATTCATGCCCAACGAAGGATGTGAGTTGATTTAATCTATATTCTTGCAATTTGCTCATTCATCTTCATCACTTAGAGAGTGTAATCATGAAATTTAATTTTGGGCAGCTGCGAGCTCTTTGATTTTCACACCCAGCAAATTCCGTATGAAGTGGCGTGGTCATGGCAAAAAGAGCTGGTCAGGGAAAAGAAGGCGCAGATAGAAGAGGAAGGAGACTGTACGGACACGCTCATTGTTCTTCAACACCCACCAGTTTATACATTGGGGACTGGCAGTTCTGAAGATAACCTAAATTTTGACTTTCATAATGCCCCCTTTGATATCTTTAGAACTGAACGAGGAGGAGAAGTAACCTACCACGGCCCTGGCCAGGTTTTTGCTCAGAATTAGTACTTGTTACGTGTCGTGTTGAGATGAATTGATAGATAAAACTGCAGATTAAGAATAGGAATGTTTAATAGGGATCCTAATTTGATGTTGCATTGTAGCTAGTAATGTACCCCATTATCAATCTCCGGAATCACAAGATGGATCTTCATTGGTACCTCAGGAGCCTGGAAGAGATCATCATCCGTGTTCTTTCTTCAACATTCTCAATAAAGGCTTCCCGGATTGAAGGTTTAACTGGTGTTTGGGTTGGTAAGTCTCTCAATCATTTTATGCTGATATGGAACTAACCCACTTTAAATGTTAATTACTCATCCAATTCAATTTCATCTTTCTGTTTTATCATGGCTCGTCAAAATTCTCGGACTGCAAGCAAAATAAGTGGGCCACATTTCCATTTAGATAAGAAAATCATTCATTCGGTTGCATAATTTTTTTGGGTAAACTCAAAAATTTGAATTCTGCAAAACCTTTCATAAGAGGAAAGATTCTAATTTCATATATCACGACCCTTCAATTTTTAAAGCGTTCAATTGTGCTTGCCATTGTGACTATTTTAAGCATATTCTCATGGAAGTATGTTGCAGGAAACCAGAAAGTGGCAGCAGTAGGAATCAGAGTATCCCAATGGATAACCTATCATGGGTTAGCCCTTAATGTCACCACCGATTTGACTCCTTTCAGTTGGATTGTCCCATGTGGGATACGTGATCGTCAAGTCGGAAGCATCAAGGGGTTGCTGAAAGAACTTGGTTCATTTATGGGCGAAAAGACAGCAGATTTGCCTCATCTTGAAGATGCTTCTCTCATTCATAACGCTCACAAATCTTTGGTTCAAGAGTTCTCACATGTTTTTGAGATTGAGTGCCTTCATAAAACAATTTCAGTACCAGAATTATATGAAAGGAGACTCTAATAAAATTTGGACTGACCAGCCAAGTTAGATTTAGACATTACATATTTAAAATTTTTAAATTGTAACTTTTTAAATGATACATTTTTTTTTCACAATTACAAAATTAGTCTTATCTTAAATTTGTTTTAGCCATCCATTTTTCGGGCTCTTTGAAGTCTAATCGTTATGAATCAAGTTACTCCCTCCTGTCCTAAGAATAATATTAAGTTGATTGTTTTGGAGAAATTAAGGATACAAAATTAATCACTTTAATATATATATATATATATATTTTCTTTTTTCTTCAAAACTTATCCACCTTACTTATAAACTAACGTATAATCTAATTATATGTGATATATATTGAAATTAAGTATTATTTTTTGCTTCTTTAATTTTTACGAAAAAAAAGGTTAACTTGATCTTATCATTAGAATTGGAACCAGAGGGAGTATAGAGGGAGTATTAAAGTTACATAATTATACAAATTGTTTGAAGAAGACATGTAATCTAACTATTAATTCAAGGATGAGTGGATGACAACTTCATGGATTGCAGGAAAAAGAAATTGTTAGTTCGGTGAGATCAGATAAAAAGCATAAACTTGTGTTTGAAACTTAAGAAATCTAGATGATTAAAATTAAACATTAGATTGTACCAAAAGTTTTATTATCTCTTTCAAAATCTGAATTTATCAAAATAATGATATTTAAAATATTTTTTAAAAAAAGTGATAAATGGAAAAAGTAATCTGATTGGCCATCATTCTTAATAGCTATTGCATATGCACGTGGATGTCAAAGATTCTTATGTTTTGAAGGCTTGGTTCCTATTTCTTTTTAAGTAGGCTTCCGATGGGAACCGGTTTCGGTGCTCGTCGCAAAGATGAGTAGATGGCGCTCTTCCATTCTGGACCGTTCAGATTTGAATATCGACCGTCCAAATTTAATATTGTTAAGTGTGTGATCTTTAAATGAATAATATGTTTTTTGACAAAATGACAGTTAAGATATTATCTTCATTTTAGATTTTGCAACAATAAAAATAATTTTTTTTAAAATCACAAACTTAAAAGTATTAAATCTGAACCGTCCAAATCTAATCTAGACGGTCCAAGTGGATGAGTGCCTTATACTCATCTTTGCGACGAACACTGAAACTAGTTCCGCTTCCGATGCGCTTTTTCTCCATTTTTTTCATCTCTTGTAGGCTTATACCAAACTCCGAAAGCACAAAAACTAACAAAATAGCGACACCATTTCTACCAGTTAGAAACCCGTAATAAGCTAGAGCGGCGTCTTCCTGAACACAGTGGCCAAAGTCTACTTATATGTTTGAAGGTTTCATTCTCCAATTTCCCCTCTCCCTCTATTAATCAGATAAGATCAAAAGAAATACACCCTCCAGTCTTAAGTATAAGATGTGAACAAAGGGTTCCTTTAGCATTAAATATAAGACTTTAATTGATTTTATCTTCTAAACACACACACACACACACATCTAAAAATATCCATATTGATTGCATATGTTTCCATCAAAGCAAATTCCAATCTGTTCGCCATAATTGCTACCTAAACCTTAATTAACACCGATATACACAATCTCTTACTATATATCATATTAACTAGTCTTTATAAATGACCCACTTCAATTTTATAAAATTTGATTAATGAATATCTTTATTTCATTAACAAATTTTTAATCATAACTTGGAATTTCAAGATAAGCTTGAATTTAACCTAATTCTTTGCTTGCTCTCTCAAGCCACTAATTAGACAAAAAAGCTAAGTGTTGTCCACCACTTAAAAGAAATAAAGCTCAAGTTAAATCCGCAACATCATATTCACTAATCATCAAAAGAGAAAGAGGTTTAAACATCAATCCATACAAAGTTTCAAAATAAACCTAGAAGATGAGTTTAGCTACACATGGTGGAAAGGAACTCAAGATTCAACTTCAAATACATAACCAAATCCAAAAATCAAACAAGAGAAACGAAGGAGAAAAGAGAAGTCAAGAGAAGAACTCACAAAGAATTTCTTTAAAAAGCTCCAAGGTCTTCTTCTCCAAACTCCCCCATCTTCCTTCCAAACTCTCTCTAGTGTGTTTCTAAGCTCAAAACCCAAACCCAATGTGTTGTGCATCTCTTTTTCGGCCAAACCCTAAAGATTTTATCCCATTTTTTTGTGTTTCAGCAGTAAAATGCTCACTGTATGACAACGTCGTCGCATCGGACCATACAAAGAGCAAAATCCCATGTTTCTTCTTTCGTGTCCGTAGCGGCGAACCAAATAGAGAGACTCCTCTGTTTTGGTCTGTTTTGGTGTTCCATTATATTTTCTTCTTTTGAATTTCTCTTCTTCTCTATAAAATAGAGAGGAATTCCATAAGTTTTCTTCAATAATATGCCAAGACGAATTCACACAATTTTCATAAGTACTATCATCTCGATTAAAGACATTATCAAGCAAGTATGAGCATTAACAGGTGAAAATTGTGTGAAATATGCTAAATTTCCAAGGTTAACACAATCTACATGATTAATTATGATATTTTAGAAAAAACTAATACACATGTCATAAATAAGTAATTTAGCTAGTTTTCTTTAATATTTTTAAATTAATTATCTAACTTTAAAATTAAGTGCAGGAGGTAGCTAGTAATGCTCCCCAGTCCCCAATGGAGTTCTGTTCAGTAATTCTTAGCTACATGCAAAAAGGAACGTCATCAATGACCATAGGAACACCACCTCCGCTACTTGGAAGGTTACCAATTCTGGGGAATTAAACTACGTTGCCTGCTCAGCAAAATTAACAATTTTTGTCAGCTGACCATGCACGTGGCATATCAGTTCCAGTCCCAGATGTCACCAAACCAAAGTCCATTTATGGATTTGCCGGAAAATCAACGATGTCAAGCTTCAACAAGAGGCTATAGCAAGATGACCCACGCTTGTATAAAAGTCACTACAATTCTATCAAAAAAAAAAAAGTCATTACAATTGAAAAGGCAGAGGGTATATACAAGTAATCCTCAGAAATCACAAGCGAACATACTTTTCAACCAGCAAAATCCAAAAACAGCTTCCGAGCCTCGTATAAAAGTCATTATTCCGACCACGAGGGATCATATATTTTAATTCAATTGTTCCACGTCAACATGTGAAAGCTTACTTTATTAACAAATGCAATATTCTCCTTTCAAACAGTCATGTGATCGAAGGATTGGCCGAAAAGGGGCACGATATAAACTATTTTATTGAAAAAAAATGAATTTAGGATGCCGTCAAAGTAGTTGAATGTTTTGAATATATGTTAAGTATATTACAAGTACTACAAATTAGGGAGGGAATGGTCGGAAATGGCACATGGGTATTAATTGTTTTTTGTAAGGACAAATTGAGACTGCCTAGTGATGCGAAATGTAAATCGTTTCTAACTAATTTATACATATCAATAAAAAGAGCTACAAACGTTGCATAAAAAATTAAGTAATTGTCGTAGGTAATGGGGAGGGGCAAAGAAGAATGGTGGGGGCGTTCAAGGACGGAGATAATGAACATCATGAGACCTTGGTTGAGAAATTATGGCCGGAGGGCTTCCAAATTCGTTCCTAAAATAATTGAAGCAGCACTTTTGTTGCGTTGATCATGACAGTGGTCGACCATTGAATATGTTTCTTGGACTGATGGGTCCCCATTTTCCCTCACGTGTTCCATTACTCCTTACCGGCCATACCCCAGCTCGCACCTATCACTTATACACCATACCACCTGTAATGCGCATTAATTACACCATAGTTTTCAATTCTGTTTTCCTTTTTCCATTTTTGAATAATCACATTTCATAGTAACATCCATTATATAGAATCAATCTCACTCTGCATCTCATGGTTTGACCCTATTTTTTTATAATTTCACAAAGCTTAAATAACAACATGCCCAGAATGAGGAGGGGATCAGTGGTTGCTTTTGTTCAATTGAATTACCCAGAAGTTGGTAATATGAATGCGTAATCAAGCTTAATCTAAAGGAAATGGGAAAATGCTGCATTAGTGTCTCAAATGTTATGAAGTCAAACAGAGGGACTTTTCCGGCAGAGGAAAAGTAATAAAAACCACCCAACTCTTGTCCATGCTTCCCAGTTCCCACAACACGCCTCCTCCCTTTACTATTCAACGCTAATGCCACTCATATTGGAGTATTATACTCCCTCCGATCCTAATTATAAGACCACTTTGACTTTTTTGACTTTTTTTTTCAATCCAAAAAAAAGTAGTTTCAGTCCCCCAAAAAAAATATTTTTTCCTCAAAACTAATTTATTCTACTTATAAACTAACCTATAATATAATTTCATGTGACATATGTTATAATTTAGTGGTTTAATTTACTTCCTTAACTTGCACAAAAAAAGTCAAAGTGATCTTATATTTAGGACCGGAAGGAGTAATTATTATTACCGATAAAAAACAGTTCCTTATAGCTGACGAAATGCCCACGAGGGAAATTTTGAAGCACTCGGGGTTCTGAAAACGACACCCCTTGTAGGTGGAACGAACGTGGACCCAGCACCACTATCATTCTTAATCCCCAAAACTCATATGAATGAAGAATAAAAAAATTAAAACGAAAATTAAAGAAACATACAATTGGCGCACACCTTCCACGACTCTCCCATCTACCTTCAATAATCCGTACCCATTCTGAGCTTAGCTGAGCTGCCACCTTTTCTTAATATAAAGGCCATCATCTCCTCACAAACACAAACATCTTCAACCTTACACCTTCACCATATTCTCCCTACTTTCTTCTCACTCACTATACCTTCTAATGGCTTCCAGTGTATCTTCTCCCCCTCTCCATCTCCAATTCCCATTAACCAGAAAATCACCCAATCGTTCCACGCCTCCATTGTTTGCCCGTCCGACCATCAAAGCCTCCATCTCCGAGAGACCATCACTATCCGTACCGCCGGCGACACCCACCGCCGTCGACCTTCCCGTACAGAAAATCCCCGGAGATTATGGCCTCCCTCTGATTGGACCCATCAAAGACCGACTTGATTACTTCTACAACCAAGGCCGAGAAGAATTCTTCAAATCACGCATCCAAAAGTACCAATCCACAGTCTTCCGTACCAACATGCCTCCCGGCCCATTCATCGCTCCCGACCCTAAAGTCGTCGCCTTGCTAGACGGAAAAAGCTTCCCAATTCTCTTCGACGTCTCCAAGGTCGAGAAAAAAGATGTCTTCACCGGAACCTTCATGCCTTCCACTGATCTCACAGGAGGTTACAGAGTTCTCTCCTACCTCGATCCCTCCGAACCTGGTCACGAGCAGCTCAAACGCCTCATGTTCTTCCTCCTCAAATCTCGTCGCGACAAGGTTATCCCTGAATTCCATTCTAGTTATGCCCAGCTTTTCGATACGCTTGAGAATGAGCTTGCAGCGAAGGGAAAAGCTAGCTTCGGTGATGCCAATGATCAAGCCGCTTTTAACTTTCTGGCCAGGTCTTTATATGGGACCAATCCGGGTAATACCAAACTTGGGCTAGACGGCCCAAAGATAGTCCAGAAATGGGTTCTCTTCCAGCTCAGCCCAATTCTCATCCTGGGCCTCCCAAAGCCCATCGAAGATGGCATATTCCACACCTTTCGTCTTCCTCCTGCCCTGGTCAAATCTGATTACCAGAGGCTATACGATTTCTTCTACGAATCTTCCAGTTTCGTGCTCGAAGAAGCGGATCGTTTGGGAGTGTCGAGAGAAGAAGCATGCCATAACTTATTATTCGCGACTTGCTTCAATTCGTTTGGAGGAATGAAGATTTTCTTCCCGAACATGTTGAAGTGGATCGGACGGGCGGGAGTGAAGCTTCACACGGAGTTGGCGACAGAGATCAGATCTGCGGTGAGATCGAACGGCGGAGAAGTGACGATGAGGGCGATGGAGAATATGCCGTTGATGAAATCGGTGGTGTACGAAGCGTTCAGAATAGAACCGCCTGTACCGTCACAGTACGGGAAGGCAAAGCGAGATCTGGTGATTGAGAGTCATGAGAAGAGGTTTAAAGTGAAGGAAGGGGAAATGTTGTTTGGTTATCAGCCGTTTGCGACGAAGGATCCGAAGATTTTTGAGAGAGCGGAGGAATTTGTTGGGGATAGGTTTGTTGGTGAGGGTGAGAAGTTGCTGAAGCATGTGTTGTGGTCGAATGGGCCGGAGAATGAGAATCCGACGGTTGATAATAAGCAGTGTGCTGGGAAGGATTTTGTGATGTTGATGTCGAGATTGTTGGTGGTGGAGCTGTTTCTTCGCTATGATTCGTTTGAGATTCAAGTTGGAGCCTCGCCTTTGGGTTCTTCCGTCACACTCACTTCTCTCAAGACTGCAAGCTTTTGAGCAACTTTCACTCCCGTTTCAGGTAGTATTTACGCCTAATTGTGGAATCAGAGCAGTAAAGGTTAAAGGTGAAAATAGGGCATGATGCGATGAGGTGGGACTTGTTGAAGAGTACGATTATCATGGATCATGAGCGTGTGATCCAAGAAGGGAGTGGGACAAGCAAAAGAGACATTGAAAATGGCAGGGAATTAAGGAGTGACAGAGGAAGAGAATGGATCCGTTGGCCATAGAGGTGGAGCCAACATGTTATTGTATTATTTTTCATTTTTTGATTATTGAATATAATGTGAAAGTTGACGCCATCTATACGTATGCTCGCCGTGAACTTAATGCATGCTTGTGTGCGAACTTTGAGGGCAAGATAACATGTAAAACGAGTAGGATTGTTGTATGGTGAGCTTTAAGAAGTGAGATGAATATGGATGTACTATTAGTGTTGGATGATTGAACATATATAAATGATGGAACAATGGCTGGGACGGTACAATCACATTCAAATATGAGACAAAAGGCAGAGATAGAGATATACACGTACGTAGCACTAAGTAGTGGAAATGTGCCATGCCCATGACAATTTGTGGGTAGGGGGCCCCCGGGATTTGAATTGCTTGTGCCAATTGACAAATGTCTACATATATTCCACCATGCTTCACTGTCCCCATCACTTTTCGATCTCACTTAAACTTGATTCATATTGAGAGCAAAAAAGTAGTGCAGCTATTTTTATAGGGGGAGGCTCAATATCGCATTCTGAGCAATCCAACCTCAGCCGTACATGAAAAAAATGACAGCCACTTTCCATTGTTGAACAGATTACGAAACTGATCGCAAGTTGATAAACAGATGCTGTAGAAGATAGATGGAGGGTGCATATAGAAACCTGGCGAATAGTTGATGACTTAATGTTGCTATATGCTACGGCCAAAGTCTGAATTAAATTCAGAATAAATCCCATTTCCTTCTACGTTGCAGCTTCAGAGGCTCTCCTATTTACTCTAACTAATGCCTATCACTTGGTTCTCCTCCGTTTCATTTTCTTCTCTTCGTCATGGAGAGGAAAGAGAAGAAATAATAATCCATCAAACAACCTGATTCCAGTCTTGAGCTAGGGATGTATGACTTGCCTACTTAACACTATTTGTGAATTAATCTGGCCTCAATCGTATTTAATATATATGGTATCTGTGGATGAGATCTTTCTTTTAAAAAAACAGAGTGCCGAAGCCTTTTTTTTTCTTTTTTTCTTTTAATTTCCCTATGAAATGACGTACAAATTTATCTTGAAATATATATATATATATACGTAAAATAGTAATTAACTAAATTCCGTAATATGTCAGCATGTTGGTTGATTTGCAGCTCTGCCATGAATAATTAACCATGAAAAATTTACTTAATTTAAATAATTTCATATAATTTAAATGTCCAGACCTCATATCCCTCCCGGAGTGATCAATTCGTATTCTTAGGCATTGTGTTCCTGCTTTTCCTCTCTGCCAACCAAACCATGTAATCACAAAATCACAATGATCCCATTTTTCTCAATCCTGCTATTTTCTCCACAATAATTCCTGTGTTGAAATGCATGGACCCTTGTTCCCATAATGTGATCCCAAAGGCATTGGGAAATACACATCAGTAACCAATGGTTTTCCATGCAAACACCACCATGCTTCCCGACTCCTCCGAAGACGACTTCAGCGGCCGGGAAAGCAGCGCCTCCGCCGCCAGCCACCGCCGCTTCGACTCCGGCCGTCTCAGCGGAGAGGGATCTCCGATGATGATGTCACCATGGAATCAGACCACAATGCCTCCATTTGCCAGCTCATCCTGGTCCGCCGAAGAAGAAAACATAAACATCCCCCAACACTCTCTCATCGGCTCCCTCATCCGCGAAGAAGGCTACATCTATTCCTTAGCAGCCTCCGGCGACCTCCTCTACACAGGTTCCGACAGTAAGAACATTCGCGTCTGGAAAAACCTCCAAGAATTCAGCGCCTTCAAATCCAACAGCGGATTAGTCAAAACCATCGTAATCTCCGACACAAAAATCTTCACCGGCCACCAGGACGGAAGAATCCGAGTCTGGAGAATCTCCTCCAGAAACCCCACTGTTCACCGCCGTGCCGGCACGTTACCTTCCCTGAGAGACATATTCAAAACCTCACTGAGGCCCAGCAATTACGTGGAGGTCAAGAAAAACCGAACCGCCCTATGGATCAAGCACTTCGACGCCGTTTCATGCCTATGCCTGAGCAAGGACAAGACGACCCTATATTCAGCTTCGTGGGATCGAACCATAAAAGTATGGAGGCTATCAGATTCAAAGTGTATGGAATCCATAAACGCGCACGACGACGTGGTGAACTCAGTGGTGAGTGGGCCCGACGGGATGTTATTTTCCGGCTCGGCGGACGGTACGGTGAAGGCGTGGCGGAGGGAACAACAAATGATGGGGAGACACGTGGCGGCAGGTACGATGTTGGAGCAGGAATATGCGGTGACGTCATTGGCGGTGGACCCCACGGGGAGGGTGGTGTACGGAGGGTCGTCGGATGGGATAGTGAATTGGTGGAGAAGGCAAGAGGAGGTGTACGGACACGGTGGGGAGATGAAGGGGCATAAGCTTGGGGTGTTGTGTATGGCGGCGGAGGGGAAGATTGTGGTGAGTGGGTCGGCGGATAAGACGATATGTGTGTGGAGGAGGGAGGGGGAGATTCACACGTGCGTGGCGGTGCTGACGGGGCACGAGGGTCCGGTGAAGTGTTTGGCGGTGATGGAGGATGGGGAGGCGGCGGCCAAGGGGGAGGAACGTTGGGTGGTGTATAGTGGCAGTTTGGATAAGTCGGTTAAGGTTTGGAGTGTTTTGGGGCAGAGTTTGGGAACAAGAAAGGAGTCGTTGGATTTTGATTCTATTCCATCGGATGCTGGTAGTAGTTTCTCTTCTTCAACTGGCCGACCTATTAACAAAAGGTGATTTCTCTTGTTCAATGTTGGGTTTTGTTTGCAAGTGGAATCAGGTTTGTGTCATCAGAAAATTAAATTGGTTTATGTGGTAAATGGGAATCGCCAACTTTGTGCTTTCATTTTTCTAAGTATGCCTGCATCCGATGATTACGATCGTATGCATGTATGTAAAGCCTCTCAGGTGTAATTCTTTTGCTTTCATTTCAAGGGTTAATGAGATTGACAAAACTCACGTTTTTACCGCATCATCCTAACAATCCAAGTGAGCCTAAATCCGGTTATTGCTTCATATCATGCTGGAGTTCACAACCCAAATACAAGTGTGTATGTGAGTACATTCATCTATGAAATGTATATATATGTATATATATATATATATATGCTTGAGCAAAGGAGATCAAATATCACACCCGACAAGACTGATTTATTTCTGACTCCCCCCCCCCCCCCCAACACCAATAAAATGCACGTGAGATGCGCCTTACTATGTTTAACTCGGCAGCCAGATTTAGGCCTTAAGGTGCGTGCGTGAGTGCCTGTGTATTTTTTTTTATTATTTTCTTCTCTTTTTATTCGCCCAAACACACAATTAAAAATATAGTGGGGTGAGTACAATATGACAAGGATTTGGTATTGTATTACAACTTGTGGAGAGCTTGGACTTACCTAGACGTATTCCATTCCAAAAACAGTGTTCTCAAGAAAACAAATTGCCTTCGTATGTGTGATAAAACAAATAAAAATCCCTTTTCAACAAATTATATGGGTGCATCTAGGTCGAGCCTCGACGGAACTTCATCAATGAGAGAGCCTACGAGAGTGGCTTCTTCCACCTTTAGGTTGATTGTGGGACTTTAATCCACTTAAATGCCCACTTGTGTTACCAACTGAGCTCGGGTCTAAACCAATAGGACGAACTGCATCGCCCCCTTCCAGCATTCTCAAGATCTACAATAAACACAAGCATATTGTCGGTCCAGACAGTTTATCTCTTTAGATCAAGCTGATTCTTTTTCTCTAAAGAATTTATACTCCATGTGCTCAGAACCAAATTTAATGGAAGATCAACTTAAATACTCAGACACATGTATGTACCTTTGACATTGGGGGTCTGGCATTATGATCTAGACGTAGACACAAGGAAGCAGCTCGGGCCATTGCTTGTAACTGAAGATTAAATTCCTGTGACGACTCAAACTCCAGGCATGGATTCAGAATCTGGAGGTTTTCTAAAATATGATTGGGTTCTACCATGAGCAGGGGGTGAAAGAATTCGGAAAGAAACGAGGGTCCGTTTTTATGTTCCAACTCACTAATTCTTCGACCTGTTATTAACTCTAACAAGACAATTCCAAATGCATACACATCTACTTTATATGTAAGGTTTCCGGCTTCAAGATACTCCGGCGCAAGATACCTGCGTTTATTCGTGAAAAAAGCCTGACATTAGAATCAAAATATAAACAAATGATAACTTCATGATTGCGTAAACAGAACAGAAAAAGTACCCTGAAGTTCCGATGAATCTATCATCAGCATTTATGCTCCATTCCGACTGCCACCTTGCAAGGCCAAAATCCGCCAACTGAATTCATTGCAAACGATTAGATTGTTCAGTAATATACTAAAAGAGTCATATATGATAATTTTCTCAAAAAACTCTTCAACAAATTGATGAGAGTAAGAGATTCAAGATTGTTGCTACAAAACCACACGATAGCAAAAAAACAGAGGCTTCAAAAACGATGAAGCAGTGAAAATACCACAGGCTCAAAATCGTGGGTTAAGAGGATATTCCTAGGTCGAAAGTCTCTGTGCACTATACGGCCAACTCTACAATCCTCGTGAAGGTAGCGCAGGCCTCGTGCAGCTCCTATTGCTATCTTCAAGCGCGAGTTCCAATCCAGAGCGCCCCTGTTCTTTCCTGCAAATATACAAAGCATAAAATCTTTGATTTCGGCATTTTATTGTCGCAGAGAACTGGTAATTAACTAAAACGAAGGAATCTAGTGCAAACCATGAAGGTAGAGCTCTAAGGATCCATTGCAAATGTACTCATAGACTAATATCCTCAAATCGCCCTCTAAGCAGAATCCTATCAACAGCACAACATTTCTGTGTTGTGCGCAGCTCAATACTCGGACCTCCCTGCAGAAATCAAGATCTGCCTGAGAGCCACTAAACTTTAACTGTTTCACTGCAACGACCTGGCCGTCTCGTAGCACTCCCTTGTGAACTATCCCAAATCCGCCTTCAGCCAGAAAATTCGCATCTGAAAACATATTAGTAGCTTCCTCTATTTCTTTGTAATGGAAGCGTCTAGGAGGTTTTCCAAAAACTGGTGCTTTGTTTTGACAGTGTGAGCATAAGGGAGGAGGAACAGAGGAAGTTCTGGCTGCAGGAATAGTATCCTTAATGCCTGATTTCACAACAAGATTTCCACTTAGAGCTTGTTTATATCCTAATTCCTCACCCCACACCTCCTCATCACAATTTACAAATCTTTCAAGTAAAGTTTTAGAAGTGGGAGATTTATATCTTTGACTAATTCCATTGTTTTCTGTTATTTGAGGCTTCTCATCAACGACAAGGTCATTTTGAGGGCTCCAAAACACACTTTTCTCATCACTAACAACAGATGATACCGGAGATTTGGTCAAACGGAGAGTCCTTTCCCTGTCCATTTCAATGGCTAATGGTGGCTGGCCGTCGAAAGTTTTTGATTCATTGATTGGTTTCTGTTTTCTTCTCTGTGGACCCTGACCCTCGAACAGAGGATTTTGTTCATAAACCAGAAAAAAAGAAGTCGTGGTGTCATAAGATGACACTGAATTTACCAAGGTAGATGTTGTATTAGAAGTAGATACGTCTTCAGGGCTACTGACTGGGGTGGAGGGCTTCAATCTGTGACCTCTTAGCCTTCCAATATCCATCCCTGGCGAAGAGGCAGCAGAAAAGGTGGGGGTTTGGAATTCATCGGAGGATCCTAAATTGAGCCTTAAAACTTTTGGCTGTGAACCATTCATCACCACAATACTACATTGGAGTTCATCCATGCAATGCTTGACCTCTTGTTTCAACTTCCTATTTCAGAACATTAAAAAGCAGTTAAGTAATATTCCATTTAGGCTTCAGCGAAAGTTTCTATTTAATTTATCTCTTAGTGAAAGTAATAAGATGCTATTATTCAATCTTAAGAACTCAATTCACAGTGAATGTTCCTCAAGTATATGTCTGGAGGTTCTTTTTCCTGGTCGAAATGTCTTTGCTTTTGCTAAATTCCGCTGCCCTATCTAATGGAGCCATGGCAACCTCTCCAATCTAAAATCCTCGTTTGGGATTATAAGATAAGAGGCCGATCAAAGTGCAATAGTAGTTTCACCGTGTCTTGGACTATTTGCATGGCACGGACAGAAAGAAGACATATCATAACCTAACTTGCAATCAGCTAGTAAATTATTGAATAGCTCGGAAAAAAGAAAAATACTTTTTTCTCGTTTAATTACTTGTCCAGTATGACCCAATTAAACCCACTGCATCTTGATTCAGTTGCCACCGCTCCACTGGGTGTGCCCGTGACCACCTTGATCTTCACCCTCACCTGTGTTCATGGAAAAAATACAATACTAATTTAATTTTACAAACGAATTTATCTTCACAACAGAACAAAAGCATAGTTCATTATCTTCTTGCTCATGATGTTCAGGCCATCTATTTTCAAAACATAATGGGACATTTATTTTCTTCCAAGCAAAAAATTAAAACCGGGGTTCTATTTTCTCGTAGGGAAGGAAACTAAGAGTTCTATTTTCTCGTAGGGAAAGAAACTAATTCAAAACATTACATGTGCAAGGGGATAAGTTTTTACCTTTGTTATGTACTTTTAGTATTCTTATATTTCATATTAAGATTAATATGTATTGTCAACAGCTGTATACCTTCCCTGAACAATGAAATGACTCACATACACTAAATTGAGAAAAAAAAATTAAAAGTTAAATAGTTAAACATTATAAATTATTTTTTTTCTGACTGAAATGTAAGTATCGAATATAATTTTCACATCACATATAGCCAATTATCAAATATCTTACAACTGCTTCATTTTTTTCCTTATCAAGATTTCAAGTTTTTGCATTGACTAACCGTCTTTATGAAAAATAAATTGAGGGGATATTTGAGAAGTAATTTTTTTTTTTGTGAAGTTATTTAATGAAATGATAATGAAAAAGCTTTCCCCCACAAAAAGACATTATTGCAAATACTGAAAACAACAGACAATGCCTTAAAAAAACAATACCTATAAATGAAAATTATTCCAGATCTGTAAGACATCGTAAACCGTAGTAGGATATGAATCTAAGGAGAAATATTGCTTAAAAATAGATGAAATCCCACGTCAATTATGACTGTCAGAGACAATGTTGGGATCAGAAACATATGATAAAGATGAAGCTTTAATATATTCATAATATTATGATAAATAAATAATCTCGAATTGAAGACTTATAACGAACTCAATAATAATTTAAAAGAAAAATTTCATTTGTTATTCTGATTGAAAATGTACATTAATAGTAATCTGCTAATTGCTGATCTCCCAACTATACATATACCACTCCGTTCCTTATTATAAGTCCAACTACCACAAATTTTTTATTCTAAAATATAAGTCCACTTTGGGATCAATTAATGCTATTATGACTAATTTACCCATGTGTTGGAAATAGTGAAGATGAGAGAGAAGGGTTATAATGTATAAAATATTATTTTAACACCTATTCTTAAATAAGGGTAAAGTTGGAAAAATAGGATATATTTAATGCTATAACTTCCACTCCTTGGTATGTGAGAAGTAGTTAGGGTGGACTTATAATAGGGAACGGAGTGGTAGTATAATTATTTTGGAAATGTGTCCTAAGCAAATATCATTTACTTTTAAGTTTATCATAATTTTAGGCATGTGCAATAATTGATCTCTCTGTTTTTTTTTTTTATATATAACAACTAATATGAAGCACATGCTAAAACCGATTGAACAAGCCAATACAGCCTGGAGCATATCAGAAGTCATCTCTATCACGTCGCTGATCAATTTAAGAGACAAGAGACCGGAGTTTGCTCTCCAATCTCCTAAAAATAAATAATATAATAAATAGAGAGGACGCGCATTTGCAAATAGGACATGAACATAATTTCAAGATTATTAGGTCGTTTTTAAATTTTAAGTATTCAGCCTGATTATAATAATATTTTTTTGATAAATTTTTACAACAAATTTGTCAGGCCAAACAGAGAGAGAGGGAGGGAGGAGGACCAGGTATTGCAATGATTAATGATTGATTGCGCCTTTTTTAGGTATTCCGCCAATCAGCCTAATTATAATCGTAACGTTTACAATTTTCTACAATGAATATGGACTTTTGCGTTGTGCGTTAAAACCGCCATTTCGGCAAGGGGAAAGCCACGTGGTTTTGTTGTTTACCGTATTAAACATAATTACTTCTAAGATGTTTACTTTTATATGAAATTGGCCTTTTATATATAAAACAAAATTGGCCGTCTATAGATTTAAAAAAAAGATTAAGACGCTCACCCAATTGTATGGTGAAACGTGTAAGTAAGTAAATGTCTAATGGAGGTAGCCATCTGAAAGAATCGTGGTTAGCAATGGCCAATGCCTTTTTATATAGACTAGTCGACGACCCATCAATCTATCATACATATATAAAGAATTCAAAATTTTTGTTTTGGTAAATGAACAAGTTACCTCAGTCTGATTGTGCAACTGAAGCACCATCTGCGCACAAGAGTCGGAGATTTCATGAATCCGCTCCGGCAGCTTTTCCCGACGTCCATTCGTGCAATCTCCTCCAAATCTCGAAAAATTCCAGAACCTTCTGCCTGAAATATACGAACATCCAATATACAAAAATGGAATTATCCAAAGCCATTGCGGTAACCATACAATAATAAAAAGCCCTTTCAATTCAAATTTGAAGCAAAACCAGCTGGAGGCGAAATTTGATTACTGAATTCAACCAAACAGCTGTGAAAACCACAATAAATTCGAAATTTCACGAGAGATTTCCGAGAATACCAGTTTTCTCGCCACAATATACAGCGAGAAGCGTGATGCAATCGCTGGAGCGAACGACATGAGTGAGTGCCCAGGTCAATGCGGTTTTGGAGATCACTCTCTCAGCCTTAACGGCCACCAGAACTTTATTCGACGCCTCCGACACGGAGGCACTATGCCTCGCGCTCCTCGAACCGACAACTTCGTCCCTCAGCATCGTCCTTTCAGGTCCAGATCACCGGCGAAATATCCCACCGGAAAAAGCAGAATTAGATGGAGGGAAATGTTTTGGGTGTGCCTCACGTATGACTTGCGCTCTTTTCGTGGGGCGATTGATCGTTACATAACTATACATACTTTTAAGGCTCTACTAGAAATTCGTTAACCTCAGTTAGTTGACTTAACCAGAGTTAATTGAGCTGTTGCTTGTTAGTGGTGTATTATATGTGACGTTGCAGTTGGTATTATGTTGTCCCCTCAAGATCCCAAAGTATGGTCACACAGAACCAGTATTGTAAGAATCAGATCGGATCGGGCGGGCGGATCGGTCCAACCGTCGCCCGGTATACCAGTCGGTCTGGATTTCATGGTTTGGCCGTTTAGTATGTCAGGCCGGATTGGAATGCTTTCACCCAGACATTGGACCGGGAGCCGGAGTTAAACCGGAAATCGGGGCGGGTTTCTAAAAACTGAACCGCTCAATTTGAAGCACACAAAATGCTAAAAAAAATATAATCAATGCCAAAAAAAGCCCAAAATAATTAAAATAATTAAAAGAAAAACCCAAATTATATTCCCAAATCCCAAACTCATTAGATTTATCTCCCAAACTGATTGAGATCCACCAATGTTTGACTTTGACAAGACATGAAGTCATGTTTGTTTTTGTTACTTATTAGGTTGTTGACTTGATATATTATTATTGGTAATTTGGTATTAGGTTTTCTTTACTTATTATTATGTAATTTTTAATTATTTCAACATGTTGGGCTTTAGTATTTGAGAAATATGCATCAAAACTTTTGAATATGTTCATATTTGTGAGGTTTATTAAAAAGTCATATATTTATTGCTTTAATTATTACGTCATCGGTCCGACCGATTTGACCGTGCAAATCGTGACCCGCTCTCTTCGGTTCGTCTTCCGATCCGGCTTTTATAACATTGCACAGAACATTGAACTTGGAGATGTTTAAATAATACTCCCTCCTCCACTCTTATTTAACAAAAGCCTCACTCAATTGACACTTAAGCCTAATACACTTGATATGTTATTAGGTAATATATTACCTTATAAATCAAATAAACTAGTTTAAAAAAAAAATTAGGTAAGGTTAATTTATAAACAATTTATTATTTATATATTTTTAAGGATTTTTTTTAAAAAAAACCAATTAAACTTATATTCAAAACGAATGGACACGTTAAAACTCTGTCATTTGAGAAGCTGCGGGAGTAGTTGTCCGAGCAGGTGGTCGTGGGTTGTTAATTTGGCATACATTAGTATATTTTGTTAGTAAGACAATAATAAAGGCCGCGGACATACCCACCTTTCTCTTCTTTTTTTTTCTTTTTTTTTTCGCGTTGGATCAATCAATCACCGTCCAAATTACTGCACTATTATGGCGCCGCTGATTACTAAGAGAGTCAATGAATGGGATGGTGATACTCCTCCGGTCCTATTTATAAGAGTTCGGCCGTCAAAACACGATTCTTAAGAAAACATGGAAAGTAATTAAATATGTTTGAAATATACTTCTTTTTCTAATATTACCCTTATTTATGATAAGTCTATCAAGAGAAAGAAATATATGAACATTAATAAATATGAAAGAGAATTATGGGTAAAATAAGAAAAAATGCATTAAATGATGAGAGAATGCAATGTGAGCTTTTAAATTTTGAACCAAATCAATTCAAATTTTGAGCTTTTATAGTAAGGACCAGAGGGAGTATTATGTTAAATAATTGAGTCAAAAAAACACACAATTGGATAATGTGTTGAATTGTTGGTGGCATTTTTGTTAGTATCATGTGGAGCTCAGTAATTGCGCTGGGGGACCATTGATCATATAAGGGTGCATGTTCTTTTAATAAAAAGAATAAACGATAAGAAAAAAAATAAAAATTTAAATTTTGACATTTTTATTCCATTTATGAAGTACCATTTATTTTAAAGTAAAAGTGGCAAGCCACCGGTAGTTTTGGCTGGGTGACCAAATAAAGACAAGGTATTCCTTATTTGAGGATCAAGTTTCTATTCTGAATCAGTTTGCACATACGTAGAAGTTATATGTACATATCACTTTGTTTCTTATTATAAATCCACCTTAATTATTTATTACATAGACACATATCAAAGAGTGGAAGTTATAGCATTGAATATGACATATTTTTCCAACTTTACCCTTATTTAAGAATAGTTATTAAAGTAATATTTATGCATTATAAACATTATCTCCCATCTTCCTTATTTCCAATATAAGGGTAAAATAGTCATTGTAGCATTAATTAACCCCAAAGTGAACTTATATTTAGAAACAAAAAATTCATACTAATTAAGCTTATAATAAGGAACAGAGTGGTATGCTGAACAGAAGAAGAAAGAGAGGCTTGTTGCAGGGTAATAATGAGCATTGGTTTTAGGGAAGTTTGAAAACACTGTGGTTGGGAGTAATGCCATATTGAATGGGATCAACTACCCGATGACCACCATTGTGACCCATGGGTCAAGATAGTGCCATTCAATTATATGTGGATGGACCATTTTGAGAGGAGACCTGGTTAGATCGATTCTTTTTTCACCCACGTCTTGCCCTCTCACAACCTTCAATGTTTCCTAACCAAAACTAACATAGGCACAACCATAACTGCACCACCCTAGCCAACATATCATGTTTTCTTCCTAAACTTCCTCACATCAGGAGAGAGAGAAGAGATTAGCGGTGAGATTGAGGGGAATGATGAGAAGATAGAGCTCTGTAAATGTATTAAATGCAAGTAAGAGTAAGCCTTCATATATAAATTAAATATTAAATACTCACTCCAGTCATAATTATAAGATCAAATTGACTTTTTGTGGGGTTAAGTAGATAAATTAGACCACTAAATTGTAACATATGTTACATGTAATTGGATTATAGGCTAGTTTATAAGTAAAATAAATTAGTTTTAAGGATAAAAAATGAATATAAACAATTTAAAGTGATTTAACTTACATCCTTAATTTTTCTAAAAAAATTAACTTAATCTTATAGTTAAAAACGGAATTTACAATCCAGTTTTTTCATAAAGTAGTTCTTAATTCAATCCATGAGTTGTTAAAAGCTCCTCCGCTCATTAGATCTTTATAAGACATAAACAAGAACAAAGACAAACTCAAAGAGCCAAGCCACCCCAATCTGGTCCCATCTTACCACTATGTTTTTTTTTTATTATAAGTCTCTTTTCACTAATTTTCACATACCAATGAATGATAATTATGTCATTAAATATGGACATAATTGACCAATCTTTCCAATTTTACCCTTTTGTAAGAGTGAATATTAAAAGAATACTCCCCCCCATCCCTTTTTATAAATTTCAAATAACTACTTTGTATTTATTAAGAAAACTAACAAGTTTAGTTAAAAGCAATGATTATGTAAGAAATGCAACATATTTTCTTATTATATCCTTACTGTTAAAGATGAAATAGGGGAAGAGAAAATGAGAGTGTGTGACGAATATTTCAACCGATCCTTATTATAAGGCACAAACTGTTAATTTTCACAAACAAAAGAATGGTAGTGTAGTCATTAAATTTAGGCTAAATTAACCATTTCTCTAACTTTACACTTCATTAATGCTATGATTTAACCTTTTCAACTATAAACCTTCAATTATTGTGCCAATTGGTGCTTTATATTTGTGACCAAAAGTTTCTCTAGTTGGTGGCTTACACTAAGGACCATAGGGAGTGAGAGATAATAAAGATTAAACAGATATAGGAAAAAGATTTACAATGGGTAAAATCGGAAAAACGCAATAAAAGTTTAGACAAACTTGTGATGAAGCTTATATATTGGGATAAACACATTTACAAATTTGAAGCTTGTCCCATATAAGGGAAGGGGGAAGTAATTTATACACTCTCTTTCTACATTTATCAACATTCTCTCTCATCTTTATTAAGGGTAAAATTTTAAAAGTCGCATTAATTGCTCTCAAAGTAGATTTATAATAAGAAAAAAAATTCACCAAAACTTGTAATAAACAACAGTGGTACTATGATTTCTTCGGTTTGTGACCCTAACCCCAAAACCCCAAGCTCTCCCAATTTTTCTACTATTCCACTCAGTTGGAACCGCCAATGTTATATAATAAAGAGATAAGGGTTAAATTTGCATAGGAGGTTTTTACTGATGATCAATGGATGTTCGGAAGTTTTTTTGGGATCAATTTTGCTTTGGAAGTTTACAAAAGCAATTAATGTTGCCCAGCGATTACCCAATGTTAAGTTTGACTGTTAAGTCAGTCAAACTACCCACATTTTACGCACCTTCATAATCCACTCCATGCACATTTTGCCACCTCATCATCTCTTCCTTCCTCTCTTCTCATTCAATCTTGAAAAAGGAAAATCTTCCTTCCCTCGTAGTAGGGTGAAAGTAGCAATTATCAGGATTGCAGTTGGTGTTCTCTTGCTGGATTGTAAGTCCTTTTGCTTCCTCTTCTTCTTCTTTGCCTTGGCAAACACTAGCGGTGGCGAGAACGGCGTAGGCAAAGGATGGAACGTCATCGTTGAAGGATGATATCACCAATGTATCGGTGAGTGTAGAGAGGAACAGGCTGGTTTTCTTTGAAAGAGGGATTTATAGCTTCGATTTGGAAGGTCGGTTGAGAGATTATGCAGAAGTTTTGGGCAAAGGAAGCATTTTAACTTCTCATGGTTGATAAGAGATTAAGAGATGTTGCTGTAACAAAGATGGAGTTTTATTCTCAAATGGATATTCAGGGAAAGATTATGTTGGATAAATCCTATACTTAAAATCAGAGTAAACAGTGGATGACTTATAAGTACCTCTAGTCCTGCTATTTGATCTGTAGAAAGAATCCATAAACCATGAAGTCTCAAACTACAATAGAAATAACAAAGGAAATCTTCTGATTGGAAGATAGGCATAGTGATAACCTATTAGATTGACATCTCCAGTGAGGAAACTTCCTTTTTATAAACAAATACGTGAATAAATATGTCTCTAAATTTATAAGATATGCATGTACTATTCTAAACGTGACCTTATTATTAGTCCCCCATCAAAAGTAATAATAGTATTTTGGCCAGATAATTATACCCTAAACGAATCATAATGCACCGACATGCAGGCCACACAAAGAAATATTTTAATAATTAGAATATCCACTATATTCAAAACAACTATATAGGATATAATGAATTTCAGAATATCATAATATAACAATATAATAATATATATAGTAAATAATATATAAAATATCTAATAGATTAAGCATGATATTGTGGTTCCTCTCTGAGCTTATTATTTGTCGAAGGATGAGAAATTGCTTGTTGATGATTATCTCCCATCTAGAAGCTTATCTGCTCTACTTCACGGTAACAATATTCAATCTTTGTTTTTTTAATCTTTTTACAATTAATGCTGATAGAGTGATACGGTAATCATCGAGGGCATTCTGACTTACAATTACAGTTTACAGTAATCTATTTATAGGAAGACAGTGGAGGAGAAAGGAATAGGGAATGAGGGTTTTTTTTTCATATTGAATGAGAAGAAAGAAAAGGAGAGATGATTAGGTGCGTAATGTGCATTATGTGGATGATGAGGTAGCGTGACATGCAGGTCATTTGACTAACTTGATGACTCCCCATATTTAATAGATTTTTAGAAATATTTTATTGTATTTGGGGAGTCATCAATTCAAAAATTGAGAGATTTTGTTGTGATTTGAAAAGATACCAAATTGATACATTATTTGGGGATTTCTTTTGAATTATCTTGTTTTGAATTAAAATAGGAAAGTTACCAAAAATAAAAAAACAAGCATATGTCAAAAACAAAAAAAAAATTTAGTTTATTATAATTGTTGTTATTTGATTTGATTTAAGTTTCTTTTTTTTTCTTTTCTTGGCAGCCACTACACACATATGCATGATGGAATTGGAAATAAAAGAGACCTAAATTATAATCAATCATCATCACGTGAGGGAGAGCATATGAGGCCACTCTTTATATACTAATTCATTCATTACTAGAGAGGGGGAGCTAATTCTTTCAATCATACACACACTACCCAAACACACACTTAATACGCAAGAAGCAGGAGGAAGTTAGTGGCACTGTGGAATAATTTTTCTCTTTATTCTTCAGTGGGTTCGAACTAGAGGGGGGATCTGATATTGTTCATCATCATCTACTCCATCAGAGTTTTACTTTCTTCTTCCTCCTTGTCGCTATGATTTCATACTCAGTTTTGATTTTTGTTGAGATTGATTTGGAACCTATGTGTGGCTAGTTTTCTTGTACAACTTTATAGCACTACGAACTTGTTTGTGACTTAGAGATTTTCTCACTGATTAGTTATGCTTAATTTTAATTCAGTTTATTTAATCTTGATTTTATTGATTATTGTTTAGTGATTGGCCACCATTGAACATGTTTAGGGAATTTATGATTAAACTCGACAAAGGAAATTCTAAATAGACCGTGGGATTAAATAATATGGAATTAGATTTTAATTTAAGGAATTTGATTTAATCTAATTGGCGTCTAGGATAGATATATACCTAGAAGCTCCGCATAGTCAAATTAGAGTGTTACCGATATAAATTGTATCTAGTTAATACGTGAGACATTACACAATTAATTTAGGTAAGGATATAAGTGGACCGATAGGCATTTATATACACTAGGACTCTAGATTAACTGATTTAGTTAAGGCATAATTAATTTAATGGGAATAAAATCTAAGAAACAAATAAGGGATTAGTGGCTCTATGTTGTTCATTTAATTCTTGAATTTAATCCGTATGAATGTTTTTGTTTTTATTAGATATTAGTTATTTTCTTTTTCACTCATTTGAATTCATTTTTTGTTTCGCTCAACTTAAACAAAAATAGGAGATTTAATGCTTAATAATCAATTGTTTTGAGTCTCTGTGGGATCGATCTTGATTTGTTATTTTACTATTTTTACGGCCCGTACACTTGCGAAGCTTTATTTAAATGTTGGTAGCATCATGACTTAATAGTCAAACTTAACATTATGCAACATTGATACCTTTTGTAAACTTTCAAGGTTAAATTGATCCTAAAAAACTTACGGACACCCAGTGATCCTCAGTGGAAACTTCCGAGACAAATTTGACCCTTATCCCTGTAATAAATGATCCGTTCAGTATTTTGCGTGATCATAAACTTTAGTAGGACGAAACTATCTAATGATTCATCATTTCATGTCTAATTAAAAAAAGGATGATCCACATAATATATTGTTGTTTTACTTCTTTATATTTTTCAAAACAAAAATAATCTTATATACCATATCATATGGAAACAAGCAGAACTTTTTGGAAGAACTATACCTTAAAAGCTAACTGTTGGGGTTAAGGAACTTAAAACTTGAGATATTTCCGACCATAATCTTGTGACAATGCATCCCTAGATAACTGACGTATAGACGACTCCACAGTTCAACATTTTGCTCCATGCTTTAATCGGTCTTTTGTTAATCAACCAGCGGATTGAAACCCTCCACGTCTGGATAGCCTTTCTCCACTCCACAATATTTCGTAAATGCTTCACTCAACTTCGATGTTGCCGGTTAGCTCTTTTGTTCATAACCTACAACGGGTAATCCTATTTGATTGGTTGCTTCTCAATGAAAGTACCAATATAATGACCATAAGTCTAAAGAGAGAACTTATCCTAAAAGACCAACCTATAAGAGATAATAACCCTTTGAACTTATAAACCCATAACACTTGTGAAAACTCCCATGTTAGAATCATAACACAATCTTTAATATAAGATACGGTATTTGCACAAGAAATTATATGTTAAACACTGGAGGTAACCTACAGTTATTAATTTTTTCAATCAACCATTACCTATTATCAAAATTAATGTTGCACATGTTATTAACTTAGCTTGTCTAATACTCCAGTTATGTGTAAAACAGGACACAAAGAAAGAGTAGTTATACAAAGCTTCCGTTATGTGTAAATATGAGGGGAGAGACGTGGGGTAAGTAGGACTTGAAGAGGTGAGACTTTGATGTTGGTGAGACCACCCTGTTCTTGCATGTCCACTGGTTTGTCACCAGGAGTTGCAATATCAAAGCCAATGAGGAGATTGGCAAGTGTGAGTTGCATCATTAAGAGAGCAAATGAAACTCCTGGGCACATTCTTCTACCCGCACCAAATGGAATCAGTTCAAAGTGTTGACCTCTCAAGTCAACATTCTTGTGTGTAGTCAGAAATCTCTCTGGCCTGAACTCCAATGGATCTTCGTATACCTTCGGGTCTCTATGGATTTTAGAGAGGTTGATCAATAAATGGGTACCTGAGGGAACATGGTATCCTGCCACTGTACAATCTTCCATAGACTTGTGCATCACACTCAGTGGTGCTGCTGGGTACAACCGCAATGATTCCTTCAGGATGGCTTGTAGGTAAGGTAGCTTCTTTAAGTCTGATTCTAATGCCAACCTTTGTCTCCCAACTTGTGTTTCCACTTCATCAACTGCCTTCTTTAACACTTCACGATTGTTCATTAGCAAAGACAGTGCCCAAGTTAATGTCGCTGTTGTTGTGTCTGTTGCCGCAAATATTATGACCTGCAAAGTGCACATTCCCCATTCAATATTTCCAAGTTATACTTCGAGATAACATCTATTTGCTAATATTAATCCAGACATTCATGACATATATAAGAATATCATGAATAACACTTTTTAATATATATATATATATATATTTTGGAGAAAGGGAGCAGCTCAGCAGCACTATAGAAAGTTGGAAATTAAATAAAATGAAAAAGAATGGGAGATAACATGTGGGTGTGAACAGTGAAGGACGACTGACCAGGCTGGTAGCTTTAACCATAGTATTGGAATCGTAGCCATCAATCATTTCAGCTTCATCAGCGTTGGAAATAAGCATATCCATGAAGTCGCCGTGCAGTAGCTTAGGCTTGGCCGGCTCTGAATCGGAGCTCCTATTGCTTCTATGTTCATCTACTAAAAACTGGATAAATCGGTCCAAATCTTTGGCTATGTTCTTCATGACCTTCTCTTTGCCACCCAGATCCAGCCACCTCAGAAACGGCAAAGCGTCCGAGATCAAGAATGATCCACCTAGTTCAAACAAATCCCTCAGTACTTTCAGTGTCGTTTCCTTCCCTTCAATCTCACCAAAACGCTTTCCCGCTACCATTCTAAACACAACATTTAACGTTATCTCCCTGAACCACTCCTTCATCTCACATAACAAAGGCCTCACTGCTTCTATATTCTCACCATAATTCTTGTTCAAATCTAACCAAAGATCGTATGTACCCTTCATTGCAGACTTCACCTCTGACTCTCTCACATGTTTTAACATCTCAAGACGATGGTTGGAGAGAACCTCCAGCGTTGCAATCTTCCGCACGTGCCGCCAGTATGCTCCGTAGGGACTAGTAACAAACATGCCGAGGTTATAACCCATGACTTCGCCGGCAACGGTTTTGGGACGGCTAGCAAAAGCTCTGTCGTTAACAGTTAAGCATTCCTTTGCAATCTCCCAACTGCTAACAATTAAGGTTGGGTGAATCCCAGGCCTAAGGATGAATATTGGTCCGTATTTGTCGGCCATGTTTCCTAAAGTTATATGCGGTGGCTCTGACCCACCTAAGAGGTGGATGTGGCCAATTATAGGCCACGCGCCGCCAGCTTCCGGTGGTGCTTTTCTTGTGGTTTTGTTTCTGCGGTGGCTTCTTGTTATGGAGAGGACAAGGTAGAGAAAGAGCAACAATCCCATTATGCCCAACATTATGCTTCGGTCCATCATGACCATGGCGGTGGAAAAGTGGTTTCAGGTGCTATGTAAGGGTATCTTGCAAAATGCAAATGATGCTGGCTAGTACCCGTTTGCCAACATTGTTTCAAACTTTTTATAAAAAGATAGATATAGAAAAAATCGGCTTATTGATGTGTGGCTGATTTTTCTCTTATGTCAGTATCTGATCTGTACATGTGACATGAGAGGATGACCCTAGCTACTGACGCTTACTTGACATTGGAATACTGATTAGGGAGCAGATACTCTCAGAAGTGCCTTTCTCACAGCATCCCTCAGTGTCCTTGATCTCATCCATCTATATGATCTAATGGCCATCTATTTCTGGCCTATTTAAAACGCCCCATATTTTTCACTCCTTTTTCTTCCGCCACCATCCTTTTTTAAATCGTAAAAAAATAAAATTAAAAGATTGCTTGCAATAAATACCACTAGGAACCAGTACAAACTACAAAGTCTCGATATTCTTGTTGGCAAAAAAAAAAAAAAAAAAAAGAAGTCGCGATATTCTTACCTGCACTAGACATTTATTAAAATAACAAAGGTATATTGAGCACTGATTTCTTTTGGCAAAATAACAAACTTTATGTTTTTTATTGCCAACAAAAAAATAACAAACTTTTATTTTAGAGTTAAGTTTTAAATACTCTTTAATTTTAATACTCCCTCCTAAATATAAGATATATTTACCTAATTTAATTAAATTAATGATATTAGATAAGTTAATCAAAATCACATCCCCAACACCCCTCTCTTACTTGTTTATTATTGAGGAACATTAATATGGATAGTTTAATGAAGAATATGGAATAATTATAAAGATGTTTTATATATAGGACCAAACTCACATTCCCACATAGGTCTCATATTTAGGACCGGAAGGATTAAATGTTTAACTGAGAAAATTGAAGCTATACATATTAAATGGCCTACTTTAAGAAATTTATTAAACATCTTAATCCTATTTCTCTTGTTTTTAAGCTGTGCATATTAACCAAATTGAAGCTCTACTTTTTTCTGTTTGATTTTTTATATTCTTTTAATCTTTATTTTCAATTTTTTGACCTTGTATCTTTATTTTCATTAGGTGTGCTGTATGAATATATTTTGCAGGTTTGACTCCAAAATTTGATTAGGAAAAGAATTTGATTATATAGACTCCAAAATTTTGTAAAGTTTCATCAATATGATGCTGTCATCAGTTCAAATGGCTGTTTACAAAGCAAATTCTACTTTAAGAAAGTATAGGTTCGATTATGTGGCAATATGACAAACAGAATTGTAGTAACCGCTTTCATTTCCGTCGTCAAGTGAGTTGAAAGGGAATGGGACTATGTTAGGGATCCTTGGAAACCCAATGAATGGCCGAGATTTTAATAAAACATATGGTCGAGATGCAATTTTAAAACCACATGGTGTGTCCCATTTTGAGATCTTGGATCATCTGCATGGATAGGATTAAGACGCTGAGCGATTATGAGAAAGAAGGCCGCTGAGACAAACCGAACCCCTGATTACGGCTGATTTTTCTAAAAGCTGTTCACACTTCACACAACCTCTTTTTTTTCCCCTTCCAACACTAGTTTAATTAAATTATATAACCTCCATAAAAAGGTCCTTGGTCTCCCAAAATATACAGTCTCATCTCTTAAGTCACTCTATCAAATTGAAAATTAAGTTTAGACGTAAAATGATGGATAAAAATCAATTTTAAGAGAAATGTTAAAATTAAAATTATAAAAACAAGAAAAGTAGGGAAGGGTCAAAATTAATATGATGGGGCTTAATTCATATGTAAACATATACACACCATCAATAAATCAAAGCCTTTGAATTAATAAGTGAATTATTGACCGTGATTTTCTTTATGTACAAATGAGATGATTCGTGATAACCTTCACAATGTCAAATAGCTATAAACGACATGTGTTAACTGGCTGGATGGGAAAGTGCATGCACTTAGTTTTGGAAAATTGTGTTAGAGGCAAGAGATTCTATCTCTAAAAGCATTGTTATCAAACCCGGACCGGCTCGGAACCCGCCAACCCAGGGGCAAGACCGGTCAGGGTGAGGAAGAAACCTCGAGTCAGAATAGCCACGAGTTGACCCTGGGGACCCGTTTTAACCTGGTTAAGTCCCGAGTGACTCGCCAAGTCATGCGAACCACCCTGATTAATAACCCCCCCAAAACCCAAATTGCGTCGTTTTGCCTTTTTTTTTAAAAAAATAAATATATCATTTTTTCCTCCTTCCTCTGCGATTTCGAAACCCATTCTTCATCAGAGGCTTCACCTCCTCTGCTTCTCGTTTGAACCCCATTCTTCGAAATCCTCCTCTGCTCTGTTTCCCTCGCCGGTAAACCAACTTTGTTGATGTTTCCCTCTCAATCGTGGCCGTCATTTTGTGCTCATAGTTCGCCGAAGTAAACACTGCTTACTGTTGAAGTAAACCCTACTCTTTTTTTCGCCAGAAGATGTAACGCCGTTCGCCGTTAGTCGTCGTTTGGATTTGCCGCCGTTCGTTGTTCATTTTCGGTGCCACGGCAGCTGGTCAGTCGGAGGTTCAAGGGTTTGAGTAGGAGATTTGGGGTTTTCGTGTTCTTTACGCCATTTAGGTACAAATATATTTCTTGATGATTTTCACTTCTTCTCTCAAATTTCTGGATTGCTTTTCACTTTCTTGGGGTTTTTTTATTTTCACTTCTGTTTTTACTTCAAATTTCTGGGTTGCTTTGGACGAACTCTGCTTTGGACGAAGTCAAGGAGGCTAGATGTGACAAACAATTTTGATGCATCAAGTTTTGTAAGTGAAGGTGCACGTGGTCAGGTATACATTTTAGACTTCAATCGATAATGGATTGTGGCTGGCTGTGACATTGATTTGTATTGTGAATTAGTGATTGACTGCTTCAATTCTATTGTGGCTGGCTGTGACCCTGTTTTTTGTGTGATTGGGTTTTTCTTTGTAGCTCTGAATATTGATCAAACTTGGTACTTGTCATTTGCTATCTGTTGTTGTTTGGAAAGGTTGTGTGTGGTCTGATTTCTTGTCTATACATGGATGCCACCAATAATGAAGTGCCAAATAATCCTCCCGACAATCCTCCTGACACTAGATTACCCGAATCACAACCATCTCATAGACTACAAAAATCTGATCCTGCTTGGGAATATATTTCTCTTAAAAAAGAGGGGAATATAAATGTTTTCACGTATCTTTTATGTGGTTCAAGTTATAGGGGAGGTGGAATAAATAGATTTAAACATCATTAAGCTGGTGTGCCTAGTCAAGTAAGTTCTTGTAAAAATATCTCTCATGACATTCGTGCAAGAATGAAAGAGTCTTTGTTGGAGGGTAAGAAAAAAAAAGACTAACCCTAATGTAGAAGAAGCCTAAGAGATTGAGGGAGATCAAGAATTTGAGGCACCGGTAGCTTAAAAAAGAAAGGTTATTGCAACCGGGAGAGTTGATAATTATTTTGTATCTAAGACAACTCCGGGTTCCCAACCAAGTATTAAGAGTGTATGGGCAAGTCAAGAAGCTCATTATAATGCCAAGATGAATTTTGTTGAATGGGCTTATGTGAATTGTGTTCCTTTCAATGCATTAAAGTATCCTCTGTTTCAAAGAGCTATTGACGGTTCCATTGCAGTTGGTTCTGGGTTTAAGGTCCCTAGTTTTCATGAGTACAGAGTTAGGTTTTTTAAGGGATTGTAAGAAGGAATTAGAACTATTGATTGATAGTCACCGAACTAAGTGGGCAAAAAATAGTTGTGCCCTTATGGCCGATGGTTGGACTGACAATAGACAACGTACTTTGATTAATTTTCTAGTCTACTCGGTACATGGCATGATATTTGTGAAATCCATTGATGCTTCAGATTTAATTAAAGATGTTGCCACTTTATTCTCATTGTTCAGTGAAGTTATTGAGTGGATTGGTCCTACAAATATAGTACACGTTGTGACTGATAATGCTGCTAATTATGTAGCATGCGGTAGATTGATTAAAGAGAAATATAAAACAATTTATTGGTCACCATGTGCTGCTCACTGTTTAAATCTTGTTTTGACAGACATTGCTTCCTTATCGGCTGTTTTACTTCTTGCAAAAAAACAAAAAGAATAACTGTGTTTATATACAATCATTCCGTCTTTTTGTCATGGTTAAGAAAAAGAACTGGTTGGAGGGAAATTGTGCGTCCAGGTGCGACAAGGTTTGCCACCACATTTATAACCTTGTATAGCATATTTTCGCACAAAAGTCATTTGCAAGCTTTAGTTATTGATCAACACTTTATACAGCACAAATTAGCAAACACCAATGCAGGGAAGATGTTTAGTACAATCGTTTTGGATAATTATTTTGGAATGATTGTCATCAAATTGTGAAAGTTGTGTCTCCTCTCATCAAATTGTTGAGGATTGCTGACTCGGATGAGAAGCCTTCAATGCCATATATTTATGATGGCATGCGTAGGGTTAAAAAAACAATTAAGGATATGTTTAAGGGGAAAGAAGATATGGGCAAGCCTTTCACAGACATTATCCAGAGTCATTGGGATAAGCATTTAAAGAGTAATCTTCATGCATCGGCATATATTTTGAATCCCGCATTCTATTATGGTGATAACTTTATCAACAAGCACAAAGTAATAGAATCTATGGTTAGTGTGTTTGAGTCAATTGCAAATGAATATATTGATTATTATGTGAAATTGATGCATCAATTTGTTGTCTACCGTGATCGGAAAGAAGCATTCAGTAAGCCACATTGTCAGAAAGTGGCTCAGAAACTTATCCCTAGTTAGTATATTTTAATTCACATTTTGAATAAGTCAAAGAACATACAATTCATTCTTTATATTTAATTAAATGTCTTGTATATTATTATGCAGATGACTGATGGTCCTATTATGGGGGTTCTGTTCCCGAATTGCAGCAAGTTGCTATACACATTCTTAGTCAGACTTCTTCTTCTTCTGGGTGTGAAAGAAACTAGAGCTTGTTTGAGCGCATTCATACTAAAAGAAGAAACAAATTAGAGCATCAAAGACTTAATGATTTGGTTTTCTCAAACTACAATATGAAGTTAAAGCACAAGTAATTACAAATGCTTTTATAGTTTCATTAAAAATTTACAATGTTACATACATTTAATTAATGTTGAGCTTCTCTTTTGGAATTAAAGAAGTCTATTGCAAAAAAAGAATGAAAGCTATGATCCAATTGACTATGAATGCGTTGATCAACTAGACATTTGGGTGGTAGAAGAGGATCCAACCACCGATCTAGAAGCAGTACTTGAACTTGATATCGATCAAATTGCAAGTGATTTTGAAGGTTCACAATTATTTTTTGGTTCTTTAAGTTTTTATTCTTATACAAAAGTAATGAAAGTATGTAAATAATTTAAATTAAATCTATTTAATATGTAGGTCATGAAGATACTCGTGCGACCCCGTCTTTGAATGATGATGATGATGTTGCTCCTACTCCTGGCTCCTTTGGGTTTCCTAGTGTATCTTCGCTTCCTAATGTCCCAATGCCTGAAGACTTGACTAATATTAGTGATAACTTTGATCTTTAGTACTATTAGTGTAATGCATGATAGGGTTGAAGGTGAAAATATTTTGTTATTATATATCTATTTTGATATGATGAATAGTTAGTATTAGGTACTAATTGGTTGCTAACCATTTTGTGTCATTGGATGGTAGTATGATATGATATGATGATGTCATTTTATCAAAAAATTTGTAAAGAATGCTGATGATGATTTTTTGGTTAATGATTCAAGATGGTAAGTGAAGTTATGGTTTGGATTTTTTGAAGTTATTTTTATTTGGATGATTTTTTTATTAATCTTTTATTGTTTACCGGGCTAAATCACGGGTTGGTTATGAACTAACCCTTTGACCTACTGCCTCGACCGGGCTAGTTGCCGGTCCGGGTTTAATTACGATGCTAAAAAGACATGTTTGCCTATATACATGTATTACTATTATCAATAACTCTCCTCAATTGTCAACGCACACTCTATCACTTGTCAAACAAATTAAATTACCCCCTTCCATTGACTTTAGAAGTAAGTCGTTCTTCGCGTGAACGACTTCTTCATTATTTAAAAGTCGTTCACCTGAAGAACGACTTCAGGTGTAGCATATGGGGAAATATTTTTTTTGTAGCATTTTGGTAAATTGTTTTACTGTTTATAGTATTATGATAAAAATCCCCAAACAACAGGACTAGTGCCGTCACCCGTGAGGAGCACAAATTTTCTCAAGACCACAAAGTAGGTCCCACTTTAGATGGTGGTGGATCTAATGAAAAATCAAGTGGAGCCCACAAAGATACTAACATTATCCGATCATCTGTTCCTTTCGTGTAAAAACAAGAGTAGACTAAAATACCAAAAATGCTACAGAGACAAAAATATTTATCAAGATACTACACCTAAAATTGTTCTTCACATAAATGATTTTAGAGTTGTGAAGAAATCATTCACGCGAAAAACGACTTTAGAATTTGGTCACGCTAAAATCGTTTTTCGCATGAATGATTTCAGTTTGATGTGACATGTATTTACTAAATTCGTTCACACGAAGAACGGCCTCTAAAATCGTTCCTTGAGTGAACGATTTCAGTTTGATGTAACATATATTTATCTCTCCTCATGATGACTCAGTATGTTGTCTAATTTTTTAAACTATCATTGCTCCTATGTGTGAGTTAAATGAATGTAGAAGCACCTCTTTTGGTTCAAAATATAAGATATACTCCCTCTGTCCCTATATATAAGAGCCTAAAATTTGAATAGGCTTGTGTCTTTTTATAAGAGTCTAGCTAGATTTGTTAAAGCATTTAATGCGTTTTTTTCCCACAATGCCATCAATATTCTCTCAATTCATATTCTCTTTCATGCTTATTTCTATTATTATTATCATAGTTCTCTCTCTTATATACCCCATCATAAATAAGGGTAAATATGATAAAACAAAATTATTTCAAACATATTTATCATTTTCAACCACTTTTTTAATCTATGTGAGTTTATTAGTTGGGCTCTTATATAGGGATGGAGGGAGTAGTTACTAAATTTGATTAAATTAAGGATATAAGTCAGTTAATATATGTTTTCTCTAAAATGCCTAAATTATCTTCCTTAATTTCTTTTATTTTTCTCACTTGGTTATTATTGAGGGAGTAAAAGTGGAAGCAACTTGGGTAAAGTGGTAAAACAATGGAAAAAATTTAGAGATATCTCATATATTTTAAAATCAAGATCAACTCTTTAAAAAGATTTTATATTAAGGACAATAATACATTAATTACATAAAATACCAATAATAATCACACAATTTCAATACGGTGTATACCAATTATATATATTTTAATATTATTTAATATGAGACCTCTCCTAATTATGATTATATTCAGAATATTTTTAAAATTATGTGATGACAATTGGTGTTTAATGTAATTATTGCTCCTTTATCGTTAATATAAAATATTTTTAAAGAGTTGGTCTTGATTTTAAAATATAGGAGATATTTGTAAAAAAAATTTCATTGTTTACCCAAGTTGGTCCCACTATTGTTCCCCTCAAAATAATCGAGTGAGAAAAATAAAGGAAACTAAGGAAGATGATTTAGTTATTTTAAAAAAAAAAACATATCATATCAACTGACTTATATCCTTAATTTAATCAAATTTCGCAACTAAATCTTATATTTTGAACAAAAAGAAGTGTTTCTCCATTCCTTTAACTCATATATAGAAGAGATGGTAGTTTAAAAAATTAGATAACATGTCGTATAATCATGAGGAGATATAAATACTTGTCACATCAAACTGAAATGGTTTACGAGAAGAACGATTGAGAACGATTTCTTCACAGCTCTTGAACGATTTTTGGTTTAGTATATTGGTAAACGATTTTAGGTGTAGTATATTGATAAATACTTTAGTCTATTTAGTATTTTGGTATTTTAGTTTACAGATTATAGCATATTGTCAGAAAAGCCCCCAAAAGTTGTGGTGATAGATTGGCCTCTATCGTAATCCAAAACACAGTGAGATTTTTCTTTCACACCTCCCCGGGGTGTCTTGGCCTGATGGTCTCTGACAGCCTTCAATATTACTCGCCTTCCTCACCAAAAAAATGAATAGGCACAACAATCATATATAACTGCACCAAGCTAATTAAATGCAAAGAGTAAGCCTGTGCATATCTCAAAGAAATATACACATTATACTTTGGTGTTTTCAGGATAGTTCTTATTGCATAATGAGTTATAGAAAGGGGAAAACACATTAATTAAGGTCACATCTAAGACAAAAAATTTCGTACAAATCTTATGACTTGTCATTGGTGCTCTTTATTACTTGTAAATGGTAGCTCTTTCATATGTCATTGTCACTTGTTGGATATATAAAAGTGAAAATCACAATGAGGTGCCACATAAGGCATTTAATTACAACCAGGTCCCAAACAATCATCAAATTACATTGAAGTCCCAAGGGACCTCTGTGTAATAAAATAGGAGTTGTCAATACCAGCCGTGTGAGTTGTTAGTGCACACAAAACAGGTGGTATTGACAACTATTGAATTGACAACTCATTGAGCTGCGATTGACAACTCTTTTTGTGTGCATTAACAACTTATACGGCTGGTATTGACAACATTGAATTGACAACCCATTGACAACTATTTTGGGCATAGTAACAACTCAATGGGCTGGTATTGACAACTCAATTTAATTACACCTAGGTCCCTTGGGACTTCAATGTAATTTGATGATTGTTTGGGACCTGGTTGTAATTAAATGCCTTATGTGGGACCTCATTGTGATTTTCCCTATATAAAAAGCTTCCACTCGTTAGATCTTTATCCAACAAAAACAGAGCAGAGACACAATTAAAAAGCCAAGCTAGCTCTTTTTTTTTGTCTCCATTATTATGCATAAAGATGAGGGGAGAGACGTGGGGTAAGTAGGACTTGAAGAGGTGAGGCTTTGATGTTGGTGAGCCCCACCTGTTCTTGCATATCCACTGATATGTTATCAGGAGTTGTAATATCAAAGCCAATGAGGAGATTTGCGAGTGTGAGTTGCATCATTAAGAGAGCAAAGGAAACTCCAGGACACATTCTTCTACCCGCACCAAATGGAATCAGTTCAAAATGTTGACCCCTCAAGTCAACATTCTTGTGCGTAGTCAGAAATCTCTCTGGCATGAACTCCAACGGATCTTCATACATCTGTGGATCTCGATGGATTTTATAGAAGTTGGTCAACATATGTGTGCCTGAGGGTATGTGATACCCTGACACTTCACAATCTTCCATAGACTTGTGCAACATATTCAGTGGTGCTACTGGGTACAGGCGCAACGTTTCCTTGAGGATGGCTTGGAGGTATGGCAGGTTATTTAAGTCTGATTCTGATGCCAACCTTTCTCTCCCAACTTGCGTGTCCACTTCATCGATTGCCTTCTTTAACACTTCAGGATTGTTCAGCAGCAAAGACAAAGCCCAAGTTAGTGTCGCCGTCGTTGTGTCCGTAGCCCCCAAAATTAGGACCTACAATAATTTGCCATTCATCATCATTGCAAAATTGTCCCTACTGACAACCAGTCATCCAAACAAATTATACAATCATCAATGGTTGCTTATATGTATTCCCTTTAATCCTTAAAATCTCTTTATTGAAGAAATAATTGAAATATAAATTGAGTTTTATATTGAAGATTGGAGATAGTATTATTAGATAAGGGGAAACACAAGGGCATGCATGCACCCTCACAGCATGCATATAGTAATTAATGACATTATGGAGTAAGGAAAATAATATTAATACCCCGTTCATTTTTAATTATAAGATCTACTTTGCCTTTTTTTAAGAAAATCTTGAGAAAATTAAATAAATTACTTATTAAAAATTGAGTCTGGATATTTTTTTTCTTTAAATTAGTTTATTTGACTTAAAGCTAACATATAATTTAATATATACAAAATATGTTATGATTAAATGGCTTATTTACCTTCCTTAATCTATAAAAAAATCAATTAGATCTTATATTAAAAAGTAAGGTGAATATCTTCTTTTTAAAGAAAGGGAACACACAGAGGTATAAAATAAATTAAAAGATCATGGATATGTTGCTGGAAAAAAAAAAAGATCTGGGATCCAAAAAACATACGAGTGAGGACTATAGATTGGATATATAGTTTAAGAAAAGGATTAAGGATGTATGTGAAAGACGAACCAGGCTTGTTGCTTTAATCATAGAAATAGAGTCGCTGCTATCAATGGTGTCAGCTTCATCAACTTTGGAAAGAAGCACATCCATGAAGTCGTCGTGCTTAGGCATGGCTTGCCCTAAATCCAAGTTCCTTTTGCGTTTGTGTTCATCCAAGCAAAACTGAATAAATTGGTCCAACTCTTTGGCCGTATTCTTCATGGCCTTCTCTTTGCCACCCAAATCAAGCCACCTCAAATAAGGCAAAGCATCAGATATCAAGAATGCTCCACTCAAGTCAAGCAAATCCCTCAGTGCTTTCCTAATCCTCTCGTTCCCTTCGGTCTCAGCAAAACGTTTTCCCACCACCATCCTATACACAACATTCAACGTTATATCTCCAAACCATGTCTTCATCTCACATGACAGAGGCCCAAATGCATTAACATCATAACGATGACCAATATTATTGTTCAAACCTTCCCAACGATTGTATGTATCCTTCATGGCCAACTTAACCTCGGACTCTCTCACATGTTTCAGCATCTCTAGGCGGTGGTTGGAGAGAAGCTCCAGCGTGGCAATCTTACGCACGTGCCGCCAATAATCTCCATAGGGACTGAAGCCAATCATGCCGTAGTTATAGCCCATTAATTCTGCAGCCACAAGTTTGGGACGGCTAGCAAAGGCTTTGTCGTTAACAGTGAAGCATTCCTTTGCTACCTCCCAACTGCTAACTATCAAGGTTTGGTGAACACCAAGCCTTACTGTGAAGATTGGTCCGTATTTGTGGACCATGTTGCCTAAGGTTATGTGCGGTGGCTCTGGCCCACCTAAGAGGTGGAGGTGCCCTATTATAGGCCACGCGCCGCCTGCTTCCGGCGGCTGTCTTGCCGGCGTAGTTCTGTTTCTACGGTGGCTTCTTGAAATGGAGAAAAGAAGGTAGAGGAAGAGAAACAATGCAAAGATGGTAAAAGCGGTGGCTGATTGCATGGAGAATATCATCAAGTCCATATGGGTGTGGTATGATTTGGTATGTTGTGCTAAGAAGATAGAGAATACAGAACAGGGAGGAGGTTAATGATATCGTACCTCAACACATAAATATGGTTATAGGACTGGGTTTGGGGGTATCATGCGTGTGATTATATCGCTGAGAAGGAGCCACAAGGGCTACCGTACGTTTTCCTTCTTTTTCCCACTTGTTAAAATGAAGAGATTCCGATTGGGATTTGTCAGCCGTCGTTGTCTGCTTAATTTGCCAGTTGGAATTTAAAGAGAGTATGAGTCAACTTTTGGGGTGGCTTCCCTCCTCTGTTCTTTTTCATCCTCTTCCTTTTTTTACCTCAAATATTTTTAATTTTGGGGTTAAATTTTTTTTATTTGTTTTCATCATTAGATTCTACATAAAATTAGTGACATTTTAATATCTTATAGACAAAAAATGGTTCAGTTTTCAATTTTATATGATTTTTTTAAAGATTTAATACTTAAAAATCTGTATTTTTTTTAAGTTAAAGTATTAAATCTTTAAAAAATCATATAAAATTGAAAACTGAACCATTTTTTGTCCATGTAATATCAAAATGTCACTAATTTCATGTAGAATCTAATGATGAAAACAAATAAAAAAAATTTGACCTTATAATTAAAAAAATTTGGGGTAGAGGAGGGAAAATGATGGGAAGGGGTAGAGGAGAGGATCCTCTCCCAAATTTTGTCGGCAACAACCTACCGGTTACATTTGGTGCTCATCTTAGTAATGAGACAACACTTCTTATATTATAACTGAAATGAAACCTGCTCATCCAAAAATTTGATATATATAGTTCAAATTTAAAATTTTAAGATAACTATTTTTTCAAAGATAAATTTAACTTTTTAACAAATGATAATTATAAGATTGATTTTATTTTTTGTTTTATATCCATTAAAATAAAAATTCATTAAAAATATTAAAATAAAGAAAAATAAATCTGGACCATTTAAAATAAATCTGAAAGGTATAGATTAAGATGAGAAACTCACTGCTCATCGTTATGTTGAGTTTGGAATGTGACTCCCGTATATACCTTATGTCTTGAGTTTGGACCACCGATATTTTTAATAAAAATGATCGGTTCAGTATATTTTGTGACGATATTGAAACTGTCTAAGAATTCATCCCTACCGTATCTTAGTCTAAACAAAAATGATGATCGACACATTCATTTTTTATTGTACAAGAGGACACCTAAACTTAGATTCTTCGAATAAACGAAGGCAATGTTCAATTTGTGAAAATGACAAGAATATCATTTAACAACAACAAGAGCATTCCCCGTACACCAGGAAGAATGAAGCAATTTCCTTTAATTTTATCTCCGTTTAATTTTAAATATCGGTTCTTATAAATTTTTTATTCATAAAGAAAAGTGTTAGTACGTAGTTGTGTGACTCCCACTCCGCTAGACCTAGATTAATTACACCACATAGACCTAAATAAAACAAAAATGAACCAGATTATTGAGTGATGGTGTTTTGTGTGAGGAAAAAAATTTGGACTTGACTATCAATAAATTCATGACCATCAATATTTCTTTTTATTTTTAAAAGCAAAGTATCTCATGTGTAACTTACAAAATTATTTGTCCTCTCACTCGACCATAATATAAACTAAAATTAATAATGTAAATATTGCTATGATACTATTCAAGAGGTCAACTAAATATATGTTTTTTATCACAATAAAATCAAGTCCACATGGGTGTGGTATGATTTGATATGTTGTGCTAAGAAGACAGAGAATACAGAACAGGGCGGAGGTTGATGATATCGTACCTCAACACATAAATATTGTTATAGGACTGGGTTTGGGGGTATCATGCGTGTGATTATATTGCTGAGAAGGAGCCACGAGGGCTACCGTTTTCCTTCTTCTTCCCACTTGTTGAAATGAAGAGATTCCGATTGGAATTTGTCAGCCGTCGCTGTCAGCTTAATTTGCCAGTAGGAATTTAAAGATATTTTGAGTATGAGTCAACTTTTGTGGGCAACAGCGTACCGGCTCTCATTTATTAGTGATACCAGAGAAAACACTTTTTATAACTGAAATAAAATTTGGATCATCCAAAAATTTGATATGGATATAGTTTAAATTTAAAATTTTTTAATAACTATTTTTTCAAAGATAAATTTAAATTTTTAACAAATGACAGTTATAAGATTAATTAAAATAAAAATTTATTAAAATATTAAAATAAATAAAAATGAATCTGGACCATTTAAAATAAATTTAAAAAGTACAGATTAAGATGAGAAACATATTACTCATCGACTCATCGTTATGTTTAGTATGGAATGTGATTCCCGTATATATCTTATGTCTTGAGTTTGGACCACCGATGTTTTTCATGAAAATGATCGATTCAGTATATTTTGTGCTGATATTGAAACTGTCAAAGAATTCATCACTATCGTATCTCAATCTAAATAAAAATCAATTAAACCCGGACCGTCAGTGGGTCAGTCATGAATTGACTCGAAAGCCAGATCGGTAGTTATTAAAATAATATAATTTAATTATAATTGATCATAAAATTTATATTTTAATTATAAAAAATAATTGTTGAATATATATTCATGTTTTTGTAAGTATTCAATTATTTATATGTGTGAAATTCTTTCATATATTTATTTTATTTTCTTTTCTTTATTTTTATTCATTTTTAATACTCCCTCCGTTCCTAAATATAAGACCACTTTAACTTTTTTGTGTGGAAGTTAAAGAAGCAAATTAGACCACTAGATTATAACATATATCACATGAAATTAGATTACATGTTAGTTTATAAGTAGAATAAACTAGTTTTGAGGAAGAAAGATTTGTTTTTGGACTGAAACTACTTTTTTTGGACTGAAAAAAAAAGTCAAAAAAATCAAAGTGATCTTATAATTAAGACCGGAAGGAGGAGTAGTATGTATTTTCTCTCTCACTCTTTGATCACCCCGGCGGCCCCCACGTGATGTTACCTTTTCCTCACCACACTCTACCTATCACACCCAACAGTCAACACAACCCTCTAATCTGCCATCCTAATTTTGCAACGTTATTTTTTAACTTGTGAAAGATATTTCTTCAAAAGTTCATGGGCCCAAGCCCATTTAATCACTCATCAGTCATCACAATTCACAAACCCTAACCATCACTTCTTACTCTACATTCTCCCTGTTCCATGCTTCAGCAGCTTCTACTTGGCTTTTCCATATTCCATGCTTCAGCCTTCCACAATTCCACGCTTCAGCTGCTCCAGTCAGTCACCATATGCTTCAGTTTCCGGCTTTCACAGGACCATCACCAGCATCAAGCTACGGGAAATCTAGATCTTTCCATATTATCTTCTCTTCTTTTCATCTCTCCTTCCTCTTCTCTTCATCTCTCGTTGTACTTGTAGATCTAGATCTGACTCATGTTGATGGAAAAAAAATTTAACTCGGTGGCTCGGCCTACTCGGCGAGTTGCCCGAGTTAGGGCCGGGTTGTCCCGAGTCTCTCCGAGCCATCCCGAGTCAACTTCCTCCCGAGTTGGGGCTCAACCGGACCCACTTACCGGGTTTGATTATCCTGTAAAAATGACGATCGGCACATTCATTTTTTATTGTACAAGAGGACACCTAAACTTAGATTCTTCAAATAAACGAAGACAATGTTTAATTTGTGAAAATGACGAGCATATTATTTTTTTGAGTAAAGAGGAATTTAATGACAAGAATATCATCATTTAACAACAACAAGAGCAATTCCCTGTACACCAGGAAAAATGAAGCAATTTCCTTTAATTTTATCTCCGTTTAATTTTAAATATCGGATCTATCTGTACGGTCCTAATAAATTTTTTATTCATAAAGAAAAGTGTTAGCAGTTGTGTGACTCCCCCTCAGCTAGACCTAGATTAATTACATCACATAGACCTAAATAAAACAAAAATGAACCAGATTATTGAGTGATGGTGTTTTGTGTGAGGATAAAAATTTGGACGTGACTATCAATAAATTCATGACCATCAATATTTCTTTTTATTTTTTAAAGCAAAGTACCTCATATGTAACTTACAAAATTATTTGTCCTCTCAATCAACCAAAATATAAACTAAAATTAATAATGTAAATATTGTTATGATACTGTTCAAGAGGTCAACTAAATATAGGTTTTTTTATCACAATAAAATCAATAATGTAAATTAGCTTGAGTAAATGATAAAGTATATGATTTCTAAAAATAAAATAAGAAGACTAATCCAAAATAATATAAAACAAGAAGCGCATTTATATATTATAACTTACTTAAAACAGGGCACGACGAATTATTCATAAAATGCTTCCGCTCTGAAGATCTTTATCCAAAAATTAAAAACAAGATACATAATTTAAATCTTGGCTGATTAAGCTCTTTTTTGCACTCATTTTACTCCGTTATTCGTAAAGATGAGGGGAGAGACGTGGGGTAAGAAGGACTTGAAGAGGTGAGGCTTTGATGTTGGTTAGCCCAACCTGTTCTCTCATGTCAACTGGTTTGTGATCAAGAGTTTTAATATCGAAGCCAATGAGGAGATTGGCGAGTGTGAGTTGCATCATTAAGAGAGCAAATGAGACACCTGGGCACATTCTCCTTCCAGCACCAAAGGGAATCAGTTCGAAATGTTGACCTCTCAAGTCCACACCTTTGTGGGTCGTGAGAAATCTCTCGGGTCTGAACTCCAATGGATCTTCGTATACCTTTGGGTCTTTATGGATTTTAGAGAGGTTGGTCAAGAGATGCGTGCCAGAAGGTATGTGGTACCCTGCCACCGTACAATCTTCCATAGACTTGTGCATCACACTAAGTGGTGCTGCTGGGTACAACCGCAATGTTTCCTTCAGGATGGCTTGCAGGTAAGGTAGCTTCTTTAAATCCGATTCTAATGCCAACCTTTCTGTCCCAACTTGTGTATCCACTTCATCTATTGCCTTCTTTAACACTTCACGATGGTTCATTAGTAGAGACACGCCCCAAGTTAGTGTCGCTGTTGTTGTGTCTGTCGCAGCCAGAATTATAACCTGCAAAGTACAAATTTCCCATTCACCTTTGCCATGTTATCCGTCACGGTGCCATCTATATAAGAATATCATGAATATTCTCGAAAGTTGAAAATTGAATATAAACAAAAAATAATTAGAGATAACATGTGTGTGTGAAGAACGACTGACCAGGCTGGTAGCTTTAATCATGGTATTAGAATCATATCCATCAATCATTTCACCTTCATCAGCGTTGGAAATAAGCATATCCATGAAGTCACCATGCTTAGGCTTGCCTTGCCCTGAATCGGAGTTCCTTTTGCGTCTATGTTCATCCACCCAAAACTGAATAAACTCATCCAAATCTTTAGCAGTCTTCTTCATGGCCTTCTCTTTGCCCCCCAAATCAAGCCACCTCAAATAAGGCAAAGCGTCAGATATCAAGAATGCTCCACTCAGATCAAACAAATCCCTCAGTGTTTTCCTAATCCTCTCGTTCCCTTCAGTCTCAGCAAAACGTTTTCCAACCACCATCCTATACACAACGTTCAACGTTATATCTCCAAACCACTTCTCCATCTCACATGACAGAGGCCTCACTGCTTCCATATTATTATTATTGTTCAACTCTAACCAACGATCAAACGTATCTTTCATGGCAGACATAACCTCGGACTCTCGCACGTGTCTCAGCATATCTAGGCGATGGTTGGATAAAACCTCCAGCGTGGCAATCTTCCGCACGTGCCGCCAGTAGGCCCCATAGGGACTGGCCCCGAGCAAGCCGAAGTTGTAGCCCATCACTTCGCCGGCTACCGATATCGGACGGCTAGCAAACGCTCTGTCGTTTACCGTTAAGAATTCCTTTGCAATCTCCCAACTGCTCACAATTAAGGTTGGGTGAATCCCAAGCCTAAGGGTGAATATTGGTCCGTATTTGTCGGCCATGTTTCCTAAGGTTATGTGCGGTGGCTCTGACCCACCTACGAGGTGGAGGTGGCCAATTATAGGCCACGCGCCGCCAGCTTCCGGTGGTGCTTTTCTTCTTGTGGTTTTGTTTCTGAGGTGGGTTCTTGATGATATGGAGAGGAAAAGGTAGAGAAAGAGCAACAATCCCATTATGCCTAACGCTACGCTTCGGTCCATCATGTCCATTGGCCGTGGAAAATATGGTTTCAGGTACTGTGTAAGTATCTATTGTCTGGCAAATGATGCTAGTTTGCTAATGCTAATCGTTGGTCTTGCAATTATATAAAAAGATATATAAGTGGAGAGAAAAAATCAGCTAATAGGTGTGTGGCTGATTTTTTATCATCTCTCGCTGTCTTCTTATTCGAGCAACAGTGATCGATGTCATGTGGTTGGAATAATTTAAATTTAAAATGGAAGTTATCTTTGTTGGTAAAGTCATTTACTTATATAAATTATCCAAGTTATTAAGTGAAGAGATGCACATGGAGTTATAACCCTAAAAGTCATGTCCTCATAAAATTATTGAATTTATATGAAGAGGTGTGTAGAGAGTCATAACTATAAACGTATCTTTATCATTGTTGTTTTAAAGTCAATCTATTGACTCATTTAGATAATATTTTTCTTTGTTCACTAATAAATTGGTTAGTTATGTATAAAGAGTTGTGTAGGGAGTTATAATTCTAAAAGTCATGTCCCTTTAATTTCTACAGATATATGTGAAAAAATAATCTTTATATGGTTTATCATGAATCATCATGTGGGTGCATGAATCCATCTATGGGTGTATGAATCTATCAATGGGTGGATGCACCTATCTATGATTATGACTTTTTATTGAAAAGTTGTTGCATGAAGAGACAATGTTATGACTTTCTCTTGAAAATATATTACTTGAGAAGGCACATTTTCAAAACACCGCTTCAAAGTCTATAAATAGTCTCTATCATTCCATTTGAAGACACACAATTATAAGAGCAAACTCGTTGTCTTTGTCTTTAAAGGCACACTTAGATAGAGTCATATTTCATTTTGTAAAAGTCATTGTTGTCTTAATGACTTGAGTATTAAGACTGTGTTCCATACTCAAAAGTGTTCGTTGTACCCTACAGAAAATTCCTCTGTCAATCCAACTAATTATACTCTATAAGATAGGATATGTGGGGTGAATTAAGTCTAAAGGAAAGTGCTACTTAAACCTTAAAAAATTGTAGAGTACTTTCTTCCTCATCTTTTCTTATTGTATTCGTGAAAGGATCCAATCCCACCAACGTATGGGAGCCTCCACATCAAACGTCATACTCCCTCTAATCCTAAATATAAGATTACTTTGACTTTTTTTGTGAAAGTTAAGGAAGCAAATTAGACCACTAAATTATAACAATTGTCACATGTAATTAGATTACATGTTAGTTTATAAGTAGAATAGAGTAGTTTTGAGGAAAAAAGATAACTACAGACAATGACAATTTAAAGTGATTAATTTTGTATCCTTAATTTTTTTCAAATAAATCAAAGTGATCTTATAATTAGGAGCGGATGGAGTAGTCCAATGTTGATTGGGGCTCATTTTCAAAACGCTGTTCACACAACTGTTTTCCCCTCCATAACACTAATTTAATGAAATTAAATAAGATCCATGAAAAGGGTAAGGGAGCTCCAGATGGATGGAAATGATTCGGTGTCTCGGGGATGCCTCCACTAGCGTCCATCTCTAGTTGCCCCGACTGAGTTGGATCATATTTCAAAATTACCTAAGGTCTTCACACTGTAATAAGGTGGAGCAATTGGTCATTTTATTAGCTTGTTTATATTAACATAAGCACATTTGCAGTTTTATTTTAACTGACTTTATACATATTGATGTTTGAGTAAAAGATGTGATGCGATTTTTGTCTACATATGCTTTTGTTAAAAGTAAGTTTGATATATTGAAACTTGTTTAAAAAAATAAAATAAAAGTTTAGATCTGAAATAACTCAAAAACCGTGCTTTTATATATATACATATAAATATTATGAGTGTAATATGTACTTTTAAAATAAATATTAAAATTAAAATTAAGAAATGAATAAAAAAAGGAATAGTGAAAATTTACATTGGGTGCACCCACACATATATCATTAATAAATCAAAACCCACCTCAACAATGATAAGTAAATCGTTGGTGTGAATTTCTTTACATTGAGATGGTTCTAACTTTATATATATATTTATATATATATATATATATATATATATATATAAAACATTGAGATGGTTCTAACTTTTGAATGACCCAAAAAAAAAAAGTTTTTATGAATAACATTTAATAAAAATTGTGTTTCATATAAAATCGTTTGAGAAAAAAATTTTGTTTATATTATATTATGTATCAAAAATCTCGGCTTAATAAGCTCAGGACGTTGAAGTATCTCTACTAATTAAAACAACCATGCTTGTCTGAATTAACAAAATGTGTGGGAAAAGTTAAATATAGAGATATATATATATATATATATATATATAAACTGTATGTTTAGATTTCATTTTGGATGATCTATATTTGATTTTATAAAAATATCTTAATAGATGTAGAATTTAATATAAAATCCAATCTGTTCATATGAGATTTAAACAATTTAAATGTGTTTAATTCTCCCATCTAATCTTTTTTTATAAGTGGAGAAACTAATTCCTCACAACTCACAACTCACAACTGAGCCGAACCCGTTTGTCAGTTAATCCAAACATGCCCACATATTCGCAATGCCGTGAGGAGCATAAATTTTCTCAAGATAGCCAAGTAGGCCCCACTCAAGACGATAGCCATAGCCACGGGAATAATTAATTATAAGAAAAAGCAAACTTCGACACTACAAAGGCACAAACATTATCGGTTATCCGATCATTTGTTCCTTTCATAAAAAACAAAAAAAGAGTGGTTAAGATGTCTAAGGGTGTCCATATCTTCCCGTTCCCAGACCTCCCGTCTAGATCCTGAAAAATTTAATCCTGGAATTTTCCGTCCCAGTACGGGGAAATTTTCCTGGACCAGGACAAGGAAATTTCCGAGACCGGAACAGGATCCTGGAAGGGGGTCGGGATTCCCGATCCAGGATATATATATTTTTTTTAATCTATGTAGTGTGTCCAACAAAGAGGCTAGTACATTTTATTAAAAAAAAAACCCCACCCCACCAAATTAAGCCCAAACCCGTAGCATGTGTAGCCCAAACTCCCTTTTTCTCATGCTTATGCGCCTTTGTGACAAACCCAACCCATAATTCATTTTTTTTTTAATTTACTCATCTTCCTCTCCCAGCCTGGCCCCATGTGGCACTAATTGATTCAGCTTTTTTGAACCTGTGAACCTTATCCCCCCACGTGACCCTTTACTTTTGGATTTGAACCTTTAGTTAAAAAAAAATCTAAACCTCCCTCCCCCCAAAATTTTCCCATTGAAGCCGATAGGTGGAGAAAGGGCGAGACGGTGATGGAGATTGTAGTATGCAACCATAGTTGACTGATGGTCGGTCGGCAGCGGCGGCAGTAGCAGCGGTAGGGTCTATCCATCCTCAAATATCGGTAGTGTAAACTCTCTCCCATGCTGTTATACTTTTTTTGCTTCCTTCTACTTACTTGATCTGTAAGTAGAGTGAAAGAAGAGAGGAGGAGGTGGTGGAAATTGGTGAGATGAAGGAAGGTAGATGTAGGATTGTTGGAATGATGAATGGGGATTATTGTTCTCTTTTTTTTTCGGGAAATCCCTGTCCCGATCACGGGAAATCCCGGGACGGGGACCCAATGTCAGTCCCGGCCTCCATCCGGAATGGGATCCAGGAATGGCCATTCCCGGTCCCAGTCCCAGGTTTGGACAGCCTTAAAGATGCCTAAAGGTAGTGGTAGTAGATTGGTCTTTGCAATCATAGGCATTGTAATCCAAAACTTATGGGCCAACTGGCCGTCTTAAACAAGAAAATATATAATACTTGTTTTGAAGTAATCTTTTGTTTTCAAACCACTATTTCTACAACAATTAAAAAAATAGTGAATTAGTAGCAGAATTTAGGGATGGAACTACGTCAATAAAAACAAAATTCCATTAGTAATTCAGGAATCTATCACTAAATATTCGGTGACAATATATTTTACAATAAATTATGTTGCTAATCCACTATTTTTTTTTCATTAAACAGATGTTGGATTTAGTGGGGGGAAAAATAGTCCTATACTACATGATGAAATAACGTTTGACACCACTTTGGAAGATGTATCACTTTTAGTGTTTGACCGTTTCTTAAATAAGATTGTTTCTAATAAGTGAATCCTTGAATTTAGAGAAAAATAAATGCCTTTAAAAGTAACTTGGGTGAGCATTGAGTAGATTGGAGAGTAAACATAACATGCACGCTGAATTGTTCATATAATGTTAATATTATCGCCCCTTTTAAGACCAAATCTAAACGCTCAAAGGCCAGGCTTTAACAAATGGCCAAAATTTTGAACGTAAGCTTAAAAGAGCCGGCCCTTTTAAGTTTGGACACCTGAAGGGTTGACCCATTTTCCCAATTCTAACGTTTATTATTGCCTAACTTTACATAATTAAATTAACAAGGACAACAAGTAAAATATAGAAGTTGTTAATTTTTTCAACTAGACACTTTACTAAAAATTTATTAATGCCTATATTGTTCGGCTCTCTATGGTTTAACCACACGATTGGATGGCAGGCGACTATAACAAGTTATTTTACAAGTTGGGGTCATGATAATAAAAGTCGATTGCGATACTATGTCTTTCCGATGGATTTTAATCCTTGCATGTTCCACCGATCTAAGGAAAAAGGCGGTTCAGATAAAAACCTTACGGATAGTAAAATTAACATGCAAAGTTTGGAAGCGGCTTCTCTCTTTTACCAATATTCTCTGCTATCATTTTTTGCTTCGACAATGAACCCTTCCTCTTCCTTATAATCATCTTTCCATCCTCTCATTTAATTCTAACAATTCATAAAATTTAATGGTTGAAATAAAAAGGAAGAAATAATGTAGGCGAGAATCTATAAGATGAGAGAGAGAAAATATAATCAAGAAATTTCTGCTATCATATTTTATAATTTTTCAACCATCATATTTAATGGATGGTTAGTATTAAGGGAAGAAGATGATAAGAGGACTATGAAGAATATGAGGGTTTTTTGCCGCCTTTGCTTCCCCCCTCCAACCTATACATTCTATGGATTTAAAGAGAAAAGGACAAAGCAATAAAAAAAAAACAAAATTGGAAAGGACATTTTTTTACATACTTAATTTCAATTTTTTTTTGTAAAAGACTTTTTTATTTCTAATCCATTTTCTCATTATCTTTTCCTTATCCCATATCCACTACTAGTAAGAAATATAAATGCTTAATTTGTAATACTCTCCCCACTCCTAAATATAAGACTCATTTATCTAATTTAATTAGATTAAGGTTGTTGGTTAAGTTAGTTAAAATTATAGTATGATATTACTAAAACACCTAACCATCTACTACTATTCCCACCCTTCCTCTCTTGTTTGTTTATCATTGAGGAACATCAATGGGGATAATTTGGGAAAAAATTGAGAAAAATTAGAAAGAAATCATATATTTAAGACAAAGCACACTTCACGAAATAGGTCTTATATTTAGGACCAGGGGGAGTACATTTTGAAATTTAATTTTTTAGAAATGATTTAGTAAATCAATTTTTATTAAAACATTGAAATTAGAGAAAATAGCAGAAAATGACTCTAAAAATGTATTAAGGACATTAAAGTACACAGATTTCTGATAGGATAGATAGATAGGTGACATGGACTGCCATAACCTTTTTGAAGTTTGAAAGAAATGATAAAATATATAAAAGACATTAAAGTGCATTAAATTTTTGAAAATACAGGTGATATGCACTGATACGTCCTTTTTAAAGTTTAAAAAGAAATGACAAAATATATAAAGAAAACTAAGGTGTACCTACTATGTTTGTGGGAATTTTGTATTTGTATTTATCAACTCCGCACAGACCTTTACTAATTCTTTATTTATTGAAGGATATTTTTGTCATTTCATTTAAACTTTAGAAAAAATATCCATCCTTGTCACCTATCTGTCTTTCCAGAAATTTATTGCACATTAATGTCATTTATATATTTATAGAATCTTTTTTTTTTGTTATTTTTCCTAATTTCATTTTTTTAAAATTTATTTTCTTATCCATTTTTAAAAAAATAATCTTTACAAAATTTTATAAAGTATTACAGGTCAATCTTTCATAATTTTCATATGTAATGGTGGATAAGAGATAATGAAAAGATAATGAGAAAATGGATTAGAAATTAATTTTTTAAAAAACATTGAAATTAAGTATTTAAAAGGGAAAATGACGAAAAAATCCCCTCCAATAAGAGAAAGGACACATTACTCCCTGAACAATTCAAAATCCCATGTCAGTCCCTAGGTATCAATTTGGGATTTTCAATTGTTGAAAAATGACTAATATGCCCTAATGAAAGGTAAATGGAAAAGGGCAGATCTTCTTCTCAGCTGTGTCACCTCCAAGCCCTATTCCCTTGGTTCCCCTTCGCCTTCCTCAGCTCTTTCTCCTCAGTCACAGCACTCCTGTTACCCCACGATGTTGGTGATGACGCCCCGTAGTAGCGGTAACCTTGTAGAGCTGAGACGGTGAGTGAGCTCCGGTGAGGAAGAGAAGGTAGCTCGTTGTTCATCTCCATCCTTGGTTCCTCTTCACCTTCTTCATCATTGTTTTCTCTTCTTCTCCTCCTATTTCACTTGCAAGGCTCTTCCTCCAACTTCAATAATCTTTGATTTCCCATCAAATCTCAGGCTGCCATACCATTGATCGCTGAGCATAGTATGCGTTGCTGCCTCTTCCCTCTACCTTTCCTTGTCTTCAAATCTCGCCCTCTCTGATTTCTCTTTGGGGTAAGCAATTTCTTCACTTTTTTGTTGCTGCAATTACCACTTTTGAGTTATGAATATGAGTAATGTCAGTATTAATTTGTTAGTTTATAGGTCCAATTTGAAGCTGAATTTGGGGGGGTTTTGATCTGCCTCTGTTCCATTCTTGTTCATGTGAACCATGTGGTTTACTTTTGGAAAAAGTCAGACATGTAATTTCCCTTTTAGCTTGCCTTTAGTTCTGATTTTATTTACACTGGAAGACTTGTTGATTGGGTCTCCTATGTATTTCTAGCTTCTTCAGTTATAAGAAGTAAGAAATCAAAACGCCATTTATATGATTTTCTTCTCTTTACATAGGATGCTTGGAGATGATGAAATATGAGTGTTGAAGCAATGTGGGAAACCCTTCCTATAAGTATATTGTTCATTATTTGGTTAATAATTTGCTAGTTCGATGCTAGATTTTGATGCCTCAGTGATTTTAAATAAATTATTACCTCTCTAATGCTTCCACTAGTATCTTGTATATCTCTTAAAGGATTAAAATTGGTGGTTATAATATAATTAACATTTTTTCTAAATTCCTTTATAAATTTTAGGTATTCTCTAGTTATATAAAGATAAGTGATGGGCAACAATGAATAGAGAAAAAATGCCCGTAATTATCTCTTATAAGATGAAGCTTGACATTTGTAATAAGCCATCAGTTAGCATTTAAATAAAGAGTTCTCTTTATTAATAATTCCTATAATTCCTTTGAAAACTTTAGTTGTAAACATTTCATTCAGTTTTGGTTGGGAAAACATTTCATTTTCCCCAGAAATAATGGAGCTTTGGATGTAGTGGAATAAAAAAGTTTTCTTAATAGAATCAAATGTTTAAGAGGCTTATGGTTGATTTTCTTGTGATTCTTCACTTGTTATGGAGATTATCATTGGCAGCCTGCAGTGATCTTAGTTTTGAGGATTTCTTGTGGAATTTGGCTATTTGACTTTGATTTAGGATGTGGTTTTTCTAAATTAAGAATTATTGTTCTCTTTGGATTCTTTGTTCTAACTGCCTTTTAATACCTTCTTGTAATGAGCAAGTCCCACATATCAGGATGATTATCCTAAGTTCTATAACCCCAACAAAAAAAAAAGTGCAGCATTGAAATCAAACAGAACTTTGATTATTAACAATGCTATTCTGATTGGAAATTGCTGATATTGTTGATTGGAAATTCTGGCATAATCTGTTATTGTTTCTAATTTTTTATTGGACATTTTTGTTTTCATTTTGTTGTTCTTCTTGCGTTCCTGTTGCACAATCACTAGTGTTTAGATATAAAAAATTATGAATTTGTTTATGCTCTTGCTCATAGTTGTGTTTAACATCTGGAATTTGTGAAATTCATTTGAACTTATTTGTATCTGTTTCTTCCATCATTGTTTTTAGAATCTGGTTTGTTGAGTTGATACACTTGTTTTTGGTTGGCAGGTGAATTAAACTTTCTGCACATTACAATCACAATGTTGCAAAGGATAAATCATTGGGTCTTCTTCAACAACCAACCACTTCAAAGAGATTTATACGAGCCTAATTATAGATGGACTGCGTCAATGTTACGCTAGGACATGTATTTGTGTTATAGTAAAGTTAACATATTTTGAGACAATTTGAAAAGTTGTAATCGTTCCACTTTTTGTATGTTGCATAGAGTATGGAACAAAGTTTCCTTTTGGTGTGTTTCATGAAAGATTGAATTTGTATGTTTCATGGAGTATGTGATCAAGTTCCCTTGAGGTATGTTGTATGGAAGACTAAATTTGTATGTTTTATGGAGTGTGGGAGAAAGTTCCATTTTCTCTATGTTTTTTGGTGGTCTATTAGCAGGTGTATTTGGATATATTTATTAAAAAACAAACAACTTTTAGTATTTTTTCTGTAAGCATTAACAACTTCATCATATGAATTAACAACGTCTAATTAGTGATTAACAACAAACAACTTTGCTACTGGAAATGTCAATGAGATTAACACTCTCGGCATTAACAACTTCATCTTAGGAATTAACAACTTTTTCGTAGCGATTAACAACAAATACATTCTCCAGTAACAACAAAAATATCATTTACAATCAGCACATTTGCTGTCAGCGCTAACAACTTATTCATAGATATTAACAACTCTATCATATCGATTAACAACTTCTGCGTAGCGATTAACAACTTTGATGTTTTACAGTTGCGAATGTCCAAATGAAATTAAAGTACCAACATTAAACCACATTCTCCATTGACATAGAGTTTTTTTTACATATTCAATGACAAGTAAACATTAAGATCATCATGCCATTTAATGTTTCCTTGTCACTAACCCAAAAATGTCATTTACAATAAGCACAATTGCTGTCAGCATTAACAACTTATTCATAGGTATTAACAACTCTATCATAGCGATTAACAACTTCTGCGTAGCGATTAACAACTTTGATGTTTGCAGTTGTGAATGTCCAAATGAAATTAAAATACCAACATCTTCTTATCAAAGCTCATAGTATATTTCATCTCACACATATTACAATCTATCACAATACATGATGATATCAACAACATCAAAACTTCAAATGTTATTCCCTAGCTCCTTTATGGTTTTCATCTTTATACCACCTCCATTATATTCAATTTTACCTTCAAAGTTACATACAAACTTGCCTCCAACATGGAAATAACAACATAATTCTTTTAATTCTTTTGAGCCACCATCAAGTGCCATTTTTTCATTCCTCCCTGCAAAAGACGATTAACTTTTCAATATATCACTTTCCATCCCATGTTTAATGTCATTACGTTGTTTGTGAAGAACAATAGCTATACCCCTCTATTAACAACTGCATATTAGGTTTTAACATTTATATCATAGGTATTAACAACACAGTATATTCTTTTCCAGTATATTAACAACATAGTACCAAAATTTACTAAACGTTTACAATATAACGTAACATCGTGTCTTCAGCATCAAAAGTTGTTAATATATATGGCAAATTTTTAATAGTGGTAGCAATTGGTTTTATCTCAAATTCACTTTGCCAAAAACAAAATTGTAAATTGTTAATCGCTATACTGGCATTGAAAATCCCTATGATAAAGTTGTTAATACCTATGACAAACTTATGAAAAGTATATTGTTTACTTTTGTATAATTACTAGTAAGTGGTCGATTATTCTTGTAATTCTAACAATATCATATACAATATACCAAAGGAAACTTTGTTCAACATTCCATACAATATAACAAAAAGTGGAATGCTTACAACTTGTCAAATCATTTCAAAACATATCAGTTTCACAAAAACTACAACTATAAGTCCTAGAGTAACATCCAATGTAGTAGATCTACAATCAGGCTCTTTAAATTCACTTCGTAATGGTTGGTTGTTCAAGAAGACCCAATGCTTGTACCCTGGTGGAAAGGTTGCTTCCATTCTTCTTCAAGCAACCATAAAGTACTTGCAGTCTATAAAATATGATTGTTTCAATCTCCTCTGCTTTTTGGTTTCACTGAATAAAAAAAGTACAGTTATAATTAGAATATCAAGTCATCATAAGCCATTTAGAGCAAGCAAGAGAACATATTTTACATGGATTCTGCACTGTGCGCCTACATCACACCATCCTATAAGCTATGTTCACACATTTAATATTATACAGTTCTAAAATTGCTTTAAAACTCAAAAGTAAGAACTCAACATAATCCCCCACTTTCATCTCACTATTTCTCCCTCATACTATGTTTTTCAGCCATTTTACTAGAGGCCAAACCATAAAATCTAGGTGATGAGCATGTGGGGTTTTGAAATTCCTTATAAATACTCGCATAACCCAAAAAATTTTACCGTGTGTGGATCAAATTAGAAGCTTACTTCTCAACCTTTGGGCTGATACTTATTGTAGTTTCTTCTACACACATTTATACCAGCAATGTGAAAGTTTATATGAAGAGTTTTACAATATATAGAACTCTAGAAGTTTTAACAGTATGAAGTTGAAAGTAAAAGAGAAAAATACTAAAAACTCATGGGTTCCAAGAGCATAAAACACATATTGGATTATTGAGTTATGAATGAAGGTTCAATCAGATTGCATAGAAAAAATGGGCACTAAACCAACAAAAAAAATCCTAAAATTATGAATTTAGTAAAGTAGTATACTTTTTTTATGGGAAAGTATTATTGCAACCCAACAAAAGATGACATCATTTCATTGATCTGAGACACTAACTTAACTTTTGGTGTTAACATAGTTACTTCATCAGACAAAGAATGATTCGTTGCATAACACAAATCCACCAAGTTAGTATCAGTTCTGGCTTTAAAGTTCTAATAGCTTGAAAATCATGTTTTATTCATCAAACAACTATAACACATTGTTTAAATGCCAACAATTCCAAGCGTAAATCAACAATGCATCTTCCAATTCAAATGAAGTTGAGGACAAAAAACTGGAAAATACTACACAGCCCATGAAGTTCCAACAACATAAAAAACAGAAATAGGATTATTGAAAGAGAAGGCATAACATTTTTATTTTATTCAGAAGCTGAGCTGAGCTTTGGAAGGAAAAATGACTTTGCAAAATCTTGTGGAAACAGTACAGTTCAATAAGGGGGATGAGCACCAACAATCTTGCACACGATGGTTGAAAGCTTTAAAAGCTACTTTCAGAAAGCATAGGCTCCATGGAAACAACAATCTAATTTAGAACCAAAATTGCCCCAACAGAAACCATGAAACAGAACACAATATAACAAAAAACCATTAATAATCTAACGACACATACACAAGCTAGAGACAAAAATAGATCAATGCGATTAAGAAAGAAATGAGCACAAACCAAAGAAACAAGGAAACCGAAGGAGAACAGAGGTCTGATGATGAATGTCGTCGATAGTTCTGGATCTCCACTCTCACGCTGGTGACGACAACGATTTCGCTGCAGAGACCTTCGAATACAAAGCCAAACCCAACCCTTTGCCTTACCTCCACTTTTAGGGATACATATGTCTTTTACCAATATTTGGAAATCCCATATTCATCCCTGGGGTCTAATCTGGGATTTTCAAATGTTTAGGGACTGATTTGTCCTTTCTATTATTCAAAGGTATTTAAGTGTCTTTTTCCCTATTTAAAAAGAAGGGCCCTTTCAATTGTTTTTGTTTTGTCCTTTTCTCTAGAAATCCAGGTGGAACGTTTAGATTGGAGGAACGGAGAGTATTGGCCAAGGATAGAAGCTGCACTCGGAACGTTTATCTTTCATACTTTTTCTGTAATAATGAGGCATTCTTCTTGCGGGGTAGTACGTGCGTGCATTGGGTTTAATTAGTCTAAAACCCCTGACATGTTTCTTTTCATTTTACGATTATTAGTATCATTCATTCATACACTATAAAATTCAATCAAAAATAAATGTTTTCTAGTTGTTATTTTAGAATTGCGACAAGTTAGAAAATATAATGCCTCACCGATTAAATATAAGATCAAATTGACTTTTTAATGAAATTTAAGAAAGAAAAACAAATCATTCAATTTTAATATGTGTTACATAAAATTATATTATACGTTAATTTATAAGTAATGTGAATTGTTTTTTGAGAAAAAATGACAAATGTAAATATTTTAAAATGTTTTATTTTATATTCCCAATCTTTCTAAAAGAGTCAATTTAACCTTATAATTAGGATCAAAAGAATATCAACTTTTGAAGCAAGAAGGGAAATGAATGGTGGGCTCGTTATTGGACTCATTTTCTAGCCCACTCACCTTATAAGCACAGAAGCAAAGGGCACTTGCGTCAGATTGCATTAATACAAATGAGAATCATGAAAGGGAAAATGACAAAAAAATCCCCTCCAATAGGGGAAAGGACAGATCAGTCCCTAAAGATTTCAAAATCCCATGTCAGACCCTAGGGATCAATTTGGGATTACTAATTGTTGGTGAAAGACAAATATGCCCCTAATGAAAGGTAAGGGAAAAGGCAAGGGTGTCGAACATAGGCTCACAGCTCTCTGCTTCTGTCAGTCCTGTTTTCCCCTTCCTCACAGTCCATCCTCCTTCACGCACGAAGCCGTTCTTCCTCACAGCTCTCCCCTTCGTCCTTGAGGCTCGAAATCGTCATAACCGGCGTCAACCCTATTCGCCTCAAACCCTATTTGGCCATTCCTTACAGCTCTCTCCTTCCTCCTCCGCGCTCGAAATCGTTGGATCCCAAGCTCACAGCTCTCTGCTAAAGGGGGGAAAAGAGCAAGTAAATTTATGTAGGCTTGCATTCTTAAAACCTGTTGTCTGTTCAATTTAATATATGGGAAATTTTAACTGCTCTTGTTTTCACTTTCTAGCTGAATTTTTTTTGCAGGCTGCATATATTATAATTGGGAATTGCAAGAATGTCATGAACATGCTCAAACTGATCAGGAGGGAGCTCTAGCAATCTGTTCTAAAGGGTATGTCAGCTAGCTACAGATTTGTTGTTAGCACTTTCTTCAAAAGGCTTTTTGTTTCTTGTTCTGTGATCCCATTTAAATATTTTTATATTCTAAAATGAAATGCCGTGGTCCAAAGGAATTTTTGCTGACTAGATTTGGTTGAGTTTTCTCTAGAACAAAGTAACTTCCCAGATGCTTATGAAGTGTTGTAAGATTTCCTTGCTATATTCCCAAAGGAAATTATTTCGGGATATGATTAACTCAATTTCATTTTACACTAACCAGTCTTGCAGGGAAGAAATTATGCATTAGCATTAAATTTAAACTATTTTTCAGGTGTTCCATTTACTCCATTGGGCACAATTTTGTTTCTAGCATATGTAAAGTAGCATGTTAGAGAGCTATTTTGGGATATTTGTTTTTAGTTAATGATTTTGTTCCCTATGATTCTGAGTCCTGTCAAACTTGTTTTAATGGCTGGAACATAAAGTTGTTGTGGCCTTTTCCTTTCTTGTTTGCAAGCTTCAGTGCTAAAGCATAGTTTTTGTGAAGTTTAAACAGTAACAGGGTTGTTGATTTGATCTCATTGTTTTTTGATTCAGGAAGAAAATTAAGCTATCATCTAGTGAAAACTTGGCTGTCACTTTTGAGGAACCTGTGGATGACAATGGAAGCTTTCAAGGTTGTGATATTCATCACTAATCAAGTCTTGTCAATAAGGATAGTGGCAAGTCTTCTAATTCTTCTAGCCAAGCAGATAAGTCAAAACCCATTAACAATAAAAAACAAAGCGATGGAATCAGTGCGCCAATGACCAATGAAGCAAGGTATGCATTTGTTATATGGTGATGTTACTACTTTCAGTCATGAATATAAGAGAAACTTTGTGGAATTATTTTGGTTCAGATTATAAAAAACTAAGAGGTGCATTAATTGCATTATTCTAGATATACCCCTCCTTAAATTGGGAGTAGTTTGAAGAATTAATAAATGCAAAGTACAAAGTTTGGGTTATTTTACCGGGAAAAAGTCCAATTTGTGACACATTTAACAAGGAAGACTAGTTTGCTTATTTTTAGTGAATTTTTTTCTTATATTCAAGACTAGAGGGAGTACATCCTTATTTTTCCTAATTTGTACTCTATTATACTATTAGCCATTATTTGAACAAGACAATTAGTTGATAAGATATCACAGATGATTGAATGTTTCTTTTGGTGATATTTTGTTCATTCCTTTCAGATTCTGGTTGATTTGTTTATCTTGTGGCAAAAGTATATTTTTTGGCACATACCATAGCTTAATGTAAAAGATGGATTCTCTCTGGAAGCATTGTTTATACTGGTTTTTTGGGTGCCTATTAAAATCGTTTTTTGTGATTTGATTGTTTCATTCTAGGATCTATACTTTTTCATCGGTTGAAGTATGACAATTGAAGAAAGGCAGTGTTCACATAAAGTGCAGCTTGAAGGAGAAAATAGTACTTCTTGTGATAAAGATATTGGTCCAAATCCTAGACAAACCGAGCTGAATTTGTATAAAAAGCAATATTATAAGGATCATGGCTTATTGCAGATGGACTGCACTCAATGTTACTCTAGGACTTGTATTTGTAGTTATTTTGAATTTAACATGTTTTGAAACAATTTGATAAGTTGTAAGCATTCCACTTTTTGTATGTTTCATGGAGTATGAGACAAAGTTCCCTTTTGGTTGTTATATGAAAAGCTGAACAAATTTCTCTTTTGTTTAATTGGACAATTTGTATTAAATGAAGTATGGGACAAAGTTCTCTTTTTTGTATTTTTCATTTGGCGAATTATGGTGGTCTAATCACAGGCCTATTTGAATATATTTATTTAAAAACAAACAACTTTTAACAATTATTTCGTAAGCATTAACAACTTTATCATAGGAATTAACAAGGTCTGATTTGCGTTTAACAACTTATGTTGTTTTTTTGCTGGCACTGTGAATGAGATGTTAGGTCCAAGCGTTAACAACTTCTTCATAAGCATTAACAACTTCATAATAGGAATTAACAAAATTGGTGTAGCGATTAACAAGTTTCATATTTATTTTTCACAATATGGTTGTGGCACTATGCTGACTATTTTCAAAATACTATGACAGCAAATTGTAAATGACCTTTTTTTTTGTTTGGTGACAAGGAAACATTAAGTGACATGATGATCTTAATATTTATTTATCATTGAATATGTAAAAAAAACTATATGATTTTTTAGACCATATGAGTTTTTATAATGATGTTTGTAATATACAGTAATGTTGTGGCCATTGATTTGTGAAGTTAAGAGTGGTCCAAATTGTAAATTGTTCATCGCTATACTAGTATTGGGAATCCATATGATAAATTGTTAATACCTATGTCAAAATTGTTAACAGTGGCACCAGTTGTTTTCCATCTCAAATTCATCTTTTGCTCCAGAATAATGTTAATCGCTATTCAGACGTTAATTCCTACAAAGAAGTTGTTAATACTGAAGATGAAGTTGTTAATGCCTGAGGCAAAAATCTCATTCACATTGCAAGAAAGGTCTGAGTTGTTAATCGCTATTCAGACGTTGTTAATTCCTATGATGAAGTTGTTAATACTGAAGATGAAATTGTTAATGTCTGGGACAAAAATCTCATTCACATTGCAAGAAAGGTATGAGTTGTTAATCGCTATTCAGACGTTGTTAATGCCTACAATGAAGTTGTTAATACTGAAAATGAAATTGTTAATGCCTGGGACAAAGATCTACAATTAGGTTTGTTCAACATTCCATACAATACATGTGCAAAAGTGGAACGCTTACAACTTGTCAAATTATTTCAAAATATATTAGCTTCACAATATGTACAACTATAAGTCCTAAAATCCCTTCCCAAACATTTTAGACATCTCTCCTTGATCTTGGTGGAATTGGTTGCTCGTTGAGCATAGCATTATGATTTTTGAAAGATGAAGGTAAACAATGCAACAGTACTTTGGGTTAAATTCACAGTTGATTGACACTGGGCACAGGAAAAATAGATCAACACCACCTACATCAGCATACAATGAAAATGCTTTATCATATTTCCCATCAATTGCATATAACTTTGACAATGACAGCACACAATTATAAAAGGGAACAATTCAATGACAATATAAAGCGATGTTTTCTGATTCAAAAGGAATATATAAACTATCAAACTAACCTCCTTGAGTGAATCAGTCACAGATAACGTATTAATCTCAAAGGAATGAAAAATGATAAAAAAAGCAACAGGCTTATTTAGGACACAAAACTTAAAATTTTCATAAGCTGAGCTAAGCTTCAGAAAAAAAATTGCCATTGCGAAATCTGGTGGAAGCAATACAATTGGAGAAAAAAGCTACTAATTTTAGAATTCTTCATAAGTGCCACATCAAAAATAGAGCATGGAAAATCAATGATATACATAGTTTAGAAGAATTAAAATAAACACTTGTCCAAATGATAATGGGGCTCATCTATAAATAAGACATGTGGTCTCATAACAAGCTCTCTGGCAATGCTAAGACGTCTTCTCTCCCCATTAGGGAGGCCCATCATATAGCAATGTCCCCCAATAAGTTTATTTGCATAGTCACCTAAAGACATTGCGTGAATGGCATCCTCCACCACATTCTTTTTCCGACAATAGAAACCAAGAAGTTGAAGTAGGCTTAATAGTATAGAAACTCCCTCTCAACAAATCCCTACAGAAATTAAGAGCAAAATTAAAACAAACAATCAAAAAGAAAAATAACTTTCTTTTAGGGATGACTACAGGCTCATATGAGGAAAATGTTCTAAAAGTTAATTGTTAATTAAGTTCCAATTAATTGCAGCCATGAAGATATTACAAGGGCATATAAAACCGCAATTAAATTGAAATAATGGAGAGGGAATTATATTAATTTCCCTACATTCCTTATCAGTTGGAATGGAAAATGCATGACAACATGACAAACAAAAATAAAAAAGTTCTTATTTCCCTTTATCATAACAATCAAGTCTTTCCACACATCAAAAGCCCGTCAATATTTCTAGAAAAAAAACTACACCATTTGGTAGATGTGGGGATGGCAAGGATCCACTGTTGCTCTTTGAAACTGATGAAGTATATAACAAGGCCACTAATGTAGATCAAATAAATTGTTATAGAGAACCCCTTCAACATGTAATCGCAAAAAAATTAATAGACACACAACTAAGTAGAATAATACCAAACCAACATTGGAAGCTTAAATTTGCTCTAAATAGATATGCCAGCCAAAATAGGAATACCCATGGTGAAGAACAAAAAATGGAGAGTAGATTTCATATCTAAATAGATCACTCAACCGATATTAAAAACCTATGGTCAGGAACTAAAAACAAGGAATAGAGCTTTGAATATGGGAGAAAGCAGACCGAATATTACCTCTCTTTGTTTCGAATCAGAACACAAACTTTGCCACAATGGCCAAGTAGTAGGAAACATAAGGATGCGGCACATCGTGTTTTCCGGGGAAGCTCCGTCTGAGGTCGAGATGCTGCCTCAGAGAAATTAGACAAGTGAAGAAGTGGATCTCGTGCTCATATGAAAAGTGGGTCTTTTCCTCCACTCAAATTTAGCTTAGCCTTCCCTTTCATATTCAAGGTTCATGGAGGAATTAGAGGATGATTTTTTTCTGGGCAAAAGTGGTGCAAAAAATGAAAAGACCCATACCCTTTTTCCTTGCCTTTTTCAGAGGGGCAAATTAGTCTTTCACAAACATATGAAAATCCCAAATTGCTCCCCAGGGACTGACATGGGATTTGAAAATCTTTGGGGAGTAATTTGTCCTTTTATATATTGGAGGGTATTTTTATGTCTTTTTCCCATCATGAAACTAAAATTCAAATATGATTAAGAAAATAGTAGAGGCATGTGTGAAGGGCGGCTGACCAGGCTTTTGCTTTAATGATTGTACCTAACTTAAGTTTACAAACCATGTTTTTCACCATTAATCCAAACACGTATTACACGACTACAAAGTCATCCACTTGCTATACAATCCTTAGTGCCTGATTGGATGGATGATGCTTTTTTTATCCAAACCTAGGTTTAAACTTTTTGTAGCCAAACATAAAAAAAAATGAGAAAAACTATTTTTAGAGATAAAACCTTGGTTTTGTAGAAAAGCTATTTCTGACTGCTTTTTGGGGGGTTTGGTTGAGCAATTATGGGGCCCACTTATTTCACACCCCAAATTACCCCATTATGTTCCGTACTCGTATTCCTTTTTTTTGTTTGATAAAATAAGAACGCCCCTCAAATAAAATTACCCAGTACTACTGGGAACTACTACCTCCGGTCCTAATTATAAGAGTCAGTTGATTTTTTTTGGGGAGGTTAAGGAAGTAGATTAGAGCCCTAAATCTTAATATATATGAAATGTAATTAAATTATATGATAGTTTATAAGTAAAATAACTTAGTTTTGAGGAAAAAAGACAAATATAAAAAATTAATAGAGGTGTATTTTGCATCCTTAATTTTTCTAAAAAAGTCAACTGACTCTTATAATTAGGACCGGAGAGAATATCTTGCTGAAGCAACAGTTCAGCTCTGACCATGAATTTGAAAACACATGCAGACCAGGTACAACACTCAAAGATTCCTTAGCTAGATAATCCACCACAATTATATAAAATGAAGGAAGGGATAATCCACCACAATTATAATTTTTTAAGTTTTTTTCAAAATTTTATAATTTGTACAACAAAATTTGTGCGGTAATTGTTTAAAAAAAATTATTATTTATTATATAATTTGATCATTTAAATCTTTGAAATAATATTTTTCCTTTAAATGTAAATACCACATTATTTATGTTCTTTTTGGTAATTTGCTCATCAAAAAGTGATTCTGATAATACTTATCCAAATACTCTCATTTTTTCAGAAAAGCTATTCTCAAAAAGTTATTTTTCACCTTTTTTTTCTTAAAAGCTATTATGAAAAAGCTAATCTAAATAGGGCCTTAGCCAGCCTTGAGTCAGAGGTTCAGAGCCCCGTGCAGTGCCCATATAAAAGATGAATTAGTCTTCCTACTTAAAAGATAGGACCGTCATATCTAAAAAGTTTTGATTAACGATTTCAAATAAAAAATTATTTAAAAATGACAGTTAATGAATTTCCTTTATTGTACTCCATTCAGATATAATTATAAGATCAAGTTGACTTTTTTGTAAAAATTAAGGAAGCAAAATAGACCACTAAATTTTAACCTATGCTACGTGTAATTAGATTATACGTTAGTTTATAAGTAAAATAAATTAGTTTTAAGAAAAATGTTAAATATAATAAGCAATCTAAAATGATTTATTTTGCATCATTAATTTCTCCAAAAAGATCAACTTGATCTTATAATTAGGATGAGAAGTATTATGTAACGCCTGGAATTTTCTTATTATACTATAACATTTTAATTGAATTATAACCACTTTTTAATGTCAGAATCCCAAAAATACGTAAAAATTTAAAATTTTTCTTTAAAACATTAGACCAACCCTCTGTTGGTTGGAATGGGCTTTTCAGACAAATTGAAATAACTTGAAACTTCTGTAAAAGAAAGTGGTTAATAAAACAATTAAAAGTACACTAACCATCTTAGGGTGTTCATTCTTAATTTAGATTGCTTAGGAAACTTAAATTCTTTTATGAATTTATACAATCCTGTTTTCTATGCTTGCTACTATTAGTTTAAGAATTTAAATTTACATCATGTACAAATATCCTTACTATTTAAAACATAAACTTAATTCTTCAACTAATTGTCTTCCAGTACTCCTGCCTTATCTTAATCATCTCACTATCTCCCAGCTAGTTTCTTCCAAACCTGAGTTACTGAAAAATGTTTGGGGATGGGGGTGAGATTGGTAATCCCAATAGCAGTTTCTTTCATATGAGTTCATGCATAATAGATCATAAATCTTCACAATATGAATAATCTTTATCCTTATAACCTCTACCAACCACTACTAACGATATATTCATTAAATAGTGGAGGTACCTCTACCTGCAACAGGATTTCATAACTTCTGGCAAAGGGGGAGCGACCCACCTAAGCCTTGGAGTACTCCCCTCATAACCTCTAAGGAATAAAATTACCATTACTACAGATATTATGAAATTTATGCATGCAATGCGCTGTAATTAAATATTATATGAAATAAACTGCTACCTGAACTCCAAGCTTATTCTTCACTATACTCTTGCCTTTCACTGTACTCTAGGGATTCAAACCCACTATCTTGTCCTATAAATATTTGTAATATAAAAATAATATATTAATATCTAAATTAATTCATAATAATTAAACGTCTCTCACGATCCTATTTTACTACCCCTTTTTACTTCTAATGTATTATTTAATCTTAGTCTCTACCTTAATTGTTAATCATAAAATCATTAACAATACATAAATTCTCAATAACCATAATTTCTTCCACGTTAATGATAATTAATTACAACTTAACTTATTAAATTTAACCTGATCTTAATTTAAGATCAAATGGTTACCTTTAATTACTCTATTCCAATTAATCTTTCTTATTCTCAATGTTTGACTAATAATTTTCTCAATAATAGTTCTTTTTAAGGAGCTTTACCTTTTCTTGAATCCTTAGAGTACTTGTCTATCTGTTATTCATATTCTTTTATTTATAACCTTGGTTGTTAGGATTTCTCAAATCACATAATGAATTTAATCATTTTGAAGTCTACAGGTTAATTTAAATAGATGCTAATGTTTTACACAGTTCATCAACCAACATCAATAATGAAGGACAACCATAAGCACATGTACATGGGATCATGAAATCATGACTTAACAATTAAACACATACTAACCTTTATTTAATAAAAAGTTAACATCCAGTAACAAATCAACATCAGACACATACACACAAGTACATCTGCACATAACCCTGCCCTCATCATCACCATATTCTACTAACCTTATTTTCCGAGCAGTCACCCTAAATAAAAGTTCCATATTCTCGTCAAACCCAACAACCATTATCAGTCACAGATCAACTTTTCGAAAGTCCTTGGCAATTACCCTAAATTAAATCATAACTCTGAGTCAACTCTCTTGCCGTAATCCTAAAATTCGTACTCCAGAAGCTCTAATCCTTAAACCGACTACGTCCATCCTTACCTCCATTAATTCTAGTTCCCTCATAAATAAGCTTCTATTTTCCCAAAATCTTGACAACTTAATCAGGATTTATCCATTTGATTTAAAGCTAAGAGACATCAATCAACTCCCATATTTGAGACCTCGGTCATTACATTCAAAACATCAATTAACCCCTTACCAATAATATGGAACCAATTTTTCCACAATTACCTTATACTAATTTAATCTCATATTCCAATCCTACTTATCATCATATCAATCATAATCAAAATCACTTCCTCATAACTTAATCATTAATCTCTTCCCCATTTTCAAATCAGCCACCAGAACAAAGCCTACTCTATGTAGGAATTTCAAATCCTATATTTTCCTTTAACATTCAACTAAGGCTAAAATAGTACCGAATTAGTTGTCCCCAAATGAATTAAATCACGAATAAAAACACAGCAGAAATAAACAAAAACCTGCTTCAATAATTTAAACATTGCATGTAATTAAATCAGCGCCTACCTATCTAATTCCATCACCGATATAACATTTCTAACCAAATCAATTTAAGACATACTTGAACATCTCAAAGGTTTCCCAACTCAATTTTCTATACACCTTAAGATCACTTTACATTTCAACTTACCAACTTCCATTAAATCAACCATCCTCCGCTAATACCCACTAGTGAAACCTTGGAACATAATGAACTAAGCTTCATCAAAATTACTTAGCTTTTAACCATTTCCAATATTCCAAATTCTTAGGCCTTAGAGAACTGATTGTCAACTTTATTTAATAACCACCTTTCCTAATAATTCTCACTCAAGCTATACTAATTATCATCTTTTAAAAGTTTCAAACACTTACCAACTATTAAGAAACCTCAGACATAATAAATCACAATTCACCTCTCTCATATTTATATATATATATATATCTTTCTTCTTCCCTCGACCACTCGGATTCACACACACCAATTATCCGAACAGCAGCCAAAACACACACACATCCCTTGTCTATAACCACCTTTAATCTTCCTCTTCCATTGCATTTAAACTACATTATATCCTCTACACCAAAACACTCCTCACGGCTAATAGCAACCAGAAAAACACAAGGATGCATAACAGAATTCAATCTACAAGGTAATGATTCCAATTAAATTCCAACTCTACCAATTCTTTTTTTTATAACCGTTATTTGCACAAGCTTCAATGATATTGCTTTACCACTCTAATGTTTGTCTACATATTCTAGATCACATGTACAGCCTTTCAAGACATAATATGCCAGGACAGGGCTTAAGATTTGGCCATTAACAATCCAAAATCAACCACACATACACTCGAACATATTTCCTAAAATACTGTTATGGACTTTTAATCACTGGTTTCTTCTCCTGACATAAAACCATCGCCAGTGCAGCATAATCAGGGAATAAAAACTACAACAACTTCCTACAGTTTAACTTAATTAAACCTCATAAGATTTCCTCCTCCCCTACCACAAAACCCGTTGGCCAAAGCAACAAGAGAGGAGAAAAATTGAACACTTAACAATCCGACATCCTCCCTCTTCATCACCAGCAAACAAAATAACAATAGAGTACCACCAAGATGAACAAGAAAATCAACTGCACAGAGGGATAAAGAGTCGGCCAACAGGGAAACAAAGGGAATAAAGAAATTAAGCAAAACAGAAAGTAGAGGAAACAAAATTCCCGAAAATCATTCAACATGCAAGATTTATTATGTTTTCCTTTCTATTCCTAATTCATCAGTTCATCACCATCGGACATACACACCGACAGCGCCACTCAGGAACAGGGGAGGAAGAATGATTATTCCAAAAATTCCCAACATCCCAAAATCATACCTCCAAGACCTTAAATTTACTTAAAATTACTCCTAAGCACAATTAATTAGGATTTTGATACACACACATCCAGAAATCAAAGAAAAAGCGCGGGTGAACAGTTACACGAAGGAATAATTGAAGAAATCCGACCAAATAATTTCAAGAATGTCAGAATTTCTTTAGGAAAACTCAAAACCCAACCTTAATCTTCCCTTTAATCGATTTAAAACTCCTAAACACCCCTAAAACCAAATCGTATTTCGCTCAAATTGGATCAAAAGAAAAAGAAAACGAAGGGAGAGAAGCTCACCCACGACTGGCTCAAGCTTCCCGTACACCTCCACCGTGTTTCGCCCTCAATTCCGCCGTCGATCGCCGCTGTTAAACTCGCGAGGAAGCAGAGAAACGGAGAGGGTGGGAGACGGGAGTGAGAGCGAGGAACAAGAAGGAAATGAGAGGAACAGAGGGTGTATCGTATTTTGAGAGGGAGAGAAGAGAGTGAAATGAATAGGAACACGTGTAGGTTATATGTTTAATAGGAGGGATTGATATTTTTAGTAGGTGTTTTACAATCTTGCCCCCTCTTTTCACTAAAGATATTTTTCAACTAGGGGCAGATATTGTCTTTTCAATTTCCTATTTTCTATTTTCCTCTTAAATGGTAAATTTTATGTACCATTGTCATTTATAAATAAATCTGGATTTGTCCCCAACATAATTTTTCTAGATATAATTTAATTTCCAAATTTATTTATAAGACTTTTTAAATGTCACACAATACCCCAACGTTCCAAATATTCCCTTATTTAAATTTATCTCACAACTATTTTTTCTTGACTAATAAAGAAAATAAACCTTAAAAATTATTAAAAATACATCTGGCCTCATAAATTTATTTATAAGGCTTTTTAATTTCTATATGACATCCTGAGACCTTAAATAAATCCTTATTATCTCTTTTCTCCAAATTAAGTTTTATCTCCTAATTATTTCTCTTTATTTCTTAGAGAAAATAAGCCTTAAAATTATTAAAAACGCCTAACTATCATAAACTTATTTTTCAATGCTTTTTAATGTTTGAATAATATTCTAAAATTCCAAATAATTCCTTATTTTCTATTTTCTAAAATTTGGGGTGTTACATATTACATAGTTACTCGCTAGCTGGTGATACTAGTATGTAAATGAGAATGCTTAATTGTATAAAAAAAAGTGAATTACCTGTATTTAAGATTCCATACACATTTCAATTTTTTTAACAAAAAAAAAGAAGGTAAAATATATTAAATACCATCCAAATCTAATTTGAACAGTTCAAATTTACTTTTTCATTGTATACACAAGATGCATGGACACCACAGCGAACACATATGGGCCTGTTATACCTATCCCAATCTTGCCGGAGAATGCCCTTTAGCTCCGGCGGTGGCTGTTGAACTGTATGGAAGCCTAGCATTGCTGGATAACATTTCAAACATACTTAAGGTATTGATAATTTGATACAGTAAAAGAACAATCAATCACTTTTTTTTCTTTCTGAAATTAAGACAACTTTAGTGCCGTGAAGTTATGGGCACGGGAATATTCATGACCATGGATGCCAGACTTTTGAAGTGACAAAGAAAATAAACGGTGGGCTTGTTTTAGGCTCAATTTTCAGCTCACTTACTTAAGAGGCAGAGAAATACAGGGCACTTTGAATTAGCTAAGCATTTATTTAAAAATAGTATTAACCGGCAGAGAAGGAAACACAAATTAGAATGGGAAAATTAATTTAGAGTCACATGGAAGACACGTAGGGAGGAGAGGTATCACAAAATGGTCAAATCAAAACCAATTTGTATTAAGTCCCAAAACTAAATTATCATTTTACCTCTTAATTTGAATGAAAACATTTTACCTCTTCGTAACAACGTTTTGATCTTGCGTAACAACTTTTGAGCTTCACTGACAAGGTGTATAAATTTTAGGTAATAACAATTTTTGGCCTCTTCATAACAATGTTTTGTCCATTCGTAACATGTTAATGAGCATCACTCATAAGTCTTGTAATTTGTTTATATGTTTTATTTTAGCATAAATATAACAAATATAACTGTCTCAATGACAACCTTTGACCTCTCTATAATAATGTTTTAGTCTTGCGTAACAACTTTTGAGTTTCATCCAAAAGATGTAAAAAATTTTGGGTAAAAACAACTTTTGGCATTTTCGTAGTGTTTTGAGCTTGCTTTACAAGGTAATGACCACCACTTACAAGTTGTAAGTCAAGGTCAAAATGTTGTTACAAAGATATCAAAGTTACCATTCAGATAAAGTGATAAAAAGGTAATTTAGTTTTAGACTTATTACAAATGAGGTCTATAAGAACCTAATTAATAATTTTAATTCGGCCATTTTGTGAGAATTCTTCTTAATTATTTGTTTGCCATAGAACTCCAAATTAATTTTCCCAATTAAAATTATAAAATTATATCTCTATGATGAATTGGAGGTTGCGAGGTTGTAACTTTATGTGGTTATTGTCTTTCACTTTAAATTAAAAAAGAATTATAAAATTAAAAATCAAATACGGAATAAAAAATGATTAGAGGAATGTGTGACGGGCTGACGAGGCTTGTCGCTATCGTATCAGCATCGTGGCCGTCAAATCATTTGAATTTTCATCGTAAGGAAGCATGTGCATGAACTGGATAATATTTTACACATGCTTGAAGCGGGACAATCTATGGTCAAAAAAAAAAAAAAACGGGACAATCAATCTTTTTTTTCTTTTTATAATTACAACAAACTAGTGCCGCACTGCCGTACTGTTCGTAACCTTTCCATTGAGGTTTTGTCCATTGAACCTCTATCGAAATAAAACTATATGGAATAATTATTTTACCTATAAAACTCAAAGTGTTCTTTGCGAAAAATTTGTTTCCACAAATGATTAATTTTTATAATAAAATGATATTCCATCCGATCATAATTATAAGATTATTTTGATTTTTTTTGAGAAATTAATAATGCAAAATTAATCACTTTAAAATATCTATAATTATCTTTTTTCCTCAAAATTAATTTATCTTACTTATAAACTATGGAATAATACAATTACATATAATATTCGTTAAAATTAAGTGGTCTATATAGTTTTCTTAGTCTCTATAAAAAAAATCAAAATGATCTCATATTTAGGATTGAGAAAGGTATACTTTTATCTTAACTAATGAGGGTTAATGGGTGGTTCCGAAACGAATGCCGTGCAAGAGAGGGGGCCCACAAATTTCTCAAGATCACTCTAATCGCCGGTCTTCACTCTTTATGCATGTCTATATATATACACACACACACACAAAGTTACAAATTAGAATCCCTTTTATTCACTAGCTACTCTCCTATTTTCCTCTTCTTCACCTCATCTAAGCCCTTTATTTAATCTAATAGCCTTTAATATTTCCACTCACCCCACAACGGCACAACCTATTCACCCCATTTTCTTCTTTTCCGTTCTCTCTTAATTTCTTCTTCTTCCCCTCATATACTCACCGAAACTTCTTAGACCCATCCATTAACTTGCAACTTTCATTAACTTGCAAGTTGCAACTTTCATTAGTTAAAGGTGCCACTCTTTCCTGATCTTTATCGGGGTTTCAGATTCTGGATTATAATCCGAATTGTTTCTTAATCATTAAATTTCTTTCAAGTGGTTGTTGTTTATAAATTCAGCGATCTTGCCTCTATAAATGGTCGAAGGAGAAAATTCCGGTTTCTGGTTTCACCGCTGCAGGAGAGAAACATGAAGAAGAAGTTGTAGTGAGTGGGTTTGTGGGGTGGGTGGGGGTATTATGGACCGTTAGATTAGATTATATTAGATGAAGGACTTAGATGAGGGAAGAGAACGAAAATAGGATAATGGGTAATAAGAGGGGTTCTAGCCAATCTATATATGTCTAATATCAATATTATATCGTCATCATTTTGAATATTTCTTCTTAATTGTATTTTTCTTGCCCCGCACGGCCTCATTAATTGTATTACATACTCAACATTATTGTACTATGGAACCATTTATCTACTAAACACAAATTCTTAGCAGAGAGATAATCAAATTTAGGCATTCCACATATAATCTAAATGTTTTATATTTGATTATTTTTATTAAAATGATGTTTTTTTGAGTAAAAAATTAAAATTTTAGAAAAATAATAGTTAAGAAATTATCTTTATTTTATATTCTATACATATTAAAATAATCTTCTTTAAAAAAATATAAACTTTACTTTTAAAAAATCAAATCGGGTGGGCCAGATCTAATTTGCTCTAGCTACAAAGTTTTGTACTTAGTAGGAAAGGGAAACCGGTCCCACTGTACATATTTACCATATACGATCTTTTTTTTAACAACATAATTTTTTCATAGATAACCAATGTTATACTGATAAAACAAAGTTTTTATGGAAAACCGCGCATGAAAATGATCATTCATATACTATAAAATCAAAAGTAAATTATTATTCTGGAGTTAGAATTTGTTTATTAAGACAATTTTTCTTATACTCGTAGAGCCGAAAATTCGGGCCGAGCCCGTCGGGCCGGCCCGTTTAGGCCCTAGCCTGAGGAGGGCCGGGCTAGCCCGCGGGCCGGCCAGTTTAAGCCCGTTTATTGCCCCTCCCTTTTTTTAAACATTTTTTTTATTTTTATTTGCTCAAAGAGTTAAATGGGTATGCTATTTTTGTATATATGCATATAAACGATAATAATTTAAATACTTATTATGTTAGATTCAAGTCCCGTATGTCCCACTTTTATACTTTAATTCTTTATTACTAAGAATATTTTATGTAATTGTGGTGTGACTTCTAGTTCTAGACTTAGTACATAATTTATGAGTTGTTGAGTTGGTATATAGCAATGCACTAATGCTTGATAAGTTTGTATTTAAATATAATTTGGATCATATATATTTATATTTTTTATTATAGGTCCATTATTTTCGTTAGCAATACATATTCAAAATTAAGAAAAAAAATATTTAAAAAAGGCGAAGCCCGCGGGCCGGCCCGAGGTCCGACAACTCAAGGGTCGGGCTTCATAAATAGGGGTTTTTTTTGTTCGCGGGCTTAAACGGGCTTGGCCCGTTTAAGCCCGGCCCGCCCGAATTCCCACCTCTATATACTCGTATAGTCGTATTCAGCCATTTCGCCTTTTGGTGCAAAAGACACATTAGTCATTTATACCCCGTTTGGTATAATGTAAGAGGTTTTTAAGGAAGTGGAAGTGGAACTAGAAGTGGAATTGGAAGTGGAAGTGGAGGTGGAAATGAGTCTTAAAGTGTGTTTGGTAAGAAGGAAGAAGTGAGATATAATTTTTAATTAGGATATGTATTTGTAATGGGAAAATGCCAAAATGCCCTTGAACAAAAAAAAATTTCCCCCTGCAATCACAGCCATCAGAGCCGGCAGCCATAAACCTCCGCATAAGGTCATCGGCGGCAATCTAAATTCCATCCCAGGAATCAACATCAACCACCAAAAATCCCCACACAGATTCCAGATCAAGCAAAAAATAAACTAAAAACAAGTCATCGAAAAAGAAGAACAGGGTTGCAGAACGGAAATCATGGAGGTTGAAGAACAGAGTTTCAAGCCGCCGACGCCGATTGAAAAAGAAGGAGAGCCCGCCGTTGTAGATCGAAAATCGGAGGTGGAGGAGAAGTTGCTGCTGTGCGTATCGAAGAAGAGAAGGAGAGATGCAAGTCATCTCGTCCTCTGTCGTTGTCCACCATAGTTTCACAGGTCTCCATCGTCCTCACCGTCATCCTCGCCGTCCACGATCTGCCATCCGTGTCCGCCGTCACTGTGCTTCACCGTTGCTACTTAGGAAGAAGAGGGAAGGGTGAAATGGTCACAGCTCCACTTCCTATGGAAGTGGAACTCGGTTCTTTAGGGGGTATGAAAGAAGTGACTTCCATCAATTTTGATGGAAGTGAGGCTTCCTTGGAACTGGATTCAACCACACCAAACACCCAAATTTTGGGTTCCACTTCCACTTCCCACCCTCTTAATTCCATTGAACCAAAAGTAGCATTAAGATTCATACGATTCATTCACATGCATGTGGCGTACGTCTCCCAAGACTCATCCCTCTGATTTTTTTTGGCAATCATATTTGGCTTCTTGTGTAATGTTTGTTCATATATGACGCGTTTACATCATCATTAGTTCATTACAGGACGTGAATAAATTTGTACTGTCAAACCGCCAGACAATCAAATATGTACTCACATCTGACATTGTCGATTATACGAAAAGACATTGAAAGTTATATATATATATTTATATCTGAAAAAAAAAGTTTCCCCTCTCTGTCAAACTTGCAAACAAATTAAAAACCTCTCTCTGTCAAACTTGTAAACAAATTAAAAATCTCACCTATTGTCTACTGACTTATTTTACTCTTGGGTTCACCATACTGCACATCATTTATTACATATCGTTTCCATATTAGTATTTTTACATGTTTAGATAGATAGAGAGAGAGAGAGAGATAGATGTGTTTATCTATTAATATCATACGTCTCAAATATATATGAAACTAATGATATATGTGGCTTGATTTTTCCTTATTGTTATTTCCTATTAATCATAGATATGATGGGGAAGACGTGGCGTGAGAAGGACTTGGAGTGGAGAGGCTTTCATGTTGGTCTGCCCAACTTGTTCTTTCATATCCACTGGTTGGTTATCAGGAGTGGCAATATCAAATCCATGCAAAAGACTAGCAAGTGTGAGGTGCATCGTTAGGAGGGCAAATGAGATTCCAGGACAGATTCTTCTTCCAGCTCCAAAGGGAATGTACTCAAAATTCTGGCCTCTAACGTCAAAATCCTGGTGGCTAGTGAGAAATCTCTCGGGCTTAAACTCCAGTGGATCTTCAAAAACTCGTGGATCTCTATGGAGTTTTGAGAGGTTGGTCAAAAGACGCGTGCCAGAGGGTATGTGGAAGCCAGCCACGGTGCAATCTTCCACAGACTCATGCACCACACTAAGTGGTGCAGCTGGGTAGAGACGCATGGTTTCCTTGAGGATTGCTTGCAGATAAGGAAGATTCTTTAAGTCTGATTCATTTACTAGCCTTTCTCTTCCGACTTGTGTGTCTAATTCATCGACTGCCTTGTTTAGAACTTGAGCATTGTTGAGAAGTAAAGATACTGCCCATGTTAGCGTCACTGTTGTTGTGTCCGTCCCACCTAAAATTAGTGCCTGCATGATTTATATGAACTCTATAATATAAGTATTGGCCCTTTCTCATTTTTAAATTCCAAACCGGCCCCTGATCTAAACAGAAAATTATGGCCAAGCTCAAACTCAATTCTTTTCATATACTTTACGGGCCAAGCTGTTTTTTTTTTTTTTTGTCCCTACCCTACCTAGAAGCTAAGTTTGCGCCTAGCCAGAACATATTGGTATTATCTATTATGCATCTGGACGCGCCTAGAGAGTTCTTCAATGTGATAGAGTTAAATTGTAGGGGAAATTGCAGTGTAGTCCCGCTTTAACACCTAAGGTCAAATCTTCTAATTATTGTCATATCCCAAGGGACTTGGGTTTAGTAAAAGACTCTTACACCCCTAGATTTTCCCACCATTTCTTTTATTCAAAAACTACTTCGTCTCCTTCCCTGCAGCGCCCTCTCTCTTCATCCTCTCTTCCCTCCCTGCACCTCCCCTTCCACCACCACCAACCACCACCACACTCTCTCACAAACCCCTCATTCTCTCCCCTCTTTATCATTTTCATTCTTTCACAAATTCCCTCCATTGAGAGGGAGTAATTTTTGAATAAAAGAAATGGTGGGACCTATCCTGTGTGTTTTAATTAGGGGTATAAGAGTCTTTTGCTAAATGTATTTTATTATACCCAAACCCCTTGAGACATGATAATAATTAGAAAATTTTCAGGGACCTTAGGGTGTTAAAGTCTCTTACTTGGGGCTACACTGCAATTTCCTCTAAATAGTACTCTCCTTATCATATTCGTATTCATAAAGTTAAAAAGATCAGGTTTTTTTTATTTGAATTTATAAATCACGTTACCAAACTTTTTTAAAGTTTCATTTATTATTATGCTGTGTAGGAAGACTTTATTCTCATCAGATTTAATATTATATTAAATAGGGATATGGCTAAAACATAGTCAATGCGAAAAGTTTTCTTCCAGTGAAACCTGGATGCAACAGTTAATTAGTAGACACATAGAAAAAACAATACAAATTAGAATTAGAAATAAAATGTAAATAAAAAAATGAGTAAAGGAATATGGTGAAGGACTGACCAGGCTTGTAGATTTGATGATAGTATTAGCATCGTGGCCGTCAATGACTTCATCTTCATCAATGATGGAAAGAAGCACATCCATGAAATCACTGTGCTCATACTTCACGCCTGCTGAACCAGCCTCATCCCTCTTGCGTCTATGCTCATCCACCCAAAACTGAATAAACTCATCCAAATCTCTAGCAGTCTTCTTCATAGCCTTCTCTTTCCCACCATAATCCAACCACCTCAAATAAGGCAAAGCATCAGACACCACGAATTCCCCAGTCAAATTGAAAAAATCCCTCAATGGTTTCATCGCCATCCTATTCTCTTCACTATCATCTAACCGTTTGCCAGCCACAATTCTAAGCACACCACTGAAACTCACATCCCCAAACCACTTCTTCATCTCACGCAGAACAGGCACAGATTCAGAAATCCGACCGTTGTTATTATTGTTCAACTCAAACCAACGATCGTTGATATCTTTCATGGCTGACTTAACCTCTGACTCTCGCACGTGCTTCAGCATCTCTAGGCGGTGGTTGGATAAAACCTCCAAGGTGGCGAGTTTTCGGATGTGACGCCAGTACGGACCGTACGGACTGGTTCCGAACATGCCGAAGTTATAGCCCATGATTTCGAAGGCTAAGATTTTTGGTCGGCCGGCGAAGGCTCTGTCGTTAACGGTGAAGCATTCCTTAGCGATTTCCCAAGTGCTTACTACTAAGGTTGGGTGGACCCCAAGCCTTAGGGAGAATATGGGTCCGTATTTGTCGGCCATGTTGGCTAAGACTATGTGAGGTGGTTTTGGGCCGCCTAGGAGGTGGAGGTGGCCGAGCACCGGCCACGCGCCGCCGGCTTCAGGTGGTGGCTTTTTGGGGTTGGTTTTGTTTCTGAGGAATGTTGAGAGAGAGAAGATGGCATAGAGGAAGAGGAAGAGTCCGAGGATGGTGAAGGGAGAGGCTGATTGACCGGAGATTAGGAGGTCCATGGGTATTGTTTCTGTTGTGATGGTTGATGATTGGGTATGGCTCTTAACTCTTAAGTTCTTAACTGTGGCATGCTTATAGAGCAAACCTTTTAAATAAAACAATGTAGGTGCTGACAAAATGATGGACTTCTTATTAGTTGGAGGCACCACGCACCGCCTTAATTATTACTCCCCCATTCCCATCCCATAATATAAGGTCTAATTTTTTGAATGACCTTATCCCAAAATATAAGATTATATTTAACTCTATTTGAGTAATAAATGTGTTTTTTTTATTTTACCCATGTATTAATTTTTCCACACATTCTCTTTCATCTTCCTTTCATAATTACCCTCTCTCTTACTCATTCATAAATAAGGGCACATTTGAAAAAAAATGATATATTTCCTATGTATTTATTGTTTTTAACTAATTTTTTATGAACCCGTAATTCGGTTAAAAAGACCTTATATATTGGAACGGAGGGAGTAATTGTTTCACACTCATACACCTTTGGTCTTATAGGGTAGGGAGAGAAGATTTTATTTGGTCCTATTTATAGTGTACCTCATTAAATTTTTCATTTGAATTTACAATTTTATCCTTCATTTATTATGTGTTGACTTTATTTTCATGTGGTGTATTGGATACTAAATAGGGATATAGCTGGAAAGTTGTCGGCTTTCAAGGCATAATTAATGAGTTTTAAGTTTTTCTTTGACCTGTTTGAAATATGCTGTAAATGCTTTATAAATAGGACCAGAGGAGTAAATTAGGACCCATTGTCCAAAGAAACAAACAAGCACACTACAAAAAAAGTAGACTTTAGTAGCGGTTAAAAAGGTTGATTAGCAGCGGTTTTTAACTCCGCCACTAAAACACCTGTGACAAACATTTACTGGCGGTTATAAAAACCGTGGGAAGCAAGGTCAATGATGCCATTAATTCAGTAGCGGTTATAAAACCGCTACTGAAGTTTTCAAAACCGCCACTAACAAAAAAATTAGAATAATTTCAAAAAAATTTCCCTCCTTACATTAGTGGCGGTTTGAACCGTTGGTCAAACCGCCACTAATGAAAAAGAAAAAAAAATAAAAATAAATCGCCTAAATTTTATTAGTGGTGGTTAAAACCGCTGCTCAAACCGCCACTACTAGCAGCGATTTCATAAACCGCTACTATGTTATTTAAAATAATTGAAATTTTTTTGGAATTTAGTAGCGATTATTAACCGCTACTAATGTTGATGGGTGGAAAAAAACAAACACGATTAGATATTCGAGAAATTTCATTAAGTATGTTGAAAAAATAATGATAATAAAATCTATTAATTACAAATTTCATTTTTGTTAAAATTAAAATTTTTCTCAACTATATTAACAATCACCATTTGTATTTAAAAACAATATATAAAACAATAAATTAAGTATTAGTTTAAAATAAACAATAAATTAACAATGTTGCATCAACATTATGATAATAAATCAAAAAAAATTTTATCAGTAAGAATGACAAAAAATTCAATATTGTAACCTGAAAAACAAAGCATATTAGCAAACAAATAAGTTCAGAAAATAAAATCAAAAACTCGAAATAAAAAACACTTAAGTTAAATTGTTAACAAAACAAAATAGAAAAAAATTGCTCGTCAGTTTGGGAACAAATTGGAAGGAGAGGGAGAAGGAATTGTATGAATGTGTGAAGAAAAATGAGGGGGGGTGGATATTTATAGTGTCCTGAGCGAGATTTAGTGGCGGTTTGGGCAGTGGTTCTAAAACTGCTACAAAACACATTCGCAACGTCAGTAGCGGTTATGGAATCGCCACTAGTAGGTCTAGAACCGCTACTAAGTTTTACTAATTTAAGAAAAATATATACTCAAGCTACATTAAAAAAACATGATATATGAATATTTGATACACATTGTTATGAAAATTTTACAAAATGAAAAATAATTATGACTGGCTGCTTCAATCATCTTCTTCTTTCTCCCTCATAAAAAGAAAATAAACAAATATATAAATTTTTATAGCTAATGGTTTTGAAATTTGTTTAAATTATTTGTAGTGAAAAACCTAACTACTGGTAAATGACCGTCTTCTTCCGAAATGAGGTTCTCGAAGTTGTCAGGTTCAAAATGTTGGCTGCCTAGTTCCAGATCATCTTCGTCACCCATTTCGTAGAGGTCACAAGGCTTCATATGAATCACCATGTGCCAATCTTTGTGTTTATGATATTCCACAGAGTAAACTTGCTGCGCCTGTGAGGCAATAATATACGGTTCGTCATCTGCCACTTCCCCTGTGTGAATGAGCCTCGAGAAATTGACGGATGTGATGCCCAAGCTGTCTACGGTAATGCCTCGAGAAGTTCTGGTGTCTGCCCACATGTAGTTGAAGAGAGACACGGTGAAATAACCTTGATAGTTAAGCTCGATGATGTCCACGAGCTTCCCATAGTATGATACGCCTCCAAATTGCATGTCTGTATCCCGTGAGCTGGCATAACTTCTTGTACTGAATGTGCCAAAGTCTCCAGAATTCTCGGTGAGAGAACCTTCATCCCTTGCAACGGTGCAGAACTTGAAATTGTTGACGTTGTATGTCGTATATCTCCTGACATGGTCGAGTAGACCGGTTGCTAGATTTATCATATCAGGTGGATGGGGATTATTGTCGTTGAGTATCCTTTGTGCAAACCAATCCGGAAACTCTCGATGAACCTTTTTATCCACCTCAGTAAACGACCTTGTGCGGCTTCGTAGTTGGCGTTTAACATAACGACGAAAATCCCTAAAATTATATCAGAGGGTTCTATGGTTTGGAAATAAAAAAAACATGATACGTGTATATTATGTTAGAATTCTTACTGAATGTAGGGCTCCACTTGAGGGTAATTTGTCAAGACATGTCTGTGTGCTTCCAACCTCTCAGTGGGAGTGAGCCTGTAATATTGACTTCCTCCAACTGGCTTTCCAACAAGCGGGAATAATGTGTTGGAAGGTGACTGGACATTGGTGGGGCTGTCATCGACACGAGGAGGGCGGTTGAATGAAGTCTCGATGTCATCATCAAAATAGAGCGAACAATATGTTAACACCTCATCACCGAGTAACCCTCTGCTATAGAACCCTCTGAAGATGCTTTGTTCCTCACGTATGACTTCAATTTCCCCAAGTATATGTAATTACAAGTTCAATTAGGTAACTAAAACAAAATCATGAAACCACTGGAAAAATGAATCAGCTGACCTCTCTATGGGATACATCCAGCGGTATTAAACTGGGCCGCCCATCTTTACGTCTTGAACGAGGTCTACAATGACATGGACCATGACCTTGAAGAAAGACGGGAGAAATATCATCTCCATATGACAGAGCGTTAGAACTATTTTTTCCTGCAATTGATCCAGCCCTGCTTTGTCCAAAACCTTTGCACACAACTGTCGATAGAAAGAACTGAGTTGAACCAAAACATTAGACACCTCCGGGGGTAGTGTTCTTTTAATTGCCAAAGGTAGAAATTGCTGGAGCAAAACGTGGCAGTCATGGCTTTTCAATATGGCAATCTTCTTAGAGTGCATGTCCACACATCTTGAGATGTTGCTTGAATAACCATCAGGGACCTTAATGTCCTTAAGTGTAGAGAGGAAGACTTCCTTATTGGCTCTTGTCAGTGTGAATGAGGCTGAGGCAAACTTGTCATTCTCATCCGGCCATGCGTCGTCACGTATTCCCATCGCCATCAGATCTTTCCTGTCTTAGAGATGGTCATTGGATTTTCCGGACTCATTCAGTAACGTGTACAAAATATTGTCACACACATTTTTTTCGATGTGCATGACATCAAGACAGTGGCGAAGCATATTAGATTTCCAATAGGGGAGCTCGAAGAAAATGCTATTCTTTCGTCATTACTGCACGTTTCCCCCCTGGGACTGGCCGCGTCCCCTTCGGCTGAACGCCATCTATTTTCCCAAACTCTACGTGAACATCTTCAAGCTGTTGAAGAACATCTGTGCCAGGCAAAAACATAGGAGGATCTCTCATTTCTTGTGATCCATTAAATCTAATCTTCTGCAGCCGGAACCTATGACCTCCAGGAAAGAACCGCCAATGACCCATGAAGCACCACTTGCGACTGTAAGGAAGGCGAATCGAGTCTTGGTCAAAGTTACAGTTGGGGCAAGCTTTGCCTGTATGTACATTCCAACCAGACAATGTGCCAAGTCCGGGAAAATCGCTCACTGTCCATATCAACGACGCACGGAGTGTGAAGAGTGTCTTACTGTAAGCGTCCTTAACTCCGTTGCTCCAAAGTTCCTTCAACTCCTATATCAACGGTTGAAGGTAGACATCTCTATTGTTTCCAGGAGCTTTCTTCCCTGGAATAATCATCGAAAGAATGGATGAGCTCTGTTTCATACACATTCAATGGGGCAAGTTGTACGGTATCAATACCACAGGCCATATACTGTAGGTAGTGCTAAGATTCCCGAACGGATTGAACCCACCTGATGCGATAGCAAGGCGGACATTTCTCAGGTCACTGGCGAATTCCAGGAATTGAGCATCAAATGCTTTCTAAGACTCAGAATCCTTAAGATGTCTCAACTTCCCATCGACGTTGGGATATGATGAATGCCACCACATGTGCTTAGCCGTTTTGGACGACATATACAACCTCTGAAGTCGTGGAGTCAGGGGAAATATCTAAGAATCTTTGCAGGCTTCTTGGTTGCTATTCGACCCCTCTTTGCCTGTTTGTACCGAGATGCATTACACCGCTTACATCTTTCCAACTCGGCGTCGTCTCCCCAATACAACATACAATCATTCGGGCAGGCATGGATTTTAGTGTAGTTCAATCTCAACTTGTTAATAGTCTTCTTTGCTTCGTAGAATGAAGGTGTGATTTATGCCTGAAAGAATGCATCTCCCTATAATTCTAACACCATCGACATCCCCTTATCGTTGAAGCTACACAATCACTTGATATGATAGAGCTTAACAAGAAATGATAGTTTCGAATATTTACAGCACCCTGAATAAACAATATTCTTAGTCTAAAAGTAACGTTTATGTGAAAAAACTAGAAACAAAATGAGGCAGTTTTTAGTAGAACCTGGAAACAATGGCTTATCCGCTTCCAATTTTTTGCAGCTTCATTTTGAAAAAACTCCAGGAGTGGTCCTTCAACCCCTTCCTGACTACCGATGTAGTCACCTTGTACCTCGAAAGCATCACGCACAACATCGTTAAATGGATCCGCATGATCGTTGTCATCGTTGATCTACATTCCAACCTGAGATGTTCCAGCAACTGCTTCACCGCCATCATCATCGTTCTCGCCTTGAATCCCTCATAATGTGTAATTGGATGGGAATTGTTTCACTATAAGATGCTCACTTAAAACATTTCTGGGATGCCACTTCTTAAATTTACATTTGGACAAGGACACATTATCTGATTGTTAACACCCGTGAGGTTGAAAGTAAAATCTAAGTGGTCCACACCAACCATAGAGCAGGGGGACATCCGTGGCAAATTTATCCAAGATTTATCCATCATATGACTGAAGATATTATCAAAGAAGGAAAGAGCTTAATAGGTTGAAAGAAATGTGAAAATGAATTGGAAAGGATTAAGGGCTTATAAAAGGAAATCTAGATGTTAGTAGCGGTTACAAAACCACTACTAAATCCGCCATGAAGACTTTTTGACCGTTGGGAGCGTGTGGGGGTGGAAAATAATGTTTATTTAATTAGTAGCGGTTACGTAACCGCTACTAAAACTGCCACTAACTCAATTATACCGTTGGAACAGGAACAAGTGCTTGGCATTTATCTAAGTATTTATTAGTGGCGGTTCTGAACCGCCACTAAGTGTTTTGAAATTAATGATGGTTCAGAACCACCACTAATTTTTCTTTTTTATATAATTCTTCTTTTTTTCTCTTCCAAACAGTAATGTTATTTATATCTTTTTTTTTAAATACCGTATGAGATAATGACAAATAATAATGGTTTATTTATTAGTCACGAAGAAACGGTTTTTTTAGCTGTTAAGAAAATTTATCACACTAAGTGTTAAGGAAAAATTAAATAAGATCATAACAACTAACAAAATTATGCAACATTGAAAATAAGAAATGTTTGAACAAACAAATATTCAAATTAACAAACATTTAAATATAAAAATGTTCAACCAAAATCTTGAAATTAACAAACATTCTAATAAAAACAAGACCCTAGAGCTACGTAGGAGGCTGATCGTCGTCTTGATGCTCCGAAGAACGGTTGCGGGGGTGCTTTGGTGGACGTGGAGGTAGTAGTACTCGCAAAGAAGATCCATCTAGGTCGACCCTCCGCTGTATCCGTTCGAGTGTGCTATTGGCGTTTTCCACCCTGGACTCTAGTATGTCGTACACATGATCCGTCACCCGTTCCATAATCTCATGAGTGAGCCTCTCCCTCATCTATTCCTCATACTCAGCGTCTCTCCTAATCGGGCCACTGGTGGATGGTTGGCTTGAATCTGCAGACTGGGCGCTGCTTGGGTTGCTTGACCTGCCGTACACCACCAAAGGTCAGGCTCTGAATCCCATCCTGCGCACCCGGCCAGGGTGCTCATTAGGCCCTAGGGCAGCCCTGAGCAAGGCAGTGGGGTCTACATGTCCCCTTACGACTCGCCGATCTCTCTCTCCGCTTCTTCAATCCTAGCCTGCACACACAAACATATTTACAATTTTAGTTTAACGTCGTTCTTATTAGAAATACAATAATAAAAAAAATAAATAAAATTTTACAATTTGCTCCTCAGCCTCCCTCGATGTTGGGCTCCCGTCCATATGTCTATGTTTTATTTGGTAGAAACGACCATAGGTAGCCTTCTGCCCCTTCTTCGCAGCTTCTACCGCCTGAAAATTATAGTACAACTAAATATTAATATATAAAATGAGATTATTTTTAAATTAAACAAAAAAGCTTCATTCCTTTATACCATCTCTCTGTAGTCAACCGAAAACGACTTCGTCCTAGCTGTATGATGACCTTTTGATGCGCCTTGGAGGCAAGACCTTGTTGCGACCTCTTCTGTTGACGTAAAATAAAATTGAATAATCATTAGTAATTCAAAAATATTTCTCCAACATGATATTTCCATATCAATTCAATAATATTATTCATTATACATTCCTTATGTCTCCCCTCCTCCAATGCACATATCTCTCCCACGTATCCGCAGGGACGCCACCAGGGACATCATCAATCACCTCCTGAAGCGGCCTACTCCCTATCTGATCTCTTGCTTTGAACAGCTCCAACCGCTTGTTCTTCCAACCATCCCCCATCTTTGATTCTGTCCAATTCTTGCGGATGTCCCTCATATCAAACTTCCTCTATAAAATATAAAATTTAACTATGGTTAAATAATATTATGATGATAATAATTAAAATCATATTCCAAACATAACAAATAACAAATTATAAATACATTTCCTACAATATGTATTAAAATCAAATCCCAAACATAACAAATCATAAATACATTTCCTAAAACTAATATTAAAATGAAATTCCAAACATAACAAATCATAAATACATTTCCTAAAACTAATATTAAAATCAAATTCCAATAATAACAAAAAAGAAATAAGAAATAATAAATACAATTCCTAAAAATAATATTAAAATCAAATTCCAATAATAATAAATAAATATTAAATAACACATAATAAGAATATTCCCTATAGTATTAATTAAAATCACATTCTAATAATAATAAATAATAAACAATAAATAAGCTCAAAGTTTGTTCAACAAACCTTCACAATTTCATTCCACGCGAAGTTTTTAGAATCCTTATCAATCTTTCTCCAGTCCAAAGCGTCTATCGGGAATCGCTGGTACTTCTGGCCTAGACTCCCACAGAACTTGCCGTATAGTTGAACCCCTTGTCCTACCGGTAGTTTGGTCACCTCGTCGTCTCACTCAACTTTAACTCGGTGCCCAATCAGAAGGTTCATCGCATCTTACACCGTCAACCTCCTATCGCGTATGCTACCAGAAGGGTCTATAAAATTTAGGCAACAATTTTATGAGTGATACAAAATTATAATTATCTGAGAAAAATGATAAAAATTGAATTTCTTTACCCTGAACTTGTACTTCATAACCGGTGGACCTTCGGGAGGATCGTTCAGGGCGCCCTGCGTCTTCATCTTCCTCATCATCCAACCAATGTGACATATCTTCAAAATCCACTCCTCCAGTCTCGTCCAAGTTTTCTCCCCCACTCCAGAATGTATTGATTACATTTTCTGGAATCAGCTCGTTCTGTATACGGATGCGCTCTCGTTCTATACGATCCCTCTCGGCTGCTCAGCCAGTTCCTTACGAAGCCATTCCTCTTCCTCCTATTGTTCATGGGTAATGGGCTTCTTCTATCTACTGCGATCGCTCTTTCTGACCATAATTTTGACTGAATATAGGACAAAACATGCCTCCTATTCCTCGTATCGGTCGAAGTTACATCACGTACGTTGCTTTCTCTCTAAAAAGGCTCGTGCCTTTTCAGAGAAAAAGCATAAGCCTTTTAAACTAATGCATTTAGTTTCACGGTTTGAGCAAAAAAAGCGGCTCAAACCGTGACAAAATGCAGCGTAATAAATGCAGTTGCATTTATTTCGCAAGCAATTAGTGGCGGTTTGACCAGAACCGCCACTAATTCAGCGGTCATTCGTTTTCTAGCGGTTTTTTCTTCCTAAACCACGACTAAATTTACGCTACTACTAATTCCGCCAAAGGGCGCCAATTTTGTTGCGGTTTTTTTTTCCACAAACCGCCACTAAAGTCTGCCACTAACTACTTCAATGGTCAAAATGTGATATTTACTTGCGGTTTCCGCTTGTAACCGCTACTAATTCATAATTACTAGCGGTTTTGGTGTTGCGCTACTAATGTAACCGCTACTAAAGCCCACTTTTTTGTAGTGGCATGCTATAATGTTTAAATTATAGTACTCACTCCGTCCCAATATATACACTGCAAAAAAACCGTGGATTTGTCACGGTTAAAACCGTGGGTTTGTCACGGTTCTAGGAACCGTGACAAATCCTACCGTGGCAAGCCGAGCTTGTCACGGTTTAAACCGTGACAAATTAAACCGTGGGTTTTTTTTTCTAAATTAAATTATTGATATTTTTTCTAAAATAATATTTAGAATAAGATCGTATTTTTATTTAAAATTACATACACTATTAAACTATCTGTCACAGATTGTATTTTTATTTAGAATAATATTTCTCATTATTCTAAAATAGACACTCTGCAACAAAAATAAAAAAAAAGTTATAACCAAATAAATAAGATAAATGGTTTGAAATGGAATCGCCTAGAAAAAATGAATCAGACTTGTATAAGCCGGATGAGAGAAAAAAGAGAAGAGAATGGAGAGGAGAAGAGTGTATGAAATGTAAGGGGAAGGGGGTTTATATAGGAGATTTTATCAAGCATGACAAACTACTTTATCATAGTTTAAACCGTGACAAAGTGGTTAGTTTTGTCACGGTTTAAACCGTGACAAAGTATGGTTTGTGGTTTGTCACGGTTTAAACCGTGACAACGTGACAAAGCGGTTTGTCACGGTTTAAACCGTGACAAACAGTTGCGGTTTGTAACGGTTTAAACCGTGACAACCTGACAAAGCGGTTTGTCACGGTTTAAACCGTTACAATGTGACAGAGCGGTTTGTCACGGTTCAAACCGTGACAAATCGTTGTGGTTTGTAACGGTTTAAACCGTGACAAAGCGGTTTGTCACGGTTCAAACCGTTACAAAGTTTTTTTTTTTTAAAAAAAAATTGTTTGTCACGGTTTTTTAGTACAACCGTGACAAATTCCAAACATTTGTCACGGTTGTGCTAAACCGTGACAAAATAACCGTTACTAATCATGTATTTTTTTGTAGTGATAAAGTCCTTTTAATCGAATTGTTGTTTCCTAAAAAATTAGTTAAAAATAATAAATGGGTAGGAAATATACCTTTTTTCCTAAAAATGCTCTTATTTATGAATGAGTAAGAGAGGGATGATTATGAAAAGAAGATAAAAGAGAATGTAAGGGAAAAATTAATGTATGAGTGAAATGGGAAAAAATGCATTTATTGCTCAAACAGATTCAAATAAGACCGTATATTTTAGGATAAGGTCACTCAAAACATTGGACCTTATATTATGGGACAAATGGAGTATAATATTTGTGCCTTGTTGGTTCGTTGGAAGAGTTTTTGATGGAATTAGAAAAGGAAGTGGAAGTCGAACAGGAAGTGGAAGTTGCAGAGGAAGTGAGATTTAAAGTGTGTTTTGCATGAGGATGGATGTGAGGTATAAATTTTAATTAAAATATGTATTAATAAAACAAAAATACCAAAAAAAAACCACTAAAAAGCAATACCCTCTTTCTCCCGTATTCATTGTCTTCTTCACTATTGTCACTATGACAGCGACGGACTCCCATGCGTGCAGCCCCAAGCAGGGGGCAAAAAGAACGCAGCTCATATTCCAAGATCGGTTGCGGCAGGCAAACAAGGATTTCAAGAACTTCAACCTCTTTGGGAGTCAACATGGTGCTGTGAATCAGGACAGAAAGCCAATGCGTTGTTGTTGATTCCCAAAGCTGTGCAGAATCAAGAGGAGCTTCAACATTGGGATATTTGAAAGCAAAAGGTTGTAATTTTCAAATTTCCTTCACTATTGTTGCACTTGATCTGAAAATTTTCAGATCTACCCACACTGCCTTTCGTGATGGTATGAGGATGAAGAAGATGAAATGAGAGAAATTGTGCTTCATCGCCCTTCACAACCATGGGAAGCCGCCGTCGTCCACCACAGATTGACGAGGGAGAAGTAGAGGAAGTTGAGTCGCAAATGAAAAGGAAGGAGACGAAGAAGCTGCGTCTCACATGAACGCCATCCACCGTCGTCGTCGTTTTTCTCATTGTTCGCCGTCTTCATCACCGGTGGACGTTAGTGTTTGCTGTCGCTGTATAGGACCGCCGTTGTCACTAGTGGCGGACCATCATTGCCGTCGGTAAGAGAACCATGAAAGAAGAAGAAAGAGTAAGGGTAAGGAGGGAAGTGAGTTCCATCAAGAACCGACTTCCCTGGCAACAAACAGTCAAAGAGGTTGGCTCCATTTCTACTTCTCTATCTTCAGTCCCACTGAACCAAACGCGGCATTAGTCTTCTTTATATGGCATGGAGAAGAACGTTTTGTAGTGTTTAAAAGTTAGATCATCTGTATTTTAAATATTATTAATGAATTTTGTTTTTAATGAAAAGACAAGTTATATAATAAAACGATAAAATAATACAGATAAAACTCTCAACTAAACTTAAAACAGGTCAAATTGGAAGCCTAAAGTTTGAAAGCATGAACACATTCCAATAAACTAACTTGTGATTTTTTTTTTGAAATTTAAATTGTGATGTTTGATAATTATTTTAGTTGTTAATGAATTTTTTTATGTTTAAAAGTTAGATAATTTGTAATTCAAATATTGTGATGTTCAATAGTCATTGAATTTTAGGATCCCGTTTATTTTTTTTATCCACTATCAGCCAATAATTAATTAGCACCTTTTTAAGATAATATATTATCAAAAATTCGAGCAATATAATTGACTATTCTGGTTTATGATTTTGTGACTTCTCTCAATATAAGCCACCTCTCTGGAACTTGAATTTAAAATCCTGAATGATATAACAAGGCTCTTTATACCGCTTGACCAAGTATGTGCTAATAATATATAAAATTTGTTTATTAGCTTGTAGATAACATATTGAAACTAATTTATACCGTCATTCTCATAAAAACATGAACATACTTTTACATAATACTTCCTCTATTCCTAAATATACGATCTATTTGGGAAGGGGAACATGTTCCTAAATATAAGACCAATTTCTAATTTTTCTCATCATTTCCCCAAATTATCCTTATTCATACTCTTCAATAATAAACAAATAAGAGATGGGGTGTGGGAATAAATGTGTGTGATTATGGTGTTTTTATATTATCATGTAATTTTAACTAAATTAATTAATATCCTTAATGTAATCAAATTAGATAAATAAGTCTTATATGTAGGAACGGAGGGAAGGAGTATATTTTATAACGTGGAAATACTGTATTTTTGAGCACATGGATAATATTTTGACTCTAAAAATAATGTAGATGAAGAAGATTTTAATGAGTTTATCCACAAATAACAAAAAATTAAGGGTTCAAGGTTTAATTCATTATTCTTACTATTTCATCAAATATATGTTCTTTTTATTAAAGTTTTATAAGCTTACTTTAAAGAAAATAACTCATTAAAACCTCTTCAATTTTTTCTCCTATCCCTTCCAATCAAACAATAAACGAAGGTTACGCATGCTAAAGAGACAAGTCAAAATTATTTTGACCGCAGTATCTTTCTTGGTTATTTGCAATTTCATCGAGATATATGTCACCGAAGAAAGAAGGCAACAACAAAGATGTCACGGAAAGGGACATTTTTATTATTTGATACAACTGAAAATAATGTATTGTTGAAAGTAAGATTTAAAAAGATAAGTGTACTGATTATTTCCTTTGACTTTGAATTATTAATAGTGATTATTCATTGATTTCATATAACAATTGAAACAATGGGGGTTAAAAATAGAGCTGAAAAATACGGCTTGGCGTGGGCATGTTTAAGTCAAGTGCTAGACTTATGTTTTGTAACCTCCTAAAGGAGTCGGGCTTAAAAGGGTGAGCTCTATAGGTCATGATCCGTTAAAACCTATCAGTTTGTTTTCTATTTAATTTTCTTATTTTCTAACTTATTTTTCTATTAATTTTTTTTTAATTTTAGAAGTTGTAACATGCATTTTTTAAGTACACTTATATTCACATGCTGATTTTAGTGAAGCAAAGTTGGAAACTGGTACAGGCTAAGTTATTGCACCTAAAAAAAAGGAAAGTCGATTGCTTTTGCCTTTTTTTCTTCTTCCTAGGATATCCCATCCGTGTGTCAGGTGAAACTAACCCCTCGTTATTCTGAAGTCCCATATACAGGGTAGACAACTAGCCTATGAATTTGCTCCATTCACAAGGGATAGGAATCGAACCCCTCCCCATTTGTTTAAGGAACGAGAGTACTTACCACTCACACCAACCCTTTTATACAATTTAACAGGAGATTCATACCCCCATCACCTACAGTCTCACACTGACGTCTATTCTAGTAACATAGGCTATAGAAATACTGGGTGCCATGTGAACCATAAGTTTCTTACAAGGTATTGTGGATAATTTTTTTGCAACTTATTATTGAAATTGGAAATATCTTAGCACGCCATCGTGTCTGCCTACTACTATTTATTGTAAATGCATGGTTATTATTTGAATCCAACTTATCCCTGATCAAGACATCATCTAGGTTTATTCATTCGGCCAATCATTCCGGCCCTTATATTCTTTTTCAGGCTATAAGTAACAACTTTTAAGTTAATAAGCACCGGTTATACACTTCAATTAAATTGTAAAATTATCTTAAATTAAAACCATTATTTAACAATTTTGGTTTAGTAGTTTAAAATTTTTGTAGTTAATTAAAAATTAAAAATAGTCATACAAGTAAAAAATAACATTTTGAACACAAAATTCTTTTTTTATCAACATAATTCTGAAAAACAAAATAAATTGTGGTATTATATTTTTTTTTTTGTTGATAAGTGGGAATGAATTACAAAGCATTAACTAAAAATAAAAATAAAAACCAACGAAAAGCCATACAATACACACTACATGACAAAAGAGAAGGCACTAGGTGATCCCACTCTCTGTCAAAATCATTCCAGTGTATTCGCTTGACATAAATCTGGACCCCAAACCATGGATATTATTCTCTCGTGTATTCTTTGTATTTGCACTTCCCAACTCCTAAATAATTCTTGGAACACACTAATCAAGTTGGCTTGAACATGCATCGAAAAATCCACCAATTTACTGACCGCAAGTATATCCATTGAATCAGTTGCATCTCCGTAAACCCAGTTCCCAGGCTCTGTGGAGCCCCTAGATACAACCCCAAACTTCTGTTTCCAAGCTGTCATTAGCTTGCATAAATTGGCAATTCATTGATCAACAAGAATTAAATGAGAATTAAATGAGAATGTGATTTTACATATTTAAAAATAATTTATCAATCATAAAATAGGTAACAAGAATATTGACCATTTTAAAACCAATAATCTCATTATTAATTCAGATTTACATTATTTCCTAAAATTGGTTAATTATTCAAATTTTTCTTAATTCGTCCAAGATAGCCTAAAATTATTTCCAAAATATAGAATAAGGTGGGATAAAATATATAAAAATTCTTTATGATTTACCTTTGATAAATCAATATTTTTATATATTTTATCCCACCTTATTCTATATTTTGAAAATAATTTTAGGCTATCTTAGACGAATTAAGAAATATTTGAATAATTAGCCAATTTTAGGAAACAATGTAAATCTGAATTAATAATGAGATTATTGGGTTTATAATGGTCAATATTCTTGTTGCCTATTTTGTGATTGATAAATTATTTTTGAATATGTAAAATCACAATCTCATTTAATTCTTGTAGGTCAAGGAAGAGGAGATTAGAAGACCCTACGGTGCAGAATGAGTCTTAGAAATTAAGGGGGGTCTAGTGGTTAAATTTTGATAGGCCAATATAATCTTATTGGGCCCAAACCTTAGACCTAATTCTCCCCCTCTCGGGAAGGCGGCATCATATCACCAGGATTCACCACGCAGACGCTCACGCTAAGCTTCAGCATGTTGTCAAGGGGTGGAAACAGGCCAAGCCCTTAACAGGGGCCTTAGGCTTGGCCTATTTCAGGCCTATCCAGGCCCAGGCCTAACAGGCCCAGGCTTAGGCTTTTTTTAAAGCCTATTTTCCTAAACAGGCCAGGCCCAGGCCTCTTAAAATAGCCTATTAGGACTAACGTGCTGGCCTAGGCCTGTTATATATTTTTTTAAAAAAGAATTAATAACATTACATTTATACCGTTAATTTGAAATAAAATTATACATATATATATCTAAGGTGTTTTTTTTCACACACCCTCACTTTTCACTCTATCTCACTGTTTCCCTTTTCTTCTTCTTGCTAAGGACACAAATCCATCACCTTGGAACCAATATATCCATCTTCTCATATTCCTTTCCCGTCTCTGCCATCACTTTTCACTTTTTTTTTGTTGGTTGTATCATACTACTAGCTTTGTTAATGTTTACTTGCTTTGTCTTTTATTCTCTTATTGCTTCATATCATATTTGTGTTCTTACATTGCTGAGTAAAAAAAATGTACTTAAGATTTTTTGAGTCATAGGCTTGTTTTAGACTTGTTAGGTGGCCTGCTGATAACAGACATTTTAACAGGCTTCAGGCCAGGCCTGGTCTTTGAACAGGTTAGGATCAGGATCAGGTATGAAAAAAAGACCTACTACAGGCCACAGGTGTAACATCCTGAAAATTAATTGAGGATTTGTGAGGGTAATAAGAATTGATTAATGATAAATAATAGATTATGAGAATATTTGAAGGATTTTGAGGTATTTTACAGGATTTTAAAGGCCTAGTTTCTTCCTTATTTGGACAATAATAATTTTGGGAGAGATTATTTTTGGGCTCAAAAGAGGTTAATATGGAAGGAAATAAATAAAGGATATTATGGGAAAATTTTGAGAGTGAAAAGAAAATTTTTTTATTCAAAAGAAATATCTTATTTAAGAATTTTAGGGCCCAGTAGTATATTTTCCACTCTGCCGACACTCATTTCCTCGCCAGTAACTTTTACTGTTTCAATTATTATTTCCTCAACCAATCACATTCAACTACTATTTATATATATTATATTATATTATTATTTTACTATTCATCAATTATTATATATACACACACTTCCTGCTTCCTTTCTTCCTCATTCTTTCGTCTCTCTCTCTCTCTTGCTCTCTCTTTCCACCATATATATTCCTATTATTAGACTTATCAGAGCTCGTTGATATAGGAATATTAAGCTTTTCGGCCAACTAAGCACATTTTTGGAACCCCGTAAGTCTCCTCTACATTTCTATGTCATTAGTTTTTCGATTTGTTATACTTGAAAAATTAGACCTTGTCTAAGTTGATAATTTTGGGAGTCATAAAATTAATAAATTGAAGCTTAGGCCTCGATTATGAGTTTTTCTGAGTAGATTTTTCATTGTTGGAAGTTTTCCTAATTATTAGGAATTTTGGATTTATGGAAGTTTTAGAAATTGAGGCTTTTAAATTATTCGAGGTGCTTATGCGTAAATTGATAATTTTTAAGATGTTTATTAAGGTCATATGAGGGGATTTAATTAATTGATTTGATTGGGGTTTGCACCTAAAGAATTATTGAGGGATTATTGGATGTTAAGGAATTTTATAAATAGTTATTGGAAAGATTAATAATTTTGGATATATGTATAAATGGAGTAGAGATAAATTTTAGAGATAGAAAGGGAGAATAAATGTTAAATAGAAATTTAAAATAAGTAAGGGCAAAGAAAGGGTAGTAAGTAATTTATTTTTCCAACATGTGAAATTGTTGGATAAATAATTAATTTTGGTTGTATGTATGGTTGTGTAGTGCTTGAATTGCACTAAGTTAGCACGGGGGAGCTGCACTATTGTGAGATTGGCGCCAGCTATCAGGTAACCGCTTTCTGCTTGTTTATGTGTGTGTGTAGTGTTAGTAAGTAATTTGAAATATTATTATTTGACAATTATGATGTTATATGGAGATGAGATTTTGAATCACAGTTGAGATATGATTATCAATCGATGATTGATGAGATATGGAAATGAGATTTTGGAATATTAATATTTTTATAATAAATGTCCTGTGGAGTATTATTTTGAAATGGCATAAATTTGTGATGTGAAATATTTGAAACTAAAATATATGTGGTTTTGGAAATTATTTAATATATGTATATCATGAAAATACTGGAAGGCCTGGTGCCAGATAGTGGTGTTGCATATCTATGTGTTGTTTGTGAGAAATTATTTGTGTATGTGACACCGGTGAATTGGAAATTGTGCCATCACGTGATGAGGTACCCTGTTGCGCCACAGGGACTAATTGATATGTTATAAGAAATAAAGGAGATAAAGACGTAAGAGGGGAGATCGCCCCTCACGGATTCAGAAATGACTGGGATCCTTCTAAATCTGTGGTGCGGTTCAGGGAGGGTAGAAAGTCCCTCGTGAATTGTACCGTAGTGATCAGGGGCGGGTGGAAGGTCCCGACTGGTCCCACATGTTTTCCCAACGCTTCTATTAAGATTCGTTTGGGTTGATTGTGATTATCAATTATATATATAATTCTTGGAGATGATTTGGGATGGAATATTTTACACTTATAAACTGTGAAAAGATATTTGGGACCAAGTTATGCATTATATGTGAATACCTGAGCATGCTGTTTGAACTAATATATATATATATATATGTATTCCACTGGACACCTTGCTAGCACACACCGCACTTAGATGAGTAGTCAGTGGTTGCGTTTGGGGCTACCCCCGTTGATCTCACTTTTGCAGGTCCTAGGAGCGAAGTAGGAGGTCAATGGACGGATTCGGGAACTTCTCACTAATATCGTGAGATATTCTGGACCAGAAGGACAGGAGGTATTGCCACATTTAGGATCATATTTTGTATGATGCTTCCGCTGAAAACTTATTATTATTTTGGGAAGAATTATTGTATAATTACCATTATGGTATGGTATTTTAAGGATGATGTGTGGAGATATAAATATTATGGAAAGCTCTTTTTCTAACTATGTTAGCTGTTTTACTCAACAAGTTCCTTTTCTAACATAGTTAGCTATATAAACGTTTTTAATGTTGAATTGTGAGTAGTTAGTAGTGGAATTAGAGAGTTACTGTTACAACAGGCCAGGCTCAGGCCAATCGGTTACACAACAAGTCAGGCCAGGCCTGGACTATTTCCACCCTAGTTGTCACGGACCTCTTCTCTCTGCGCGAATCAAACGCCCTTCTCCCATTCCATAATATTGAATCAGACCCCACCCACCTAATTCAATCCATCCTATAACTCGTCACCCTCACCACCTCCATCCAAACAATTCACCTCAATTCCTTTCTCCAATTTCACTCATGGTCCCGCATCCAACATACCCCACAATTCCTATCAAACTTGGTTCATGGCTGTGGTTTTAAAAATAGAATTGCGAAGAACCGACGCTGCCATGGAAGATTGAGCTAATTGGGAAGCAATTAAGGAGGAGCATGGACGAAGCTAGAGCCTAGGCTTTGCATTTGAAGACTATAAGGAAGTGTTTTTCCTTTATCTTTTTAATCCAAGACTTAGGATTATTTAGTTTTAAATAATTTTGAGTTGTATTAATTGAGATTAATCTAGTTCTAGATTAAATACTCATTTATTCTTTGGGTTGGATTGATAACTGGATCTCATTTGTGCTTTATCGATTGTTGGATTTTATGTTTACAAACCCTTGCATTGGCAATTAAATTTATAATTAAGTTTTCATTATTAATTTAATTGTTATTGTGTTTTCTATTGCGAATTTGGGTTACTATCACTTGATTGTTTAATTGAGTGATCGGTTGATTAATTGTTTGATTAGATAATCCGAAATATAATTTCCACAATTACTTAACTTAAATTGAATTGGTTTTAATATATTTAATTAACTAACACTTAGTCCATTATGAGTTCTCTAGTGGGTTAGATACTGCGGGTTTCCCATGCAATACTTAGGTAATTAGATATATCAATTCCAATATTTGGTGATCTTCCTTTAGTCTAATTAATTTATTTAGGCTAAGAAAGTTAACTTCATGTGATTCCTAAGTTGTTCCCATTCATCATAATTGAATTAAATAACCGTTCATTGTCTTTGTTAATTACCAATTAGTTTCTTTGCTTATGATTTTAACCTCACTTTCTAAAACAAACTCCAAAAATTGCATTCGCATTCATATAGGTTAGTTTCATTATTATTTAGGATTTAGATTTGCATTCTAGTTTAGGTCCATGTGTCTGCATTTTTATCACCTAACTTTAATCCAAAAGAAAAACCCATAGATTGCTCCTTAGGAGAATGATCTAGGTTGCCCCTAGATTGCATTATTAGTTGGACCTAGTTTAATTGATTGCTTTGGCGACAAAAGCAAGGACATCACAGACCACAGCTAAATGATTCCACATGTTGTCCCTCATTATTCCTGATTATCCCACCACAACCTGCAGCTCCATTACTGTAAGAAAAAGCTTTATACACCTGAATAATTGACCAATCTCCACCTAATTGCACCATATTTTTATAGCTAAAATCATTGGATTATTGCATGTTCTTGGGGTAATTGCACCTAATTAGGATGAGTTCTGATTGTTGCACAATTTGTTGGAGTTTATACTAATCAGGGGCAATTTGGGAATATTTAGCATGATATATTGTTTAACCAATCTTTAAGAACATTTTGATACTACCTTGAGTTAAAATTTAATGTAGGTCATGGAAGAAGTGGGCGGAGTCTAAGAGTGCGTTGCAGAGAAAGAAGCCGGTAAAAGTTCAAAAATCAGCCCTTACCTTCTGTGCATCATGCTGCAGCCAGCAAGTTTGCTACCTGCAGCCAACGAAGACCTGAAATCAGCCCTTACCTTCTGTGTATCACACTGCAGCCAGCAAGTCTGCTAGCTGTAGCCAACCAAGACCTAATCTAAGCACTTCGCTTTTGTGTGTCACGCTGCAGCCAAATCTTCGTGACAACAATTTTGCTGTCAAGATTTTTAAGACTCCAGACGGGTTTTTAAGGGGGCCCATGCCCGAAAAACATAAGAGAAGCCTCCCCCAAGCTCGAAAACACATTCCTCTACTAGGGTTTTCATCATTATCTTCCATCCTCACTCAAATCCCCACAATCCCATTCACTTCCACGTCAAATCTTGCTAGTTTTCTTGTTTTTCCTCCTTCCACCTTCAATTTTTACCCCATTTCATCTTCAATCTTCTTCATCCATGGAGGCAACTACTATGGGCTATCTTGGGCACGAATTTGAAGACATGAGAGGCTAAGTTCTTGGAGATTTGGTGGTGTGAAGGTGGCTCTAGCTTCAATGGGCAAAATAGGGGAGTTTCTTGTTCACAATTTCTTGTTTCTTTTGTATTTGACCTCTACTCTTTTGTATTGGTCTTCTATTTGGATTTGAGGCATTGAATATGTGGTTGCTATTTATGTTTGTGAAATATTATGTGTATGCTTTAATTTAAATGTGATTGAGATACAATTTCCTATCTACTTGTGGTTGTATTCTTGGTTGTAGCCATTTTAGTGGTTGCTAGTAATTATGGTCAATTTCTTCCATCCATGAATGTTGTGGTTGCACTTCATGAGAGTTAAAATGGCATTTGTTTCAAGGCATTTCACAAACCAAGTGGACCTTAACACTAACCCTAAGTAATGGCTATAAAAGTGGTTGCTAGATTAGTCATTAATTAAGGCTAGTGGACCCCTAGTGATTGCTTGGGGATTTTATCAATTATATTTGGTAAATTAAACTCCCACTTATCATTTTAAAGAAGCACTTGAGCCACCGTAACACTACCAAAGCCCATTTTATAAAATTACCCTTAATCCAAACACATTTTCACTCTTTAATCCAAAATTACCAAAACAAGTATTTACATTTTTCACTACTTTCATCAAATGACTTTTCAAAACAAAACCCCTTACCTTTTCTTGTCTTAATTGCACTTAGTTAGTTTAGGTAGATTAAAAAGACTCCTCAAGTGAAACGACCCGGGGTTGCAACCTATATTGCAATCCTTGGATTAAATTTTGATTTTAACCCCCAAGGCGCATTATTACATGTCTGATCTTGAAACTTATGACTCTTATTTTTCTTCCCTACCCTCTGTTCATTCTTTTTCTTCCTTAGGTGATGACGTGTATGACCTTGACTCACATGTAGTTGATTGTCTACTTTCTGTCCCTTTGGATTTTTCTTTGATTGATAATGGTAATGCTGATCTGGATATGTGTAACATTAACTCTCTAATCCCACTATTAACCACTTACAATTAAACATTAAATCGTATAAAGTGCTAACTATGTTAGGAAAAAGAATTAACTTACTAAAATAACTAACATAGTTAGAAAAAGATCTTTCCATAATATTTATATATATTTCAAACCTCAATTCCAATCCCTGTCATCACAATATAACTTCTTTCCCAGTACAATAACAGAGAATTTCATTATGCAAGATTAAACTTCACACATCATTCTTAAAATACCATACCATAATAGGTATTATACAATAATTTTCCCCCAGAATAGGAACAAGGTTCAGCGGAAGCATCATACAAAATATGATCCTAAATGTGGCAATACCTCCTGTCCTTCTGGTCCAGAGTATCTCACGATATCAGTGAGAAGTTCCCGGATCCTTCCCTTGACCTCCTACTTCGCTCCTAGGACCTGCAAAAGTGAGATCAACGGGGGTAGCCCCAAACGCAACCACTGACTACTCATCTAAGTGCGGTGTGTGCTAGCAAGGTGTCCAGTGGAATACCTATATGTATATATATTAGTTCAAACAGCATGCTCAAGTATTCACATATAATGCATATCTTGGTCCCAAATATCTTTTCACGGTTTATAAGTGCAGAATAATCCATCCCAAATCATCTCCAAGAATAATATATATATTATTGATAATCACACAGAACCCAAACGAATCTTAATAGAAACGTTGGGAAAACATGTGGGACCAGTCGGGACCTTCCACCTGCCCCTGATCACCACGGTACAATTCACGAGGGACTTTCTACCCTCCCTGAACCGCACCACGGATTAGAAGGATCTCCGTCCTTTCTGAATCCGTGAGGGGCGATCTCCCCTCTTTCGTCTTTATCTCCTTTATTTCTTATAATATATCAATTAGTCCCTGTGGCGCAACAAGGTACCTCATCACGTGATGGCACAATTTCCAATTCACCGGTGTCACATACACAAATAATTTCTCACAAACAACACATAGATATGCAACACCACAATCAGGCACCAGGCCTTCCAGTATTTTCATGATATACATATATTAAATAATTTCCAAAACCACATATATTTCAGTTTCAAATATTTCACATCACAAATTTATGCCATTTCAAAATAATACTCCACAGGACATTTATTATAAAAATATTAATATTCCAAGATCTCATTTTCATATCTCATCAATCATCAATTGATAATCATATCTCAACTGTGATTCAAAATCTCATCTCCATATAATATCATAATTATCAAATAATAATATTTCAAATTACTTACTAACACTACACACACACATAAACAAGCAGAAAGCAGTTACCTGATAGCTGACACCAATCTCACAATAGTGCAGCTCCCCCGTGCTAACTTAGTGCAATTCAAGCACTACACAACCATACATACAACCAAAATTAATTATTTATCCAACAATTTCATATGTTGGAAAATAAATTACTTTCTACCCTTTCTTTGCCCTTACTTATTTTAAATTTCTATTTAACATTTATTCTCCCTTTCTATCTCTAAAATTTATCTCTACTCCATTTATACATATATCCAAAATTATTAATCTTTCCAATAACTATTTATAAAATTCCTTAACATCCAATAATCCCTCAATAATTCTTTAGGTGCAAACCCCAATCAAATCAATTAATTAAATCCCCTCATATAACCTTAATAAATATCTAAAAATCATCAATTTACCCATAAGCACCTCGAATAATTTAAAAGCCTCAATTTCTAAAACTTCCATAAATCCAAAAATTCCTAATAATTAGGAAAACTTCCAACAATGAAAAATCTACTCAGAAAAACTCATAATCGAGGCATAAGCTTCAATTTATTAATCTTAGGACTCCCAAAAATATCAACTTAGACAATGCCTAATTTTTCAAGTATAGCCAAATGAAAAACTAATAACATAGGAATGTAGAGGAGACTTACGTGATTCCAAAAATGTGCTTAGTTGGCCGAAAAACTTACTATTCTTATGCTGACGGACTCTGATAAGTCCAGTGATAGGAATATATATGGTGGAAAGAGAGAGCAAGAGAGAGATAGAGGCGTGAGAGTGAGAGAGAGAGAGAGAGAATGAAGAAAGCAAGAAACAGAGGGAACGGGTGTGTGTATATATAATAGTAAAATAATAATATAATATAATAATAATATATTATATTAATAATATAATATAATATATATAAATAGTAGTTGAATGTGATTGGTTGAGGAATAATAAAATAATAATAAAAAGTAAAAAGTAAAAGTTATGGGGGAGGAAGGAACGAAATTATTGAAGTGAGGGAGTGTCGGCAGGAGGAAAAAGGAAACTACACTACTGGACCCTAAAATTCTCAAATAAGATATTTCTTTTGAACAAAAAATTTTCTTTTCACTCTCAAAATTTTCCCCTAATACCCTTTATTTATTTCCTCCCATATTAACCTCTTTTGATCCTAAAAATAATCTCTCCCAAAATTATTATTGTCCAAATAAGGAAGAAACTAGGCCTTTAAAAACCTGTAAAATACCTCAAAATCCTTCAAGTATTCTCATAATCCATCATTTCTTATTAATAAATTCCTCTTTACCCTCACAAATCCTCAATTAATTTTTAGGATGTTACAATATGAGCTCCACTAACCTTTCTCTGATGAGTGACGACATTTCTTTGGAAGATGGTAGTTTTCTCAATGTTGCAGGTCATAAGTTGGTTGAAGAATGTGAATTTGAGGTTGGAAGCCAAGAGTTGGCCGATTTGAGCACAAAGGGTATAGCCCTCACCCCAACCAAAGCCACTTCACACTTAAAATTCTTTGGACCAGATCACCATGTGGTAAAAGGGCCACCTTCTAAACCCTCTTCCCTTGATTCTAATCATCGACCTAGGATTTCTTCCCACACACTTAAATATTTGAATGATCTTATTGCAAGTTGTGATGTAGGTGTTATAGATGACATTTCCCCAAGGCAAGTCGTTGCAATAGATCAACTAAGTGTTGATTCGGCTCTTCGGAAGACCAATACACAAGTGGTATAGTTCATCGAACCTAGTCCACCTCTTCCAACTGGGTCTACAAAAGGGAGTTCTTCTTTCATTTTAACTCTTCCTACTCTTGTTCCCTCTATTTTGGAACCACCCACTTTGGAACTAAAACCTTTACCAAGCAATCGTAAATATGCTTTTCTTGCTTCCAATGACAAATTGCCGGTTATTATCTCTAATACCTTGAGTGCAAATGAGGAAGTTAAATTGCTTGATGTTTTGAAGAAATAAAGTAAGGCTTTAGGTTGGACATTGGCTGATATTTCGGGTATAAATCCCACTATTTGCACTGTTCGCCACGCGCCGCAAGTGCACGGGTCGCGCCAAGTAATAAAATAGTGAGTAAAGTATCGTTCCCACGAGGATTTGTCCAAAACCCGGTCAAACAATGATTATTACACTCTCGCCTAATTTGAGTGACACAAATGATGAGATTGAAAATTAACTAAGAAAATAAATGAAAATAAAATATAAACAGGTGATTCTCCAACCTCAAGGATAATATGGACCCTAGGATTATCTATCCCCCTTATACTTCTCAAAACTCAATTAACCTCTCCTCAAGAAGCTCTCAACAACACCACGTGCTAATCTAGGGTTCAAAGAGTACTTGTAATGCTCTCTCGAGTCAAGAACAAGTGTTTAGTCCTATTCTATTGCACAATCTCTTGCCACAATTTGATAGGACCCAATTATCACACTCCAACCCTAATGTGACTATGCAAGGCTAGCAAGTATATCTCTATCTTACCAACAAAACCATCCGTTCGTCACGCAAACTTCCGGTTCTTGCACTACTTTACCCAAGTTCTACACTCAACCTAGCTCTCTCGAGTCATAAATCAAGCGAACACAACATCTAAATGGTGATCAAGCACTTAGAAGCATTAGGAACGGGGTAAAATAAGCACATAGATATCATTAATCACAAATCAGGAGGAGGAATCAAGAATCAATACATACAAGGGTTCAAAATAATCCTAGAATCAAAGTATTTAGCTACTCATGTTCTACAACTCCAAGGGAGCATATATATACAACATTACAATTTAGAACAAGAGAAGAGAATGAAGATGGAAGAGATAAACCGAGAGAGGAAGCCCAAATCTCTTTGAAGCTCCGAGCCCAAGCCAAATCCCACCAATCTCCAAGCCCTAGCAGAGCCAAACACTCCCAAAATGTGCCCAGAAGTCGAAGAATGAGGGCTCACAACGAAGCCCTAGCTTTTATATCAGTTAAAACGCGCCTGCTCTGTCCAAAACGCGCAGAAAACACGCAGTTCGCCGTCACTTCGCCGCGGCGAAAGCCACGGCGAAGTCCAAAAATCCAGAATTGTGATGCGCTCGCCGTGACTTCGCCGCGGCGAAAGCCACAGCGAGAAACGGCAAACATACAGAGGCAGAGGGAGCTCGCCGCAACTTCGCCGCGGCGAAAGCCACGGCGAAGTCACCTTTATTCTGGTGCTTTGCTCTGTTTTCTTTATTTCTTGGGCTGATCTTTGGCTTCATCTTATTTTTATTCACTTGGGAGCTTGATGGATGGGCTAAAATCTCTTGCTTATTGCTTCAAATTATTCCTACAAAAATTATATACAATAACATAAGAAACTAACTACAAAAACAATCAAAATCTATATAAATATACAATAAGGTGCAACCGAAGATCAAATGAGCATTTTCCCTCTTGAGTATCCAAAATGTATCAATAATAGACAAAAACTCAAGTAAATATACTCAAATAATCATGACTTTCTAGGAGTCATCACACCCCCAAACTTAGACTTTTACTCGTCCTCGAGTAAAACCAACTATGAGATTTTAGATTGATGAAGTATCCTCTTACTATGCATGCAGAGAGTTTTCCTCATGGGTTGCTCAAGAAGATATATTCAATGGGAAAGCAATGGAATATGGAAGAATGCAAAACTCCCACATTAAGAACAAACTTCCCAACAATTATTAAGTGAGTGTGTGCAAAGTTAGAGAAAAATTCTTCAGCAATTGTCAAAAAGAAAATTGCAACATTTCAATATATATTAAGCTCTCTCAACATTCAAGACTTCATATGCCTACTCTCTTCCTCTCTCTCCACCAAAAGAATGTTTCTTACACAAATTCAAAATCAATGGGACTTGAAAGGCTTGTGATGAGGCCAAGGGTTAAGGTTATATAAAGAAAGGTATAAAGAGAATTCAAATATCTTGAGATAAATGACAATAAGGAGCTCATCTTTCTTTTCTATACAAAATTCCCTTCCAAAATTCAAACCACTCCCCCAAACTTATCTCAAAATGATGTATGTGCACTCCAAGTCTTATTGAAACTAAATTCTTTTTCTTTTTCTTTTTCTTTTTCTTTTCTTCATAAACTTGCAATGACTTTGGAGTACAAGCTTTGAACATCATGCACCATTTACATTCCCACACCAATTTTTGTAGCAACCATCCAATACCTTCTACCAATGATTGATCAATTATCTCAAAATTCGGGTAGTTCATGGTTTTTCAAGTTGCTAAGGTTAAGGTCTATTATGGGTTCCAAAAAGAAAATTCATATGGTTTTTCATTATAAGGCTCAAAGAGGGTGCAAATGGAATTGATTCAGAGGTAGGCTTGCAAGGCTCAAACGCATTTGAAAGAATGCCCATATCATTTTCCAAAATCATGCAAGAATCATTACGAAGCCTCAAGAGATTCCAAGATAGGTTCTAGAGTCTATCAGCTAAGAAAGAAAATACATGCTAAAATGCCACAAAATCTCCAAACAAAGGCTTTCAAATCATTTCCAACTCTGTGCAAGATTTGGCTCAGAATTGTCAGAAAGCCAGTCTCAATAATGCAAATCAAGCATTCAAAAATATTAACCAAAATTTCCTCTCAAACATATGATCTAAGCAACCATCTATCATTGGATCCCACATTTAGTTCAGTGGATACTGAATCAATCTAAATCATGCTTATTGCAAAATAACAAGTAAACGTCCAAGTTTCCAAAATTGAAATTCATGTCAATGTAACCAGCAGTTTATCATCAAATCAGTCAGTTCAAAGCAAAATTGGAAATGCAAGAAACTTCCCTATAAATTCTCTTTGTGCTCCAAGCTTGCTTTCCTTTGCTTCATGTAAACTTTGATGACAAACCTTGAAAATGCTCAAAAGAGGTCACACCTACTAAAGAAAAACAACAAAGAAAACTATTAAACTTTTAAAACTTGGGTTGCCTCCCAAGAAGCGCTAAGTTTATAGTCTTCAGCCAGACTTTCCTAATGCTAATCGTACGTATCAAAAACAAAAATCACCTTGTCTTCATTTCTTTTCAAAAGACAAGGCTCCAAAAATATTGGGAATTCAATTATACAAAAATTACATGCTTCCTTAATCAAGAATGATTTAAAGGAGCATGACACATTATGGCACATGGGAGGCATGAATTCAATTATTTCAACTTTATCCTCATTAACCCCCAAATATTTTGAAAACCCAATGAAATCAACTTGACTCTCATCAGTAAGAGCCAAGCTATCAGTAGGAGGACTTTGAACATAAATTGCAGGGATTTCAATGTTGTTCTCTCCCTCTTCAATTTCTAGCACACAATCACCCACAAAAGTAGTACAAGACATTGACAGCACATTATCACTTCCCACAGACAATTCCTCACTTGAAATGGCCTCTTCCACATCATAGTCATTTGAACTATCAATGAAAACACCATTTTGCTTTAAAGACTCAATGGTTGATGCCATTTCATTTGCCCTAGATGCTAAACTTTCAAGAGCTAATTCATGTTCATTCAATTTTTCTCTTGTCCAAGCTCTTATTTCATTTTGATTATCCAAAATACGTTGAAGCATCTCCTCTATTGTGGGCTTTTTCTCATGAATGGGAGTGATTTCATCTAAATGATTGGGTGAGGATTGATAACATGATGCATAAGAAGGAAAAGAAACATTTGGATCCCAAGACAATGAATGCTCATGATTCCAACTAGGGTAAAAAGAATTATCATGCCAATCAGTTTGAACCCTATTGAAATCATCCCCTACATAATCCAATGATGAGACATGGGGGCATTGATCAATATAATGATTATCTCCACAAAAATTGCAACAAATGTACTCATATTGAGTTTCAAAAGCATTAGGCTCATAGCAAGAAGGTAGATAATCATTATCCTGTTCAAATTCATCACTTGCCCCAGTAGTCCACCAAGGATAATCCATAACAAAAATTAAAAGAAAATAACTATAAAACAAAAAGACAAACAAAGAAAACAAATATACACATGGACACAAGAAACTAAGCTACAAGAGAAAAACAAACACACGAACAAATATATACAAACTCAAGCTTAAGCTACTAGTGCTCTAACCAAGGTTGACCAAGGATGGTTTTGGGAAACAAATCCCCGGCAACGGCGCCAAAAACTTGTTCGCCACGTGCCGCAAGTGCACGGGTCGCGCCAAGTAATAAAATAGTGAGTAAACTATCGTTCCCACGAGGATTTGTCCAAAACCCGGTCAAACAATGATTATTACACTCTCGCCTAATTTGAGTGACACAAATGATGAGATTGAAAATTAACTAAGAAAATAAATGAAAATAAAATATAAACAGGTGATTCTCCAACCTCAAGGATAATATGGACCCTAGGATTATCTATCCCCCTTATACTTCTCAAAACTCAATTAACCTCCCCTCAAGAAGCTCTCAACAACACCACGTGCTAATCTAGGGTTCAAAGAGTACTTGTAATGCTCTCTCGAGTCAAGAACAAGTGTTTAGTCCTATTCTATTGCACAATCTCTTGCCACAATTTGATAGGACCCAATTATCACACTCCAACCCTAATGTGACTATGCAAGGCTAGCAAGTATATCTCTATCTTACCAACAAAACCATCCGTTCGTCACGCAAACTTCCGGTTCTTGCACTACTTTACCCAAGTTCTACACTCAACCTAGCTCTCTCGAGTCATAAATCAAGCGAACACAACATCTAAATGGTGATCAAGCACTTAGAAGCATTAGGAACGGGGTAAAATAAGCACATAGATATCATTAATCACAAATCAGGAGGAGGAATCAAGAATCAATACATACAAGGGTTCAAAATAATCCTAGAATCAAAGTATTTAGCTACTCATGTTCTACAACTCCAAGGGAGCATATATATACAACATTACAATTTAGAACAAGAGAAGAGAATGAAGATGGAAGAGATAAACCGAGAGAGGAAGCCCAAATCTCTTTGAAGCTCCGAGCCCAAGCCAAATCCCACCAATCTCCAAGCCCTAGCAGAGCCAAACACTCCCAAAATGTGCCCAGAAGTCGAAGAATGAGGGCTCACAACGAAGCCCTAGCTTTTATATCAGTTAAAACGCGCCTGCTCTGTCCAAAACGCGCAGAAAACACGCAGTTCGCCGTCACTTCGCCGCGGCGAAAGCCACGGCGAAGTCCAAAAATCCAGAATTGTGATGCGCTCGCCGTGACTTCGCCGCGGCGAAAGCCACAGCGAGAAACGGCAAACATACAGAGGCAGAGGGAGCTCGCCGCAACTTCGCCGCGGCGAAAGCCACGGCGAAGTCACCTTTATTCTGGTGCTTTGCTCTGTTTTCTTTATTTCTTGGGCTGATCTTTGGCTTCATCTTATTTTTATTCACTTGGGAGCTTGATGGATGGGCTAAAATCTCTTGCTTATTGCTTCAAATTATTCCTACAAAAATTATATACAATAACATAAGAAACTAACTACAAAAACAATCAAAATCTATATAAATATACAATAAGGTGCAACCGAAGATCAAATGAGCATTTTCCCTCTTGAGTATCCAAAATGTATCAATAATAGACAAAAACTCAAGTAAATATACTCAAATAATCATGACTTTCTAGGAGTCATCATGCACCCATCAGATTTTACTAAAAGATGATTCTAGGCCTCTTAGGCAACCTCAAAGGCGACTTAACCCCTTTATTTTGGATGCGGTCAAAAAGGAGGTCACCAAACTCTTAAGTGTCGAAAAGAATTTAGTCCTTAATTATGAAAAATGTCATTTAAATGGTCACACATGGCATAGTTCTAGGCCACCTAGTCTCTAGCCGAGGCATTGAGGTCGATAAAGCTAAGACCGAGGTGACTGCGTTCTTGCCTTATCCCACTTGTATTAAAGAGCTCCGCTCTTTCCTGGGACATGTAGGCTTTTACCGACGCTTCATCAAGGGTTTTTCCCAAATTACATTACCTCTTTCTCATTTGTTGCAAAAAGATGTTGAATTTATTTTTGATGATGAGTGCAAAATGGCTTTTGAAACTTTAAAGAAAAATCTCTTGGAGCCTCTTATTCTTCTTGCTCCCGATTGGTCATTGCCCTTTGAACTAGCATGTGATGCTTCCAACTATGCGGTTGGCGCCATGCTAGGTCAAAGGAGCAACAAGACACCACATGTAATAACATATGCATCTAAGACTTTGGATTGTGCACAAAGGAATTACACTACAACTGAAAAGGAACTTTTTGCCATAATCTTTGCATTGGATAAATTTAGGCAATACTTGCTACATTCTGTGGTTGTCATTTATACTGATGCAGCTATCAAGTTTCTATCCACAAAGCCACACTCCAAGCCAAGACTTCTTCGGTGGACACTTTTGCTACAAGAGTTTAACTTACACATCAAGGATCACGCCGGCAGTGCCAACTTGGTAGCCGACCACTTGAGTAGACGCCCAAATAACACTAGGGGGTAGATCTTTCTGACTTAATTTGTGATAATTTTCTGGATTCTTCTTTGTGTGTGATTAATGTTGAGGTGCCTTGATATGCTTCTTTGGTTAATTATCTTGTTTGTGCCCTCACCCCGGAAGATTTGTCTCCTTTTCAGGTGCAGAAACTAAAGAGAGAGGCCCAACACTATGTTTGGGATGAACCACATCTATGGAGACTCTGCAATGATCAAGTCATCCGAAGATGTGTGCTGGAATCTGAGTTCTTAGACATTCTTTCCACTTGCCACTCGATGGTGTGTTCTGGACACTATAGTTCTAGGAAAACCGCTAGGAGGGTCTTATATGCCGATTTCTATTAGCCTACACTTTTCAAAGATGCCTATTCCTTTTGTAAATCCTGTGATAAGTGCCAAAAATTTGGGGGGAGTATGACAAAAAGACATGAGATGCCCCAACGACCTATCCTAGTTTGTGAGATTTTTGACATTTCGGGGATAGACTTTATGGGACCTTTCCCACCTTCTTCCGGTTTCACTTATATCCTACTTGCTGTAGATTATGTTTTTAGGTGGGTAGAAGCTATCCCAACCCGAAAGGATGATGCACCCACGGTCTCTAAGTTTCTCAAGTCCAACATCTTTAATAGATTTAAAGTACCAAGAGGTCTCATATGTGATCGAGGAACCTACTTTTGTAACAAGCTCCTTGATAACTTGCTTGCTAAGTGTGGGGTGTCCCACAGAGTGTCTAGCCCATACCATCCCCAAACCAATAGCCAAGCGGAGGTGTCAAACAGGGATATAAAGCATATTCTTGAGAAAATTGTGAAGCAATCAAGAAAGGATTGGAGTGATCGACTTGAAGATACATTGTGGGCATACCGGACCGAGTTTAAGATACCCTTAGGCATGTCTCCATACCGGTTTGTTTTTGGTAAAGCTTGTCATTTGCCGGAGGAGTTAGAGCATAAGTCCTATTGGGCAGTGAAGCAATGCAATATGGAGTTGGATGCCACTGGAAATGAAAGATGCCTTCAATTGTAAGAGCTTGACAAACTACACCTTCAAGCATATGAGAGCTTAAGGCTCTACAAGGAGAAGACTAAGTTGATCCATGATGGCAAGATCTTCATTCGCAGCTTCAAAGTTGGAGACCAAGTTCTTAGTACCAAGCCCGCTTCCGCCATGGTCATGGAAAGCTCACATTAAATTGGTTCGGGCAGTACAAAGTAACAAAGGTCAACAAGTATGGGATGGTGGAGCTCATTGAAGAGGAGACTGGGAAAGAATTTATGTCAAATGGGCATCTCCTCAAACTCTACCATGGACCAGTTACAAAGCCTCCTTGAGGCCAAGTTGCTTCTTCTCCTTATCTTGTTTACTTTCATGCATTCTAGACTGGCTGGTTGATATTTTATTGTTATTACATTGAACAAGTGTGGGGGAGGGAGCATCCTAGTAGAAAGTAGAAATTAGGACTTTTATATTCAATAAAAACACCATATGCCATTGAAAATTTGTATCATCTTCACTTGTGATATGCATTTGTCCTATGATTTGCGTTTTTCAAACATACCTACTATTGATTGCACTTGTCTTTTCTTCTCTCTCTCTCTCTCTTTAAGTGTAGGGACGTGTTGTGCCTCAATCTTATGATTGGACTTCGCAACTTTCCTCTTCACCAGGGATGAGTCACTTAGTAGTTTGGTGACTTTTAACATTAAGGACAATGTAAATTTTAAGTGTGGGGGAGGGGACTAGGTAGTCTTACTGCTTGATCTATTGATTTTATCATGTTAGGCCACATTAGAGATGATTTTTAAAATTTTTTAGTCATTTTTTTTTTCAAAACCAAGGTAGATTTTGCTCCTTAGTCTTTCAATGTGATAGAGGGTCACATTCATTTCAATTGAGGACCTGGGTGCATTTTCTGCCCATTTTTAAAACTTTTTTGTGAAAACCTAGTATGGCAACGATTTTTGAAAACCATGGAACAAGAATGGACCTTACCCTTTTGATCAAGAAGCTTCATGAGCAATGGAAAGAATTTGAAAGAATTATGCATTTTAGCCTTTCAATTTCCAAGAGCTAGTGATGAGTTATTTTCAAGCATATGTATTGTGTTAATTGGCCTTGCAATTGGATGTTCAATTGGCAATTGAGGTTAACCCTATTATGAGATTTTTGGGCCTATTTTCATTTCAAGAGTGTATACTTGCTTGATCATCCAATTTCTAGAACTTGTCTCTACTCTTTGTCAAAGCTAAATTGCATTCATGCATGAAGATGATTTAGGCATTCATTTAATCACCCTCTTTTCCCAAACACAAACCCACAATATGTCATTTTCCATTGTTCACCCATTTTGAGCCATTCCTTGGTTGTAATGCATTAATGTGAATTTTGTGATGAAGCATTGAGTTTGAGCCACTTTTATTTGTTGATAATGCCATGTATATGTTAAAAGGAAAAAAAGCAAATAGAAAATTGTGCATAAAAAAATATATAATGAAAAAAAAGAAAGAAGGAAAGAAAGTTTGAAGAATGAGGCATTTCTTGATGTGGCATCATTATTGTTGAAATTATGCTCTTATGTGCTATGTACTCCAATAGTGACATTAAATTGCATTTCAACCTTTCCTTTCCTTTCCTTTCCATAACATGCAATCCATCATGCCTTTTCCATCATTTCAACCCCTCAAGTCCTTTTGATTCATACATGATTGCATGCATGGGTTGAGATATTAGAGTAGTTACAAGCTTATGGCAAATTGTTGTTTGAGCAAGCTAAGTGTGAAAAATCCCATAGAGGTGAGTAGAGTGATACACTATTATCTTGAGAGTCCTCTTTGAAATTGCTTCATCCAATTGCTATGCCAATTCTCCCTTTGCATATTCTTGATTATAATTCATGCTAGCTTGAGATTATTGATTGGTTAAACTCATTCTTCTTTGCATTGTACCCTTTGTCTAGGAGTACAAAGGTCTCTAAGTGTGGGGGAAATGATTGCACCATATTTTTATACGATTTTCATAGTTAAAATCATTGGATTATTTCATGTTCTTGGGGTAATTGCACCTAATTAGGATGAGTTCTGACTGTTGCACAATTTGTTGGAGTTTATACTAATCAAGGGAAATTTGGGAATATTTAGCATGATATATTGTTTAACCAATCTTTAAGAACATTTTGATACTACCTTGAGTTAAAATTTAATGTAGGTCATGGAAAAAGTGGGCGGAGTCGAAGAGTGAGTTGTGGAGAAAGAAGCTGGTAAAAGTTCAAATATCAGCCCTTACCTTCTGTGCATCACGCTGCAGCTAGCAAGTTTGGTAGCTGCAGCCAGCGAAGACCTGAAATTAGCCCTTACCTTCTATGTATCACGTTGCAGCCAGCAAGTCTGCTAGCTGTAGCCAACCAAGACCTAATCTAAGCACTTCGCTTCTGTGTGTCACGCTGTAGCCAACAAAAGTGCTCACTGCAACCAGATCTTCGTGACAGCAATTTTGCTGTCGCAATTTTTAAGGCTCCAGACGGGTTTTTAAAGGGGCACATGCCCAAAAAACATAAGAGAAGCCTCCCCCAAGCTCAAAAACACATTCCTCTGCTAGGGTTTTCATCATTCTCTTCCATCCTCACTCAAATCCCCATTTTCCCACTCACTTCCACCTCAAATCTTGCTAGTTTTCTTGTTCTTCCTCCTTTCACCTTCGATTTCCACCTCACTTCTTCTCCATTCTTCCCCATTCATGGAGGCTGTGGTTATGGGCTTTCTTTTGCACGAAATTGAAGACATAAGAGGCTAGATTCTTAGAGCTTTGGTGGTGTGGAGGTGGTTCTTGCTTCAATGGGCACAATAGGGGAGTTATTTGTTTTCTCATGCTCCTTTCCTTATGTATTGAGTATTGTGGTTGCATTTCTCTTGTATATTTGGATTGGATGCATGATTTTCCTTCTTCATTGTCTATGATTTGGAATATTTGTGTTGGACATTGAGTTATGTTAATCGAATGATATGTATGTTCAAATTTCCTACTGGATTTGTGATGCTATATGATTTTTAGTGGTTGCTAGATTGTGTAGCTTAATTTATCCAATTGAATGTTGTGGTTGCACATTCTTGAGAGGAATTAGTTTTCAAAACTCAAGTTTCAACACACACAAAGTGGAGCTTAACACTAACCCTAAGTAATGGCTAAGAAAGTGGTTGCTTGATTAGTCATTAATTAGGGCTAGTGGAAGTGGTTGCTTGGGGATTTTTCAATTATACTTGGTGCATCTTTTAACTCCAATATCAATTTTAACGAAGTGTGAGAGCCATCGAAACACTACCAAAGCCCCTTTTATAAAATCACCCTCAATTCAAACTCTTTTCACTCATTAATCTAAAATACCAAAAACAAGTATTTACATTTTTCACTACTTTCATCAAATGACTTTTCAAAACAAAACCCTTACCTTTTCTTGTCTTAATTACACTTAGTTAGTTTAGGTAGATTAAAAAGACTCCTCAAGTGAAACGGCCCGGGGTTGCAGCCTATATTGCAATCCTTTGATTAAATTTTGATTTTAACCCCCAAGGCGCATTAGGCAAAGGTTAAATCACCACCCAACTCCAATATTGTTCTAGAGTCGCCAAACTCCATGCCTATCTTTGTTTTGTTTGTAATAAACTGAGCTGATTTACGCTTACATCTAGTGATCCCTCTAGTTTCAACTATTCCTTCAGTTATACTCAATGTGGATCCTAAATGAATTCTTTCATTCCTTCTGCACCATCGGAGCCAATAAGCAATGCTGAAAATCGCATTCCATTGCCCATCTCCATAATCTCTTTTATTTCTAATATTCATGCTGATCTACTCCGCTAAATTGCTTTCCCAGAAATCTTTACTTGATGCATCAACCCCCAAGCCAATCCAGAGACTTCTTCTGAGAGAGTAATCTCTAGATAAATGGAGAATATCTTCCTTTTTTCCATCACAGTCTGAGCATACTCCATCTTCATGAATACCTCGCTTGAATAATTCGGCATTCGTGAGGAGACGATCATGTAACATTAACCACATGTGCATTTTACACCTTTGAGGAGCCTTAATTTTCCACACATTATCCTACACAGATCGAGCATATTGAGCCTCATTACTTAGATGCTGATATGCTGAATTAGTAGTGAAAACACCCGATCTATCATATTTCCATCTCACCCGATTATCTCCTTGCATTGATCGAACTTTAACCCCATCCAAAACGTGTTTCCATATGCTTTTAATACCACTTCAAAGTCTCGATCCTAGCTTCTTCATGTTTATATTGGGCAGCATATCACTTCCACATTTATATTTTCCCCTAACTACATTCACCCATAGTGCATTACGATTAGTAACTAAGCCCCATCCTATCTTCATAAGGAAAGCCCTGGTTTGTTCCCTTGAATGCCTTAGACCTAGCCCGCCAGCTCTTTTACTTTTGCAAAGGGTATCTGTTCGCCCGCAAGAGTATGGATCGTAACGTAGTATAAAATTATCGTTCCCACGGAGATTTGTTTTAAAATCTCAATCAAACAATAGGCTAATGAACTCAATTAAGTTCAACAAATCAAAATCTTTTAGAAAACAGGTTTTTAAAACTAGCTAGAAATAAAGAAACAAACAAGAAAGATTTAATTTATCAATTAACTAAGCCTAGGATTAATTATCACCGTTGTATTTCATGAACCCTAATCAATTTCCCTTCCTTTAGTCTTTAAATACCAACTTGTGTTTGTCTAAGGTTCTAATATATTTGAAACGCTCTCTTGAGTCAAAATCAAACATATACTTCTCATTAAACTTGCTCAATCTCTTGTTACAAATTAATGAAAGCACGCTTAAGAGTCAACCTTACTAGGTCGATAGATATATCTCTATTTTACCAACAAAACATCCGTTAGTTGATTTAAACTTCAAGTCTAGTTTGATTTATCTTAGTTCTATGCCTAAACTATCTCTCTCGAGTATAATTTAAATGAACAAACCGCTCTAAAGGATTATCAGTCAATTAGAGGCATTAGGAATATGATAAATCAACACAAACAGTCTTTAATTACTAAAAGAAAAGGAAACAAACTAGGTTTCAATCCATATAAGGTTTGAATCAATCCTAGAACAAATGATTTAGCTACTCATAAATGGATTAAACCAGAAAATACAAAGAGATCTCATGTTTAATTCACAAAAGTAACAAATAATTGAAGAAAACAAGAAGAATCTATCACCGTAGAGAAAGAAACTCCTCCAATTTTACTTCTCAACCTCCAATTTTGCAAACCCTAGCTCCAAAGATGTGTGCACCGATGAGTCTAATGGTTTCTATGGGTTCTAGGGTTGAGAGGGGGCTGATTGTCTGTGTATTTTCGTGCCCTAGTTGTTTTAAAAGGTTAAAAAACGAATTTGTGCGAGTTCAGGATTTTTAGGGATTTTCGCGCAGTGCCATGGCATTAGAGGCAATTTCCAACAATTTCCAGCAATCTCCCGCTTTCTCCACTCTTTTCCTTTGCTCTTCTCCTCCTTCCTAGTTTAGAATATCCATTTGTACCTATCAAAATCATGCATAAAGGTGAGGGAATCATGCAAATCAAATTTTCTAATAAATTGTCATATTTATTTCAAAAATAATTAAATTAAACTTATATGACAAATTCGTATAATTTTCTCTAAAAAGCTTTTAAAATTCCTTTAATTAGCATTGATGACTCCCCAAATATCTTCTAAATATGCCCTAAATCAATGTTAAATGGGGAGTCATCAGTATCCCATGCAATCAAGTGCGCACGTTTGTCATCCTCTGTTGAACCTCAGATAAAGTTCCTAGATATTTTATCCAGCTCTTCACAACAACTAACTGGTAGGAGTGTTGTTTGCATTACATGATTCGGGATGGAAGAAGTTGTTGATTTAACTAGAGTACTTCGACCTGCCAACGAGAGAGAACAGATTTTCCAGGTAGACAGTCGCTTACGAACCTTGTCTATCACAAAATGATATGTGCTCTTCTTCACTCTCTCATGATGAAGGGGAATGCCAAGATATTTCCCTAAATTCGCTGCTCAAAGATAACCAAGAGCTTCACTTAATTCTTCCCTCACGATGTGATTCACGATTTTGAAAAAGAAAATCCGGGGTCTTTGAGTTACTTACCCATTGACCAGAAGCCTCACAAAAACTGGACATACAAAGCCGAATAACATCCACTTGGCTCATATTTGCTTCCACAAAAATAATTAAGTCATCAGCGAAAAATAAATAATAAATTGGTAGTCCATCTTTATTGAGACGAATAGGTTTCCACTCTCCTTTAGCAATATGCTCCTGAATAAGATGGACCAATTTTTCCATGCAAATACAATCTGAAACCTACTTATATATCAAGGAACACACTTGCTATGTTCCTAAATGAAACATAATTGATTTTTTTTTTTGAAAAATCCTAAAAAAACTAAATTTGTTATTTAATAATTGATTTGCCTGAATTTTATTTAAACTAGTTTTTTGGCTTAATTATATTCTAACATATAATCTAATAATATACAAAATACGTTAAAATTAAATGACTTATTTAATTTTTTAATTTTAAAAAAAATAAAAGAAATCTTACATTTTAAAAAGTAATCTACGACCACGTGACCTACGCTTGATTAAACTAAAACAAGGGGAGCTGCCACACTAAGGTTTTCTTTCATTTTAAATATGTTTATCTTTGTATATGCAGAAAATATTGTTTTATAAAGACAATTCTTCTCTTGCTCCTTTAAGACTTTCTACTCCTTCGGCCGATTAGGAGAAACCAATAATTTAAAATAAATCATTTTAAATTATTTATATTTAATTTTTTTTTAAACTAATTCACTTTACTTATAAACAATGTATAATAATCTAATGGTATATAACATATATTAAAATTTAGTGACGCATTTTACTTCCTTAACCTTAAAAAAAAGTTAGTTTGATTTTATATTTATGATAGTACGGAGTATCATATTTTATCTCATTTGAATCCCCCACCCGGGGGAATATATTTTCTGATTCCTACCCTGGCCTCAACCGTGTTTTTAAATAAATCTAGAAGGTTTATATTTAACCCCTTACTACTATTTAAGTCCAATTTATTGTCTCGGTCTCAAGGATGTAATACCCAGTAATGGACCTGACACATTATCTAAATGCTTCGAACGAGAGCCCTCCCCCGCCATCGAAAATCCATGACCTCCAGTCCTTGGTAATTCGGGTCAGGTCCTTCGGGTCAGCCCTTTTAGGCCCTGACCTTTAAAGGGTCGGGTTTTGATTTTGGAGGCTTCAAAAGGGAATCGGGTTTAACTGGCTGGTTCTATAGGGCCGAGGGCTTCAAAAGGCCGGCCTTTTAAGCCAGCCACTTATATTTTTTCTTAAAAAAATAACAACTATAAAATAAAACAATTAATTAAAGGTAAAAAAAATAATACATAGTTCCCAATCTTTATCATTCTTTGATAATTTCTTAGTGAGTGACTTATTTAAAAATATGGATAATATTTATTAAAACAATTAATTAAAGGTAAACATATATTTTGTGTGACTTAATTAAAAATATGGACAATATTTATCATTGGTTGATAATTTCTTAGTGTTTGTTGCTTATTGATGTTTGTATTGTAAGTTAAAATTGATATTTGTGTAGATGATAAGGATTTTATTGCTTTAATTAAAAAACATGGATATTTACACTACCCGGGCTTTTCGGGCCGACCCTTTTAAGGCCCTGGCCCTTAAAAGGCTAGCCCTATAGGGTCGGGCCGACCCTGATGCATAGCTCTATCCACTCCCACATTATTCTCAAGTTAATGGACCTCACACGATTTTTTATTTTTTTTTGGGGGGGTGGTGTTGATGAAGACAAAGGAAGAAGGCATTTTTTTTTTATTTTCTTAGTATCATGGCTAGCATGGTCATTTGATAATATTTTTCATGATATAATAAAATTAATACAAACAATACCTACAAATATTACTTACACCTAACATAAATTTAAAGTCTTATTCACAACCCCATCCTCGATTCCATTCTAAATCCAGTCACACTCTCAATCCATCAAAAATCAGTATCACATACTATCAAACAAGGCCTTAAAATGGAGGACCCAAAGTAAAGGGATTAGTCACTACTATCTATATTTCCGGTGATAGAAAAATTCTTTCTACATTTTTTTGCCATCATATTTGGCTTTATGTGTAATGTTTGTTCATATATGACGCGTTTACATCATCATTGGTTCGTTACAGGACATGAATAAGAATATACTGTCAAACCGCCAAACAATCAAATACGTACTCACATCTGACATTGTCGATTATACGAAAAGACAGAAAGTTATATATATCTGAAAAAAAAAAAAAAGTTTCCCCTCTCTCTGTCAAACTTTTAAACAAAGTAAAAGTCTCACCTATTGTCTACTTATTTTACTCTTGGGTTCACTATACTACACATCATTTATTACATATCGTTTCCATATTAGTTTTTTTACATATTTAGAGAGAGAGAGAGAGATAGGAGATGTGTTTATCTATCAATAACATACGTCTCAAATATATATGAATCTAATGATGTGGCTTGATCCTTCCTCATTATTATAGGAGATGTGTTTAACCATAGAGATGATGGGGAAGACGTGGCGTGAGAAGGACTTGGAGTGGTAAGGCTTTCATGTTGGTCTGCCCAACTTGTTCTCTCATATCCACTGGTTGGTTATCTGGAGTGGCAATATCAAATCCATGCAAGAGACTAGCAAGTGTGACTTGCATCGTTAGGAGGGCAAATGAGATTCCAGGACAGATTCTTCTTCCAGCTCCAAAGGGAATGTACTCAAAATTCTGGCCTCTAACGTCAAAACCCTGGTGGGTAGTGAGAAATCTCTCGGGCTTAAACTCCAGTGGATCTTCAAAAACTCGTGGATCTCTATGGAGTTTCGAGAGGTTCGTCAAAAGACGCGTGCCAGAGGGTATGTGGTAGCCAGCCACGGTGCAATCTTCCACAGACTCATGCACCACACTAAGTGGTGCAGCTGGGTAGAGACGCATGGTTTCCTTGAGGATTGCTTGCAGATAAGGAAGGCTCTTTAAGTCTGATTCAACTACTAGCCTTTCTCTTCCGACTTGTGTGTCTAATTCATCAACTGCCTTGTTTAGGACTTGAGGATTGTTGAGAAGTAAAGATACTGCCCATGTTAGTGTCACTGTTGTTGTGTCCGTCCCACCTAAAATTAGTGCCTGCATGATTTATATGAACACTATAATATAAGTATTGACCCTTTCTCATTTTTTAATGCCAAACTGGCTTCTGATCTACCGAAAATTATGGTCAAACTCAATTCTTTTCATATATACTCTACGGGCTAAGCTTTTTTTTTTTTTTTTTTTTGTCTCGACCCTACCTAGCTAGAAGTTTGCGTCTAGACAGAACATATTTGGGATACTGCCACCCCCATCCTCTTCCCTATTCTTCTTTTCTTTTTCCTACAAACACCGTTGCATCAAAGATACAATGGTCCACATATAATATTTTATAAAAATAAATATAATTATAATAATACTTAAAAATCTCATAGATAAATTTAATTTATTAAAATCTGGTCTAAACAATAAAAAACTGTAGATTAATATTATAAATTTAGACTTTATTTTTCATTTTTTATTACAATTGTGAATTGTTCAAACCAAATAATGACAGATTAAATTTATTTATGAAATTCTTAAATATAATTATAATTATATTTATTTTTATAAAATATTAAATGTGAAAAAAAAAAGAAAGGAAGATGAGGCAGTGGAGGGAGGTCACTCCCAAGTCCCAACATATTAGTATTATCTTTTATGCATCTGCACGCATCTAGAGAGTTACGTTCTTCAATGTGATAGAGTTAAATGGTAGGATGGTAGTACTCTCCTTGTCATATTCGCATTCATAAAGTCAAAAAGACAAGGATTTTTTTTATTTTATAAATCATGTTACCAAACTTTTTCACACTTTCTTTTATTATCATTTTGTGTAAGTAAATTTTATTCTTATCACATTTATTCTTAAATATAGAATTTATATAGAAAAGTGAATTTATTCTTAAAATAAGACTTATTTCTAATCTTTTTCATTTTTTCTTCAAATTATTCCTGTTGATACTCCTCAATGATAAACAAATAAGAAAGAGGGTGGGAATAAAGGTAGATGATTATGATGTTTTGGTAATACCAAGTGATTTTAACTAACTTTCTTAATTTAATCAAATCAGATAATTAGATCTTATATTTAGGAAGAAGAATATATATGCTAAATAGGGATATAGTTAAAAAAATGGTTGTTTTCATACATAGTTAATAAGGAAAGTTTTCTCCTAGTGAAACATGATGGATGCGTTGGTGCATTAGTAAAGACACACAGAAAAAACAAAACAAATTAGAATTAGAAATTAAATAAAATATAAATAAAAAAACGAGTAAAGGAATATGGTGAAGGACTGACCAGGCTTGTAGATTTGATGATAGTATTAGCATCGTGGCCGTCAATGACTTCATCTTCATCAATGATGGAAAGAAGCACATCCATGAAATCACTGTGCTCATACTTCACGCCTGCTGAACCAGCCTCACCCCTCTTGCGTCTATGCTCATCCACCCAAAACTGAATAAACTCATCCAAATCTCTAGCAGTCTTCTTCATAGCCTTCTCTTTCCCACCATAATCCAACCACCTCAAATAAGGCAAAGCATCAGACACCACGAATTCCCCAGTCAAATTGAAAAAATCCCTCAATGGTTTCATCGCCATCCTATTCTCTTCACTATCATCTAACCGTTTGCCAGCCACAATTCTAAGCACACCACTGAAACTCACATCCCCAAACCACTTCTTCATCTCACGCAGAACAGGCACAGATTCAGAAATCCCACCGTTATTATTATTGTTCAACTCAAACCAACGATCGTAGATATCTTTCATGGCTGACTTAACCTCTGACTCTCGCACGTGCTTCAGCATCTCTAGGCGGTGGTTGGATAAAACCTCCAAGGTGGCGATTTTTCGTATGTGACGCCAGTACGGACCGTACGGACTGGTTCCGAACATGCCGAAGTTATAGCCCATGATTTCGAAGGCTAAGATTTTTGGCCGGCCGGCGAAGGCTCTGTCGTTCACAGTGAAACATTCCTTAGCGATTTCCCAAGTGCTGACAATTAAGGTTGGATGAACCCCAAGCCTTAGAGAGAAGATGGGTCCGTATTTGTCGGCCATGTTGGCTAAGGCTATGTGCGGTGGTTCTGGGCCGCCTAAGAGGTGGAGGTGGCCGAGCACCGGCCACGCGCCGCCCGCTTCAGGTGGTGGCTTTTTGGGGTTGGTTTTGTTTCTGAGGAATGTTGAGAGGGAGAAGATGGCATAGAGGAAGAGGAAGGATCCGAGGATGGTGAAGGGAGAGGCTGATTGGCCGGAGATTAGGAGGTCCATGGCCATTGTATATGTGTTAATGGTTGATTAATGGGTATGGCTCTTAAGTCTTAAGGGTGGCGTACTTATTGAACAACTCTTTAAAATAAAATAAACTAGGTGCATGGTGACAAAGTGATGGACTTCTTATTAGTTGGGGCACTACGCACCACGTTAATTATTGATTGTTTCATATATCTCATGAATCAGGAGTCAGGACCGCCTGTCCAAAGAAACAAACAAGCTTATTTTGAGGGGAATTTTTTGTAGTGTTTATAAGTTTGATCATTTGTATTTTAAATAAGAATGAAGTTTTACAGTTATTGAACTTTAAGACGGGATTATTGTGGCTTAATAATTTTTCAGGTATATTATTCTGACAGTCAAATTTGAGATTCCATACGATTTAGATAAAGGATGTGTTGATAATACTTCTTAAAATTATTTCATAGTTTGTATAAAATATATTGAAAGTTAAACGCCATTCTCATGAGTACTTGAACATATTTTTATATGATATATTATATAATGTAAAAATAGTGTATTGTCAAATATATCGATAATATTTTAATTTGACTCTACAAAAATAATGAAGATGAAGAAGATTTTAATGAGATTAATTCACAAATAACAAAAATTTAAGGATCGAGCCATCAAGTTGTAATTCATTTTTCTTATTGTTTCGTCGTATATATTCCTTTTATTAAAATTTTCTTAGCTTACTTTAGAGAACAGGACTCATTAAAACCTGTTGATTTTGTCTCCATTTCCTTCCAACCAAACAAAGGTTTAGCATGCCATGAAAGAGACAAATTAAAAGTATTTTGATCACAAGATTTTTTTTTTTAATTTCCAATTTCATCGAGAAGTCACCGAAGAAAGAAGGTAACAAAAAAGATGTCACGGAAAGGGTCATTTTTATTATTTGATACGACTGAAATTAATGTATTGTTGTTGAAAGTAAAAATTTAAAAATAAACAAGTGTACCAATAGTTTGTTGAATTTGAACTAGTAACAGTAATTGTTCATTGTATATATATCATAAGGGAAATTAATGGAGTTAAAATTAGAGTGGGAACATAAACAAACCAGTTTAAATCGTTAAAGTTGAATATCGAATTTCTGATTTATAACATCCAAAAGAAGTTGAGTCTAAATGGTCTGGTCTTATAGGCAAGCGGGCCAGCCATATTGGACTGCAGATCGATCTATTTAAACACACCAATTTATTTTTTATGTTATTTTATTACTTGTAAACTTATTTATTATTAATTTTTATATATTAGAAGCTGTGACGTGCACTTCTCCTCTCCAATACACTTTGTTTCCGAACTGATTTTGATGAAGCAAAGTTGGAATACGAAACTGCTAAAACTTTGAAGTTATTACACCAAAAAAGGAAAGCCGATTGCCTCTGCCCTTTGGCTACGGTTAGAGCCTTAGAGGTAAGACCGTAAGAAGCAATCTCACGCCTTACAAAACTTGTGGATGTAGGAATATTGGGTGCCCTGTGAACATAAGTTTCTTGCAAGATATTGTGAATCCAAAATTTTCAACTTCTTGCAAGATGTTGTGGGTCAAAAATTTTCAACTTATGAAATTGGAAATAGATTAGTACGCCATCCTGTCTGGCTACTAGGGGTGTCCATTTAGTCCCTGTCCCGGCTTTTTGGGATCGGGAATTTCCTGTCCCGAAAATTTTGGAAAAAAAAATCTCAGTACTGGGATCAGGAAGCGGGCAAGGCCCCGGGAATCTCGGTCCTGATCCCGGACACACATAATTAAAAAAATAATGGTGTGGCCTTTTAGCCCAATTGGCAAAATCAGTTTTTTTAAAAAAAATATTGAACGGCCCAGTTGAGGAGGCCCAACTTCTACACTACACCTCCCCCCAATTTCCCAAACCCTTCAACCTTCATTCATTCACTCTCTGAGACTATATCACTGACGGCCTGACGCAGAACTCAGTGACCGGGAGCCCCGAGCCCTAGATCAGCCTCCTCACTCTTCTTCTCTTCTTCGGTTCTTCCCAATTCCCATCGACTTCTTCCTTTCTCAGCCGTCCCTCTCCGTCGTCCCTCGCCTGCGTCTTCTTCAGGTATGTTCCGTCTCTCTTTCTCCTTTTTTGCGTCTTCTTGAGGTATTTCTTAATCCTCGCTGCTACTTTTTGTACCATTTGCAAGGTAACTCTGTTCTCTACTTTATTAATTTGCTGCTTGTGATCCCTCTCCGTCATCCCTCCCCTGCTTCTTCTTCAGGTATTTCTCTACTTTCTGTAGTTCATGTAGGTGTGCCATCCTGAACAGATTTAGTATTTTAGTTAACTTTCTTAAGTTGGTTTACACTGTGTTGCAATGCTTTTACTTTGATCACCTTGAATCCGAAGATCACTACTGAACCTTAATCTGGGTTATTTTGTTCTTAATTTTGTTCATTTGTTTATTAAATTGTCGAATTGGGTTTGTTCTGTGAGGTCAGATTTTTTTTTTGTTTAAGATTCTGCACATTAAATTTCTCTCTTTGGCTTAAGAAATTGTATTTGTCTTTAACTATAATATCACAATTTATATTGTTTTGAAATAATATTTGTTTAAAGTATTATTTTTTAGGGGAAATCAATTATACGTACCATGGAAGGAACTTTATTAAGATGAGACCGTATAAAATCCCTAAAATCAAACTAAGGTCATTTTGGGACCTAAATCTATCTATCTATATCTATATCTATATAACATAAAAAACTCTTCCACAAAAACACTATTCATAAGGAATTAATGGCCCAAATGATTAGTTCTATTCAAATCAACGGGTCAATTTATCACTAATTATATTTGATTGGTTATAGCCATTAACCATTTTATTTGAATTACTATATTTAAGATAACCTCTAAAATTGTATCTCCTAATAATTATATTTAGGTTTAAAGATTGATAATCACTAATTATATCTACTAATAAGTATATTTAATAATCTATATCTATATCTATCTATATCTATATAACATAAAAAACTCTTCCATCAAAACACCATTCATAAGGAATTAACAGCCCAGATGATTACTTATATTCAGATCAACGGGTCAATTTATCACTAATTATATAATCTACTAATTATATCACTAATTATATTTGATTGGTTGTAGCAATTAACCATTTTATTTGAATTATTATATTTAAGATAACCTCTAAAATTGTATCTACTAATAATTATATTTAAATTTAAAGATTGATAATCACTAATTATATCTACTAATAAGTATATTTAATAATCTATATCTATATCTATATATAACATTAAAAAACTCTTCCACCAAAAAACTACTCATAAAGAATTAACAATCCATATAATTAGTTCTATTCAGATCAACAGGTCAATTTATCACTAATTATATAATCTACTAATTATATCACTAATTATATTTGATTGGTTATAGCCATTAACCCTTTTTTTAATTTTTATATTTAAGATAACCTCTAAAATTGTATCTACTAATAATTATATTTAAATTTAAAGATTGATAATCACTAATTATATCTACTAATAATAAGTATATTTAATAATCTATATCTATATCTATATCTATATCTATATCTATCTATCTATATCTATATAACATAAAAAACTCTTCCACAGGAACACTATTCATAAGAAATTAACGGGCCAGATGATTAGATCTATTCAGTTCAACGGGTCAATTTATTACTAATTATATTTCTCAATATAATCTATTTTCTTATGATTTTCAATATACGTATGTTTTTGACCGGTTCATCAATTATATTTTAATATTTGTGGATCCTTTTTGGCCAAAATTAAGACAAAAAATCAAAAAAATAATAATATAAATAGGAAAAGTAGCTACTGCACCAGGTCAAAACTTAATTAATGAGTTAGATTTGATTTTTATAAAGTTATTTGCAAACACGGATTACGAAGAGATTGGAATCAATTTAAATGACATAACTAAGTAATGATCAACATCCTATCTTGTAAGCGGGTGAGTGTACGATGGGGTGGATTACAAAACATTCAAAGTAACATACCAAAAAAGAGAATAAGGAGAGCAAGTAGAGAAAATTCACAAAAGGGACTCACAATGAATGATTTACAAAGTGCTGCATGATAAGTTCCAAATCCAGTTATAATTAAATTCACAAATAATTTAGTTTTCAATTTTGATGAAGGGATGTAATAGTTTGGTTAAATGATCTGCATAAGTATTATGCTTTCCCATGACCTCATGCAAACAAATTTATGATTTCTTTTTTTGAATTGAAAAACCATATTTATGATTTCAAGTTGAATCACATGAAAAATATCACCCGTGTAACGCACGGGAGGCTCAGCTCGTTGTATTAATTTCTAAACAAAAAAGTTGTTATCGTATGGTTAAAAGTTGTTAATGACCAAGAATTTAAACAACTGTAATCATGCTAATATTGTTGTTATGAAGGCTCCAAAAGTTATTAACGTATGACCCAAAGTTAGTAGTTACCAAGACTTTATAACAGTTATGAATTGTGCTAATAATATTGTTATAAAGGCCCCTTAAAAGTTGTTACGGTCTAATCAAATGTTGTTAGCAACTAATAATTTATAACAATTGTAAATGATGCTCATAATTTTGTTATAATTGCTAAAAAAAGTTGTTATCATCTAGCCAGACGTTGTTAATGACCAATTTAGGGGCTTTCATGAGAATGGGTCTTAATTAAATTCTTTTTAACGGACCTGTAATCAATCTCCCCTATTTTTCACTTGTAAACTACTTTTAATTTTTAACTAATTATAAGAAGTTTAAACCATAAACCCAATTTTTTCGATGATGATTTAAGGTAATTTTAACTTTTAATTGTCTGAGTGGCTGGATATTAAAAAAAATCTGAGCCTTTTTTCATCAGCCCAATTGACAAATTTAGGAATCAAAGTGCACAAGTATGAGAAATATATATATATATAAATCTGATCCATAATCCAAGCCCAAAAAAATGTTGAAACAGCCACACCTGATTCACTGATTGGCTGATTCAAACAAACAAATGTGTTCAATCAAACAGCCACGCGCCAAATTTGCTAAGTCACACATCTTATCCATTATCCATAACACAAAAAGTACATTACTACATTTAGAATTACATAAAGAAAGCAAATAAATGTGTTCAATCCAACACAAAATAACCAACATCCAAGCTTTGGATTTCCAGATTTGTCAACGGGTAACCTCACATAGTGGTCCCAAGCTGTGGATTTATTCCTTTTTGTTGGTCTCTCTTCTCCTACATTTGTTTAAACCTCCATCTCATCTTCTGATGATTCATTTTCTTCTTCCTCAATTTGGTCTTTATTATCCTCCTCAATTGGTTGGATGGTTCCGTTAGAGGCCATCTTTGCTACCTTCCAAAATATGAAACAAAACAAGTCACAAATTAATTAATAATGAAGTTAGAAACAAACAAATATACAAGCTACAAACTGAATCATTAAATATGAACATGACATGTGACTATAAAAAAGCAAATATGAAAGAAAACAAGCCAAATTTATTATCATCTATCAAAAAGCAACCAGAGGCAGGGCACCTAACATCTACTCATCTAGAATCGCTACACTCACACATTAAAGTAAAAAACCAGAAAATTAAAGCGTGAAACTTAAAGGACATTAAACGAAAATTTCAAACCTACTTTTATTAAGAAACATAAATATTAGGAACAATTATGAAGTAGAAATCTGCGGCCACGTGACCTACGCTTGATTAAACTAAAATAATTAAACAAGGGTTTGGCCGCCCTACTAGGGATTTTTTTTTACTTTTAAATATATGTTTATTGATGACTCCTCAGTAGGGGTGGGAACATGCCAGACTAGGCTAAGCCACACCCTTAACAGGCTACGCCTATCTTGTAACAAATAAGCCTGAGTTTGGCCTGTGGCCTGTTACAGGCTTTTTTTGTAGCCTGAGCCTGTTAAGAAGGCCTGTTAAAGAATTTTCTTTTTCCTTTATGAATGATGTATTCAATTCAAAACAAAAAAAAATTCTGAAAAAAACATAGAACAAACCTGCTGATGGAGCAAAGAAAAAAATACCAAACTATTGTGTTTCATAACGATAAATAAATCCACTCTTAATTTGTGGGAATAAATAAAGTATTGAAAATTTTATATGTCAGATGGAGTTGGATATGCACTAATTAAATATAAAAAAGTAGAAGATCTTGCCTGGGAGATGAATATATGCTTAACAAATAAAAAAATGCCTTTGTAGGTATTATAAGCTACAATGACTTACTGGGAAAAAAATAAAAGGAAGAGGATGCAAATGACAAATCTAGGTTCGGACGTGGTGTTGATGTCGCCAAATACATGTTATATATGTGAAAACGAAAAATATATTTTTGAATAAAATAAAATATTATTATTTAATTGCTTAACAGACCAGTCTAATAGGCCTAATATGTTTTTTAGAGAGCTTGAGCAAGGTCTGTTAAACTTAACAGTAAAAAAAAAGGCCTACATACGCCTAGGCCTGTCCTGAAAATAAATAGGCCAGGCCAAGTCAAGCCGCACGCCCCTAACAGGCTAACTGGGATATTCCCACCCCTACTCCCCAAATTAAGAAGATTTTTAGATATATTATATTGTATTAGGTGAGTTATTAATTAAAAAAATTGAGAAATTTTATTGTAATTCGAAAAGATATTGATTTGAGATATTATTTAGAGACTTTTTTTAAATTATCTGATCTTAGATTAAAACAGGAAAGTTAAAAAAATAATAAAAACAGAAATAAAAAAGTGAAAAAGTTTCAATTATTATTACTATAGACTATAGTTAGCGTCAGCTTTTATAATTGATTGCATTAAGTTTTGTTTTATTTTTTTAATTGTTGCCATTGTTTTTGAGCCACATGTACAGAACGCACAGCATGAATGAAAGAGAGGGCAAGACCTAAAGAAAAGAAAATCACGCACGGGAAGGAATTGATAGCAAGTGCCACCTACTACGTCGAATTATAAGAGTAAATTGATTTTTTTTTAGAGATTAAGGAAGTAAATTAGACCCTTAAATTTTAATGTATACGAAATGTAATTAGATTATATGATAGTTTATAAGTAAACTAACTTAGTTTTAAGGGAAAAAGATAAATATAAATAATTCATAGTGGTGTATTTTGTATCCTTAATTTTTTGAAAAAAATAAACTGGCTCTTATAATTAAGACTGAATGAAGTATTAAATAATTATTAATCATCATGCATTAAGAGAGGATGAAGAAAAAAGGAAAGAAAAGAATAGGAAGGAAGACATAATATTAATATGTCACGCGCAAGAGGGCAAAATGAGGGAGGCGGCACATAATAAGAAATTCAAAATAATCCTTATCACTATCTTCTAGCGGGAGAGATTACTAAATCTTCGTTCTTCTTCACTATTGATGGTGGCCAGAGTAAGGACGAAGGGAGCTTCCATATGCTTCGATGAATTTAATTAAAATGCTTGTGTAACTAAACTTTTGTCTTAGATTATGATAGTTTAATTATAGATTAGTGGATGGCAATTTCAATCTTTATTTGCTTTAATAATGTAATATTTGCTTATTTGATTGTGTATTTAATTGTCCTGAAACAAAAGACATATAATTAAGATTAAACTTGGTGTTCTGAAAGAGTCTAGACAGAGGAAATTTAGACCAAACCTTTAATTAAATAGTGTAGGATTAAGTTTTTGGACTTAATTAGCTTGAAGAATAGACATATATCCACCGCCCCTTTATTGCCATATTAGGCTTGCATTTAATTTAGTTTAATCAAGTAATCACATAAGACGTTAGGGGTTAATTAAATTAGAATACCTTTTAGTGGATCGAAAGGCATTCTTATGTAATTAATAGTCTTAAACTAGAAAATATATTGTTAATTGCAATTAAAGGAGAAATTAGACACTACAAAGTAATCAAAACTATGATAGTCTAAGCCATTACCTTTGTTCATTAATTGTAGATTAGATTTTTTTTCTAGTTACAATTTGATTTTCATTTTATAATTGTCTCATCTGTGTCTTACTCAAATTAAACTAAAAGTGTAAAGTTAATGCTCAACCAGGTTGTTGATACAGAATTCTCGAGATGACGATACTTTACTCACTCTTCATTACTTGATATGGCCTGTGCACCTGCGAAATTTTAGGTTATAAATTTTGTGCCCATCATTTACCTTCTTGTATGCAGAAAATGTTGTTTTATAAAGAAAATCTTGAGAGAATTACAATTAAGTCCCAAATAAGGGAATTAATCACAATCAAGTTCCGTGAATTGTCAATGCAGCTACTTGAGTTATCAATGGTGGCCCTTTCATTTGTCATTGACAGCTCACGGGGACTTATTTGATATTATTTGTCTTAGATGGGACCTTAGATTGATTTTCCCAAAATTCTTCTCCTACCGTCCTACCCTTACCCCTCAAGACTTTCTATTATATTTTATCTCATTTGAATTCCCACACCCCCAGGGAAAAATTTCCTGGTTCTTACTTGCATCATTTTTTTTATATATCAAAGGGCAATTGATGTCTTTTCTGAATCATATTATCAGGCATTCAGGCAATGGATTATTTAATTTCGGGGTTATTGGTTTCTCCTCCTGACACAAGCGTTTTCGCTATGATTTGAATTTAAGACTTTAAAGGATCTAAGAGTGTCTTACATCATTAGACCAATTTTATGTTGGTATATTTATATTTAACCTTTTACTACTATTTATTACAGTATCTCAGTCTCAAGAATGTATACTCAATTACGTACCATCTACCAAGTCCAAACTCCAAATTTCGTTATTATCTTGCTATTCAGGCAAAAACACAATTACTTCATCCGTTTTTAAATATAAGATTCAGTTGACATTTTTTTAAAAAAAAAAATTAAGGAAGTTAATTGAGACACTTAATCATGATGTATTTTTTATATTATTAGATTATATATTAGCTTATGAGTTATATGAACTAGTATAGAGAAAAAAAATTTATGAAAATCAATTTATAAATAACTTATTTAGTTTAAAGTCAAATTGGTCATATGTTTTGTAACGGGAGTAATATTCTGATTTAATTTAAAAATTGAATTGTCATAAAGTGCAAAAGTCGCGTTTTTTTAGAGCTTGATCGCTCACTGGCTAGTGGCTGCAAAGATAATATATACTCCTGTTTAATATTTAATATGTAATATAAAATATATAATGAAGTCTACTGTTATCAAAACTTATATAATGCACCTTATTCACATTGTGTTTGACACATGGAACTAACCTAATCAGATAATAACAATATCTTCCTCCATTTTTTTTTTATCATTTTTGAACCAAAAGCCAAAGGAAAAATCAACTAACGCGATTGGTACACAAACAATTTAAATGTCCTATTTTATATGTTAACGCACACACACTCATATCTAATGTGGTGTTTAAGAACTCCCACAAGGAATATCTTCCTCCGTCGCTTTCTATTTATTGTCACTTGTCACCACGAATATATGTGACAAAATATATGTCATGTGCATTCATCCTAATTTTGCACTAAAATGAAAAAGGCAACGAAGACAGTTTGAATGCACGTATATTATTGATGACTCCCCATATTTAATAGATTTTTAGAAATAGTTTATTGTATTTGTGGAGTCATCAATTCAAAAATTGAGAGATTTTGTTGTGATTTGAAAAGATACCTGATTGATACATTATTTGGGGATTTCTTTTGAATTATCTTGTTTTGAATTAAAATAGGAAAGTTACCAAAAATAAAAAAATAAGCATATGTCAAAAAAAAAAGTTTTCATTTATTATAATTGTTGTTATTTGATTTGATTTAAGTTTCTTTTTTTTTTCTTTCCTTGGCAGCCACTACACACATGTGCATGATGGAATTGGAAATAAAAGAGACCTAAATTATAAGCAATCATCATCACGTGAGGGAGAGCATATGAGGCCACTCTTTATATACTAATTCATTCATCACAAGAGAGGGGGAGCTACTTCTTTCAATCATATACACACTACCCAAACACACACTGAATGCGCAAGAAGCAGAAGGAAGTTAGCGGCACTGTGGAGTAACTTTTCTCTTTCTTCTTCAGTGGGTTCGAACTAGAGAGGGGGAGCTAATACTTTTCATCATCATCTACTCCATCCGAGTTTTACTTTCTTCTTCTTCCTTGTCGCTATGATTTCATACTCAGTTTTGATTTTTGTTGAGATTGATTTGGAACTTATGTGTGGCTAGTTTTCTTGTACAACTTTAGAGTACTATGAACTTATTTGTGACTTAGAGATTTTCCCACTGATTAGTTATGCTTAATTTTAATTTAGTTTATTTAATCTTGATTTTACTGATTATTGTTTGGCCACCATTGAACATGTTTAGGGAATTTAGGATTGAACTCGACGGAGGGAATTCTAAATAGATCGTGGGATTAAATAATGTGGAATTAGATTTTAATCTAAGGAATTGGATTTAATCTAATTGGCTTCTAGGATAGACATATACCTAGAAGCTCCGCATAGTCAGATTAGAGTGTTACCGATATAAATTGTATCTAGTTAATACGTGTGAGACATTACACAATTAATTTAGGTAAGGATATAAGTGGACCGACAGGCATTTATAGACACTAGGACTCTAGATTAGCTGATTAAGTTAAGGCATAATTAATTTAGTGGGAATAAAATCTAAGAAACAAATAAAGGATTAGTGGCTCTAGGTTGTTCATTTAATTCTTGAATTTAATCCGTATGAATGTTTTTGTTTTTATTAGATATTAGTTATTTTCTTTTCCACTCATTTGAATTCATTTTTTGTTTCGCTCAACTTAAACAAAAATAGGAGATTTAATGCCTAATAATCAATTGTTTTGAGTCTCTGTGGGATCGACCTTGATTTGCTATTTTACTATTTCTGCGGCCCATACACTTGCGGAGCTTTATTTAAATTTTGGTATCCACATTTTAAAAGGTAATGTGTAAAAATCAAAATAATTTATGTTTAATGTTCAATTTTGCTATTGAGTATTAAATGTAAAAAGGGAAGAAAGAGTGTGTATTATTAATGATATAAGGGTACATTTAGAAAACCATACTCATTTGATCCTATTTATAAGTCACTTTCAGCATATTTCACACAGACTAAGGAAAGCCTTAAAACTCATTAACTTTCTACTAAAATCCAACAAATTTACAACTTTACCTATATTAAATATCCACTATACCACATGAAAATAAAGTCAACATATAATAAATGAAGGGTAAACTTGTACATTCACTCTAAATATTTAATGAGGTAACTTATATATAGGACCAAATAAATCCTTCTCTCTCTGCCTATAAATAGGACCAGAGGAGTATTAATTTTTCTAATAATAGTTGACTCAACTATGTTTTCTTTATTTGAGTAAATGGTTGACCATCTCTTATAATGTGGACTGGATGGAGTAGTACTCCCTTCGGTCCTATTTATAAGAGCTCAAAATTTGAATTGATTTGATCCAAAATATAAGAGCTCACCTTACATTATCTCATCATTTAATGCGTTTTTTCCTATTTTACCCCTAATTCTCTTTCATATTTATTAATGCTCATATATTTCTCTCTCTTAATATGCTCATCATAATTAAGGGTAATATTAGAAAAAAGATGTATATTTCATATACATTTAATAACTTTCACATGTTTTCTTAAGAAACGTGTTTTGGCGGCCAAGCTCTTATAAATAGGACCGGAGGGAGTATTTTGTAGCACTGAAAAACATGAATGATTAGTTATTAATCATAATCAACATTGATATAAACAATTACAGCCGTCATACTCTTACCAATTAGATATTGTTTTTCTTACAAATCTTTTTGTTAAAATAAACAAAGAAGTTGACAACAAAACCAGATTAACATGCTCCAAGTCTCTTGATTAGTTGAGCAGGCAGAGAATCTGCCAGGTGGACTGGTGCTTCTATAAGACTAAGGGCCTGTTTGGGTAACCAAAACCTAGGTTCTGGAGAATAGCTTCTGAAAAAAAAGCTGATTTTGAAAAAGCTGAAAAAAAGCTGAAAAAATAGCTTTTGATTAATGAGAGTGTTTGGATGGTTGTTGTGAGAATAGCTTTTTTTATGTGTAAATTACTAAAAAGGATATAAGTTTAATGTGTTGGGAAAGAGAGAGAATAAGGGCATTTTAGGTATTTCAATATGGCATGTGTAATGATGGTGTTTTCTGTCTCGTAATTCGCGTAAAAGCTGAAAAAAGTAGTTGCCTGTTTGGATTAGCTTTTAGAGAATAGCTTCTGGGAAAAAAGCTGATGTTTAGAAAAAGTAGCTTTTGTAAAAATGAGAGTGTTTGGATGGTTGTTGTGAGAATAGCTTTTTCTGTGTAAATTACTAAAAAGGACATAAGTTTAATGTGTTGGGAAAGAGAGAGAATAAGGGCATTTTAGGTATTTCAATATGACATGTGTAATGATGGCTTTTTTTTTACCTCGTACTTTGTGCAGAAGGAGAAAATTGTAGCTTATTCAAAACCTAGGTTTGGGTGGCCAAAACCTAGGTTTCCAATCCAAAATAGCTTTTCACATTTTTTTCAAGTGTTTGGGTTACCTTTTTTAAAACATAGGTTTTGAGTTCAAACCTAGGTTTTAAAACCTAGGTTTTGAGTTCAAACATAGGTTTATCAGAAAAAAGTGTTTGGCTACCATTTCAAACCTAGGTTTTAAAACCTAGATTTGGTAACAAAACCTAGGTTTTGTTCATTATCCAAACAAGCCCTAAAACCAAGACAATAGCATGGCCCCATAGTGAGACCCACCCCAACCCCGCAAATCTGATGAGAAATTCTTAGGTACTCTGGGAGTACCATGTAATCTATGCTCTGGCCAATGGAAAAGATCCAAATCACACTGTGGGACCCATGCTGACCACACTATTTTATTTCTCTTCTTTCTTCCTCTACGCGCGTATCATACACACTCCATATTTCTAAATTTATCTCTCACATATCCTATCACCTCACACACACACACACTCACTCTCTTCCCCATCTCCCTCAATTTGACACTCTCAGACCCCCACCTCACGCCTCCCCATTCATGTTTTTTTTTTTTTAATAATTGAAATCCCCCTTCATGTTTTGGTTTTTAAAAAGCTTAAGGTTAATTTAAAATTATAAATTATAATTAGCTATATGATCAGTTAAGAGATTTGAAGTCTATTTCTTTTCATTCTCAATATTTTATATTCATTTACATTTAATTAAAATTATATGAGCAATCAATTAAAATTTTAATTTTTTTTCATTTTAAACATATACCTTATAAAATAGCATTCTACTTGTATTTTTTTTACTAGAAAGGGAAATTATATCACTTTAACAGAAATTACAGCAATGCATCGGCTCAAAATAACTGTAAAACTTCTTTTGCTCTAATTGTATGTTCTGTAACACTTACTCCCAAATACACTTTTTAAGTACACTTAATCAACTTAACTCACGATTAAACATTAAAACGTTTATATAGCTAACTATGTTAGGAAAAGGAATTAGCTCAGTAAAATAACTAACATAGTTAGAAAAAGAATTTCCATAATATTTAGATATTATCTTTTTAATTCAAACATCAACTCCAATCTCCGTCATCACAATATAATTTTCACCCCAGTACAATCACAGAAAATTATATTATCCATAATTAATCTCCATACATCATCCACAAAATACCATACCATAGAAGGTATTATTCAATAATTTTTCCCCAGCATAATAGCAAAGTTCAGCGGAAGCATTATACAAAATATGATCCTAAATGTGGCAATACCTCCTGTCCCTCTGGTCCAGAATATCTCACGATATCAGTGAGAAGTTCCCGGATCCTTCCTTTGACCGTCCATACCGTACCGCTCCTAGGACCTGCAAAAGTGAGATCAACGGGGGGTAGCCCCAAAACGCAACCACTGACTACTCATCTACGTGTGGTGTGTGCTAGCAAGGTGTCCAGTGGAATACATATATATATCAATTCATAAACATGCTCAGGTATTCACATATAATGCACGTCTTATTCCAAAAATCTCTTTTCATCGTTTATAATCGTGGAATAACCCATCACAATTCATCCTCAAGAATAGTATATATATCATTGATAATTACAATCAACCCAAACGAATCTTACTAGAAACGTTGGGAAAACACGTGGGACCAGTCGGGACCTTCCACCCGCCCCTGATCACCACGGTACAATTCACGAGGGACTTTCTACCCTCCCTGAATAGTACCACAGATTAGAAGGATCCCAGTCCTTTCTAAATCCGTGAGGGGCGATCTCCCCTCTTACGTCTTTCTCTCCTTTATTTCTCATAATATATCAATTAGTCCCTGTGGCGCAACAGGGTACCTCATCACGTGATGGCACAATTTCCAATTCACCGGTGTCACATACCCAAATAATTTCTCACATACAACACATAGATATGCAACACCACAATCAGGCACCAGGCCTTCCAATATTTTCATGATATACATATATTAAATAATTTCCAAAACCACATATATTTCCGTTTCAAATATTTCACATCACAAATTTATGCCATTTCAAAATAATACTCCACAGGACATTTATTATAAAAATATTAATATTCCAAGATCTCATTTCCATATCTCATCAATCATCAATTGATAATCATATCTCAATTGTGATTCAAAATCTCATCTCCATATAACATCATAATTTTCAAATAATAATATTTCAAATTTCTTACTAACACTACACACACACATAAACAAGCAGAAAGCGGTTACCTGATAGCTGGCACCAATCTCACAATAGTGCAGCTCCCCCGTGCTAATTTAGTGCAATTCAAGCACTACACAACCATATATACAACCACAATTAATTATTTATCCAACAATTTCACATGTTGGAAAATAAATTATTTACTACCCTTTCTTTGCCCTTATTTATTTTAAATTTCCAATTTAACATTTATTCTCCCTTTCTATCTCTAAAATTTATCTCTACTCCATTTATACATATATCCAAAATTATTTATCTTTCCAATAACTATTTATAAAAATTTAAGCCTAAAATAAAATTAAACCTTACATCCCTAAATTATTTTCTCAACCTCAAAAATCCATTATTTAATCCACAATTTATTTTCCAAATCTTAATAAACATTTAAAAATTATTAATTTAACTATAGACACCTCAGATCATCAAAAGTCCTAATTTTCAATATATCTAACAATCCAATAAATTCCAATAATTAAGAAAAACCTCCCACAATGAAAAATATACTTAGAAAAACTCATAATCGAAGTCTAAGCTTCAATTTATTAATTTTAGGACTCCCAAAAATTACCAATTTAGACAAGGTCTAATTTTTCAAGTATAACAAATCGAAAAACTAATGACATAGAAAGGTAGAGGAGACTTACAGGATTCCAAAAATGTGCTTAGTTGGCCGAAAAGCTTACTATTCCTATACTAACAGACTCTAATAAGTCTAATGATAGGAATGTATATGGTGGAAAGAGAGAGCAAGAGAGAGAAACGAAGAGAGAGAGTGAGATGTGAGGGACGAAGACGGTGGAGGGGGTGTGTGTTTATATATAAGTGATGCACAGTAACTCAATAGTAATGAATAGTAACTCAATAGTAATAATAATAATATAATAATAAATATGTGAATAGTGACGTGAATAGTGATTGAAGGGAGACAATGCGCAGAAAGAGGGTCACGGGAATTGAGGAATGTTTTACGGAAAGTGAATAGGAAAAAGATTAGGAAATAATGCACTACTCGGTCCTAAAATCCTCAAATAAGATATTTCTTTTGAACCAAAAATTTTCTTTTTACTTTCAAAATTTTCCCTATAATATCTTTTATTTATTTACTCCCACAATAACCTCTTTTGAGTCTAAAAATAATTTCCCCAAAAATTATTATCTTCCAAATAAGGGAAAAACTAGGTCTTTAAAATACTCAAAAATACCTCAAAATCCTTCAAATATTCTCATAATCCATCATTTCTCATTAATAAATTCCTGTTTACTCCCACTAATCCTTAATTAAATTTTTAGGATGTTACATGTTCAGTAAGTACATCTACTTGTATATTTATTTCCATTGCACATAGGTTTTAAAAGTATAAATTATCTTTGGAACTTGATTAATTTGAGTAAATTAAGGAAGCTATATATTATTTATACTTCTTCATTATAGCATATCATTTTGTTCCTTCTATAAGTTTAATTTTTATTTTACTAAATTAATTTGTCTAACTTATAAACACATATATAATCTAGTGATATAGAAAAGTTTCTCAAAAAATAATATAACATACCGTTTTATTTATATTTATAAGTCCATTTTAACTAATTTCACATGCAAGTAGTGTTAGTTATGCATTAAATATGTACAAATTTGATCAATCTTTCCAATTTTAATTTTATGTACAAGTGAATATTAAAATGATACTCCCTCAATTTCTAAATATAAGATTTAGTTGACTTTTTTGAAAAATCCTAAGAAAGGTAAATAAGTTATTTATAAATTGATTTGTATGAATTTTTTTTTAAACTAGTTTATAGATAAGAACAATGTGATATGCTATAATTAAGAAGTATACATAGCTTTCTTAATCTATTCAAATTAATCAAGTTCCAAAGATAATATATAATTTTTAAATCCATGTGCTGTGGAAATAAATATATAGGCATAATGCTAGTCCCTTCAGTTTTAATTATAAGATCACTTTGACTTTTTTAGATAAATTAAGGATGCAAAATTAATCACTTTAAATTGTCTATAGTTATCTTTTTTCCTCAAAACTAATTTATTCTACTTATAAGCTAACATATAATCTAATTACATGTGACATATATTATAATTTAGTGGTTTAATTTGCTTCCTTAACTTCTACAAAAAAAGTCAAATTGATCTTATATTTAGGATCGGAGGGAGTATTTTCTAAGGTGTATGTTTAAAATGAAAAAAGATTAAAATTTTAATTAAATGTAAATGCATATAAAATAGTAAGAATGAAAATAAATAGACTTCAAATCTCTTAACTGATCATATAGCTAATTATAATTTATAATTTTAAATTAACCTTAAGTTTTCTAAGAACCATGCATTTACATTTAATTAAAATGATGTCAGAAATTAATTAAAATTTTAATCTTTTTTCATTTTAAACATACACCTTAGAAAATACTCCCTCCGATCCTAAATATAAGATCAATTTGACTTTTTTTTGTAGAAGTTAAGGAAGCAAATTAAACCACTAAATTATAATATATCTCACATGTAATTAGATTATAGGTTAGCTTATAAGTAGAATAAATTAGTTTTGAGGAAAAAAGATAACTATAGACAATTTAAAATGATTAATTTTGCATCCTTAATTTATCTAAAAAAGTCAAAGTGATCTTATAATTAAAACCGGAGGTACTAGCATTATGCCTATATATTTATTTCCACTGCACATGGATTTAAAAATTATATATTATCTTTGGAACTTGATTAATTTGAATAGATTAAGGAAGCTATGTATACTTCTTAATTATAGCATATTACATTGTTCTTATCTATAAACTAGTTTAGAAAAAAATTCATACAAATCAATTTATAAATAACTTATTTACCTTTCTTAGGGTTTTTCAAAAAAGTCAACTAAATCTTATAGTTAGAAATTGAGGGAGTATTATTTTAATATTCACTTGTACATAAAATTAAAATTGGAAAGATTGATCAAATTTGTACATATTTAATGCATAACTAACACTACTTGCATGTGAAATTAGTTAAAATGGACTTATAAATATAAATAAAACGGTATGTTATATTATTTTTTGAGAAACTTTTCTATATCACTAGATTATATATGTGTTTATAAGTTAGACAAATTAATTTAGTAAAATAAAAATTAAACTTATAGAAAGAGCAAAATGATATGCTATAATGAAGAAGTATATATAGCTTCCTTAATTTACTCAAATTAATCAAGTTCCAAAGATAATATATACTTTTAAAATCTATGTGCAATGGAAATAAATATACAAGTAGATGTACTTACTGAACATACAATTAGAGCAAAAGAAGTTTTACAGTTATTTTGAGCCGATGCATTGCTGTAATTTCTGTTAAAGTGATATAATTTCCCTTTCCAGTAAAAATAAATATACAAGTAGAATGCTATTTTATAAGGTATATGTTTAAAATGAAAAAAAATTAAAATTTTAATTGATTGCTCATATAATTTTAATTAAATGTAAATGAATATAAAATATTGAGAATGAAAAGAAATAGACTTCAAATCTCTTAACTGATCATATAGCTAATTATAATTTATAATTTTAAATTAACCTTAAGCTTTTTAAAAACCAAAACATGAAGGGGGATTTCAATTATTAAAAAAAAAAAACATGAATGGGGAGGCGTGAGGTGGGGGTCTGAGAGTGTCAAATTGAGGGAGATGGGGAAGAGAGTGAGTGTGTGTGTATGTGAGGTGATAGGATATGTGAGAGATAAATTTAGAAATATGGAGTGTGTATGAAATATGAATACGCGCGTAGAGGAAGAAAGAAGAGAAATAAAATAGTGTGGTCAGTATGGGTCCCACAGTGTGATTTGGAGCTTTTCCATTGGCCAGAGCATAGATTACATGGTACTCCCAGAGTACCTAAGAATTTCTCCAAATCTGATATATTTGAAATTTGAGTTGGTAATTGTGGGCCCAACCCGTGGGTCAGCTTGCTTTCTCCGCAAAAGTCCAGCTACGCCAGCATGCTAGCTGGCCTTCAGGACCGCACTCATCATCATCATCATCATCATTATTTTTTAAAAGTTTCTTCACATTATTTTTAAAATCAATTTCTTTATTAACCCAACATTAATTTACATGCATGACTTGACTTGTCATTTATAACTACTCTTTCGTTGCTTAATATATGATATACTTAGGGAGGTGAGTTTGTTCCTAAATATAAAATTTTTTTATATTTTTCTCACATTTTTCCTAATTATACTAATTGATACTCATAACAATAAACAAGCAAGAAAGCAATGATAGGAATAAGGTAAGTAGTTAGAGTATTTTGATAATGTCATGTGATTTCAGCTAAATTAATTGACATCCTTAATTTAATCAAATTAGATAAATACAATATGTCTTACATTAAGGTGCAGAGGGAGTATTTTGTATAAACTAAAAATTTCTTTAAATCATTCATAAAAAAAATTCTTTAAATCCACAATTGCAGAGAACATATAGCGCCCGTTTGGTCCAATTTCGCCCCGAAAGTAATCCAATAGGAGCATTCAGTGTCCGGAAGTAACAAAGGGATCATATTTACCCCCGAAGTTGCAAAACCAGCGCGTTTTGACGCACAGCAGACATACTTCTGGGGTAAATACGCTCCATCTGTGGGCCAAAACGCGCCGCTTTTACTACTTCTGGAGTGAATATGCTCCATTTGTTACTTTCAGACACACTGAATACTTCTATTGGATTACTTACGATGTGAAATTGGACCTTTACCCAATATAAAATTATTTTATATAAATATTAAATATATTCATAGCCAACGTATTCACTAGAAATGTTTCCTTATAAATATCTGAAATTTAATTTATTCATCTCAACAATAGTTTTTTAAATGTATCAATCGCATTAAAAATTATAGTTTTTTTAAGAAAATAAAAATAAAAATTTCATACTAGCCGATGGGGAGGGCTCAGGCTGACATAAAACTAGCCCACAGAACCGTGGGCTGCGCTTGCCTGGCCCTCACAGCAGGCCAACCTGTAGACTGCGAGATGGCCAGCTTCTGGCCTCTAATTTTTTTTTTATGAAATCTACATTTTTTTATTATGAATTCCGGCCTCCATTTTAGATGTAAAACCCACAGCCTCGTAATGAAATGAGGGGAACTTTGAGGCGATCTCGAATTAGAGATTCTTTACAATCTAGCAGGCTTTTTGACGCACACACAGAGGATCTTCTTTTTTTTTTTTTGGCCCAGGTACATATATTATGATCTAAATGTTCACTGTCAGTGTACTCATACATAGAACATTTCAAGTGAACGAAAATATATAAAGACTTCCCGTCCGACAAACCTTAAATATAAACAAATATAGCACATAAGAGCCTCACTTATCTCCTCTTATCCATAGAGAGAAGGGGAGAGACGCGGGGTAAGAAGGACTTGGAGTGGTGAAGCTTTGATATTGGTCAACCCAACCTGTTCTCTCATATCCACAGCTTCATTATGAGGAACTGTAATATCAAAGCCATGCAAGAGACTGGCAAGTGTGAGTTGCGTTATCTGGAGAGCAAACGAGATTCCAGGGCACATTCTTCTGCCAGCACCAAAAGGAATGTATTCAAAATGTTGGCCTCTCAAGTCTACATTCTTGTGTGCATTGAGGAATCTCTCAGGCCTAAATTCCAATGGATCTTCATATACACGTGGATCTCTATGGATTCTTGCGAGGTTGGTCAAAAGACGGGTGCCTGAGGGTATGTGGTAGCCACCCACGGTACAATCTTCCATAGACTCGTGAATCACATCCAATGGGGCAGCTGGATACAATCGCATAGTTTCCTTGATGATGGCTTGCAGATAATGAAGGTTCTTCAAGTCCGATTCCTCTAATGCCCTTTCTCTCTCAACTTGCCTGTCTATTTCATATACTGCCTTTTTAAGGACCTCAGGGTTGTTCAAGAGTAGAGAAAGAGCCCAAGTTAGCGTTACTGTTGTTGTATCTGTCGCAGCTAAAATAAGGGCCTGCAAGTTAGTAAAATTGGCCTTAGTGAAAACCAAGAAGCATTTGTTCATTAGTATATGTTAACCTTGACATCCTTGTTTTTCCTACACAGGCACAGAAGCTAGCCTTTAACATTAATTTACGTATTTGTTGATTCAGAGAATCGATCAATTATGACATATAAAACGGGATACGCGTACGGTTAAGTAAGCTTAATCATGGAAGCTTTATAAATGCAAAAAGGCGTAAATGTTTATGGATATGTCATTGATAGTTTTACCCAGGGTTGCACAAAAAACCCGATGGCCTAGTAGCCCGTTCGGACCCAACCTGGCTCGAGGTCAACCTAATCCTGGGATAAATTGGCTTTGAGCCATAACAATTAATACACACCAAATCTGATGACCACCAGACAGGATATCAAGGGTAGGCTTGAGGACTAGTGACCCTACTCAAAAATATTATTATTTTTTATAAAAAAAATGATATCTTTTGATTAGTCACAATAAAAAAAATCTTTTAATGAGTTAATATTTACTACACCATATATTTTCATTATTTTTCTTTTTCCATAATATTTTATTTCAAAAAAAATATTTTTGAATTAGTTAATATTAACTACACCATATAATTTCTTTTTTCCCTTTTTTTAGGATCAAAAGGCTCAAGGATTAATAGGACATATCCTGCCCAATCTTGATCTCGGGCCAAATAGGACAGGACAGGGGCGGACATCGGGTCAAAAAAGCCAACCCGAATATTCTGAGGACAGGACTCGGGACATATATATAAACCCGGTACGGTCTTGCTCGGTTTTTGTGCATGCAGCCCTAGTTTTACCCCCTTGGAAGAGTTTAAGTTTAGCCTCCCAACAGCTTCATTATCCTGCTAGAAAACAATTCTATTTCTTTATTTTTTTCCATAATTCTATTTCTTTATTATTATTATTATTATTATTATTATTATTATTATTATTATTATAATCAAGTGTTCTTTACTGTTGAATATTTCACCTTTGAGAAAATGAAAATTTAGTGTCAGCTAAATTAAAGAAGATATTTAATGATTTACTACCAAGAATTTGATAAACTGTAGCAAAAAGTCTTTGAAATATGGTTGTAATCGTTTGCAAGACTAAAGTAAAAGCTGCACTAGTGTGATAATTAACTAGCTCTTCAAATCTGAGTTAAGCTCTGACATCTAGAACTTCAATCGTGTGTTCATTGACATATTCTTCACAGACGTCATGTGTTTTGAATTATAAACTTCAAAGCTGGACTTATAAATTACAGAATAAATGTAAAATCAGTAGAGAAGAACCACGATTTGAAAAAAGTTTAATATACAAGGATAGAAAATGAGAAGGGAATAAGAATCGCAAAATCGCTTTAAAGAAACTACTAAGTATGGGAGGAGCATGTAAGTGGATCAATGAAATTTGACGAATCTACTAAAATATATTATCAAATATCAATAGGACAAGCATTGAACTCTAAAAATTAAAACGAAAAGATTGCAATAAAATAGTTTATATAGTAAAAATAGGCCCTTTTTCGGTGGCTCATAACCTCTATACTTAACTTCTCATTCATTCACATCTACTTAGATAAAATTACATAGTAAAAACTATGTAGAATAATCATTTTATCTCTAAAACAAAAACATTAATTTCAAAAAATTTGTTGAATTGTAATTTTTTTAATAATAAATGAACGAGAAACTAAATGAAAAGTTTGAACAGAGAGGGTTAGTGTTGGCAACTTCATCATTTGCATTTGAAGTAGGAGTACTATTGGACCAACTATGAAGTGACGTGGATGGTCATATACATATGCATATCATTTTTTTTGTCGCTATACGTACCCAGGAGTTTCCATTTTCAACAATCGGCTTCCTAATTTATTTAATTTAAAGTCTAAAATACGTCTCAAGAAAACATTGTATCCAATACAGGGGTTTTCAAGTGTGTTCTCTCCCGACGGTCTTATCCTCATCTCGGTCATATTAGGATGGCACAAAATCAAGATGAGACAAAAAGTAGGCAGTGATGCAATGAGGGACGGAACCACTTACGGTGTCCATGGGAAAAAAAGGGCACCACACGCATCCGTCCAAATTCAAACAAGGAAAAAGTATATTACTGCTTCGGTACGCCATCATACTAGCCCTATCTTCCTATCGAGAAATAAGAGTCCACGTCCACCGGCACCCACTCAAACTAAGAAAAGCTACTAACAACTACTCTCTCCCTCTGTACTAATTATAATATTATTTTAATTTTTTTAAAAAAAATGAAGGATATAAAATTAATTATTTTAAATTGTTTATAATTATCTTTTTTTCCTTAAAACTACCATATTTTACTTATAAATTAACCTATAATCTAATTACATGTGATATATATTATAATTTAGTGGTTTAATTTGATTCATTAACTTCCATATAAAAAAAAATTAAAGTGATTTTATATTTAAAACCGACGGAATACTTAGTATTATTAGGCAGGCACTCCTTTAACAACGAAGTTAATGCCGAGTCCAACTATCCAAGGCCATTTATGACTACTTTTCAATATTAAACTTCTCCAGATTCGAGTCTTTTTATAGTCTGATCTTTAAGTTAGACACTGTCTAATTAAAATAATATTTATGAATATAAAACTAAAGTTAAATATGGGTTGTCCAGATCTGACACGTACATGGTGCCCATCTTTTTTAGGGGTACCATTGTCCATTAGTGGTTCTGATAGTGATGAGTGACAGGGTGGTACATCCCGTCCTGCCTTGAGATTTTATTTAAATTTACAATTATTGTCATGTAAAAAAACTTTGTATTTTGGTCTTTATTATAAGATATAAGGCAAATATTAGTTTTCAAAAAGTATTAATTATTCTTTATTCATACCTATATTTAAAAAAGGCAATGGAAGAGACTAATAATTAATACGGTGTTAAAATTTAGTACCCCTTCCGCTCCTAAATATAGATCATATTTAAGGAGTTGATTTTGGTCCTAACTAGATATATGACCTAATTTTAATTTTTGTCAACTTATTTTCAAATTATCCATACTAATTCTTCTTCAACAATAATCAAGTAAGAGATGTGGGAGGGAATAAGAGAAGATGATTGGGGTGTTTTGAAAAAAAACACATAATACTAACATAACTAACATTCTTAACTTAATCAAAATAATTAAATAAGTCATATGTTTAGTATGGGTAATGTTGAAAATCACCTCAATTTTAAGATAAATTTAATGTTTTTAATTATTTTTGAGATAATATGCATTTTTTGATTGGAAGTTTTGACTTAGAAGCTGTGAGTGTCCAGAAATTTCTGTTAAAGTAATGTTAACCTAGAAATTTAGAAAATATATCAATGTTAGCCTCCCCTTGGTTAACTTTCACCGTTAAAATGGGAAATTTTTTCAAAAAAATCACAATTTTTCCAAATCCCCCCCCCCCTTTTGTCACTCTCTTCTCCCATCATCTCCCACCACCCCTTTCTTAATGCCCCGTTTGATACAATAAAAAAGTTTTTAGTGAAAGAGAAAGTGGAAATAGAAGTGGATGTGGATGTGGATGTGGATTTTAAAGTATGTTTGGTACAACAATGGAAGTGATAAAAAAATTTTAATTGATATGTGTATTTTTCTTATAAAAAAACTAAAATGCCACTGAAAGGGCAACCCATATTGCCTAAGAACACCACCGCCCGTTGGAAATAGAAAGAGAAAGATTCCAACCAGGAAAATAGTCCTAATAGCATTAATTAATTCTAAATCGGACTGATATTTATGAACAAAAAAATTGTGATAGTTGTACTTATAATAAAACACTAAATGCTGCATCACATCTCTCCACTCTTCACCTTCATGGCTCCTTATCCTCTTATGTTTCCATTTCTTTTATATTTGTCATCCTCCTCGTTCTTTTACAATTAATTTCATTTAAAATGACGATTAGATGGGACGTTTGTCCTCATTGTAAGACACAGGACAAAAATATCGTCCCGTACGTTAAGGACGATTATCCCATCCCTATCCTATCCATGAATCCATGAATACCCTAATAATATGTGAACACTAAAAAATAGCAAGAACTCAGCGAGGAAAGCAAGAAATTATGCAAAATTGAACATAAATAAGAAAATAAGAAAAAGGGATTAGAGTTAATATGTGAAGGACTGACCAGGCTGGTAGCTTTAATCATACTATCCGCATCGTGGCCGTCAATGATTTCGTCGTCATCAACGCTAGAAACAAGCACGTCCATGAAGTCTCCGTGCTTAGCCTTCGCTTCCCCTGAACCACCCTCGTCCCTTTTGCGTCTATGTTCATCCACCCAAAACTGAATAAACTCATCCAAATCTTTGGCAGTTTTCTTCATGGCCTTCTCTTGTCCACCCAAATCCAGCCACCTCAAATAAGGCAACGCATCTGATATCACAAAAGCTCCACTCAAATTGAACAAATCCCTCAATGCCTTCTGTGTCCTTTCCTTCCCTTGAGTCTCACCAAAACGCTTCCCCACCACCATCCTAAACGCAACATTTAATATTATCTCCCCAAACCACTTCTTCATCTCACATAACAAAGGCCTCACTTCTTCTACAACATTGTTGTTCAAATCTAACCATCGATCGTATGTATCCTTCATGGCAGACTTAACCTCGGACTCTCTCACATGTTTCAGCATCTCTAGGCGGTGGTTGGAGAGAACCTCCAGCGTGGCTATCTTCCGCACGTGCCGCCAGTAGGCTCCGTACGGACTGAAGCCGATCATGCCAAAGTTGTAACCCATCACCTCGAAGGCTAAGAGTTTTGGTCGGCTAGCAAAGGCTCTGTCGTTAACAGTGAAGCATTCCTTTGCTATCTCCCAATTGTTCACTATCAAAGTTTGGTGAATACCAAGCCTTATTGTGAAGACTGGTCCGTATTTGTCTGCCATGTTGCTTAAAGTGATGTGTGGTGGCTGTGGACCTCCTAAGAGGTGGAGGTGGCCAATCACAGGCCACGCGCCGCCTGCTTCCGGTGGTGGCTTTCTTTTGTTTATGCGGCTTCTTGATATGGAGAAAAGAATGTAGACAAAGATTAATAATCCGAGGATGCTGAACGGAATGGTGGGTTGCATGAAATTCGTCAAGTCCATGGCTGATCGATCTGTAGTTTCTAGAGGGTGCTGTGTGTATGTGTATGTGTATATGTGTATGTGGCTTCTTGCCTCGCAAAGGATAACTTATACTATTACTACAATTCAAGAAAGGCTGGCATTAATAATGCTTGCTTAGAAAGTGTGAACTTGGGGAAATAGCTGCCAAGATTTTTGTCGTTTACCAAAAAATGAATGGCTGGCGGGGTAGCTCATGTCAACATTTTATTAACGATGTTATTGGTCCTCAAAAGACTTCACAAATATTTTTGCATATTTTCTTATTATAAAACTTCAAAATGATGTAGACCGCTCACCGTTCAATGTCACCCTTTTCAATTTCTGGTAAGACTCGGGATGTTTGTAAGCTCAGTGTGTTTGACTGGAAACTCTTCTATAGGAAAGTATGAGTATTTTTCTGTCGGCTTCTTTAACTAAAAAAAAAAAATACGTGTGGAAAAGGTGTGAACTTGGAATTTATTGATTACGGCAATTTAGAGGAGCATGGTTCGAAAACCCGGCCCGGACTGGCCGGTTGAACCTGAAATCCGGCGATCCGAAGGAGAGAACGGTTCGATTCGAGCATCACCCGTTGGAAGAATCAGCCCGGGAATATCCGGGTTGATTCGGCCGGTTGGATGCGACCCGGCTGTTTGCACTAACCGGCCGGGTTTTTTAAAAGCGTCTTTCTGTCACTGAATCGGCGTTGCTTGGACAATAAAAATGAAGATGAACTGAGTGGAAGAAGAGGGGGAAGAAAGAGAGAGAAAAACCGAACATATATATGACTTACAGTGAAAAAGATCTCTTAAACATGATAATGATTGAAGTGATGAACTATTTTAAAGAAGAAACAAGAAAATATGGAAGGCCGAACTCTGAAAAGATGAGGCTGGGAGACCGTTGTTGAGGCTACTCGACGGAGACGCACAGAGAGAGACTGGAAAAGTGGAAAAGAAAACGCATAGAAGGGCCAAGCCTTCAAACTTTTTTTTTGAATAGAAACAAGTCTTCAAACTTGACTCAAAGAAAGAGAAAAAGCATAAAGTATGGTTGAGGCAGTCAATGACAATGTGTTGCAGTCTCCTGTAGCTGTGGCTATAGCATAGTAGCATGTCTCATCCATCACATATTTATTAATTTAATAGTATTATATAATATATATTTATATATTGCATAAATACTTAAATAGGAGTATAACAACCGTATGAATGAAAAGAGGTGCAGTGGGAAACCACTAATCCAGTTGTTTTAATATTTTATATATAAATTATTTTTATTGCTCCCATCAGTCTTAATTATAAGATCATTTTAATTTTTTTTAAGAAATTAAGGATGTAAAATTAATCACTTTGAAATATATATAATTATTTTTTCTTCAAAAATAATTTACCTTACTTATAAACTATCATATAATACAAATACATGTAAAATATGTTAAAATTGAATGTTCTAATTGGCTTCTTTAATCTCCAAAAAAAAATTCAAAATGATCTTATATTTAGACTAGAGGTAGTATCTAACAAGATGTATTGTGTTTTTAAAATAGTTAGACTTTTGTTGGATTTTCTTATATTTTGACATTAATATTGGTGTATTGTTTTATTAACTATTAAATTATATTATTTTAATGTGGCCGGTTTAACCCCGAGTCAACCCTCGGTTGAACCCCTGACCCTTGACCCAGTGCCTCAACCGAGTTAATACCCGATCCGGGTTTTTAAACCTTGTAGAGGAGGCGCGCGGTGGCTCATCAGCCGCTTAGGATACCGAATCAAAATTTGGCTGTATACTCATTTATGGCATTATCTATCGTCACGTCAGAAATAAAAAAATAAGAAAGTTATTGTCAAAAGATGAACATAAAAAAATCAAATTAAATTAAAAGTCTTTCTTCTGTATGTTGACTTTTTTGGCTCTTGGTTCTCTACGGTCTATACGACATAACATGATGACATCTCCTAATTATAAGATTAAATTAATTTTTTTAGATATTAAGGAAGCTAATTAGACCACTAAATTATGATATATTATAGATGTAATTGGATTATAGGTTACTCGTAATTTATAAGTAAAACAAATCAGTTTTGGGGAAAGAGACTAATATAAGCAATTTAAAATGATTTATTTTACATTCTCAATTTCTCCAAAAAAAAAGTCAACTTGATCTTATAATTAGGATCGGAGGGAGTATATTCATTTATCAAAATCAAAATCTCATACTTCTATATATTTATATGTATTTATATATATATATATATATGTAAGAGCTTAAATGACAAAATACTCAAATTAATGAAATAATTTAAAATGATAAATTTTTTCTCAAGTTTTGTTTTTATTTATGATGGGTATATATATAAGAGATAAATATGATAATAATGATAGAAATGAGTATGAAAGATAATGCATGTTAAGAGACAGAATAATATATTTATGGGTAAAATAAGAAAAAACTCATTAATTAGATGTTATGACAAATTTAGGCAAGTTCTTATAAAAAAGGAATAAATATATTCAAATTTTGGACTCATAAGCAGGGAGAATATATCGATATGCAGCTAATTAATCAATATATATGTAGGTGATATTATTATAACTTGATCCTGCCTTTTTTTTACCTGAATTGATGCTGCTTGAATGTCTCCTTTTTATGCATATAAGAGATGATGAGGAAGACGTGGCGTAAGATGTACATGAAGTGGTGAGGCTTTCATATTGGTCATCCCGACCTCTTCTTGCATATCCACTAGTTGGTTATGAGGAGTTGCAATATCAAAGCCATGCAACAGATTAGCAAGTGTGAGTTGCATCACTAGGAGAGCGAATGAGATTCCTGGACAAATTCTTCTACCCGCACCAAATGGAATTAGTTCAAAATGATGTCCTCTCAAGTCTACATGCTTGTGTGTAGTGAGGAATCTCTCAGGCTTAAAATCAAATGGATCTTCATATATGCGTGGGTCTCTATGGATTTTTGAGAGGTTGGTCAAAAGACGCGTGCCAGAGGGTACGTGGTAGCCAGCCACTGTGCAATCTTCCATAGACTCGTGCATCGCACCCAATGGTCCAGCTGGGTAGAGACGCATGGTTTCCTTGAGGATTGCTTGGAGATAAGGAAGGCTCTTTAAGTCTGATTCAACAACTTGCCTTTCTCTCCCGACTTGAGTGTCTAATTCATGAACTGCCTTCTTTAGGACTTTAGGATTGTTGAGAAGTAAGGATACGGCCCAAGTTAGTGTCACCGTTGTTGTGTCTGTCCCACCGAGAATCAGGGCCTGCATGCAAGTTTCACTTTCAACTTTTAATAAATATTGCTCAATTGGCCCTCAGACAAAAACCAGGAAGCATAAATACATAATGCATGGGGGGCCTTGGTTTTATAGACTCTGCGGAAAGTATCTCTCCGAACATCAAATAACAGAAAGTTTAGCTGCATACCTTAGAGTTTATTAATTAGCTGCAGAGAGGATATAAATTGTGAATAATAATTTAATCTCTCCCTCATTTCGTTAATATAAGGCATAATGGATCTTGTTTTACATGTTAAGGAATTGAAGTTAAATACTAGTATGTCACTAGATTATAACATATAGTATGTATTAGATCATATATGCTAGCTTATAGGTTAAACAAATTAGTTTAAAAAATATATAGTTAAAGACAAATCAATTTATAAATAACTTATTTAATTTTCATGATATTTCTGAAAAAGGCCAATTATCGTTCAACATGAGAGTAGGCAGATTCACAACGGATTAGCTAGACTGCTAGACTCCCTTACCATTATATAGCTTTTCAGACAGTGCAAAAGGGAGAATGACTGAATGAGAGCAGGGAAAGGTTAGAAGAAAAAACCGGTGAATGGCTAAGAATAACTAATTAATAACTGTTTATAATGCATGCATGATGTTTAAGCATGCTGTGACCCAGGCCAGTCAGTACTTAGCTTAAAATAAATTTGATGATTAATTATTATTTCGCCCTTAAACCCCGTCCTTGACTTAGCTTGTTTAACCTTGTTATTGGGAAGATGCTAAATATTAAATGGTTGTAATCGAATCTCTGCCCCAATGAGCACTTTCGTAGTTCACCTAATCATCATGCTCCGTTTAAAAACATAAAGGACCAACAGATCACAGGCTTACCATTGAACCAGTTAAACTAATACTTAAACTCATTATTTACCAAAAAATTCAAACAAACAAAACTTACCAAACAATTGCTCCGTCCGATAGTAAATACCGATAGTAAATACCACTCTGTTCTTTATTATATAAGTCCACCCTAACTACTTCTTACATACAAAGAAGTGGAAGTTATAGCATTAACTATATCATATTTTCAAAAAAAAAATTCAACTATGCCGTTATTTAGGGATATGTGTTAAAATAATATTTTATACATTATAAACCTTCTCTCTCATCTTCCCTATTTCCAACATAGGGGTAAAATAGTCATAGTATCATTAATTGATCCCAAAATGGACTTATATTTATGAACAAATAATTTGTAGTAATTGGGATTATAATAAGAACCAGAGTGGTATAGGACATATTTTTATAATTTGAATATATTTTAAAAAAAAATATTGGTTGAGTTAGTGAATATGACATGTTTTTCTTCTTCTAAAACATCCCAATTATATTCATTGATTCTCCTTCTCTCTTACTTGATGGTTGTTAAGTGAGCATGAATAAGGATAATTTGAGAAGAAGAAAAATTAGAAATAGTTTTTACATTTAAAACCAAAATTAACTTTTAAATATTCTTACATTATGGACCATACAGAGTAATTAATATAAATCCACAATTCATGGATTATTCTAACTGCGGACTCGTCATTTTCATCTCATCATTTACCTGAAGGCAAAGGTATACTAATACGGGCCCGTTGGTTATAGGTTAACCTTCGGGTTGAAAAGACCTGATTAAAACGGGTTGTGATCCATCTCACCCCGTTTAAAGCGAGTTGTCCCACTCCCACACTCCCACCAACCCATTTTATTTATTTAGTTCGAATTTATTTAATTTTTTCATATTTTTTAACAATATAATGGATTAATCACATTTATCTAATTACCTACTATTAGGAGTTTAATTTCTAAATTTATATGAATTTTTTAAAAAAGTTACATATGGGCTAGCCCACATGTTGGTGGGCTAGCCCGTTATGATGAGTTTGGGTTTGACAGGTCTGAGCTAAATTAACTACTCACTTATTAATATGGGCTCTTTTTTTCCTCAACCCAACTCACCAAACGTTCAGAGGGTATGCGAGTACGAGCTTTAATAACAAAACAATAGAAATTTAAATCGGTTTTTTTACTCATCTTTTTTTTTTTTTTGAGTAGGGGGGAGCTAAACAGATCTATATCTAGATCACCTAAATTTCATTTGTATCGTCTAGATTTAATTTTAATTAGATTCTGTTGCCGTCAAAAAATCAAACAATCTATATGAGATCGTCTAGATATGTTTAACTCTTATTATCTATCTTTTTTATCAGTAGGGAACCAGTCCATAAAAGCTGGAAAATACACAATTAAACATAATTAATAGAAAAAAAATGATAGACAAGGGATAAATGTGCTGACCAAGCTTGTAGCTTTGATGATAGTATTAGCATCGTGGCAGTCAATAATTTCAGCTTCATCATCAAAGGTGGAAAGAAGCACGTCCATGAAGTCCCTGCCCCGCCCTGAACCACCAGAGTCGTCCCTTTTGCGTTTGTGCTCATCCACCCAAAACTGCAGAAATTGGTCCAAATCTTTGGCAGTCTTGTTCAAGGCCTTCTCTTGTCCACCCAAATCCAGCCACCTCAAGTAAGGCAACGCGTCAGAAATCAAGAACGAACCACTCAGTGTGAAGAACTCCCTTAAAGCTTTCCGTGTGCTGATTCGCTTTTCTTTAGTCTCATCAAAACGCTTTCCCACCACTATTTTAAATATAACATTCAAAGTTATGTCTCCAAACCATTTCTTCATCTCCAAACCATTCTTATTATTGCCATTATTTTTCAACTCTGCCAAATAGTTATACGCATCTTTCATGGCCAACTTAACCTCGGATTCCCTCACGTGTTTGAACATCTCTTGGCGGTGGTCGGAAAGCACCTCCAATGTCGTGATCTTTCGCATACGACGCCAATAGTCTCCATTTGGGCTGAAGCCAAACATGGCGAAGTTGCAGCACATGACTTCTAAGGCTATGAGTTTAGGGCGGCCTGCGAAGGACCTATCGTTCACTGTGAAACATTCCTTTGCAATTTCCCAACTGCTCACAACCAACGTTGGGTGAACACCAAGCCTAAGGGTAAAGATCGGTCCATATTTGTCTGCCATCTTCCCTAAGGTTATGTGCGGTGGCTCTGACCCACCTAAGAGGTGGAGGTGGCCAATTATAGGCCACGCGCCGCCAGCTTCCGGTGGTGCTTTTCTTATTGTACTTTTGTTTCTGAGGTGGGTTATTGATATGGAGAGGAAAAGGTAGAGAAAGAGCAACAACCCCATTATGCCTAACGCTACGCTTCGGTCCATCATGTCCATTGCCCGCGGAAAATGTGGTTTCAGGTCATGTGTTTGCAAATGATGCTACTTTAATTTGCTGATCGGTGGTCTTGCAATTATATAAAATGATACTACTAAGTGAATTGTGTTCGCTCCAATGAAATCACGCCTTATCATATGTATCTATCTTATTTGTCATCAAAAGTAAGATAACATTTGCGAGAAAAACGAAGATAGAGAGTATACGGGAAAATATATATATTTTTTTTGGGGGTGTAAAAATAGGGATGAAAATATCAAAGAAAAATGTAGATGGGGCACAGCACATACGCATGTGCAGGACTACTGCCATGACATGACAATTGAGTGAGGTACTTTCTTGTTGGGTTGAGGCACCGTCACCGACACCGACACCGACACCGTATCAGAGCAACGCAGGAGAGAGACAATGGAAGAGAGAGAGTTTGAAATAATGTAGACGCAATAACATAGATAAATATGATACGGCGGAGGGAGCACAATCGTCAATTCACCCGGTAACTAAGACTTCCTCAATAAACTTTGAGTTAATTGCCCGCTGTATATGTGTGTGTGGTAGTTTTCTCTTTGTATCAAAATACAAAATGATTTGAAAATTTGATAGGATTTGCTTTAACATAACATAACTCCCTCCATTTTTAAATATAATATAACATAAGAGTCTAAAATTTAAATAGGTTTATCCCTTTTTATTAGAGTTTGTTTAGATTTGTCAATATATTTAATGATTTCCTTCCCATTTTGCTCATCTTATTCTCCCTCTTTACATTATGTTTCATACTTATTTCTATTATTATCATCATATTTTTCTCTATTTATTTAAGACATATTTATCATTTTCGATTACTTTTTTAATCCGCATGATTTTAACATTTAAATTTTTATATAGAGATTAAGAGAGTATATGACTTTAACTCAACTTTATATATGTTTTTTTTTTTTTGCACTGACTCATCTTTGAATTTTTTAATGTGGGATTTCATTATAGTGTTAAGATACAAAAATACCCATATAATTTCACTAATAGTGCGTCAAACAATATATGCCATCTGGAGGTGCAAAAGTAACCATGTACTCTAAAAATTGGGGCCTATAGTAAATCTTAGGAAAATACCAAAATGTCCCCCAACTTAAAAAGAAACTTCCAACCTCTAATTCTTCCATCAATCCTAAATTAATCACTCATGCTCCTTGAAATTGAGCTTCAGCCAACGAAAAAGAAATTACATGTCCAACCAAACCAAAACCACATTAAAATGGAAAAGCACACAATAACATATTTAAGATGCAAAATGACTCAATTCAAACAAGAGTTCAACAATCTTTTTTCTTTCAAATAAATAAATATATCCCATATTGGACCACAAATCATGCAATATTCTAGATATCCATACCCACAAACCATTTAACAGTGAAGAGAACCAGTAAGTCTAGTGAACATAAGAGGAGACTATGGGTGATTGATGTCGTCTGTAGTCGGATACGATGCGTGAGAAGAATCTAAGTCAGTCCGAGCTTCATCCCATAAACAAAACCCTTGAAATGAAAACACAAGAAAACCCTTGAAATGAAAACACAAGAGAAAGGGATAAGTTTGAAGGTTATTCCCAAAATTTATTGTTGCTTCAACAAGAATCTTGATTACGTGATATGATCAAATATTTGCATCCAACTAAGAATAGTGAGAGGATGGAGGCTGATCGAGTGTGCAGACGAGGGAGAGGAACTCACTTATCACCTCAATTTAGAGCCTGCTCGTAACCCTTTAATTTGATAATTACTCCCTCGTCCCATGTTATAAGAGTCAAGTAGAAAAAACCACACAGATTATGGAAGTGGTTGAGAGAGATAAATATGTCTGAAATAAGTTTATTTTCTTAAATTTGCCTTTATTTATGACTGAATACATAAGAGAGAATAATGTGACAATAGTATTATAAATAAGTATGAAAGAGAATGTGAATATAGAAAATAAGTATGTGTAAAGTGGGAAAAAACTTATTAAATGTTGGGTTAAGGTACAAAAATGATCATGTAGTTTGATCCAGGGTACACCCAACACCGTGAAGTTTTTTTTGGAACAAAAGTGCCCACGTAGTTACCAAAATGGGACAAAAGTACCCATGCCGTTAATTTATACTAACGGCGTTAAGTTTTTCAAAGTTAGAGAAAATAAAAGGTGCAAAAATACCCATGAAGTTTGATCCGAAGTGCATCAAACACCGTGAATTTTTTTTGGCCTAAAAAAGTGCCGACGTAGTTACCAAAATGGTTCCTCAGTATATATAGGCCTTTGAGAATGCAAACAAACATTGTGCAAATTTACCTAAGATTTCAATACTCTGTTTCTTTCCTATATGTTTTTTAAAATTGCTTTTGAACTTATAGTTTTGAAAAATATTTTATTGAAATTCAAAATTCACACCCCCTCTTATGTATTTCTCCTGCCTAACATGTGAAAAGTAACGGTAAAGGTACTGAGGGAACCATTTTGGTAACTACGTCGACACTTTTAGGCAAAAAAAAAATTCACTGTATTGGGTGCACTTCAGACCAAACTTCATGGGTATTTTTGCACCTTTTATTTTCCCTAACTTTGAAAAACTTAATGCCATTAGTATAAATTAATGGCATGGGCACTTTTGTCCCATTTTGATAACTACGTGGGCACTTTTGTTCCAAAAAAAACTTCGCGATGTTGGATGTACCCTGGACCAAACTACATGGTCATTTTTGTACCTTTGTCCTTAAATGTTTTGTCAAATTTAACCACGCTCTTATAAAAAGGGACAAAACCATTCAAATTTTTAGCTCTTATATATAAGGGCGAAGGGAGTATTAAGATAATAAAGTCAACGATAAATTTGGGTGTATCCTTTTTAAAGGGGTTCAATACTGGACAAGTTCTTCTGGAAGCCCGTAATTTTGATGGGCCGTACTATTCGTTTGGGCTGTAAATACTGGCCAGGCATGGTTCCAACTGCAGCCCAATTGCATTTTGAGCCCTTGACTGAGCCTTTATATTATTCGTTTATCACACCGAATTTCTGGAACAAATCATTGTAACAATATGTAAGTAGCTTTTTTTATCCTGAACAACATTATTCACGTAGTTACAACTTAACAAAGATCATAGTTGAGAAGAATCTAAGTCAGTCCGAGCTTCATCCCATAAACAAAACCCATGAAATGAAAACACAAAAGGGATAAGTTTGAAGGTTATTCCCAAATTTTATTGTTGCTTCAACAAGAATCTTGATAACGTGATATGATCAAATATTTACATCCAACCAAGAATAGTGAGAGGATGGAGGCTGATCGAGTGTGCAGATGAGGAAGAGAGAGGAACTCACTTACCACCTCAATTTAAAGCTTGTTCGTAACCCTTTGTAAGATAACAAATTCGACGATGAATGTGGGTGCATCCTTTTATTCAAGTAAAAGGGGTTCAAAACTTGACAGGTTCTTCTTGAAGCCCATAGACAGGCATGGTTCCAACTTCCAACTGCAGCCCAGGTTGACTGAGCCTTTACATTACTCGTTTATCACAGTATCACACCGAATTTCTGGAATAAATCATTGTAACTCAATATTCACGTAGTTTTTATTAACCTGAATAATATTCACGTAGTTACAACTTAACAAAGATCATAGCTTAGACTGGTGTACTGATATTTATACCGACATTGACGATATCAAAATAGATCTATATTGTCATTAATTTACGTGTAAATTCTAATGAAGATATTTATACCGACGTGTAAATTTGTGACAAAAATACAGGAAATTCTGTGGCAAAAAATTTGCAACCACAAGATTTGTGACGGATCGTGCGCTGCAAAGGCTCAAATATGCCTAAAATTTACTCACTCCATTACTAAATATAGGTCTTATTGGCTTTTTTGGAGAATCTTAAGAAAGCTAAAAGCTAAATAAGTTACTTTTAAATTGATTTTCCTGAATTTTTTTAAATCAATTTATTTGACTTATAAGCTAATATATACTCCTCTGGTCCTATTTATAAGGCACTTCCAGCACATTTCACACAGACCAAGGAAAGCCTTAAAACTCATTAACTTTCCATTAAAATCTAACAAATTTACAACTTTACCCATATTTAATATCCACTATACCACATTAAAATAAAGTCAACACATAATAAATGAAGGGTAAACTTGTACATGCACAATAAATATTTAATGAGGTGACTTATATATAGGACCAAATAAAACATTCTCTCTCTGCCCTATAAATAGGACCAGATGAGTAATTTAATAATACACAAAGTACGTTATGATTAGGTAGATCATTTATCTTCCTTAATTTCTCCAAAAAAAAAGTCAAATGATTATTATATTTAAGAACGGGAAAGTATTTTAAATACAATCGCAAATCAATCATACAATTTCTTTTCTTTCTTTTTTTCGGGGAAGTGCATATATATATAATGCAGTTGCCTTAATTGATTATGAAACAATTATTTTTCCCGTTGTCTTTTAGAAGAAATTCAAATTTCCTTTTTAAATATATAGTTTTTGTTGTTGTTGCTCATGGTATTCCCCATACTAGCAGGTCAAAAACTAATTTGTCACAGATTTGAGCTCCATTTAAGAGTCTTAGCCCTGGCTAATGGGTTGCTGCATAAACAAGACGGGGAATCCAACCTCTGACACTTATTTAAGCGGACGAGTGAGTGTTAATGTATATTTTTTTATCACATTAATTTTGAGCTTAATTAAGACATTATCCATATATTCTGTTCTACGTATCACATTGGTCATCACTCAAGCCAACATTGCATGGAAAACATGTGATTGTTTAATAACAAAAAACGAAAGAGAAAAGTAAACACTACAAAAAAAGCGGCACTTAGTAGCGGTTAAAACAGTTGATTAGTAGCGGTTTTAACCGCTACTAAGTGGTTACTAGCGGTTATACATTCCGCTAGTAAATCACCCGTGACTAACATTTAGTGACGGTTATAAAAACCGCTGGTAATATGGTCAACACCGCTACTAATCCAGTAGCGGAAACAAAAACCGCCACTAATCAGATATTAGCAGCGGTTCAGAACCGCTACTAATGAGGAAAAATTAGTAGCGGTTTGTGAACCGCTACTGGATGCTCAAAAATATAAAAAAAATTCTGATCAGACCCAATTTTACTATTTGCAATAATGTTTAATTTTATAAAACTTTTTTTAAAAAAGTTAACATTAAACATTCATAAAAATTTTTTATCACATTTTCTCAATTGTTATATCCAAAATGATATGTCAAATAAATAATTCATAGTATGAAAAAAGGTGATTATAACTAATCAATTTAATTTAATAGTATTCAAATGAAGATAGTGAGTACGTACACATGAAAACAAAAACAAAAAAAGTTAGTAGATATATATGATTGAAAATTGAATGAAATAATTAGAATAAAAAAAATAAAAGATAAATTAATGAGATTGATGGAAAAATTAAGAGCATCAGAGGAGAAGAATTGAGAAGGAAGGTTTTATGAGGTTGAATGAAATGAGGAGAGGAGTAGGTATTTATAATTGTTATAGGTGGGAATCAGTAGCGGTTTTAGTGGCGGTTAAGAGAACCGCTACTAACTGCACCAAAAACTGGTACTTGCGCATTTAGTAGCGGTTCTTGAGAACCGCTACTAGGTTCTTGAGAACCGCTACTATTAGTAGCGGTTCTTGCACATTTAGTAGCGGTTCTTGAGAACCGCTACTAAATGTAGCGGTTATTTTTTAAAAAACCGTCGCTTAAATCGCTACTAAATTACACCTACAATTAATGAATTTGTTAAGTTAGTAGCGGTTTTAGGAGAACCGCCACTAACTACACAAAAAACCGCTACTAATGAGTGGTGGTCTTAAGAGAACCGCCACTAACTACATGACCTTTCAATTTCTCGCGGTTTTTCCAACACAACCGCCACTAATGTGACGCCACTAAGTTTCCCGCCAATTGGCGCCACTTTAGTGGCGGTTTTGTGAGACTAACCGCCACTAAAATACGCCACTATCTTTGATATTGGTCAAACATACAGATTTAGTCGCGGTTTCTTATTAAAACCGCTACTAATATGTAATTAGTGGCGGTTTTAGTTTTCCGCTACTAAATGAACCGCTAGTAAACCCCGCTTTTTTTGTAGTAAAAAGAGAGATCGGAGAAACATCGATGTTTATAAAAAAAGATCGAAGCATGCAGATATATAGATGATGGCACCTGATGTACGAGAAAATTGACACATGAAAGGGAACAGAGGTGATGATCATTCATAAATGAGAAGGCAATGCATGTGATGGATGAATGGAAGAGATGAAATTAATCAGAGGTCTGGGATCAGAACTCAGAAATTACCAAAACCATGGTGGAGCCTCCTCCTTCCCAGCCACATGAATCAATACAATGAAACTGAACCCCTAAACCAGAGCTTGGCCCCAGAAATTATGAACGAACCAACGGTACATGAATTTCTGAAATTATGTCAGGGATATGGATCCTCTGAAACTAAGAGGATTTTGTAAAATGGTGAAAAGCACAGTTGTTGTATCCAATTGTTAAATCTTTTTTTTTTGTACTATACCACTCTAACTATTGTTTTTGTTTTATAAATGAAAATAAATTTAAGTACGATGCATGTGTGTGTCTGTTGAATTACACAAGTCATCTAAATTAGATCTATACAAAGTAGTAATATGCTGTTGAAAATAAGCAAGAAAGGAAACAAGTGGATGGAATGAAATATTTGATAGGGATTGGATTAAGAGGAAATGAAAGAAGGGAGATATGGGGAAGATAAGGAAGCAATGTGGGGGTTGGGGGGTGGGACAATGAGCATAAATCCTGAGAAAAGGACAAGGCGAAGCAGTTAGCAGAGAGCAATGATGAAGCGTTCCAAGTTGAAAGGCCCAAACACCATGAAATGGATATGTTGCTGGGTGAGGAATCAATCGCTGTTCATCATCAGCAAAATTAAGGACATTGTCGTACTTTCACTTTTGCCTCTTGTCTTACAGACCAAAGACATCTGCATACATTAACTGCCCATGTCTAATTTCAGTCCTGTATTATTACTTGCTTCTACTCTCTACTTTGCCTACACACAATATATAACATAAATAACTGGTCTCTTATTTCTTTGCCAGTCCTATATAGAAATCATAGAGGCTTCAAAGCGCTTCATAATATATATAATTATGCATGATACCTGCCTTGTTGATATATAGAGGCCTTTTAAGTTCCTCTCTGCTTCGTACGTCTTGATTTTGTGTATCGTTTAAATTTGAACTTGTCCATTACGCCTCCTTTTCTTAATTACTTTCATTTTCTTTTTATTCTTCTTCCATTTGCCTTGGACTTGTGTGTTGTCTGACCTTAATTATAGCTCATTCATCTTCCTCCCTCGCTCTTCTTCAGAAAATTTGAATTTGTATTTTGGCTTTTGGTATGACCTGTCCATTAATGAATCTACTTGCTTCAGATTTACCACGTACACAAGCTTACACTGCGTTTTTTTTATTTTGGTACGATAATGTTAATGCGTGGATGCTATACTTTTAGACTCTTCTTCTCTGATAATCCTTTTCTTTCCTTCTTTTTTATGGTCAGGAAGTTTGAGTGTGATGTGGTTGTGTGCATCGTATTTTATGCTTATATATGTAGTATACTCACTATATCTGTTTTCGATTTCAACTGTGTTTAACAAGGTTATTATAAAATGCATGCCTTCATAATTATATATTACATATGGAAATTACTTAACTTATTATTTACTAATTAATAACTTTTCAAATTTTAATAATGTACGTTTTGTTTTATCGATTACTGTAATTAACGATGATAAATAAATCCATTTCAATGAACAAAAAATAAGAATGTTATTCAAAAACCATATATGTCGGCCTAAATTTGCCACTTCTCCGATCCATTTTATGTTCATCTATCTGAACCACTCTGAGCATCATTTAACTTTAAAAATGAAAAAAATTAAAAGGGACCCAAGCCAATTTGCCAAAAGAGATTATCGATGAGAAGGATATGTTACGGTATCAAGACTCAAATATATAAACTGATCCCACCTAGCTATACACATCCAATAATATATTGCCGGATGGGTCAAATCCTGACCAATTAATGCAACTAAAAGATCACAATGCTTTCTCTAAATCTTACCTTCATAATTTGACAGCGACTTGAAAGACAAGGGTGAAGGACTTGTTGGATAGAAGCAAATGTCTGATAGGAAAGGATTTATGATTTATCCCTCTCCTTTCTCCTTTTGCCAGACAAAAAACTCACAAAGACATGTCATGGGAACAAAATCATTCATATCCACATTACAAAAGTGTTATTGGTGACAGGGAAAGCTAAGAGCATATTGATACATAGTGTAAAAGTTTAACAGTTGAGAAGAGTTAAGTCTTTTGATGATTGAGGCTGATGGTCTCTTCTGTGTTCCAACTGGGTCGTCCAAGGGTGAATTCTAGGTTAAGCGTCTCATCTGAAGAATCTGACAATGACCCTCCAACCACCTGTTTTCAATACCCCACAAATTATTATTGTAAATTATTATACTTTAGAAAAATATCATTCCATTGCTCTAAAGATTACAGAATGATGTATGTGCCGGGTTTGTTTCCGTGTGCTCTGACTCTTTATATATGCCAGCTTTAGCTTACCATGCTTTCATTTGCCTTCACTTGAGAATACGTCAAATTCGTTCCTGGTTTTTGTCCATTATCGTTTGTCCCTGTCTCCGTTGATGATTGCCATGATTCCTTGCTGCTGGGGAAATCGAGTATCATCATCATCATAAGAAATTAGTTCCAGAAGCCAAACATTATGTAATCCTCAATACTTATCTAAAAAGAAAGTTCTTATTAATCAAACCAGTTTAACCCAACATAAATTATAGTGTCCGCACAAATCAACTATACTAACTTTCGAATCCTTCAATGTGTGATGTGAATATCACTCCCTGGCTCATCCCTACCTTTTTCCAAGAGCATGAAATTTAAATTGCAAAAATAAAGTCCATTTAAAATACATTTATTATTTTTAACTAATTTTAACATATTTCTTAAACCGTGTAATATCAAAAACTAATAGGAGTGATATGATGGTTCGAAATCCCAATTTTAGCGATCTGAACATGACAACCTAGTTAACTACTACGGTGTGCCGATTTGGTATAAACATCGTACAGTTTGTCTATTCGACCAACATTTATGATGAGGATCACCCGTCATAGCAGCTTTTTTAGTCTGTAGAATAAAATACATTGGGATTCGAAGCAAATGTATGACCTTGTACGTACTACATAGTGGGATTAATAAGTGCATCGGTCGACGACCTAATGGGCGATGCAGGAATGAATATCCGGTGATTAATATAGCTAGGGGGTACACATCACAATGACCACCAACATACCTAATGAAACCCTAGGTTTATTGTTCTTCAAAATCTATTACCCGGTAATCAAAAAGATAGCAGAAAGCCAGAGACAGACAGATAGATACTCGAGGGCATTTCTGAATATTCGTGCATGGACTCTAGCATATAGAGTAGCTACAAATTGACTATGAATAGACCATTGAATGAAATTAATCAATTGGCATATTAGTTGAGTTCACACTACTTTTATTTTTCAATTAGTACATGTTTATTAATTAAAGGGTAATCCAACAAATATATAGGGATACTTTGTTTATTTGCAAGTCTAGGAGAAAAAGAAGAAATAAGAGTCCAGCGTCGGAGACATGATCGATTAATTTACCTGTGAGATTTTTTAAGAGTTGGATGGGTTGTCTCACCAGCCGAGGTTCCATTATCATCGACAAGGGCTAAGGCCATATCAATGTGGCCATGACCTGCAACAATATAAATCCCCCATGGAGTCATTGCTCTTTCTTTATCAGACACATACCAATGTTATTAATAATTCACTTCAAGACTTGAAGTCAGTAGGCAGTACTACAATCCAACCACAATTTTGTTTTTATTGGTAGGGAACAGTGCTAGACCTAATCATACAGTTTCTGCAGCCTCACTCACTACAATATCGCCACCAAGATCTCAACACAAAGAATATTAATAATAATACCCCGGCCCAGAGAAGGAAAAAAAAATATGTGGCATCATTATATTGAGACGGAACAATCCAAGTAATTACCTGTACATTTGGCAGTGCTCTTCACTGTTCTATACATCTGCATGAACATTATATTGAACAATCATATCAGCAGATATGATTTTTTTTTTTTTTAAAAAAAAAGGTTCAACAAGGCTAGGATGGCTATCTGATTCTCCCGTCCCCCACTATCTCACTAGTGGAGGCAACTCGAAAACAGCTAGCTATCTATCTATATTACTAAACTTGATTCAGGCGTAGAAAAACTAAAATGGGAAAACAGAAACTGATCATTGATATGCATTTATATATGTGTGTGTACCGTGTACCCCACCAACCTGTAAATGACTCTTAACGTGGGCTAGGGTTAAATCTTTCACATTCATCAACTCTAAAACCGACTTTGGAGTTGCCCCTGTCAGTATATATTAAAACGCAAAAATTATACAAATATACAAAACTTTGAATCAAAGGAGAGAAAGCATCAACTTTTAATAAATTACATAAACATAAATTAATTACTTTCATGGCCTCCAAGAAGCTGAACAGCATGAACAAAATGGGCATGTAGGGTTGTGGTCCATCTCATTCTAGGAGCTCTAATGCTTCTTTTAACACCACAGGCGACTCTGGCGTTTCGTTTAAAGTCACGACCATAGATGTGAGGTTGAGGGTTGTGATGAAAGTGATTAACGTTTCTTGCTGATGGGAGAGGAAGAGGATTCAAATCAGACGCCATTTTGATGCCTAAGCTCAAAGTCGGCTCACGATGATGATGATAACCAATAAGGTTAGAGAAGGCATTTTCATGGCTTAGATCACTTTCGCTGCTTCCAGAATCAGAAGTGGAGCACATGTTAGTGTAACTCTCAACTTGTTTCCCTTCACAATCTGGAGGGCTAATGTTCAAGGAAAGGTCTGGGAAATTAGGTGTTAAGCTTCTCAATACTGGGTGTGATTGTGAGGCAGTGAACATGGTGGGAAACTATAGCTAGATCTGAGCTCAGTGACACACACCAAGACAATTGTGGTAGTTAAATAAACAAGAAAATGGCAAAGAATATAGGATCAGAGTTCAATAAATGATGGGAAAATGATGTAGTGATGAAGCAGAAGTGGTAAGAAATGAGAAGGTGGAAGGAAGAAAGGAAGAGGAGGAGGAAATGTGGAAGGAGATAATAAAATTGTGATTATATCATGAGTGCCTTATGATTTGCATTAGTTTCGAGGGGGGGTGGATTATAGGTAGGCTTTTCTATGTAAGATTCGGTAGGGGATGAAAGTAAAAGTTTAAAGCAGTGACGATGATGAAGCAATTAATTGCAGAGAGTATAGGAGTGACGACTAGCTAGTCAGATAAAAGGAATACACACAGGGTAAATGGAAGAAAAGAGAAAAAGTTCAGATTTTTCTGGGGATGGTTGTTTGAACGAAAAGTAAGCGAAAAGGGGAAGTATTTATGTAATGGGACTGAGAGAGATAGAGAGAAGGAAGGGGGTATGGAGTGTTTGGTTGGTTTCTCTTATTGGTACTTATACAGGAAAAATAAGAGAAGAAGAGGGAGTGGGAATGTGGAATGCAGAGAGAGTTTATAGATATATATATATATATTTATATATATACACACTCCCTCGGTCCTAATTATAATACTAATTTGACTTTTTTTAAAAAAATTTAGGATACAAAATTAAGCACTTTAAATTGTCTATATTTATCTTTTTTCCTCAAAACTAATTTATTCTACTTATAAACTGACATATAATCTCATTACATATTACATATGTTATAATTTAGTGGTCTAATTTGTTGCCTTAACTTCCACACAAAAAAGTTAAAGTGGTCTTATATTTAAGACAGGAGGGAGTATATATGAAAAGGATTAATTAATTGGAATTCGAGAAATTTAAAAGAAGAAAAAAAAAACAAAAGGGACGACAGTGTTCCATGGGAGAAGTACTGAGTCTAAATGATATATATCCTTATTTTGTCGATGGATGGCCACCCAATAGGAGTGAAAGAGTTTTTGTATCTGTTTCAACACCATTTTCTTGAATAGGAATATTCCCATTATTATAAATTGAACGAGGATTGTTCTTGGCTTAAATATCCCTGCTCTTTAAATTGATAAAATCCACCTCATGCCCTGCCCTTCCTGATTATTGCTCTGTTCCATGCAGATCATTTCAGACGTCCCATTATACCTCATGCTGACCGACCCTTTCTGTTTTATCGTTTTTCATCAATCTAACTTCACTAATTTACTTTCATACCCAAATAATTTGAAACTTGAAATTTGTAAAACTTCAAAATGTGTATGGTAATGATAATTAATAGTGTATGTGATAACGCGCAAGCACAAACGTTGTTGGAGGAAGCACGTGTGGCCAATAAAACGTCGAGCTGGGCACGTGCGAAACCCCACAAGGATAAATTTGTATTCAACTAAAATTCGAGTATCGTGAGAAATAAGAATTGAGAAAAAAAAAGGAACAATAATAATAGTAAGAGTGCGTCAGATTGGCTGTGATGTCCGGCGACACCACCTCACAACTTCACATGCATGCATTTCCTATTTTCCTTATTACTTCCCTCTTCCAGTTTTTTGTGATAAAATATATTGTCTTGGCTTAACTTGAAGGATATCAACAGAATGTAACTGAATCACACAAACATCTTAGGGATTTTGTGAGTGTGAGGGATGGATGATGATATTTGTGTAAAATTTCCAATGGAAATGGTTTTGATGAGTAGGGAAAGATAAACATATCTAAATTGTTTAAATTGCACCTGGATGGTTTGGATTTATTTTATTAAAAGTATTTTAATAAACAAAGAACCTAAAATCAAATTTAAATCATTTAGACGTGCCCATTTTTTGTACCGTATGAGTAAAATTCTATTTCCAACATCAAATAAGAAGTCCAATGATTAATTGAAGTGTGGATGTATACTCCCTTCAGTCCTAAATATAAGACTTATTTGAGAATGTGAATTTGATTCTAAATATAAGACTCTTTCTAATTGTTCTCAATTTTTTTTTCAAATTATCCATATGAATGTTCATTAATAATAAACAAATAAGAAATTGAGGGTAGAAATAAAGATAGATGATCAGGGTGCATTTATAATATCATATAATTTTAACTAACTTAACTAGCATTTTCAATCTAATCAAATTAGTTGAATATGTCTTATATTTAGAATTAGTGGCTGGGAGTATTATGATATGATTATATGGAGACTACAACACAAACTCAAATATTCCCTCACCGTGTCCAGACGCCCGCGCGTGGACGCCATATTACTCGCCGTCAACGTGGCTCCCCTCACGTGACTCACCGGCGTCACCCCTTTAGGTTTTTACTTTCTTTCCTTCTCTCTCTCATCTATATGTTGTCAATTCCATTTTTTTATACACACAACATTAAGATCTCAGCAAGTATGTAACTACATATATATATATAGCGTATTTGTATTACAAAGTATCAAGGTGTGTCTTCATTAATTATGCTCACGCCCCTATGCTTAGCATACCCTCTTTGTTTATTCCCTGTTTTGGTTGGTTTTATTATTATAACTAGGTGATGAAGATCAGCGTGAATGTGTTAAATTATATTGTGGTTAAATATTGTATTAGTTTTGGAAGCAAAGGGTCAGCGCCTGATGCGCTCTAGATTCTCCGGGAAACGAAATTGTGCTTTCTTAGATATTTATATATATATATATATTCACATTTGTTTAGAGTGGCATCTATGTATTTTTCCCTCTCCTTTGTTTTGGACTATCGAACGATAAGGTTGTGATCAGATAATATCCGGTCAACATGTCGTTCTATATGCCTTATTTGCCATGTTGTCAAAAAATGCTTTCCCTATATATTCCTTATTCCATGTGCTTGTCTTCCTTCCACTCAAACTTGTTTCGTTTCCTTATTATTTTATCCTTCCAATACCTTACAGAATATGTGTGCAATTTAGTCACCATTTCATCAAGAGCGTACATATTGTCGCATTAATTATTGTTTCTGCATTGATTCTCCCGTATATTATTTTAATCTTTCATCATTTAACGAGTTGTGTGTATTTTGGAATCCCCGGAGTGATTAACCACTTCATGAGTGGACCTCAAGAAAGAACAGTCATATTGTATGTATAGTGGAACTATATTTTTTGATCGATCACCGACACTTCTTTTTTTTTTTCCCATGGACACTTCTCTTTTACTATTAATAGTCAATCTCACTCAAACGGTGTTAGAAAGTGGTGGGTGCAAAAGCCTGAATCAAGTCTTAGAAATTGTGGCAAAGAATAGTGCAGAATATTGCATCTAATTCTCAGAAATCTGAGCACTCAAGTTCATCAATCATTTCTCTTTATTGTCTCCCGTGTACTTAATGTTTGACTTGATTATGGAGTTGGTGATGATTTTAAATATATGATATATTTCTAATTTTTGTCAATTTTTCCCACTACTTATATTGATGTTACATCAACAATAATCAAATAAGAAGGGGATCGGAGGGAATTAAGAAAAATAATTATAACGTTTCAATTTGAATGACCTCATCATATTAATTAATTTAATTAACATCCTTAATTTAATTTAATAAGAAAAATATATCCACATTTATGATGGGAAGGAGGGAGTACAACTTATTTAAATCCAATTACATGCGTTGTGGAATTTCCTGCATCAATTTAAGGCCACCCAAAATCGTACACTATAATAATCTAACAAATCCTGAAGATATGGATACACGACATGTACAATATATATATATATATATATATATACACAATGGTGCGCCACTAGCTAGCTACTAGCTAGTCCAGTTTTTCTTCTTCTTGAAACTAACTAGTTCAGTTCAATAAATCCAGATTAATTGAATTCCCTGTTCGACATAAGAGATTAGGTAATAATTAATAGTATGAACTCTAACTGCGCGCGGGCCATATTCTCCATGACAGCAACATAAGTTTGACATATATGGAATCAGTGTTCCTATCAAAGCGGTCAATTCATGCAGCAGAGAAATGTAATGAATAAAGTACATGTTTTAAAAATTAAACATGATGGGAGGTATCTGCTGGGTTTAGCCAATTACAATAGTAGTAGAGAGTAGAGAGCAAGCTCGAGATTTGAGCTTTTGATTGTGATCGATATATTTGTGCAGCTTCGATTCAGGGTTTGATGCTTTTGCTAAATAGCAAAATGACCAAAAAAACAATAATATTATATGCATATTGAAGAATATGAGGGCTCTGGTCATGGTTAATTATTCGCGAGATCGGAATACAGCCATACACAAGCATGTGTTGCTTTGAAAACAGAGTTTCACCTTCTCCATTGCTCCTCTAGTTTGAGTATCAAGGAAACGACAAAGAAGAAAAGGAATCGCCGAAATCAACGCCGTTTAGGCTGATGTGCTTTAAGTTATTTATATACAATAAATATAATAATAATGCATGCATCCAGGAATATCGTGTCGCTGCTTTAACCAAAATTAATGAATGAATATATAGCCTTTTGCCTTTTTGTAAAGAGGGACACAGCTTTTAGGGAAGACCGATGCTGCCAATCCTTATTCAGCATTAATCATGAGATAATAATTCACTAATGAGTGAACACTAAGGTCAAAACTCATCACTTCCGTTTTTTTTTTTTTTTTGAACTGAAAAACTCACTTCCTTTTCATAACATACTCATCCCTCACTCACCATAGGCACCCTTCTCTTTCACATCTATTACACTTGATGGTGATGTTATTATGGATTTTAAAAAATACCGATTTTATTTATAAGAGAGAGAGAAGATTTATTTTGTTCTTATTACATGATTTTTTCTATAGAAATATACAAATTATACTCTTCATTTATTTTCATGTTGACTTTATTTTATTTTAATACAGTACTCCCTCTATCCATATATATAAGAGCAAAAAATTTGAATGGTTCTATCCCTTTTTATAATAGTCTGACTAAATTTGTCAAAGTATTTAATGAAGCCATTTAATCATAATGTATTTTGTGCATTATTAGATTATATGTTAGCTTATAAGTCATATTAACAAGTTTAAAGAAAAAATTCAGAGAAATTAATTTATAAGTAACTTATCTAACTTTTTAAAATTTTTATATCTCAATATTTAGAAACGATAGGAGTATATTGTGAAGTTAGAATATTGTTAAATTTTAAGATAAAAGTTAATGAACTTTAAAATTTATTCCGTCCAAAAAAAGCATGTTGGGAATAATTTATAAATAGGACAATATATGAGTAGACATTTATTTAGAAAGACAACGAGAGCTGAATTGCACAGCTTACAAAGCTTTGGATGCGTCACACGGTCACAGGTTCATTAAGAGATAGTAATTGAGAATAATAATATTATTCCACCATCCGTAAACCTAACCCACCACCTTTAAAATTATTTCTTGAAATCTGGAAACTTTGTTCGGACATTTGTTTTTTTGGGCTGACTAGGCAACCTTTCAACGTCAGAATCATTAGACATCACTCCATTATTCATCCCCTACAGTGTACCTCTCCGTGAATGAACTCACATATCCTAACGTTAATTTGATGATTTCAAATTTCAATTGTACAATATTTTTCTTTGTTATAATAATAGCGAGCAGGTTGTGTTCAAACATATCAGAATTAGTGAATCACGTAGGGCTAATGTATAATCGAGGAGTGGACTAAGGAGAAGAAAAAAACAAGCTAAGAGAAAGTGTAAATCAGGGATAGAGGTGACAGAGAGAGAGTCCCCACAGAGAAACGCAGAAAAGCATGTGAGTGGAATCAGTTTTTGTTGGACATTTCAGAGTGTCCACTATGTATAACTGCTTCTTCTCAGACCCCTCCTTTGTTGCTATTCTTCCCCACCAATACTCCTCCACGCAACCCCTCAGGCCCCTCCTTTTTACTCTATAAATATTAGACATATCATATGCGACTCCGATATCAGCTTCATTATTTGTTCACGTACCTCCTCATCCCATCCATATCACACTATTACCAGTTTTATATCTGGAAGCATCGTATCAAAATGTGGGGTTTATGAGTTTGAGTGGTTATTTCACACAACAAAATCAATGATCTTTTTGGACTAAATTCTACTTTTAATTATGTGATAATCACATTGTTACTTTTATTGAGAACCCGAGGTTAAGGAGAGGGTTACCCCATAAAGGGTTTTGACTAACAAAAAGTAGAATGAATTGTTTATACACCGAACCAATAATAGGCTAGTCTGCTGAGATGACTTATAACGTACATATTTACCTTTTAACCCCCTTATTTTCTTTTTACCCATCATATCTCCCCAATTCTTCACGTGCATATATCTCTGTGTAATACTGAATGATTCCAAAATATTATTCAAGTTTGAATTGATAACCAGGTCGATGTAGCTAAAATTAGAAATAAACGGTTGTTTAACATGCATGTTGCACCAAAGTGATTTCGTATTCATTTTAAGACGACAATAGAGTATTTCAAACATTTCTTTTATAATTCGTAGTTGGCCAGAAAGATAACATTATCTTTTTAGACTTATGTTAGATTAGTGGCCCTCCCATTCTCGTTTTATTATATTTTCATTTGTCAGGCTGTTTGTTGCTTAGATGAGTTCCTAGTTAGTCAACTTGTTACTAAATAAACTGCCGTCTCTTTCAATGCCAGCCCCCTTCGCATAATTATTATATTTTTTCAGCATTCCTCCAAAATTAAGTTAGCCACCAAAATGATCAGAAAAAGGGCTTGAGACAAGAGGAAGAATGGTCATCAATCTTTAGCTCATATTACAAACCAGAATGCCCCGCCATTGAATTATTTCTTGGGCAAATTGGGGTAATTCCTCGCAAACAAATTTATTGGTAAGTGTCGAAATTCTAATACTAAGAAATATATTGAGGGCTCTTTCTCTTGAGAGGATTTAAGTCAATTTGATAAGGACTTGCGTTTTAGCACTGTAGCTTTCATTTATCTTTGTACCAACATGGGAATTCTAATAATAAGAAAGATGTGACAAAATTTTTTTAAACTTCGAGTATCAGTGTTGCAAATAATTTTTTAAGCATAGACTGTATGTGCTTTGATTTAGATATTATCCACCAATAAATTTAATGGAGAAAGAAAATATGGCCCATCACACAAGACTCTTATTAAGTAAGGTTTGGATTCACACACACAATCTTACTCTTATAGGTGGAAAGATTGTTTGTAGAATTTCAATACGGCTTCTAAGTCACATGACATCAACTTTCTGTTGGTGTGAGGCTTGCAAGAGGGAGAGATGAGAAGAAACAAGCTAAGAGGAGGTATTTTGATGGAGTGGAGGGAAAGGAAAGGACCTAAATTAGCTAAATCGGTAATCCTTTTTTTTTTCGCCTCCCCCTTGTCCTTAGAGCATCGGTCAACCACAGCCCATATACTGCGACTGAATGTATCGTGGGTTTTAAAGCCCATATATACAATTTATTACGTAGGACTCTCAAGGGCCTACGATGAGCCCAGGAATTAATTATATCTTTTTTCCGAATTTCACGTGAATTTTTCAATTTTCATATTTAAATAAGACTAATCATTCCTGAACCCCTCCTTTTCCCCTCCTCTTAACTACTCTTAACTATTCATAAAATCTAATGGTTAAAAAATATAAAACATGGTAATACAAATCTCTCATATTCTCTCTCTCACCTCCTAGATTATCGGCTACATTATCTCTCCATGATTTTTTCCCTTTTTTATTCTCATTTTTCAACCATTAGATTTTATGAATAGTTAAGATTAGAGAAGAAGAGGAGAAAATGACCATGAGAAAAAAGAGGGGTTCCTTGCCCAATCACTCCAGGAGATCTCTCGTATGTTTTATTAGATACTCCTTTAACTTTAACAAAAGAAGATACAACAAAAACTATGCTAAACACATTTGTAAAATGCAAATCCATAAACCCATTTAAAGGAGGTCATAAAATTGCAAAGTTGATAACGTGCCCCCCATGTCACTTGCTCCAAGAAGAGAGAGTTGCCACGCTGTTTCAGCGTTTCTTCAAGTCTCACCTTCTCTCGATGTATCCCTTGCGAATTCTTGAGAATTTGATTTGGATGGCAGACATATTTATGTCTCTTTGGTGATAAAATGTTGCTTGCAATACGCCATCCCTCCCAAGTTCAAAGAACGATACATAGCAATCAAGTCGTTGAGAGTTGACCAGAAAACTCCATTCAACTAGAGGAATACAAGTTTGTTTTGAAAAAGACACTATTGGTTTGGTTTTAAACTCGAATTAGATTAATAATGTACACAACTATCTTCACCGGTAAAGGAATAGAACAGAACAAATATCTTTAGAACTTGGAACGCAATTTCCAAATCCAGTGAATTAGACAGTTGAAATATTATAATAAAACAAAACTGAGTTTGGGGGTGGGCAGCATTTGAGCAAGCAGGAGGGAGGGGGCTCACTCCATTACAGAATCCAACAATTATTAAGAACCAAATTGAACATCACAAATCCAAAAATACAATTATAATTACGAGTCACATCACAATGCTTAAAAATAAGAGTAAAGCAATTCAATTATACAGTAGCAACATACAAATAACTAACCATGAAGGATCAATTCCACACTACGCCTCAGATTCCTCCACCCAAGCTTCAATTCGGAGAAGAACAAATCCAACGGCGACTCCGACGAGAACGAGACCGTTCATAATCGCCGCAATTCGGAAAATCTCAGCGGCGGCATTACATGTAGATCCGAGAGCACCACCTCTCTTCGATTTTCCTTTTCCTTTCGCCGAAGATGCTCTCATTGAGTTCACCATGTTCGCGAAACACTGATCTGAGTTCAGAGGAAGCCCTAACGAAACGACAGCGTTTTGTGCCTTTAGGCCGGCGAATGAATTGAAGCCTCCGACGACTACCTTCGTCTCCGATCTTCGTTGGGTTTTAGTGGCGGAGTATGCGGTGATGCTGGGAAGAGAGAGAGTAGCTGAAGCCATGGCCATTTTTTTTTTTTTTTTGGTTTGATCTTTACAGTTCAAGAATCAAAGTAGAAGATTAAAGAAATGGCTTGGCAATCACTTAATTGAAGAAGATGAAATGGCCGTGTGGCGTTCACAGGTTGGGAGGGTCTGGATAAGCAGAGTTGGATTTTGGATGGATGACATGAAGAGTAGGAGTTATGACACGTCATCGACTCATGATAAGGTGGGTGGTGGGCCTACTCTGTCAATTTGGGCCTTCCCGAACATTTGGGCCACACACAGGATTTTTCCCTATCAGTTTAGTCTCTTTCGAATGAATTAGTATACAATACTAATACTCTTCATTTCCCAATAACTAGTTCGCTACTCAGCTGATATAAAGTTCTGCTTTTTTTTATACATGCGATCTCGTTAAATGAGTTTTTCTTATGGACAAGTGGTATTTAAAACCTATATGCATTTTTATGCATAGATACATTTATTTGGGTCTTTTATGAGTCACATCTCATTATCAGTGCATTGCATAACTTATTAGATATTACACATTTTATTATAAATAATTATACGTTGGTAAATTGATTTGAGTCCTCAAGTGGGAGAATTCGGATTAGCTGGTTGAGGCAAAATCTTAGTTTGTTTGATGATTGTGTGTGTATATATATTTGCAATTTGGTTTGATGGTTTAAAACTTTCAAGAGCTTCCCACTAATGGATAATTAATATATCCTTGGAGTAATAGAATTAATCCGGATATGCTGGTTGAGGCAAATGAGTTTTTACCTTCCAACAGCACAATATAATTTAATACATATCTGCCTGCCTTTTCCAGCTAAAATCATGCTTACAAGTTACAATTGTACATGTGAAAAACAAAGGAATAGATAGGAAGAAAAGGCAACGCTGCACAAGTTGCTACGTACGGGGAAGCCATTCCATTAATTGAAGTTAAGCTAACTCAAGCTTGCCATACCAGTCTCTACAAAACATAGAAGTACCAAAGTTGACTACTTTCCACATATCATACAAACATCCCTCCTACTCCTTGTTGTAAAAGGGGACCATTTAGGAAGGGGATGAGCAAATTCAAGTGGGCTTGAAAAATTTGAACTTGAGTCCACTGTTCACCATACTCCAAACACCCCCAATCGAAAAGGCTAAGCTAAAAGCAATCCCCATCCAACCCAGAATCCAGTTGAAATACCAATTGAAGCTGTACTTGGCTGGTTGTTTTATGAGGACCCACATGAAGCAAGGATATGCAAAGGTGACTGGAAGAGTGAGTCCTCCCAGCAAACCAGCCAGGCTTGAGAGGAAAGGAAGAGCCACTCCTATGAAGAAGTTCACAAATCCATAGAACACTCTGAATCCTGATCTCACCCATATGGAACACGGACGATTTGTTCTACTGGTATACCCTGCTTCAAAACTGTCAAACACCGGCATAGAGTATATCTGAAAACTGCTCAGGCAGTTAAAAACCACCAGAAGGAATGTCAATGCAAGTAAAGCTCTTGGAATGTCATGACTGTGAAATGCATATAAAGCACTCAGCATCCCTCCTGAAGGCATCTGTCACCCAATAAGAAATATTAAAACCTGGTTATAATTTTAAATATAGTAATAAGCATAATCAGATATAGTTAATTTTCAGTTGACTTACAAGATTACCATAGGCCCAAAAGCCACCTATAGCAACAGGGAAGAGGCACATTGCGATGAAGAAATAAGCAACCTTGGCTCCTTTCCACATTGGCACATGAGCTGGGTGCTTAAAGGTTGATGGCATTGTTGCCTGAAGTTAATTAAAAAGCCAGAAGAGGTTAAGTCAGTTTTTAAAAGGTGAAAGAAAAATAGAGAAATGAAATGATAAGAGCTAATTTAGTACCTGAATTTCTAGGACTAAATTGTGGCCTCTGAAAGCGAAGGCTACAATTCCAAGAGCATTCAAGACAGAAAAAGCAGAAGCAGAAGAAGATGATAAAGAAAGGGGATGGTAAGAAATGGAGGATGGCCTTGGCTGGCTCACAGAGAGAAGCCACACCATGGAGGAGTAAGTGATGGCAGTGACAGCCCCTACAAGGGAGAGGCCTGCGATTGAATTGAGGTTTGGAAGTTGAGACAGAACAATGGACAGAGATGTGAAAACGAGGTACCACTCCACTGTAGTCAAAGGATTAGAGGAACAATCGGGACCACAAACTAATTGGAAGAATAGTTTCATGGTTTCCCCACCTATTAGAATTAAAGCAGTTGCTGTTCCCGCAGATAGATAAACAGTAGGGAAGAGTGCAAGCCATACTCCTAACTTTTCCCCTGCCAAATACTCAAACAGAACAGTGCTTCTATCAGGACACTTGATAGTAGCATTCACACTTCACATGCACGCACTTTCTTTAATAGGGTCCGTGCTTGATAGTTTTAGTTTTAGACCAACTTTAGATAGTTTGACTAACCCATTTGAAGGACTAATGCAAGTTTCATACTGTGACATGTTTTATCTGAGGCAGTAATTTCTGTCACCTACTAGTATCCCTAACTAAAGATAAAGTAGCTTTTTCCATGCCAATGTAGGAGAACCAGCTAATAGTAAGAGTAATTGCTGGGAGAGTGACGTACCAAATGCTGCTTGTGCAAGCTCCAAATATCTGTTGTACCTTTTTCCTGGAACCGCTTCGTGTAGCTGTATCAGAATCCACAACGTGTAAAGCTGCCAACAATATGCAATGGTTAAGGTAAGAATTCCCCAACTCCTGCAATACATTTGAAGAACATTAGTTCCATGTGAGCCTCATGTGCTCCCATGAGGCACAACTTAATAACCACACCGATGCCAACCAGAGTAGGTTATTACTAGAATCTCAGTAAATATCGTTAAAAACATACTACAGCATTATGTGAACTTACGGATTATTTTATTTAAATTCAGATTTGTTTTGCTGTATGTAATTATTAGTGGTCAAAGTACAGGCCAAAAAGATGTAGCTCGTGCAAGAACCAGCATCGGGGACCTTTTGTCCATTTGCAAAAGGAAGAATATTGACGGTGTTACGAATAACGAGGGCAAGCTGGCCTTTACCGCAAAATTATTGTACTTTGGAAATAGCAAATGATAAAGGCGCAGAAGAATCACTTCCCTCAATGTGCTCTCTTTCTTTCTTCCATTCATAACCATCAAAAAACATGATGAACCTCGATATTTGGAAAAAAGTTTGCCTCCCTTTAGAAGCGAATCTTAACTTTTTCTCAAAGGTTTCTTCGTATGTCTAGGATTATGATGTCTTGTAACTTGTAAGGAGGTGGGACGACAAAACTTGGTTGAAAATAATGAAACGAATGCTTCTGGCCATAAATTATTGCAACAATGTCATTTTGAAAAAAACAAAAAAAGATTATGGGCATATGAGGAAAAAACAGGGAACAAAGAAATTTAAATGCTAGAAATGCAACAAATATTCACCATAACAAACACGATTTCTTAGCAACTCCGGCATTCTTGCAAGATCATGAAGTGATATTCAGACAAACGCAAATTATCGGCCACAAGATTGAGTAAAAAACAAGGGAGGTGAAAATGAAAGCTACTTTCCTTAGATGAAATTAATAGAAGAGATATTCTCGTACGGGAGACATTAAGCATAGATTAGAACTTGTTTATGGCAGGAAACTAGCAAATGCATGTTTTTCAGGGACGAAAAATCTACAGGCCTGGAGAAAAGAAGTCGAAGAAACAGAAAACAAGGAGAGACATCAAATACTCTGTATTCTGGAACTAGAGAGAGATAAGTGAAAGAATGATACTAAAACTCTAAAAATCACCCCTCGTCATTAACAGTCAAATTCCCATCTCCGGACACAAACAGTAAAGAGGAAACAAGTGGGTGAAAAAATGAAGAAAGGGAAGGAATTAGGAATGGTAACGTACCAGCCGAGAAAAGCAAAAGCAACAGGCAAAAGCAGGGCTTGGAAGCCAACACCAGCATTGAGGTTGTGAAAAGCAGCGTAGTGAGCATTACCATTGCGAGATTCGGTGATGGGAAGCCAAGCGTCTTGAGGGTTAAGCTTGGTGAGGTGGCCCACTTCCTCTAAGTAACCCTTCATGTTTATCAGCACCCTCTTCATAGGCGTCCCTATTGGACTCAAAAACCTGGGAGATATCAGCGACGTCGGAGTCCACGCGTTCGACGACTTCGTTTCCTTTAATGTTGTCGGCCTCGGTGACCTTTGCCCTGACGGCGTCTGTGTTTCCGGCGTTGCCGGAATAGATATTAATTCTGTCTCCGGCCTTTCGTCCATTGCACTCTTCCCCTGTGTCTTCTCACTACCCTGTTTTTTATCGCCTCAACTATAGCTTGTAGGCTGTAGCTACAGAATACAAATATAATAATGTTGTGAGATGATCAGATAAGCAATAGTGGTACATTTTTTTCTTAAATTAAAAAAAAAAAAAAAAAAACCCTCTATACCGAGTACCGACTACTGAGTACTTCAAAACCTGCCGTGATAAAAATTATATGTGAGCTTTGAAAAACCTGCTGCCGTAACTGAGTACTGAGTTTATTGGCTGGTCAAAAGGTCAAATCTGAATCAGAGATTGGGTCATTTCTTTATGGTGGGTCCGACGAACGTGGCCTGTTCAGACGGTTCGAAACCTCTATACTTAGGACCCGTTTGTTTCACATATAATTATATTTATGGAAAGCTCAGAATTTTATTTATGTATATAACTATATTACCCTTCATAAGTACTCCCTTCATCACTGTTAACTGTTAAGAACAAAAAATTTGAATGGTTTTATTCTTTTTTTATAAAAAATTAACTAAATTTGTCAAAATATTTAATGAGTTTTTCCCACTTTATCCTTCATTATTCTCTCTATTTACATTGAGCATGTTTGGTTGGACTTATTTCCAAGAAATAAGTGCTTATTTTGGGGGAAAAATAATTTATTTTGTTGGTAGCTTATATTGCATGTTTGTCTCGGCTTATTGTCAATCTGACTTATAAGTAACTTATAACTTATAAGTCAAAATAAGTATAAGACGTTTAAAACAGCTTATTGCTAACTTATAAGTCACTTATAAGGTAGGGACCACAAATTCTGACTTATTTTTCACATCTAATCACAACTTATCCAAACATACACAATTTGACTTATGGAAAATAAGTCACTTATAAGTCACTTTTTGCACAGCCCATTCAAACATAAAAGTCATTACACAATCTGACTTATATATAAGTCACTTTTCCATAAGTCAATCCAAACACACCCATTGTGTGTGTTTGGTTGGGCTTTTAAGGGCAAATAAGTTCTTATTTTAGGCCACAAGAACTTAAAATGGGAAAGGCATTTTGGTGTGTGTTTAGTTGGACTTGTAAAAAAAAGTTCTTATGGCTTATAAGAACTTATAAGCACAAGTTAAAAATTTCAACTTATTTTTAGTTGAAAAAACTTATTTTGTTTAAGTTTCCATTTTATAGTTTATTTAAGTTTTCATTTTATTATGTTTGCAAATAATTTTAATTAAATTTCCATTATATTTTGTTTGCAAATAATTGTAATAAAATTTCCATTTTTTTGCAGATAATTTTAATTTTTCAATCAAAATCATCATAATTCAAAGATTAAATAGATAATTATAATTTAGTTATATTATACTCTAATGTTTATGTCCTTTTTGGTCATTTTCATCTTCAACTTACTTTTTAAAATAATCCATCCAAACATGTTTCAAAAGTTCAATTGATTTATAAGTTATTTTTTCACAGCTCATCCAAACATAAAGTCATTATACAATCTGACTTATTTTCAATCTAACTTATATGGCTAGTTTGGTTTTGTTTTTTTAAGGCCAAAAGTACTTCTGGGTTGGAGAAGTGAAAATTTTGCTTTTTTTTTTTTTTGGGTTCATCTGATAAGAGAAGGACTTTTGGGTTAAAAGGGCTTCTGAACAGCCAAAAGCCAGAAATAAATTTTTTTGGCTTTTAGCCTCTGGCTTCTGGCTTCTAATGGGTCCCACACCTTTTGTTATGTATTATTTAATAAAGTTTGTAGGAAAATTAAACTATTAGACCCCTGAAATTCTCAAATAAGATATTTTATTTTAATCTCAAATTTCCTTTTTATCTCCAAAAAATTACCATAATAATCTTTAACTATTTTCTCCCACAATATCCTCCTTTTAGTTAATAATATTATTTTTTCAAATTATTTTCTTTAAAATAAGGGATAAACTAAGCCTTTAATAAGAATATATGTATATTATATATGTATTATTTAATAACAGTAATGTCATTTTTGGTAATTTTTCATCTAAACTTGCTTTTCAAAATAATCATCCAAACATGTTTCAAAAGTTATATTGAAATAAAGTCACTTCTATCATCACAAATCCAAATATAAATCACTTCATACAATCTAACTTTTATCCAATCTTACTTCTAAAAAGGTCCTTCTAAAAAAAGCCAATCCAAACACACCCTATATAAGTCACTTTTCTAGAAGTCAGTCCAAACACACCCATTCTCTTTCATACTCATTTATAACACTATTATCATTTTTCTCTCCCTTATATACTCAATCATAAATAAAGGCAAACTTGAGAAAACAAAATTATTTCAGAAAAATTTATCTCTCTAAATCACTTCCAAACACACCATATACAAGTCACTTTTCTAGAAGTCAGTCCAAATACACCCATTCTCTTTCATACTCATTTATAACATTATTATCAATTTTCTCTCCCTTATATACTCAATCATAAATAAAGGCAAACTTGAGAAAACAAAATTATTTCAGAAAAATGTATCTCTCTCGATCACTTACTTAATCTGTGTGATTTTACCTTTTTGGCTCTTATAATAAGGTACGGAGGGAGTATTTTTTAATTAAACTCGCTAATATCAAATTATAAAATATTTTAAAATTATATTATCATAAAAATAAATGAATGAATTATTTTACTTATCATAATTTCAATAATTTTTAAATTTTAATTTACATAAACAAATAAAATATTTTTAGTAAATTTTAGAATCACTTAGATTTTAATTTAAAAAAAATATTTATATCATGTTATTAAAAAAAATAACTACATTATATATAAAAATAGGTTAAATTATACTTTTAATCATTTATGTTTACGTCAAGTCTCTTTAGTCCCTTACATTTGAAAAGTGTACTTTTAGTCATTTTCAACTAACACCGTTAGTTTCGTTTAACGGAGAATGCTAACCTTAAAAATTTAAATGGTAATTTTATAGTGAAATGATGATAAAAATGTTTAAATTTTGAAATATATGAATAATTTTATTAAATAATTAGAATTTAAACTTATTTTTTCAAAATTTAAATAGAGTTATTGTTTAAATTTGGTGAGTTAACATTTTTCCGTTAAGTGGAATTGTTAACAAAAAAGGATCAAAAGTGAACTTTTTAAACTTAAGGAACCAAAAGTATACTTTAACCATAAAAATATCATCAAAATAACTTTAGTTTAGATATTGAAGATACTTACCACCATATCTAACAAATTAATTAATAATTAAGTGAAATGAATAATGAATTAAACAGTAAAAAATACCTAAAATATAATTAGGTTGTGATACTTTTGTGGCTTCAATTACTGGGTATATTGTAACATCCTAAAAATTAATTGAGGATTTGTGGGGGTAAATAGGAATTAATTAGTGAGAAATGATGGATTATGAGAATATTTGAAGGATTTTGAGGTATTTTACAGTATTTTAAAGGCCTCGTTTCTTCCTTATTTGGACAATAATAATTTTGGGAGATATTATTTTTAGGCTCAAAAGAGGTTAATATAGGAGGAAATAAATAAAGAATATTATTGGAAAATTTTGAGAGTGAAAAGAAAATTTTTTATTCAAAAGAAATATCTTATTTAAGAATTTTAGGGCCTAGTAGTATAGTGTCCACTCTGCCGACACTCATTTCTCGTCAGTAACTTGTCACTGTGCATCAATTATTATTTCCTCAACCAATCACATTCAACTACTATTTATATATATTATATTATATTATTAATATAATATATTATTATTATATTATTATTATATTATATTATTATTTTACTATTCATCAATTATTATATATACACACACACTTTCTGCTTCCTCATTCCTTCGTCTCTCTCTCTCTCACGACCCTCTCTCTCTCTCTTTCTCTCTCTCTTGCTCTCTCTTTCCACCATATATATTCCTATCACTGGACTTATCAGAGTCCGTCAGCATAAGAATAGTAAGTTTTTCGGCCAACTAAGCACATTTTTGGAATCACGTAAGTCTCCTCTACATTTCTATGTCATTAGTTTTTCGATTTGTTATACTTGAAAAATTAGACCTTGTTTAAGTTAGTAATTTTTGGGAGTCCTAAAATTAATAAATTGAAGCTTAGGCCTCGATTATGAGTTTTTCTGAGTAGATTTTTCATTGTTGGAAGTTTTCCTAATTATTAGGAATTTTTGGATTTATGGAAGTTTTAGAAATTGAGGCTTTTAAATTATTCGAGGTGCTTATGGGTAAATTGATGATTTTTAGATGTTTATTAAGGTCATATGAGGGGATTTAATTAATTGATTTGATTGGGGTTTGCACCTAAAGAATTATTGAGGGATTATTGGATGTTAAGGAATTTTATAAATAGTTATTGGAAAGATTAATAATTTTGGATATATGTATAAATGGAGTAGAGATAAATTTTATAGATAAAAAGGGAGAATAAATGTTAAATAGAAATTTAAAATAAGTAAGGGCAAAGAAAGGGTAGTAAGTAATTTATTTTCCAACATGTGAAATTGTTGGATAAATAATTAATTTTGGTTGTATGTATGGTTGTGTAGTGCTTGAATTGCACTAAGTTAGCACGGGGGAGCTGCACTATTGTGATATTGGTGCCAGCTATCAGGTAACTGCTTTCTGCTTGTTTATGTGTGTGTGTAGTGTTAGTAAGTAATTTGAAATATTATTATTTGACAATTATGATATTATATGGAGATGAGATTTTGAATCACAGTTGAGATATGATTATCAATTGATGATTGATGAGATATGAAAATGAGATCTTGGAATATTAATATTTTTATAATAAATGTCCTGTGGAGTATTATTTTGAAATGGCATAAATTTGTGATGTGAAATATTTGAAACTGAAATATATGTGGTTTTGGAAATTATTTAATATATGTATATCATGAAAATACTGGAAGGCCTGGTGCCTGATTGTGGTGTTGCATATCTATGTGTTGTTTGTGAGAAATTATTTGTGTATGTGACACCGGTGAATTGGAAATTGTGCCATCACGTGATGAGGTACCCTGTTGCGCCACAGGGACTAATTGATATATTATGAGAAATAAAGGAGAGAAAGACGAAAGAGGGGAGATCGCCCCTCAGGGATTCGGAAAGGACGGAGATCCTTCTAATCCGTGGTACGGTTCAGGAGGGTAGAAGTCCCTCGTGAATTGTACCGTGGTGATCAGGGGCGGGTGGAAGGTCCCGACTGGTCCCACATGTTTTCCCAACGCTTCTATTAAGATTCGTTTGGGTTGATTGTGATTATCAATGATAGATATAATTCTTGGAGATGATTTGGGATGGAATATTTTGCACTTATAAACTGTGAAAAGATATTTGGGACCAAGTTATGCATTATATGTGAATACCTGAGCATGCTGTTTGAACTAATATATATATATGTATTCCACTGGACACCTTGCTAGCACACACCGCACTTAGATGAGTAGTCAGTGGTTGCGTTTGGGGCTACCCCCGTTGATCTCACTTTTGCAGGTCCTAGGAGCGAAGTAGGAGGTCAAGGGAAGGATTCGGGAACTTCTCACTGATATCGTGAGATATTCTGGACCAGAAGGACAGGAGGTATTGCCACATTTAGGATCATATTTGTATGATGCTTCCGCTGAACCTTGTTATTATTCTGGAGAAAATTATTGTATAATACCTATTATGGTATGGTATTTTAAGAATGATGTGTGAAGTTTAATCATGTATAATGAAATTCTCTGTTATTGTACTGGGAAGGAAGTTATATTGTGATGACAGAGATTGGAATTGAGGTTTGAAATATATATAAATATTATGGAAAGATCTTTTTCTAACTATGTTAGTTATTTTAGTAAGTTAATTCCTTTTTCTAACATAGTTAGCTATATAAACGTTTTAATGTTTAATTGTGAGTGGTTAATAGTGGGATTAGGAAGTTATTGTTACATATATCTCAAAAAACTTTTCACCCATATCCTCTTGAAGCTTCAACTACTTTTCATATATTTTAAATAATTACAATAAATAGATATAAATATTAAATATAAACATAAAATTAAAATTTGAAAAAAAATCATATTCACGTAAGATTTGTATTCACGCACCCAAATTCGAGTTTTACTTTAGAAAATCCATTTTAAAGTTTCAAAATTGATTTTGAATCTTGTTTTCACAATAAATGAATGTGTCGAATTCGAATTTACCTACATCAAAATTTTTGAGAGATTTCATCAGTAATACATTATACAAATTATATACACAATTAGATCTACAAACATCATAAAGTAAATATAAAAAAGGCACCAGAGATAAACGGGAAAGAAAAAGAAAAAGGGTAGGGAGAGGAACATATTTCTTGGCCTTTTGGCTAAGATCAAGTGTAGTATCTGTTCTTCTTCTTCTTCTCTTTCTTTGTTTGTTCATCCGTAGGAGGAATAGCAAAATCAATTTTGGTTCAGCATTACATACTCGTCAAACTTGTCGTCAACCGTCGCCAGCCGTACGTGGTTGTTCTCTGGCAAGTATTGAAGAAGCTTCAAACCCTAGGGCTTTGTCTTCATCCATATCATTAGTAGTACGATGTTGAAGAAGAAGGAGAGGAGAAACATGGGTGAGGGCAATTCGATCTTCTGGAGTTTTCTAGAGCTTCCCACAGATGACGGGATCCCACCATTTTTTGTGGGAACCCATTTTCCTATCTTTAAAATAGAGGAAGGAGGGAAAGGAAACAGACAGTGATTTAGGCAAGCAAACACATGAGAATGGTTTCTCGTTCATTTTACTCCACCTAAATAAAAGCACTTGGTTTTATTAAATAAAATTATGCTCAATTTTTTTTTTCAAAATTAACGCTTTTTGATATATCCCATAGTTTTTTTTGGCATGAAAACTTAATTATATCTAAATAGAGAAAAATAATCGAGAATTTAAGTGTAGAGATTTCGGGTAGTTTCTCTATACCTAGATTTTTACTGCTTCTTAACAAGGAACTAAATTAACTATATTCTTTATATTCTGACCAACAAAATTATTGATCCTTTTTATAGAGGTTGGTTTCCCAAGGAGTATTGTTTATATTTTTTTTTTTCTGTATGCCCATTTAAACAAGGAAGGTAGAAGAGATAATGATTGGAGTTTAATATATAATTTAAAAGGATAACATTAAAATCATTTAATTTTATGATATTTTTAAGGGGAAATCTCAATGAGTTCCCAGAAGAAAAATAATAACTAAAAAGTCTCACAAAATTCTTAAATTTATTTAAAAGTCTCATGGACCTAAGAGTAAGAAATAAAAAATAAGTAATTACCATTTTATCCTCATTATTGAAATGTACACATTGATAAGCGATTTACAAGTTGATATATGGTGTGTTATAAGTGAACTGAGGCGAGTTACAATTGAAACAGGTGCGAGTTACACAAGTGAGTTTGTCAACAAAATAATGGGGATAATACTAACAAGTAATGATAAGCGACTTAGGAGTTAATGTGGGGTGAGTTTCAATTAAAATTGAGGCGAGCTACACGTGATTTTGGCAATAAAATAAGTGGATAACACTAACAAGTTATAATCAGCGATTTACGAATTAACGTAAGGCGAATCACAAGTGAAAATGATGCGAGTTACTAATGAAGGTAAAGTAATGATCGCCTTCTTTTAGGAACACAAATTTGGTCTAACGAGATAAAGTCTTATTAGATCTTTTGAGGTTTTGGATTCAAGTCTTAAATGAGATACTTGTATTAGAAGGGAATAACTACGAACTCGAAATTTGAGTAGTCGGTTTGCTTGATGTTGATATATCAAAGAAATAATTTCTTATTTTTTATTTCTCACTTTCAGGTCTATGGGACTTTTAAATTATTTGAAGATTTAATGGGACTTATTCCTTAATATTTCTCTTTTGTAGGGCATAACTGTGATTTTCACTATTTATATTTTGTGGGAATTTAGCTTGGATGACTTCCTCCGTCATGCGCGCGAGCAATAATGGGGAAGGAAGTAGGAGGGGCAGGGGAAGGCCAGGAAGTTGCGGGGAACACGACATCGGAAAATGGGAGGGTGGGAAAAGCAAGATGGCGAAGCAAATGTCAGGCTTGGCAGACACAAGCACGTGCCCCCTTCTCTCCACATATTTCAACCATAAATTTTTTACAAATGCATGGTTCTGCTGCTGCCTCCCTCTTTCCTACTTTTCCTTTCCTTTTTTTTTTTGGTCTGAACTTACTTTTCCTTTCTTGCCAACAATTCGGGTACGGTGGTGTGATGTATATACGAGTATTATACTAGTAATATTTTCTCCGATTTTAAATATAATATTACTTTGACTTTTTTTTTTGTCGAAGTTAAGTAAACAAATTAGACAATTAAATTATAACATATGTTACATGTAATTAGATTATAGGTTAGTTTATAAGTATAATAAATTAGTTTTGAGGAAAAAAGATAATTATAGATAATTTAAAGTGATTAATTTTGCATTCTTAATTTTAAAAAAAAAATTAAAGTGATCTTATAATTAGGACCGGAAGGGAGGGAGTATTTTACAACTTTTATACTGTTTTCATGTGCATTCAATGTTGTTAGAGATTGCAGATTTTTCAATCTTCCATCCCATGTATGATGTGCCTATTAAATGGACAGATGGAAACATGTTTTTATGTTATCTTTTCGTCAACTCTTCTTCTGGTTTTATTTATAAGGAAAAGAGAATGTTTTATTTGGTCGTATATATAAGTCACCTCATTAAATATTTTATATGAATATACAATCTTACCTTTCATTTATTATATATTGACTTTGTTTGCATATGGTATAGTGGATATTAAATTTGGGTATAGTAGAAAATTTGTTCGATTTTAGTGGAAACTTAATGAGGTTTAAGGTTTTCCTTCGTCTGTGTAAAACATGCTAGAAGTGACTTCTAAATAGGAGCAGGGGCAGGGATGGAAATAGGCTAGGCTTAACTAGGTTTTATCTAAATAGGCCTGAGCCTGCAACAAAAATGTAAAGTTTAGGCCAAGGCCTGTATATAGACTTTTTTTTTGCCTGAGCCTGTGCATCAAAAAGACCTGACAAGGCCTATAAACATTTTTAAAAGCCCACTTAAAATATAAATTCTTAAATAAGCTTGAAATCCTATAACTCTGATTCCATATATTGTTTTTTAATCTATTTAAGGGTCTATGTTTGTCTTAAAAAGTTTTTATAACCATGAAACTAATTTTTTTTTTCTTGCTTTTATCATAGTAATTGTGAACGACTAATGAATAAAGGAGCTATGTTTTGTGTATGAATAATAAAGTATTAAGTTTAGAATTAAAGATAAGTTGATAACGTTATAAACAATTTATATAATTTACTTTATATTATATATCATAAGATAAATTTTTAAAAAATAATAGGCAATGCCTACAGGCTTATAGCCTAGGCCTTTCAGGAAAAAAAAAACCTGGCATGTTTAGTTAAATAGGCCCAACAACAAGCCTGATAATGAACCTAGCTTATTTACTAAAAATGCCAAACTAGGCCTAAAATAGGCTAGTCCGTAAACCCCTGATAAAAGCCTCGCATACTCCCACCCCTAAATCAGAGGAGTAACTAGTCTTGTTTGAGATAAACATATGATATAATCACTCAAGCTCTAGAGAGGTTTCTTCTTCTTCTTCTTCTTCTTGCATACTCGAGGGATGTTTCATTCAACAGTTTGAGCAAAAAGGTATAAAAATTCTCCATTGCCTCAAACCGAAGCTAGAGAAGCAAGTTTCATCTACCAATTCCCTTAAAGAACTCCATTGACAAAAGGTAGAAAATAAAAGGAAAAACCCTTCAAGAACTCGCCTAATTAGACTACATCATCTGGTGGCTTGTGAAGTTGATTATTTAAAAGAAAACAGATTGAATATAATCAATCTATTATGAAAACTAGCGTACTACTTATGTCCAGCTCAGACAGAGAGAGTAATAACTATGGGTGCTCATGGGACGAGATAGGGCCGTCCCAAGCATGAAAACAAACGTACTACTTATGCCTAGCTGAAACAGAGAGTAATAACTAGGGGTTGCTTATGGGACGGGACATGGCCGTCCTGAATAAAGGGGTTCAGGAAGGAGTTCTTGTCCCGTGTCCAGTCCCGGTCGGGATAGGGACAGGACTAGGAGGGGACGGGAAAATTCCAATTGATTTTTTTGAAAAAAAAAGCTGGTGTTAAAAAAATTGCCCTTTGAACTTCTAGTAAACAAAGAAATGGACTCAATTTTGATCCCAACATTTTTTCTTACATAACATAATAAATAACCCAAAAAATTACAGCTAGATACTGTCAGCCACAACACTAATCAATGCTTAAAAAAATTATTACATGTATATAAGATCCACTGAAACAGTCAATAAGTTTTCAAATTAGAAAACTTCAAATCAGTGCTAAAATACTCAATTACTAAGCCCAAAACAAGTATCTATAACATCTAAAAGTAATGGTCTAATGGAAATAACAAGGTGGTATTAATAAATAACGTAAAACAAGCGGAGAACAATAAAGGAACCATAAATAAATTCATATATGTTGATGTATTGCTCAAGAGGAGTATGCATTTTTTTTAAAAAAAACAATATATACGAACACGTGTATATTCGGGATGGGACGGGATCGAGACGACCTTATCCCGTCCCGAATATTCATTATGTCCCATCCCAATTTGTTCTGCCTCAAAATAATCAGAACGGGATAGGAAGGAACATGACGGGAAAATATTAAACACCCCTAGTAATAACTAAAAAGCAGTACTATCCGCGCTTGATTCATGAATGAGCTTTGTGAGAGGAATCTGCAGTTTTGGAGCCCACTTAATAGGTTAGCTCAACACATGAAACAGCCAAGAATCCAAGATGGGGCTTAACCGCTTAAATAAAGACAGCCGAATTGTTTTTTTAGCCATCCGAGCAGGCCCAAAATGGGACCCCCTCTATACCCAATCTCTACATGAGTACAAGGTTTTAATAACTAATAACTTGCAGAATTCTATAGTAACAGTTAAAATTAACTAATATTAATACACGATGTAAGAAATATGCTCTTTTTTATATGAGAACCCATCTGTGTACTCTTTATCTTTTTAGTAAAAACTAAATAAATACTACTTCTAATCCTAATTATAAGAGCCAGTTGACATTTTTTTGTGAAGACTGTAAAACAAAATAGACCCCTAAATCTTAATATATGCAACATGTAATTAGATTAAATAATAGTTTATAAGTAAAATAACTTAATTTTGAAAAAAAAAGGAGACAAATATAAACAATTTAAAATGTTGCATTTTACGTCCTTAATTTTTCCAAAAAATCAACTGGCTCTTATAATTAGGACACGAGAGAAAGGGAGTAATAATTGTACAAAGATATTTTATATGAAAGCGGTGAAAGGACGGAAGATCATTCAAAGGATTATAAAACCGAAGTGAAAGTTATAAAATAATTGTTTCCATTTTTTAAAAAACACGTGACTATTTCAAGGCTGTTATGAACAATACAGGTGCTATTTTGACAACTGCGAATGATATAAAGGTTTGGTCCAATTACTAACAGGATTAGCTTACAATTATAAAGGTTCGAGTTAAAATCCTATATATATAAGAACCTTCTTCGTATATACAGTAATCAATAAATATCCTTAGTTTGGAGGTCATCGTAGAGCTACATGCAAGGTTATCAAGCTTGTGAATTTAAGAAAATTTGTGGTAAGAATATAAAATCGGATTATAAATTCGTAAGAATTTATTTTTATTAATAAATACGTGTTTAAAGTATATAATTAAGTAAGAAATACAAAAAATAACAATAATTTGACTTAAATATATTTTAAATATAAATAGTTGATATTAAATATATCAACATTCATATTTTATCAAACTCAATAAAAAAATTTTCATAAAATTTATATATAAGTTTATTGAATATGGTCACATAAAAATAATTAACATAAATTTTAAAGCAGGTTTATACGATTATTTCGTAAGGTATAAATGTAAAAACGGTAAAATCGATAAGTAAACTGGTGAGTTAACCCAGTTTACAACCAGTACGAATTTAAGTGATTTGTGACACATTTTAATTAGGTGGAGTTGTAAAAACGATAAAATCAAAGAGTCAACTTAAAGGTATGATAACAATGGCTACATGACCCAAACACAAAATGGTTCTTCTTCTTCCTATATAAAAAAAGGAGTGTTGTCGCACTGATCAGATTATGGACCGTGAGTCCTAGAAAGGTCAAAACGTAGACCAACAAAAAAAATGGATAAAACTAAAAAAGATGAAAAACTGGTTGAAGCAATATTAAAATTAATTTTCATTTTTTGACAACCAATTCTCAAACGTGGAAGTCTAACACTTATATTTATCATGTCTAATTCTCTGATTAAATATTATCATATGAACTTTTTATTATAAGAGAAACTATAATCGACGATCATTATTAATTATAAAAACCACATTGAACAAAATATGTTTAGGGAGTTTAACATAACAAGCAAATCACCTAAAGTAATTTCACATATCCATGTGTCATTTATATATGTGTGTGTATTGATGTTCTATTAATGGTTCTTTTGATAATCATAGAATTTTTTGTTGATCCAGTCAAATAATAATTAATCCGACGTATTTGATATTTTTCATGATTTCTATAGATCACAATTAACTTTATTATCATGTTGATCTGAATTACTACAAATTTATCATGCGTCACAAACCATGGATGAAAAATGTCTAGGATGTTTTTATTTTCATCGCATAATGTTTTAATTATATATCAATCTAATACAGGTTTAAAAAATTATATTAATCTAATTAAATCTATAAGCCCGGTTCCAGTTCAACAATAGTCTTACTTCTTTGGTCCTAAATATATGACATATTTAACTAATTTGATTAAATTAAGGATGTTAGTTATGTTAGTTAGTATGTTGTGTTTATTTTATAACACCCCTATCATCTATCCTTATCCCCAATATCTTATTTTATTATTGTTGGAGGAGTACGGATAATTTGGAATAGATGGATAAAAATTAGAATTATATCATTTGTTTAGGACCAATATTAACTCCCTAAATAGATCATATATATCTAGGACCGGAGAGAGTACCGTTTAATCTCACACCAGTATGGATCAAATTGTTACTCGGGTCGGGCTTAGGCCCACTTTGCTAAAAAGTAGAAAGGATAGAGTTGATCAAGACTGATCCAGTGATCTCAAAACAGTCAACTAAAAATATATTAATCCTTTTGGTCAGCGAGGGCCTGATGCATGCACCTTGGACTTGTTCGTGATCAGTGATAATAATTAGTTATCAGAATTATGTCCATTTACCACATACTAAAGTTAGAGTAATATTTTTTCAAAAAAAGAAAAAAAATAAAGGTCCCTCGTGACATATAAAAGTGTCCACTTCCGACTAATTTAAACCAAAATTTCTGTTCCACCCACAGCTAAGAAACTCTTCTCTAAAACTTACTTCATGTTAAGAGATCATTGACATTTATTATAGAATCCGTTTTATTAATGAATGAAATTTGTCTTTAATATATATATAATTTGATAAAAAAGAATAATGTAAAAAACACGATAGGCATAAATTTATAAATTCTTCATGATAATATGGTATCATTATTGTTACTTGAGATAGTATAAACTTTTAATTTCTATAAGTTTAGACATTGATTCACAAACGTTTTTTTATTTTCGGTATATATTCGGATTTATTTAATTAAATTTAATTGAATAAATTATCACACATGATAAATAAATTACAGTGTATGGCACTCCTTCCATTTACTTGTACAAATTATGGTTGAATAATATTTGTATTTGCATTTATATTTTTTCAAGACTTTAAGATAATATCAATTACTAAAATAGATTTAGAGCAGGTTAAAATGTTTTATATAAATAAAGTGCAATTATATTTTCTAACGCGGTATTTTAATTTAACTAAAAAAAAAATCCCGTTGTTTGGAGGCAATATGTCCCTTCCCCATTAAGGATATGAATTTGGTCAAAGTTTTGGTATCAATAAATAATAGAGTAAATAAATTTAGTCAAATTAAGGATTGTGAGAGAAGTTGCGCCGCAGTGGGGTTGAGTACAAGGCTATAAGCTGTTTATTCTTTGTGACGTGTGCCCTTACGTCATAATCGTTAGGACTTGCCTCCAACTTCGGATGCAGCGCATTTCTATTGGGCAATATCGTCATTTAAATAAAAGGGAATCTGCCCGGTAACAGGGTTGGTGCAACCGTGCAAGCACGTTTATAATTTAGTCGATGTTAAATATAGATCTATATTTACCTATTTTGACTGGAGGAGTACTATTATTCTATCCATTTATAAACATTGGACCAGTTCACATTTTTAGAGAATTCTAAAAGAGTTAAATAAATTATTTATAAATTGATTTATCTAAATTTTTAAACTAATTTATTTTACTTATAAACTAACATACAATCTAATAATGCATAAAATACGTCATTATTAAGTGATAGCTCACTTAGCTTCCTTAATATTTCCAAAAAAAAGTCAACTGAGTTTATATTTAGGAACCGAGCAAATAGTATTATTACAATTATTTATTATTTAATATATATATTGTCCTAAATATTAAAAAAATATTTATTGTTCTGTCCTGCAGTCACAATTTCTTAATTACAATCACAATTATATATAATTAAATTTTTTTATAAAAGAACACTATAATTGGGTTCCTTAGTTTTTTAATCCTCCAAAAATATTTCAAGAATTTTTTTAACTGTAAAAAATATTTCAAAAATTTGGACTTATAAAAACGTCATACAAATATTACATAAAACTATTCAATTCTAACCAGACATTACATAAAACATTTCATCTACACATACTCTTGTTTTTGTTTTGTTTAATTCTAATTGGCACGCCAAACTCACCTCGATGAATACTAACAATTCTGTGTGTGATATTTTTTTATTAATATCAAACACCTAAAATCTCACTCAAGTCTATAAAAAATGTTTAAATTTAAACTTGAGTCTGTACTTTTAATAAACCCCTCAGGCTAAAGGAATTTATTAAAGATGTCTAAACTTGTTGATTTTAACGAAATGTACCTTTTTTTTAAAAAAATAAGTTTGATTATATTCGAAATTTAATGATTTTTTAAGATATTATGAACAAAATATTTTGTGTAATTTACAAATTTTATGATATTTTCACATACTTTCAGACTTTTATAACATTTTTGTTGATACAGACTTTTATAACATTTACATTCACAATAACATCTGATTAGTTTTAGAAGCCACCCAAAATCTGAAAATAGCTTTTCAAAAATAATACTAAGAAATATTTTTTTTTTCTAATTTTGATTCTTTTCAAAAAAATTTAAAAAGAATGAGACAGAAGAAATAGAAGAAAAAAATAGGAATAACAAAATGGCATATTATTAAAATTAACAAACTCAACAATTCTTAATAGAATTTGTTGGTCTCATTAAAAGTTTGTTGAAAGCTAAGAGTGAAATTTAAATTTATGTACTAATTATTTCATAGAGATGTAAATAGATATGACAAACACATAGTTGTTCTATCAGTATAATATTTCGTTAGATTCCTTGCGGTCTCTTGATTTATCCTTCTAAATGAGATAATTGTGCTGAGAGGGGGAATACACAAATCTCAAAATTGCAGCAATTAATTGCTGAGATACACGATGATAAGATTATGAAAGAAAAAAGGGTTAATATAACTTTTAGTCCCTGAACTTTCACTCAATTTTGGTTTTGGTCCCTGAACTTTAAAATTTTTGGTTTTGATCCCTGAACTTTCGGTCAATTTTGGTTTTAATCCCTGAACTTTGAAATTTTTGGTTTTGGTCCCTGAACTTTGGGTCAATTTTGGTCTTGATCCCTGAACTTTCAGTAATTTTGGTTTCGGTCCCTCAACTTTAATTTTTTTTTTGAAGTTTTTTTTAAACTGAGGGACAAAAACCAAAATTACTAAAGTACAGGGACCAAGACCAAAATTACTGAAAGTTCAGGGACCAAGACCAAAATTGACCCAAAGTTCAGGGACCAAAACCAAAAATTTCAAAGTTCAGGGACCAAAACCAAAATTGACCGAAAGTTTAGGGACCAAAACCAAAAATTTTAAAGTTCAGGGACCAAAACCAAAATTGAATGAAAGTTCAGGGACCAAAAGTTATATTAACCCAAGAAAAAAAATGTAAATGGGAATTAAAGACTATAGGGGGCCTGAGAAAGTTGCGTTAGGCGACATCGTAATATTGCGAGAGCCAAGGTGTGGAAAATGTAAATAAGCCAACAGCCGCCTCAAATAAATAAACCCACTCCCACCAAAATCTCTGTTTTGACTTCTGGGCTTCTGGCATCTCCATTTTCGTTTCAGTTTTTGGCTTTCCGGGGAAACTCTCCGGAACTCCCTTTCTTGCTTCTACTCTCCTCTCCCGACTTTTTGGCCTCCCAATTTTTTGTCTCCGTCTGATCCCTCTAACTTCTCTCCTCCTCCTCGGGATCACCGTTGATTCCCACCCCTTTTGCTAGTTCCTCCCACATCCAATTCAACCCTTCCGTTTCCGATTCACTGGTTTCTTCGGTGAAAATGGCTCCGATCGTCTTCTGCTAGGGTTTCCTAGATCCCTTTGTTCGCTCTCTGACATCACTCTGTACCTTTACTTCTTCAAGCTCATACAATTTCTAGTCATGGCTATCCGAGTTACTTTATCCTATTCCGGCTACTTTGCCCAGGGCCTAGCTTCCGCAGGTTGTCGTGCCGGTAATTCACGGTGCCTCCACGAATGTTGGGTTCGATCTCGATTATTTGGCACTGGTCAGAAGCCTGATCGTGATCCCTCTGGAGGCGTTCGTAATTACCGGTCTGATTACGAGCGGTCTAAATCTGATTGCTGGGCTAAGAGTTCTGCCTCTTTGTATTCTACTATCTCCAAAGAATTTCTGGGAGATAATTCTGATAATCCGACCATTTTGGGTTTGATTTCGCTTTTGAAGTCAACCGGTTCGGTATCGGCCTCATCTGCGGCCACTATGTCTGTTTCTGGTGTTTCCCCGATTAACGTTTCTTCGATTGTTCCCTTTTTTAAGGGATCGAAGAGTCTTCCTAGTAACGAGTCAACTCCTGTTTCTGCAACTCTTGAGGTGGATAAAGGAGGGACGTTGTGTTATAATGGTAGTGGTGATGTGAATTTAGGGTATAATCCCAAGAGTATTGAGAAGTCAAGTTGGATATCGCGCTTGTTGAACGTTTGTTCTGAGGATGCGAAGGCTGTTTTTACTGCTGTGACTGTTAGTGTGCTTTTTAAGTCGTTCTTGGCTGAACCCAGATCGATTCCCTCGGCTTCTATGTACCCAACTCTGGACGTGGGTGACCGTATTTTAGCGGAGAAGGTTTGTTTTTGTTGAGTAATCATGTTTTATTTTTTAATAATTATTACGGCTCTTTATAGTCCTAACTGTAATGGATAAAGAAAATTTGTATTAGCGATCGTTATGTCGAGGATTTTGGTAAGCTCAGTTAAGCATGTTAAGTTTGAGAGAAAGGTGCTAACTTAATTCGTTAGTTGCTTCGACCCTTAGAGAGATTATCAATATGTTAATGTCAACTCTTTTCTTTTCTTGGTGCATTGGAGATTTAATCCTTTAACACTATCCATTTCTGATTTAAGATTTTTGTTGTGGGATTGAAATTTTTGGAAAGAAGAGATTGAGGTATGTTGTATGTGTCCCTATACAGTAGCTAGGATCCGTCCTCGTATGGAATGATGCTTTCTTTATCTAGGCATGACTAAAGAGTTAGCCCGTGATTTGATTCCAGAAAAATGGGTCGTTATAATAAAAATTTATAGCAGAAATTATCATATATTGCTTTCCTTTTTGGTAAATTAATTGCATTTGGTTTTGATAATGATGCAACAGGTTTCATTCCTTTTCAGAAAGCCTGATGTTTCAGATATTGTCATTTTTAAAGCACCTCCTAGTTTACAGGTATCTTACACAGCTTAGTTTCATTACGGTATCTTCTGTTTGTTTTCGCTGCCAGTAAGATGCTAATGATATGTCTTCCTTGATATCATGGCATCATATAGGAGAAAGGTTTTAGTTCGGCTCATGAATTTATTAAGAGAATTGTGGCAAAGGCTGGGGACTGTGTAGAGGTGAGTTTTATATTGGAGTAATAATAAAGTGTCTCATTTGGTTGTTACACTTATCTTTGGCAGATACTTGTTTCTCCTTTCTACGATACCGCGCCTTTACCTCTTTGAGCTTCTTGTAGGTTCGGGACGGAAAACTGCTGGTGAATGGTGTAGCTGAAGAAGAAGAATTTGTTTTAGAGCCCCTTTCTTATGATATGGATCCGATGGTAATGTTTTATCACTTGCTGTGGGGTTGAATTTTCCTTCCCTTGTAACTGTAGTCTAATAATTGGTTCTGGGCTTTTGCACCATATTAAACTTGTTCTATTTTTGGTTGCAGGTTGTGCCAGAAGGTTATGTCTTTGTGTTGGGAGACAATCGTAATAATAGTTATGACTCACATGATTGGTAATTCCTCAGTCTTCTTATTAGTACTGATTTTCCGTTGCTCTTTGGATGATAAGTTGGTTTAGGTGGGAGATTCACTTTGGCCTGTTCAAAGGTCTTCTCGAAACATGTTTATGTAAACATTCTACCCGAGATTAATCTATGTGTCTGGACTCTGAAGTTTGTCATGATACATTGATTTCACAAGTTCTCTCACAACTTCATGAGAGATCAAATTTATGAAGTATATTAACCACTTTGTTTCACTCTTTTGTTTCAGGGGTCCACTTCCTATAAAGAACATTGTCGGTAGATCCATGTTTCGGTACTGGCCTCCATCTAAAGTATCTGACACCCTTGATAAATCACCCAGTGGAAACAATTCTCTGGCTGTTTCTTGACGCGCCCTCTGCTGTCACAAAGGTGATGAAGGTTTTTAGATGACAATTATTTGATCCATCGGCTATTGTTGACATAATGACATTCAACAATCTCCCAAGACGATGAGATCATGAGACCTACCACTGTCCTGGATTCTGTGTGGGGGTCGAATATCTTATTCATTGTTGTATTTGGTGTAAATTTTGTACATGACCTTAGAGCGAACGCCAATGCATTCTTTGCTGACAAGTTTTGCTCCACGGTGAAGTTCAGGTAGGAAAATAAAAAGAAAAATGAAAGAAACAATGTGGTTGATTTGGGCAGTATTTGGATGTTTTTAAGTCCCCTGGATCTGGATCCGTGAAAAGCGTTATGGGGATGGCGCTAATTGTAAGGACCATGATCAAGCCTCCAAAACTTTGTGGAGCATAAGTCAACAATGAAATTTGCAAGGGCATGATTATGCTCATTTGTCTTGTAGACATTTACAAATCGATGTTCAATTCCAGAATAAATTCCTGAATCAATTGTTATTCCTCCTTGTTTTCGCATGTCAGAATCCTTCGTTTATACGACGTAGCCTGTGCTTTTTATCAACGCAACTAGCTATTACGATATATATACTGTGGACAAGTTTGAGAGAAAAACAATGTATTTCTCATTCCATATGAATTGATGTATAAAGAGAGCCTATTTATAGGCTAGAAGGAGAAACAAATTAATAAATATTAATTAAGGCTAATAACTACCAATAAAGTCTAATAATACCTAATCAATTACAGAGAGATTATTTACAATAAATACATAATATTCCCATATACACACACATATATTTAATGTGGATGTAGAAATCTGAATAGCTATCTGTGACTTCATAGAAACTGCGTATGAAAGGAACTCATTCTTGAAGTAAATAAAGAATTGAATGTTCAGGGGAAAACAGCATTTGCAAGAATAGAATGAGATGTTCGCTTTGTATCAATAGAAGGTGTGCAATAATTTTTCACTGGCTGAAATAAAATAATTTTTTAATATGACAAGAATAATTCAGATTAAAATGAAAACGGTACAAGAGATTTTAGGAAAAATGGTTGATTAATTGTATGTATCAGTTCCTTAACAAATTTCAATTACACGGCCTGGCATCTCCTTTGCAGTCATCAATGATTTGTCAATGGGTGCCAATTTTTTCATGACCCCACCAAACGTATTTTGTGCTTCCTTCCTCGAGCCCTCCCTGTTGATTATGCCATGCTCTTAAGCAAATCTCCCAATCCTATCTGGCGTATATTGGACAGGGCGGACTGATTATATATTGTCGATCTACTAACTATTGGGTGTTTTATGAACCCAATCTTATTGTGATAGCCTTAATTATTGCCTACCTAGTGCTTGTTTGGTTTGGTTTTTTGAGAGCGAGAAGTCATTTTGCATCGGGATAAGCCATTTTATGGATTAATGAGATGTTTGGGTTCACTCATTTGTAAAAGTATTTCTAATCCAAAAGGACTTTTACAATGGCAAAAGTCAAGAGAGTGTGTTTGTTTTATCTTTTTCTGGCCCAGAAGGACTTCTGGGCCGGAGAAGAAATTTTGAAGCAAAAATTTTGTTTGGGTTTACTTTGGGTGGAGAAGTGCTTCAAGATAAAAAGATATTTTTCATCCAAAAAGCAAAAAGCAAAATGAAGTTGCTTTTTCATTTGAAAAAGGACTTCTTGGAGAGAGAAAGAGGAAGAATAATGGGTCCCACACCTTTTATTGTGTGTTATTTAATAAAAGTGGGTAGGAAAATTATATTATTAGACCCCTAAAATTTCCTTTTTATCTCCAAAACTTTACCATAATAATCTCTAATTATTTTCTCCCACAATATCTTTCTTTGAGCTAAAATTATAATTTTTTAAAAATTATTTTCCTTAAAATAAGGGAGAAACTAAGCCTTTAACATCCTTCAAAAACCCAAATTTCACTTTTTCTTTATAAATTATAAGAATATATGCATATTATATATGTATTATTTAATAACAATAATGCCCTTTTTAGTAATTTTTCATCTAAACTTACTTTTCAAAATAATCATCCAAACATGTTCTAAAAGTCAGATTGAAAAAAAGTCACTTCTAACATTACTAATCCAAACATAAATCACTTCTACAATCTAACTTTTTTCCAAAAGACCTTCTGAAAAAGACCTTCTGAAAAAGGCCTTCTGAAAAAAAGCCAATCCAAACACACCCAGAAGCTGGATTAAGTGGCTTTTGGATTCTCCAAATGATGGGTCCCACGCCTTTTATTGTGTATTTTTAATAAGGTGGGTAGGAAAATAAGATTATTAGACCCCTAAAATTCTTAAATGAGATATTTTCTTTTAATATAAAATTTCATTTTTATCTCAAAAAATTCACCATTATAATCTCTAACTATTTTCTCCAACAATATCCTCCTTTGAGCTAAAAATATAATTTTTTAAAAATTATTTTCTTTAAAATAAGGGAGAAACTAAGTCTTTAAAATCCTCAAAAAGCCCTAAATTTCACTTTTTCTTTCTAATATAAGAATATATGCATATTATATATGTATTACTACCTCCGGTCCTAATTATAAGAGCCAATTGACTTTTTTTGGGGAGATTAAGGAAGCAAATTAGAAACATAAATCTTAATATATGTGACATGTAATTAGATTATATGATAATTTATAAGTAAAATAACTTAGTTTTGAGGAAAAAAGACAAATATAAACAATTTAAAGTGGTGTATTTTACATCCTTAATTTTTCCAAAAAAGTCAACTAGCTCTTATAATTAGAACCGAAGGGAGTATTTAATAACAATAATGTCCTTTTAGTAATTTTTCATTTAAACTTACTTTTCAAAATAATTATCCAAACATGTTTTAAAAGTCAGATTGAAAAAAAATCACTTCTATCGTCACAAATCTAAACATAAATTATTTCTTATAATCTGACTTTTTTCCAATCTTACCTCTGAAAAAGCCCACCCGAAAAAAATCAATTCAAACACCCCTCAGTTTGGCTCCTAACAACCCAGTTTAGCATTCTTGGATGAAGCATGTTGCTTTTGACCATCGCTTTGATCGTCAACGTGTGGCCTCCAACTACACCTATAATTACTATTATCGAGTCTATGGATCAACTTAAGCTAAGAGTGGAGCTTGTCAATCATATTCGCCTAATCACCCATAACACGTGAAGTTACTTCCCCATTTTTAAATATAAGATCTAATAAACTAATTTAATTAAATTAAAAAAATTAATTTAATTAAAATCATATGATATTACCAAACCTAATCATTTACATTTATTCTCACCATTCCTCTCTTACTTGTTTGTCATTGAGGAGTATGACAAAGGATAATTTAAAAAAAAATCGTGAAAAATTATAAAAAAATATTATATTTAAGAATAATCCCACTTCTCAAATATATATATCGTGTATTTAGAAACGGGATAGTACTGCTTTTATGTTATTTTCTCTCCATAATAAATTTCCTTTGTGTTACTTTTTTCACGTGCATGCATCGAGTTCATTGCGCACTTGAATCTCTCACCGTATATCCGTATATTCTCAATGATTGAATGAGGAAGGGATTAGATTGTTCCTTCAACTTTGATCACCCGTCAACATAGAAAGATCTCATTTCCATCAACTACTGCATTAGTCAACTTTGTGAACTCTGTGCTGCATTTTTAATAAGGATTAGTATGATGAAGGGATATTTTGGTGGTTTTCGTTGGTGCAAACTAGATACTAAATTTCTATATGCTTTAGTAGGCTATTGTCTAAACTATGTGAGTCATATTAATCTTGGAAAAGCAACGAGTTTGTTAAGTTCTCAGTGGATATCAATATCTCACACAAGTGCAGAATTAAGTGCTCATATAATCTTCATGGAGAGGAGTGCCCGAGAGATCGGGTGTTACAACCCCATTCTCCATTGATAAAGATATACCTGATGATTTACATAGGGTTGGGAATTACATGATTTTGGGTTTTAATGTTGGTTTGAGGTCAAATTTGGTTGGTCTTTGGTTCTACCTTTGCTATTTTTGTCTGCTTTTTGTTGATCATGGTTTTGTTTAGTTGTCACATTTCCATTACAAAATTATCTAGACAATTGTTTATAAGATGAATGAAATATATTGATTTTTAGGGGAGAAAAACTAATGGAAAGAACACGGAGGTTTAAAAATGCTTGAAGCAAAGAGTCTTTGTTCAACGGCCAGGTGGCACTGCTGCAGAGTTTTTATTTTGGTTTTTTTTAAGGGAATAGAGATGTCAGAATACAACTATAGGGAATAAAAACTTTCTGATGTAGCCAGCTGCCCGTTTGGCTGCCAGGAGAAGGAAAACCAGATGCACGTGATCAGAGACTGCGCAAATGCCATTGACAGATGGCGATCAGTAGTCGCTACAGACAAGTGGAACACTTTCTCGACGCTTCAGGGGCTGGAATGGGTCAAATGGAACCTATCCCATCAGGCAGGGCAACACTCTACAAGGAAGATAGACTGGGCGACATTGTTTGGATACATATGTTGGGACATCTGGACATCCCGATGCTCCCACCTCTTTGATGCAGAGAGTAACCTTAAGCACTCCAATGCTTATGATAGCTGCTTCAGAGCATGCATGGACAAAGACTAAGAAAGAAAACTCCCACCCCATGAGTACAACGAGCCAATGATAGCAAACAGAAACCCAACCACAGAGCGAGACTTAGTACCTGCAGTGGATGGCTCTGTTTTGCCTAATGGCAATAGCGGTTGTGGAGGAGTTCTTTAGGATAAAGATGATCAATGGATATGCGGCTTCAGCAGCAAGCTAATTCGAGTTCCACCAGTCATTGCTGAGATATTGGGGATCCTGAATGGCTTGCATTTGTGTTGGAGTAGAGGCTATAGACATGTGATTATTTACTCTGATTGTATTGATGCTATTAGTTTTATTTTGAGAGGATGTGCAGGGGACCACTCATTTATAGACATTATAGATGAGACTAGGAGTTGGTTCAATAGGGAGTGGAATGTAGTGATTAATTATAGGGCAAGGGGGGAAAATCTTTGGTCTGATAGATTAGCAAAGATGTCTCATAGTTTGTCGGAAAATTTCTGCATCTTTAATCAACCTCCACCTTCTCTAGAAGACGAGGAGAGTGATGAAGGATAACGTGATGTAACTTATCTTTGATATTGTTCATGTATGCAACTTTCTATTAAAAAAAAAAATTTAAAAGATTATATGTTACTTGCAATTGTTAAATATACGACATAGTTGTTTTTTTTTTTTTTGTGGAGAATCTTATAAATTGATTTTTTTATTAGCTTATTTGATTTATAAACGACCCATTCAACTTCTTTAATTTCTACTTAAAAAAAAAATTGGTGTTATTATATGTAAACACCGAAGAAGTATTTAGTCTTTTTTTTTTTTTTTTGGTGACAAGAAGTATTTAGTCTTTGCTGACCTAGGAAAATGTTGACATTCATTTTCAAAGCCTACGGACGCATATTAGTGAGTGGCATTTAAACCTACTGGATAGAAGAATAGAAATAGAAGGCTATAGTGTTTACCTTGCCCCCACGAAGGTACAGGCATTTCACACGACGATGATAATTGGCTGCGTCTCACTCTTCTCCATTCTTCTCCTTCTCCAATTCCTTGCGTTTCATTCTCCTCCTGTTTCCTCCTCTCCTTCTCACCCCAACGCCTCCTACATTTTGCAGGTTCCTTTCTTCGTATCTTACTTCCGATTTTTCTTTTCGTTCTCTAATTTTATATTCATTCTCTATAAATCATAATAAAATCCTTGAATTATCTTTCTCAGTTGTCCTTTTATTGATTAATGGAAATGGAAATTAGGATGTCTTAAAGGCGATTTCGGCTAAACAGAAATGGGATCCCAACGATGTCAGAGTTTCCAAGTTCGATGTTGGCAAGGTTCGATTTAGCTCCTTCCTCAAATATGAGTTTCGAATCGGGTTGGGAAGGAATCATTTGCTCCTCAGATCTTCCGAACAAGTCGGGTCTTGGAACAAGTTTAGAAAACCTAAATCTGACCTAGGGTCTCTGATTCGTCAAGTTAGCTCACTTGCTGTACTTCACACCTTCAAATTGGAGGGTCCTTTTGAGTTAGGTGTCGATGGACATCACCAACTTACTCTATCTTTGCCGGTATGCTCTGTTTCTGGTTTTCGTCTCCGCATTGATGATGCGATTGTTATTACTCCTATTTAGCTCAGATCTAAATGTTGAAGTCTCTCTAATTGGGTTCTCATCTCTCTTGGAAGCTGTTAATAACCTTATTGATTTAGGGCTTGCTATTGAAACTTGCTCGAGGATACTTTTTTTTTTATCCGTTTGAGGGCTGGAAAAATTCATCTCCTGTCTAGTGGATGTGCGTTTTGTTTTTTTATTGTAATGTTTAAACATAACAATAGTCTATTCGATCAGAGCTTTTTATTGCTACTTGGAATTTATGGACAAGATTAATATTTTTCCCCGGAACTAAAACTGGAGAGATCTGCGAGAGTCCGAATGTTACATTTAGTTGGTTGGCTAGTTTTAAGTAGATAAGCATGTTAGAAGCACATACACGATAATGGATAGTATAAGAACTGTGACCGAAAGTGGGTTTTGGCTTGAGGGAACAAAGTGCTCTTACTAATCAAACCGAACGATGTTGTTTTTTGATTAATTGTGTTTGCTTATATATAGATAACTTTCTTTGGGCCGTACTATATCATCTGTACGCGAGGATGGTTTAAAACTGTTTTTCATTGATGTGTATTAAATAATAAATATAACCTAAAAGGTAGTTTTAATTGGGTGGCTGTTAGCATTTACAGTCTTTCTTATGTTGCAAATGTTTTTACAAAGAAATTGTTTCCATTTGTTTTATTTTTCTCACGGCTTAGCCTAAAAATTTGACATTTTTGATGCCATGAATCAGGTTTTTGTTCTCTGATATGCATGGCAATCTATATTTGGGCAAACTCGATCTATAACTGGTAGCCTTGATGTTTTATTAACTATTGTCCTTGTTATGCAGATGAATATCTCATATACAGGTTTGAAACACGTCCTTGTTGGCGAAGGCATCACATTAGAAGTGAAAGGAGCTCAAGAAGTTTCCCTTTTTCATTCATCTGATCTTGATCTGCAAACAAATGGAAGCACTTTGTTTAACAAGGGAAAGGGTGGTTTTCAGCCTTTCATGCAATCAATGTGCATGAGTCTAATTCCTATACGCATATCAGGCTCTGCATCATTAGTTGCCTTCAAATCTCGAAACCCAGATGTGTATATAGAAAATACATATATTTCGGGGGACACAATTGAGCTGCTCCCAGAAAAATGTTACCACGGTCTTGTGTATAGAAAGCGTGCATGCCCCATTAATTCCTTTAGTTTGAGATTACATATGTTGGAAAAAGTTTTGAGGACCCTTCTGGGTCGGAAGATCCTTCAAAATCGAGTTTCTGGTTTGGTCAGAGCTAATGTGAAAGCATCATCAAGTATCAGGTTTCCCATAGAGTTGGAAAGAGTGGTTGGTACCAATATCACTCTAAATGGTACACTGCCTAAGTGGAGAACCAGGCCCAGTGTAGAAAGAGATTGGTTTCAGATATGGACCAGAGTCGAGGCTAACAGATTAAAGCCCCTCATGATCAAGAAATTAAAGCCTTTTATTGAATCAGATTCTGTTTCCTGGGGTAATTTAATGTCCAATATGTCCTTTACAAAGTTGCGCTCTGTACTTGTTCCTCCAGAAGCTCTTACATTGGATGTGAAATGGTAGGAGATGCTTTTGTAAATTGTAAATTAGTTTTTCTTTCGTATAAATGGGCTACGTTTCTGGACTCTCTTGTTCCTTGTTATATATAATAGGATTTGACTTTTGACACTTGTAAAGGATGGCTCATATTTGGCCTTGTAAATACCCAAGAAAAAAAAAGAGGGAAATATTTTGTTTCACTTTTATTTGCCCTTGTAGATTTTAGTTCTGGTTTGGATCTTTTACATTTAATTTTTTGCAATTGGTCATGGTTTAGTATAAAGTGTTGTTTCTTTTAAATTTTCCTATTTAAACAAATCCTGAATCTTAATTATTGTAAAATATGCCAAATTCAGGTTTATACGCGTGATTTGCTCATATAGTCTTAATCTTCTAATTTGGCAAGTTTCTTAATCTGTCCTTCACAGTGCTAACAAACAACTGCATATAAATAAACATTTTTTACATTAGTGAACTGGTGGTTTACAGTTTACATTCACTTTCACGTCATGCAAATTGATAGAGAAACCAAAAGCAATTAAAAGTCAACAAGACAATACATCTAAACTAAACCTTAGTCATCTCAAGAGTATCTTTGGGATGGTCTTGACTGTCTTCCACCTTTTTGTATCTATACCAAGAAGCACAAACCAAGTAAAACCCGAAATTGAGAATGCTTAACGCAGACAACAGCCAGTAGAAGTAGTTAAGATGGTCTCTGTTCAAGTTATTACTTGCCAGCCAACCTCCACTCACTTTGTTAACTACTTGAACCACCATGGTACTTGTCAAATAACCAAATGCCACTGAACTCCAAGATATAGCAGTGCTTAGTGACTTCATTCCTGATGAACTTTCTGCATAGAAAAACTCTAGAAGCCCAACCAAGGTAAACATATCTGCTGCTCCAAATATAGCATATTGGAAACCCAACCAAAACAAACTCATAGGCAATGGCTCTGTACTATCCACCATCTTGTGTTCAATGGCCACCGACTTTCGTTGGGTTTCAACAACTCCGGCGACTGCCATGGAAACGGCTGATAGAACCAGTCCAATCCCAATGCGTTGAAGGGGTCGGATTCCGGTGGGAATTCCTGTGATTCTTCGAGCAAGTGGGACGAATATGCGGTCGTATAAAGGAATTAGGATGAACATGCAGAGCAGAGGAATGACTGGGATAGATGGACCAGGCACTTTAAACCCTTTAATGTTGGGATTCATGGTAGTACTTTGCTGTATAGAGAAGGTCTGAAGCTGAGCCAAACATGTGTTCATGAATATGGTGCTACATATAATTGGTAGCATTCGGATCAATATTTTTGTTTCTTCTACTTGGTTCACCGTGCACAGATTCCATGATCCTGAGTTTAAGGATGTTTCTGCATCAGTAGCGCTCCTTATAATTGCTGCCCGGTCCAAGAATCTGAAAATTTAGTTTTCCAACGAAAATATGAGCAAGGGATTTAGTAATACAATATCTGTTTCGTAAGAATTTTAAATCTCTTGTAGTAGTCTTATGTTATTTGATCATAGTCTTGGGAAAACATATGCATGTATCACAAGACAAAAGCTCGAATCTTAGATTAGTCATGCACATGAGAGGGTTCAAATCTGTCTCTTCTAATGTGTATATTACCTGAATTGATTTGTCCTTTTGATGATTTCTTGATTGTCCCCTCCTGTTTCTTGAATCTCATGTAGTTCCCCATCATTCTCTGGAATTTGCAGCTTTCTGTTTCTGAAAGCTGCCACAAAGACCTACCAGTTCAATGAACATACATGAATCAGATATGTGCTACATTTTAAACATTACTATGAATTTCTGATATACTAACGTCATGTACCTTCATGATCCGCACCAGGGGGCTTCCAGTTGGAACATGATTCCGATATAATGACTTGCCCATGATTATAAATATAGCTGCGCATGAGACAGCAATGGTGCATATAGTGAAACTCCATTCCCAGCCAAGGTTGGGACTAATCCAATTGATGAAGGTAACACCCACTATAGATCCAATGATGATGCTAAACAAGAACCAGTTGAAAAAGCTAGATAATTGAGCTGCCTCTTTGGGATCTTTATCATCAAACTGATCAGCACCTAAGGCCGGCAGAGCCGCCTTAACGCCACCGGTGCCTAATGCAACAAGGTAAAGTCCGATATAAAGAATTGCAGCTTGGCCTCCACTAGCAGCCTCGCAGTGACTTGCCTGGGTTGTTGCTTTACCATTACAAGGGGTTGGTCTTAATTGGTGGAAGTGTGCTTGGGCAGCTAGGATACCATACCCCTGTAACCAAACACAAATTGAAAATGTTCAACTTGTATGTTCATTTGAATTCTACATCAGAAGCTAATCTTTTGCTGTTTTGTACACTCTCTTTCTGAGGGAAATTTGATATTTGTGTCAGTAAATAACTAAATACATATAAATTACATGCTGATACTCTACAGACTAGAATAATCAGTAGCTTCAGAATTAATTTAACTGTTGATACTGTACAGTAGGTTGCTTAATTATGAATGTCAAAGTGTTTAAGGTGTGGAACAAAAAATAATGATGACAAAGTTATTTTATGTTAATATTTATCATTAGTTGACGTATTAGTGTCCCCAACCTACTGCGCAAATCACGCTATTCCTGTTAAAATGATATTGAGCCACTGCTGTCAACAGAATGGTTCTTGCCAAAACTTACCAAATGAAGTTTGCTTCAATAATGGAACGAACTCCTCCCTTTTCAATTTTAATATGTAATGCTTATCTCATTTCACATTATTTCCTCCATAATTCATGGCTAAAATCACAATTACCTTTCATGTCCTATTTATAATACGCCTCCAATATGTTTTACCAAAACCATTAAAAACTTTTAAAATTTTTAAATACGTTTTAAAGTTTAATAACTTTACAATTTATCCAAATTTAATATGTATACTTCATTCCAATTCTACAAAATCAATACAATAATACATAAAAGGTAGAATTCATATGAGAAATTCAATGATATCACTTATATATATAATCAAGACAAATATCCTCTATTTGCCTTATAAATAAGGTCGGAGGATTTTTTTTTTTTAATAGCCGGAGATTTGAATTTGTGTGATGTTGAAGGGGAAAGAAACAATGAAAGGGAGTTACCAAGATTTCCATGCAGACGAAAAGGACACAAGTCTTGAACCTTGAGAGATAAGTATCAGAGATGAAACCACCGAAGAGTGCTAGCAGATACGCAGTCCCCATAAGGTTTGTGAGGGTGTTGGCTGACTTTGTTAAGCTGAAGTTCATGTATCCAAAGAAGTAGGTCACCAAGCTCACTCCCATGGAAACGAAGGCCATGTTCTCTAGCCCCTCCATTGCTGCGTTCATAATTTCACAAAACTTAAAAACACATTCGAGCAATATGAAAACTGTACAGAGAAGAGGGTTCTCTTATCTGTTAATTACCATACACAAAGAGAACAGCCCTGTTTCCTCCCAGCCGTTTTTCAACATTTGGTTGAATTCCCGTATCTCTGCACATTCCCTGAGATAAGTCATCAAACAACAAATTGATTAGCCTAAGCAGAACTTGTTTTGTCTCATACAAGGCCATTAAGCATAAATGATAAGAGAACTTAGACATGAATTAATTACCATGGTTGTTTCCTTGCCTTCTGCGACCAAAGAGGCTTGTTTACCCTGAAGCAGGTGGTGATGCTGATATCGTATATATAGAGATCAAGACGACGGCTCTAAGTATTATTTAAGTGCTCCATGTTACTTGATGATAATAATAATTCATAATGCCACCAAGAAATGAAATGGCATCTTGGCTTTAAAATAATCTTATCCATCACATTTGTTGGGAAAGTTCCATTCCTTTCTTATGCATTTGTTTTGACATTATTGATTGCCTTGATAATTTAACTCCCCGCTGAGTGGAGTTCATAAAGTGAAAATTGCAATAAGGTCTTAAATAAGATAAATTAATATTGCAAGGTCCCTTAAAAACTCAAAATTATTAAGAGGTATCAAATGACAATATAATGCAATTGTGAAATTATTAAGTTACTCTCATTAATTAGATGTTAATACATGTTGCACCGGTTGTTAATATAATTTTGTTTATTTGTTAATAACAAGTATCTTGAGTATATTGATACTGCTTTAGATTAAAAAAAAGCATATTGATACTATTAGTTAATAACAGATGCAGTTGTGTATCAGGGCGCCTTAACTTGTTGATAAAGATACTCCTACTTGTCAATGTTCTTCTTTATCTAATAATAAGGGCCATGTGATAGTTTCACAATTGTACATCAGACCCCTTAAGGCCTATTAATAATTTTGAGATTTCAAGAGACTTTATAATATTAATTTGTCTGACTTAGACCTGAGTGCAATTTTCTTGAAGAAAAAGAAAGGAGATTATATGCTACTACCCCTTGCCTTTAATATAAGATAGATTAAGTTGACTCATTTGAAGAGATTAATAAAGTAAAATAAAATTGAAGGAGAATGTGAGGACCGAAAATTATTCTCAGAGTAGAAAGTTTACACATAACGGAACCGCTGTAGAAACTTTCCAAACTCATGCAAGACTGAAAACAACTGAGGGGATAGCTTGTATTTATAGTGATAAGGGCGAAAACTAAAATGGAAGAAAACACCATTATAAATGCTTCTCATAAATATTGCCAATAAGTAATAACGATATATTCTCTCATTTACATGAAAGGAAGGAATTTGATTTCAATAAGCATCTATTGATGATTAAGTCAACTCTACAACTGTCTGTGCACAACTTTCATCCGTCGGATCTCTTTCGAATAATCCGGCTCACAGCAAGCAGACCCGCACACATAGTCCAACAAAAATACTTTACAGCATTTACATTTATAATTTTTTCTTCAAACTAATTTATCTGATCTATAAACTGTCATATAATTTAATATTATGTAACTTAAGTTATAATTAACCTATTTTATTTGGTTTCTTTAAACTCCTTAGATAAAGTCACATTAATCATTAATCTTATACTCCCTCTGATCCTTATTATAAGGCACCAACTAACAAAATTTTTGGTCCCAAATATAAGGCACTAACCGTCACATTAATTACTTTCTTCCTATTTTACCCTTGTCATTAATAGAGATTCAAATTTGAAAATATGAAGTCACATCATTTAATGAAGTGTGAAGTTAGAAAATGTGGCAAATTTAGCCTAAATTTAATGACTTAACTACCATTCCTTGGTTTGTGAGAAATGGTAGTTGGTGCCTTATAATAACGACCAGAGGGAGTATTAATGTATTATGAAGTGCAACAGAGGAAGTATGATTCCACATTCTTAAATGAAATTGTCCAATGTATCCGTATGTCATAAATTCATGATTCACGTTCATGTATATTCCGTGATTCCTCTAGTTGACTTTCGTATACACAACTTCCAAAACTTTAATTATACTCCAGGAGTATCTTGTAACGCTAAGCCAACCATGAAAAATTTGGCGTCTTGTTCAAGGATTTAGCTTTTGATATTTTCTATGTTGTTTGTTGTCTATAAGATAAGCTCTGTTCCAGGTTATGAACAGATATTGACCTGAAATGATTAGCCTGTCTTGTGTGGTTTGCTTAATTTGTCCTTCCCAATGCTAACGAAGAATTGCATATAAATAAACACTTTTTACATGAGTAAAAGTCTATACTGGTGGTTTACACTTTACATCCACTTCCACATCTTACAAATTGACAGAAAAGCCAAAAACCAGCAAAAGTAAACAAGAGCAAGAAATCTATAGTCTAAACTAAACCTTAGACATTTCAAGGGTATCTTTGGGATGGTCTTGCCTGTCTTGCACCTTTTTGTATCTATACCAAGAAGCACAAACCAAGTAAAACCCAAAATTGAGAATGCTTAATCCAGACAACAACCAATAAAAGTAGTTAAGCTTGTCTCTGTTCAGGTTATTACTTGCCAACCATCCTCCACTCACTTTGTTAACAACTTCAACCACCACAGTACTTGTAAAATAACCAAATGCCACTGAACTCCAAGATATGGCTGTGCTGAGTGACTTCATTCCTGATGAACTTTCTGCATAGAAAAACTCCAAAGTCCCAATCAAGGTAAACATATCTGCTGCTCCAAATATAGCATATTGGAAACCCAACCAAAACAAACTAATAGGCAAAGGCTCTGTACTATCCACCATATTGTGTTGAATGGCCACCGACTTCCGGCGAGTTTCAACAACTCCAGCGACAGCCATGGAAAGAGCTGATAGAACCAGTCCTACCCCAATGCGTTGAAGGGGTCGGATTCCGGTGGGAATTCCGGTGATTCTTCTAGCAAATGGGACAAATATGCGGTCATATAAAGGGATTAAGATGAACATGAAGAGCAGAGGAATGATTGGGATAGATGGACCAGGTACTTTAAATCCGTGGATGTAGGGGTTCATGGTTGTGCTTTGCTGTATAGAGAAGGTTTGAAGCTGAGCCAAACATGTGTTCATGAATATGGTGCTACATATAATTGGTAGCATTCGGATCAATATTTTTGTTTCTTCTACTTGGGTCACCGTGCACAGATTCCATGATCCTGAGTTAGAGGATGTTGCTGCATCAGCAGTGTTCCTTATAACTGCTGCCCGGTCCAAGAACCTGGGAAATCAGTTTTCCAACAAAAATACGAGATTTAGAAGATTATTTTGGTACAAAATATAGGAGGTTGACAAGATAATTAACGATTATTTTTCAGTTTTACCCCTTACTGAAGAAAGAAAAGGGTGACATACTTTAAATGCATGTTTAAAAATTAATTTTTTAATAATGGTAAAATCAATTTAAGGGACAATAAATGCGGAACCTTAGACTAGTCATGCACATGAGAGGGTTCAAAATTCAAATCTGTTTCTTTTAATGTATATTACCTGAACTGATTTGTCCTTTTGATGACTTCATGATTGTCCCTGTCTTCTGTTTCAGTAATTTCATGTAGTTCCCCGTCATTCTCTGGAATTTGCAATTTTCTGTTTCTGAAGGCTGCCACAAAGACCTACCAGTTCAACAAACATACATGAATCAGATGTGTATTACGTTTAAATCATTATTCCAATATGTTAACTTAATAATGTACCTGTATGATCCGAACAAGGGGGCTTCCCTTTGGAACATTATTACGATAAAATGATTTGCCCATGATTACAAAGATAGCTGCGCACGATACAACAATCGTGCATAAAGTGAAACTCCATTCCCAGCTTAGGTTTGTACTAATCCAAACAACGAAAGTAACACCCCCTATAGATCCAATGGTAAGGCTAAGCAAGAACCAATTGAAAAAACTAGATAATTGAGCTGCCTCTTTGGGATCTTTATCATCAAACTGGTCAGCCCCTAAGGCCGGCAAAGCCGCCTTCACGCTGCCATTTCCAATGGCAAAAAGGGAAAGTCCAATATAGAGAATTGCAACTTGGCCTCCACTAGCAGCGTCACATTGACTTGCCTGGGTTGTTGCTTTGCCCTTGCAAGGTGTTGGCCTTAATTGGTGGAAGTGTGCCTGTGCAGCTAGGATACCATACCCCTGTAACCAAACACAAGTTGAAATTGTTCAACTCGTATGTTGTAACTTGTTACTGGGAAGCCTATATGGAGTAATTTTCAGACATTTGACTTGTACATCAGAAGCTAGTCTTTCGCTGTTTTGTGCACTCTCTTAGTGAATTATAATATTTTTGTCAGTAATTTAATACTTACATTACATGCTGATACTTTACCAAGTCCAATAAGCAGTAGCTTCAGAATTAATTTAGCTGCTGATATTGTACAGTAGGTGCTTTATCATGAATAGTCAATGCGTTTAAGACTTTAAGTTGTGGAACATAAAATAATGTTATAATGACGACAAGTTACTATTTTATATTAGTATTTATCATCATTTCCCACTATTTATCATTATCATTATTTATCATTAATAAAATAGTTACTATTAGAAAAATGATATTGACCCACGACTGTCAACAAAATATTGCTTCCTGAAACTGACAGAATTAAGTTGGCTTCAATAATGGAACAAAAGCCCCCTCAATATAAATATGTAATTTTTAATTCATTTCCCAGTATTTCCTCCATATTTCATGGTTAAAATCTCAATTTTTACCTTAACATATACACGATAATGATATGACTTATTAATATGACCAAAATAAATATGTTTTTTTTTTTTTACTTATAAATAGTACGGATGTTAAAGGGAAAGAAACAGAAACAGTAAAAAGGACATACCAAGATTTCCAAGGAGACGAAGAGGACACAAGTCTTGAACCGTGAAAGATAAGTATCAGATATAAAACCCCCGAAGAGTGCAAGCAGAAACACACTCCCCATAACGTTGGTGAGAGTGTTGGCTGACTTTGTATCCAAAGAAATAAGTCACCAAGCTCACTCCCATGGCCATGAAGGCCATGTTCTCTAGCCCCTCCATTGCTGCGTTCATAATTACACTAAGTTATAAAAACACATTCTAGCAATCATAAAAACTATACAGATGGTGAGTGAGGATTCTCCAATCTGTTAATTACCATACACAAACAGGGCAGCCCTGTTTCCTCCTAGCCTTCTTTCTGCCTCTGGTTGAGTTCCCATATCTCTGCAGATTCCCTGAGATAAGTCATAAAACAATCATTTGATTAGCCTAAGCAGAACTTGTTTGGTCTCATACAGGACCATCAAACATAAATGATTAGAGAACTTGGAGGTGAATTAACTACCATGGTTAGTGCCTTGTATTCTGCAACCAAAGAGGCTTGTGTACTCTGAAGCAGGTAGTGGTGCTGTTATAGTATATATTGAGACCAAGACCATGACTTTTGAGTATTGTTTATGCGCTCCAAGTTACCTGATAATAACAATAATCATATAAAATACCACCAAGAAATTGAATGGCGTCTTGGCTTTAAAATAATCTTATCCTTCACATTTTGTTGGTAGAGTTCCACTCCTTGCGTAGGCATTTTCTGGCATTATTGATTGCCTTGATAATTAGTTTCCACGCTAAGAGGGGTTCATGAATGGAAATGAAAAATTTAAAAATGAGACTATATGGTACATTTCCTAAGTCTTCAGTGAAATTGCTTGTATATCCATATGTCTTTAATATAAGACACGAATGACTAATATGAGGATATTAAACTAAATAAATTACTTAATCATAACATATATTATGTGATATCTTTAAAATAATTATATATATCATTAGATTATATACCAGTTTGTAAATTAAAGTGTTAGACACATCAATTTAAAAAAAACTATAAAATATAAACTATTTAAATAATGGACTTAATTTCCTTAATCTCTTCGAATTTAGTCAACTGGATCACATATTAAATACTTGAAAGTTGTAACAGTAGTTTCCTTAATTTATTCCATTATTCCTACTCTTGTTGACTTTCTTGTAACCTAAGCTTTTATATCTTGTAACGCATAGCCAGCCATGAAAAATCTGCCGCCTTGTTTAAGAATCTAGCTTTTGACTTTCCTATGCAGTTTGATGTCCTTTAGAAAAGCTATGTTCCTATAAGCTATATGTTACAGGTTATGAACATATAATGTCCTGAAATGATTAACGATTTTTTGTCAATTTCATTGCCATATGCAATGAAGTTCATCAGATATGGTTAAACTTGGGTTCAGGACAAGTTCATGGTGGATTAAATCATTAAAGCCATCATTTTCAGCCCATATTTATGTAGTCGTAACCCCCCATATTACGATAATGCATGCATTATTAAAAGTGCGAATAACTTTTTTTTTAACTGAAAAAAAAGTGCAAATAACTTTGACTATACGCTAGAATTAAGTAATAAGAACGTGACGAAGACCTACAATTAAATAATAAGAATGTGACGAAGACCTGCAATGATGACATTCAAAGTTTTTGAGATAACCAACGGACAATTAATCAAGTGTATACACACAATTACACAAATCTCATTGAAAATCTGCATATTTACGGGTTGACAACCATCAGTATTCAGTAATGAAGTTACAAAATTTTTTTTGCTGGCGCCTGACTTGCTTTATATATACCACTCTGTTTCTTATTATAAGTTCACCTTAACTACTTCTCATATATCAAGGAGTGAAAGTTATAGCATTAAATATATCATATTTTTCTAACTTTACATTTATTTAAGAATATGTGTTAAAATAATATTTATACATTTTAATCATTCTCTCTTATCTTCCCTATTTCTAACACAGGGGTAAATTAGTCACAATAGCATTAATTGATCCCATACTGGACTTATATTTTAGAACAAAAAATTTGTGATAGTTAGACTTATAATAAGAAACAAAGTGATATGTATATACGTGTATATATATGTTATATAAGGAGAATTCAGACTAACTTGCTTCCGTATTATAGTACTGACGAGATATAACCATAAAGAATTTCTCAATAATAGTACTTACAAAACTGGTCTATGTAATACAGGCTTAATTAATTAGAACCGCCAACAAGGAAGGAAACACGCCAACATTTACTCGTAGAAATCAAACTTTGCTTGAGTAGATGAAAAAAGATGAATTGTGCGACAATGGGTATAATTAAGAATTTAGAAAATGACATTACTTAGTCAAAGATAGGTAGGACAACTAGCTTATTAAAAACATATATACTCTCACTTCAAGTTGTAAGTTTTTTTTTTTTCTTTGTTGGCGTCCAAGTTGTAAGTAAAATAAGCACGTTTTTTGCTTGTTCAGCTGGTTAATGTATAGATGACTAGTTTAAAAAAGAGTTCATTTTGAAATACAAGCAAGGAAGCTGTCAGAGAAATTAGGGTTTGTATAATAGGATATAGAGTAATACAGAATGTGAAGGCCAAAAGATATTTACAAAAAAAAATCTCAAGTATTACCTGAGGCAGTCAGCATTAAAGTTTAGTTGGGGTCATGGGTATGACGTGGACAAAATTGGCGAGTTTCGTATCGGACAAAATATGCAACAATAAAATGCAAAGAGGTTTGTTGAAGGGATTTGTCTTGTGACTTGGGTGATGACACTAGGGGTGAGTATCGGTTCGGTTTTTCGGTTTAAAACCGAAAAAACCGAAAACTAAAATGGGGAGAAAAACAAAACCGAAACCGAAAAACCGAATTGTTTTCGGTTTCGGTTTAACAGTTTTTTCGGTTTTAGGTTTTTTTCTCAAGTCATAGGGCATTTCCTGTAATTATCAAAAAATATGGGCATTCTTGTCATTCCACCACCATAACCCCACCTCTCTTATGCCCCTGCACGTCTGCATAAGACCGAACACGAGTCCCCTGCCGTGACCCGCAAGTGAGAGAGAGAGGAGAGGGAGCCGGCATGGCTCACCACCGTTTGGGTTGGTGGGGACTGGGGAGGTTCAGAGGGAGATCGGAGAAAGAGAGCCACCACTGTTTTCCCCTTTCCATTCTCGGCGTCGAGGGAGCTCACAGCTTCATCACCACCGTTCCCTCTTTCCCCTTTTCATTCTCGGCACGGTCCAGAAAGAAACTAAATGGAGGAGCCGCTGGAAATGGTGGACCATGCCGACGTCGATGCCGCCGCTGGAGGTAGGGACTTCCTTTTCCTTGTTCCCCTTTTCTTCTTAGATTTGTGGTACTGCTCGTTTGGGTATGAATGGATCATGATTCTTGCGTGTTTCGTTTTCGATTTCTATTGTGTATGTGGATTTTTGAAACTGAATCTTGTGCTTCATTTTCGGGTTTTTGCGTTTGGGATAATCAATGGAGTGATGACTAATGAGGTCGAGACTCAAGGGAGACTGAATCTTGTGCTTCATTTTCGTGTATTAGCTGTGAATGTGGATCTGTGACTCTGTGAGCCTTTGAAGTAGGATCTGCGTTTGTGTTTGTGGTTGGTGATGGACTCCTGGTTGCCGGTTTAAGCTTTTCAGGACTGTCGAAGGCTCATTTGGCTATGGTGAATTGTGATTGGTTTATAGTTTGTAAGTGTTTTGGGCTATTGGACCTTGGGCCTCTCTTGTTTTATTTTAAATTATATATGTCTGGGTTTTTTTTTAATGGCCTAATGGTTTTTCAGTTTCAAACCGAATTTTTTTTATAAAAACCAAAACCGAACCGAAAAACCGAAAATTTTCAAAATGAAAACCGAAACCGAACCGAAAAACCTAAAAACCGAAACCAAAAAACCGAAAACCATTTGTTTTCGGTTTGGTTCAGTTTTTACTTACCCCAGTGACAACTAGATTTTTCTCCTCAGTGATGATGCAGACTTCAGAGAGAGATATTTTTAAATATATATGAAATTCAATTAAGATTCTAAAGATAAAACTAAAATTAAAAAAATAAACTAAAAAGTTTATATTTATATGAGTATATCTATTTAGAGAAGCAAGCTTATTGAAAAATGGAGGAATTTGATAATAGAAAGTTTTAATACAGTTTTAGGAGGATGGGAGATGGAGTTTTTAATGAAAAACTAGTAGGTGTGCCAAGTAAGAGAAGTTCCACATTCCTTGGGTGTGAGAGGATATAGGGTTATATGATATACCTTGTGTTCTAATAGAAGTAAATGGGTTTAAAGAGGAGTGAGCCTTGTGCGCACAAGGATGGGCCACCGAAAGGCAAACGTAGTGGAAATCTGGTTAGGAGATGGAGTTGTTGGAATTTTTAATGAAAAACTAGAGGGTGTTTCAAATAAGAGAAGCCCACATTGCTTGGGTGTGAGAGGGTACAAGGGTATATGGTATACTTTGTGTTCTAACACAAATAAATGGGCATAAGAAGGAGTGTGCATTGCACGCACAAGGATGGGCCACCGAGAGGCAAATGTAGTGGAAATTTGGTGATTCCTCTACGCGAGTGGTAATTATGAACTGCTTTCTTTTTATTTAAACGTTTTGTGAAAATCACAAATAAATGTTTTAAAATACCTTCCTAGAAAACCTTATATTTTGGAGGTTTCATTTTTAAATACCTTAGACCTTTGGTTACGTAATAACTCTGTATTTAATCCTAAGGAGTGATGCATCCAATCTTGCCAATGGTTGCGTAATAACTCTATAGGACAGTGTCTTGAAGGACGCTACTCGTGTTGCCGCCAACAGAAGCATCCAGAGAGGATGCTGTTTGAAAAGGTTCAACATCTATTATAATGAAAGTGAGATGTTTGGTTGAAGTTGTGTAATCTAGATGCAAATGAAGTAGTTGACAAACTAGTCAAAAAAGCTATGAAAACGCCTAAAAGAATTGTTTGCAGATATAAACTAAAAAAATCAATGCTTCAACGATAAAAAAAGTTATTTAAGACAAGAAGAAAGGGAAGCTTGTATAATATGGTTTCAATCAAACATATCAATCCATTCTTCTTATTCTTCTTCGTTAGGGCTGCGGCGGCATCTTAGATTTTTTGTATTCTTACTCTAATTTTTTTGGTTGGTGTGCTGTTCTTCTTCAAATCTGTTCCCTTCGAGGTTGACGGCGACCTCCTGTGTTCTTGTGTGGTGTTCCATTGTTTTTAATTTTTTTAAAATATAAACAGATCCTTGTGTTTCTGCAGGAGGTTTATTTTTGCTATGCTGCTTCTTTTTAGGCATTGGGGCAGGTGTTTCGTAATCTTGCACAACATCAAACATTGATCCTAGCGTTGTTTGTTTGAAGAGAAGGTAAAACCCTTTTTGTACCTCTATCATACCTTTATTCTGTTCTTATATAGTATAAAAGATGAAGGTACCCTGTGAACGCAAGAAATTATTAATCAAATTCAAACCCTTGATGATGATGATGATGAGCTCAGTGTCGTGTTCAAGTGTTTCATTGTTTTAGATCTGTTGCCGTACACATAGAACCCCAGCTAACTTTCTCTCTTCTTCTATTTTCTTCGTTTTGTTATTTTCACAGTTATTTTCTCTCGTTCATCTTCGATGATCTCACGCAATTCGATGGAATTAGTTATGATACCTTGAACAAACAGGTATGACACCTTGAACAAACTGACTTTAGTTTTAACTTTTTCTAACTTTTTGCTTTTACTTTTACTATTTCCAAAACCCTTTTTATTTAGATGTCTACTGCTACTTGCAGCCAAAATCAACATAAACATATAATTAACATCAGTTCATTTCATTTTTCAAAGTTCATTTTTTGTCACATTCTAGACTCACATCTAAGTAATACTCCCTCCGTCCCTTGTTATAAAAATCAAATAGGTAAAATCACTCAATTTAAGTAAGTAGTTGAGAGAGATAAATATGTCTGAAATAATTTTGTTTTCTCAAATTTGCCCTTATTTATGTAAGAGAGAGAAATGTGATAATAGTGTTATAAATAAGTATGAAAGAGAATGTGAATAGAAAGAACAATGATGGATAAAATGGAAAAAAATTCATTAAATCTTTGACAAATTGTGACAGGCTCTTATAAGAACGGACAAGACTATTCAAATAATTTTTGGCTCTTATGTATAGGGACGGAGGGAGTAGTATATTATATCCATTTGATAGAACTCAATGGCTTATCTGTAATTAAGCAGAGCAATATAAAGGACCTACATCTTGCGCTTCATCACAACTTAATTGCTTGTTCATCATGTCACGTCATAATTAATGTAAAGTGAGAACGATAAGGAAATTGTTGAATCAGCTACCATAAATCCATAATAGTATAATCTTTAAAGATGGAAATATGTTATAATGTGCCAAATTCAAAATAGTGGTAGCCAGTCAATATTAATAATCAACCAATCAATCCATATCATCAATATCTCTCTCTCAATCTCAAAATATTGTTTACATATTTAGGCCACGTCATGTACATTTTCTTTTTAAATTGTGAATTTAGTTGACAATAAATCATTTTGAATCATACATCTCTCTGTTTGGGAAGTTTTCCTTTTGAATTCCAATGTCAACAATAAATCATTTCTTTAGAATTGGCATTTGTCAAAATTCAAAATCAATTATTGTGTTCAACTAAATCATTATTTTAGGAAACTATCAACAGTTCAGTACACACTCATATAATTCTTTCTTTCTTTTTTTTTCCAATTACAACACACATATATCTCATTGTGATCGTACATATCTATGTGGGAATTTTTTCTTTTAAATTTTGAATCTAAATGCCAACAATAAATTGTTTCTTTAGAAGCTGCGGTTTATGAAAATTCTAAATCAATTATTGTCTTTAGATAGTTCATTAGTTTAGGCAACTATCAATAGTTTAACACACACATGTGTATATATATGTTTCATCTACAATGAGAACTATTAATTCTGCTTTTGAAAATTAAAAAATAGTAAACAAACTAATTGATTATTGTGCTTGAATAGGCCACTATTTTAGGCATAAATCTAAACATAAATATATGATTTATCATGTCATATGTCTACTTTAAAATTACACTTATTTTAGCCAACAATTTAAATGTAAATACATGTTAATGTAATATTGTTTATGGTTCATATATATTTGGTTTTGAAACTTATAAAATAATTAACATGTTTAAATAGGTCAATAAATCAAGGTTAAAAAAATCGGACAGGGTATAGAATCGGACGAAACACTTGTTCAAGGGTTAATGGTCCGATTGGTCCAACCAGTTATATTAAAATAATAAAATTTTATTAATATTAACATTAATAATCACTAATATCAAAATGTAAATATAGGTATGTATGTATGCATGATTCATCAAACATGAAAATTTTAATGTTTCTATAGAGGGAAAAAGAGAAAATATTAGTTGATTACACGTGCAAATAAATATTATTATACAATTCATAGACTAAAATACAAATATTAAGAGTAACAACGATTAAATATTAAACATATGTAAGTAAAGTAGCATTTAAAGTATTATAGTTTACTAATTTCTAAATTTGAGTGAAGTGAAAGTTAGTAATTAGGTGATTTATAACAAAATTTTAAAAAAAATCATATTTTGAAAAAAAAAGTCTGCCCGGTTCAACCTCCCGGTTTTGGGCGGGTTGACACTGCCCTCATCCGGGTCAACTTCCTCTTTGGTTACCGCCCAATGGCCCGGTCCGTTTTTTTATCAGTGCAATAAATCAAGGGCATCAATTAACGTGCTTATCCAACAAGGAAAAAAATACCTCTCATAAATTTTAATATTGCATGTTTCGGCGGAACAATAAAGAAGTCGGCTTTAAAAAATGACAAAAACTTCTTTACGGCAAAGAATAAAATTTTTTAAGAGATACCGGAGAAAAAAGATACCAAAGAGATTTGGTTCGAACTTGTACATTCAAGCCATATATATATATATATTCATTTAAGCTCTTTAATAATTAAATTGTTGGTGTTCTTACCTTTTGTAAATCCCATTTGACAAATTCATTGAGAAACTGGGGTGCAGAACATATGTTAAGTATGGGGAACGGTTTCATTGCTAAGCGCTTAGCAGGAAGCGCTAACCACTTATATTAAATCCTGTCCCTTGGATATGCTTTAATCACAACCATCTATGTATATTTTATTTTTGTTTCAAAAGATCATCAAATCTTGCCGGATTCAAATCAGTTTCAGCATTTATTTCCTTATTCCTTTGCATTATGCATTTTGGCGGTATTTGCTGGTTTTTTGTTGTTCATTAACAATTATTTTTATTCCATTAATTGATGAGAGAGTGGAAAGAAATCATCACGATATAGGCTTCTGAAATCTGAATTTTGGCATTTCCCCTCCACCTAACTCTAAAACCAACTTTCTCACTCATAATAGTTATCAACTTAAATGCAAAATAGGAAGAGTTTCAAAAATTGGAAGAAGCGTGCAACTTCTAATCATAATTTAAAAAAAAAACATCGTGACCATCAACGACTATTAGGGAATTGAGTTCAAGCTGATGTCTAGGGGAACTCATCTGAGAGAAAAAGTCTTAGAGTTATGTTGAAATAATCAAAGGTTTGATAGATAAATAAATACATGATCAGGGAATGCATTAAAAATGCCTATGAATAAGGGGATATATGTTAAAAGTGATTTGAATTTGGTAAGATTTAATTATATATTATATAATAAAACATAAATTAAAATATAGATGAATGGTTGTGATTAAAATTTCTCCAAGGGCTAAGATTTATTGATTGTGTTTAGCGCTCCTTGCTAAGCCCGTTAAGTATGATGTCTGGACTAAAGCAACCTTAACAATATAATATCCTAGGGTTGGCATTTGGCGGGTAGCAAACAGCCGAATAGTAAATTGTGATTGACTGCGAGTTGCGACTTTCGAGGATGAAAATAAGCTTGTTGTCTGCAGCATACTCATTTGACACCAATATTTTGAGTTAATTTCGATTTAAGACAATACAAAACCTTTTAAAATTTTGATATAGTCCTTAAGTGCTCAATAATCGTAAAATTGTATAATTAGTTATTTTTCTAATATTAATGCTTATTTTTTAGAATTTAATTATAAATCTTCCCCGTAAACAGTAATGAATAGTGAAAAGTGAGTGCTAGTTAATGTTCAAAGTTGAAATATTATTTGCAAATTTTACATATATTAATGTCGGGTTTTGGTAGATGTCCCTCCCATCCCTCTTACTCAAGATTATGGAGGACCAGTAATACGCTATGACGATGGAGTCTTTGATGCACGCTTTAATGGTTTTGGCTGTGTTCGAGAAGTTAAGCTCAGAATGAATTTAAATTATCACAACAAACCTTTGTCTTTACCGCTTTAGAATGTTGCAAAGGAAAAAAAACCTATGTAATTAAATCCCTCATTTATTTGGTAATAAGTATTCCCTCGTAGATCATCGAGAGAGCAGTATAAATGCAACCGCAACAATTGTATCAATAGCTCTCGGCAACAAGGATGTTCAAGGTAGTAATTTTCATGTTAGAACTCTAAAATGTGTTGGGTTGATTGAATGCTATGGATATGTATTCCATTATGATATACATAGGTTTTCCATTTGCTTTTTGATTTTTCCATTCATTGTTTGAACAAGATTTTGTTGTGTCATTCAGAACTAGAAGTATTAGTTAGCGGACCTACTTCCATGCTTTCCCATCCAAAAGCAGAACGGATAGCATGGATTTAGTGGATTAATAGTAAAACCAACATAAATTGTGTGTGTGTTATGAAATACACGATTGTATTATAATATAAAGGGAATTAGTACTGCATCGCAATTTATATTTTCATTTGGTTTTGATATTGTTAAACACATGTATGTAGCTTTGGCTTATTGACGCTCTTTTATTTTTCCTTCTAGTTAGTACCACTGTCAGAGAATCTGCCAAGTGAGGTTCCTTTAACATTTTGACTGTTATTGAATGTTTTAGGATGACCAACAGATGAAGCACATGGACTTTTAAATCTGAGCATCCAGTACTTCACCAGTCGAGGTTGGGCATATGCAGATGTTAATTATGGTGGTAGCTTTGGTTTGTTTCCTTCTTTAACTACAAAATCATATTATTAATTCTTAAATGCATTATCTTTTGGATTTTCTCCATGTACAAAGCTAATTGTTTCTTACGTACTTTTTGGGTTTTGGCTTTTTTTTTTAGATTGAGTTTGCACTAAATGACCTGTTAAGTGCTTCATGCAATTTGAGTTTGGTCTGATAAAATCATTATATGGCAGGTTGTGGTAGAGAGTATTAAGAAAGACTTTCAGTATGCTGGGGCATAGTGGACGTCAATGGTTATTATTTCGTACATGTAGCTGTTGCCTTGATTATAGTTTATGGATTTTGAGGTGGAGTTCCAATTTCATATCAATGATTTGTTATGTAGGTGGAAAGTGGAAAGGTTGAGGGGGAATGATTGTGTATTACTGGGGAATCTGCTGGTGGCTATACCACCCTAGCTACTCTTGCTTTTAAAGACACATTTAAGGCTTGATCTTCTTTGTATGGTGTAACTGCTGTAAAGAAGTTTATGTATTTTAGCTATTCATCCTTCTTGTTTACTTTTTAACATGGAGTAAAATAGCTCATGATCTTAGTTTCTGCTGGTATTTGTTTATTTCCCTTATGATTGTTTACATGTTCGAGAAAGTAAAGCCTTGCTCTAGAAACAAAGTGAGGAAAGGAAAATTTACAATAAATGCATGTGCTGACCCTTAAATCAAAATTCTGTTATCTCCTTTTGGGCCCTCTTCTTATAAACTTGCCCCCAGAATTTGTTGAGCCCATCATGTAGCCCTTTGATAAGACTGTAAGATACTGTTGGGACTGGGCTCTTGAATGCTGGAATTGGGCTTCGGCCCAGTGATTAAGAAAAAGGGATGGTGCATAACATGTGAAGGGGGGTATTCTAGGTATATGAATAATATGGCAGTTACAAAGGCACGGGTATAAAGCAGAGGGAAGGGGTGAGTGGAAGGGGCATGAAAAGTATTGAGTGAATTGTGGGAGAGTGGGAGTGCCTCTCGAATGCACCCAACCTATCTGTCTTTCTTTTGTTTCTGCATTGTTCATCTTAGTTCTTGTGTTTAGGTTCCCTCCATTAGACTTACACTCTGTGGAAGGGCTGATTTACTGTGATTAATGCAAATATAGCTTCTGTGTTCCAACAGATACCCTGCCACTGAATCCATTTTGTCCAGCATACCCTCAAAGTTTCTCTTTTTGGAAAATAGAACTTATTAAATAGATATCCTCTTTATTTTAAGGAATTTGAATAGTAAACAGATGCAACCTACTCTAAGATTTATTAGCTTTTTCCCTACCTAAGATATCTAAACACGAATAAAGTTAACTTATTCTAGAATTTTATAGAATTTGTTAACTCTAGTTTTATTAAAAACATACTATATACACATTTGGTGAGTACAGTATGAATTGCATTAAGGAAAAAGAAAGCAGATGGAATTTCTCAGGAAGTAGGAGCAAGTATCTCACTAGGTAGAGCTGTATGACCTTTCATAATGAAGGAGAAGATTGCATTTAATCAATTAGTTATGTTGGATGTACACACTTAACATTCATTTTTTTTAATTTCATAAATGTGAATGGACACAACTAATTACTCAAAAGTCTTAAATGTGCAGTTATGTAATCGGTAATGGTGAAGCAGAAGAATTTTCCGAAAGGTTGAAGAGACAACTCTGTGCTATTGAAAATGTTTCAGTTTGCAGTTTACTGATACTGTAAGACCTGGCTTGCTGGTCATAGTTTGAAACTTCGATTTTATGTCACCAGACTTCTGGTTTTAGGTTTTATTTGTTGGTCATTTGACTTGATGCATCGGTAGAGTAATGCTTGTGTGTAGCGTCTGAATTGTTTGCATTCTTCCACAGGCCCGTGAATTTGCAAATGAGCTTCGTGCTAGCAGTAAAGCATCAAGAAATCCAACTGTTTGGCTTGTAAGTTCGACAGGTTCTTGTCAGAATGTAAATGCTGCTGACACTTCTACAATTTCTGAGGCTTATGCAAAGATGCTCACAATTTTTATGCCACTTCTGGTGGATGAGGTAAAAGCCCTTAGTATTGATGGGTCTTCAAAACATAATTATTGTTATGGAATTGAATTGAAATTTGTAGAGCTCTTACTTTGCTCACTTTATGTGCTTTGAGGTTACCACACTTTATTGATATGGCCATGGGGAGGGCGAAAATGCCTTTTATTATACAAAATAAAAAAAGCCAGAAAAGAAAAGAAAATAATTTTCTTTTTTAGAGAAAGACAATATACATAGAGGTAAAATGACATTATTTATAAAGTTTACCCACCAGACCCTGCCATAAGGTTCAAAATTTTAATTTTCTATAGAATGATTCGACCTAACTCTTGCTAAAAATACACAAAACTTGCTTTTTTAAGGCTACTTTTCTATTGAAGTTAAATAAACATGATTGTCCCTGTTACAGCTACTTCAGAAGGATGCGACCAAAAGATTAGGCAGTGGAACAAGGGGTAGTTTCGAAATTAGGGATCACAAGTGGTTTAAACCAATCAATTGGAGGAAGTTGGATGCTCGTGAGGTCCAACCAAGCTTTCGCCCTGATGTCGCCGGAAAACATTGTGTTGCCAACTTTGAGAAACGTTGGACTGATATGCCTATCATAGTTTCAATGAGGTTCCTTGTTGTCCCACAAGGACTAAATAATATAAAATGGAAAGACGAATTGGGGAGAACGCCCCCGGTTTCAAGCGAGAGTTGTGAGTCCCTACTAGACCGTATGATATCGGTGTTATTATAGTTTGGCTTTGTTTATCTATGTACTGGATTGTAACGTATGACATTGAGATTTGTGATTTAAGAATGATCTTTGAGGAATCTGCTACATGATGATAGTAATATGTGGAGAGTTATGTTATGTTATACTGGGATTGTTGATTTTGGATTGGTCTTATGTATTTGAAAGTATGAGCTGTTTTCATTGATGTCACTACGCATTTAATTGGTACATGTCATGTGATTTAATCCCAATTATACTTAGTAATACTCCACTGAACACCTTGCTAGCACACACCGCATATAGACGAGTAGTTAGTGGTTACTTGGGTCTACCCCTTTTTATCTCATTTTTACAGGTCCTAGCAACGTAAAGGGAAACCAAGGAAAGGATCTGGAATTACCTCACTAAGCTTGTGAATCTCTGGACCCGCATGACAGAGATTATTGCCACTTTTAGGGACATGATGCATGTTATTTTTGCTTCCGCTTAATTTCAAGATTTGTTTGTTTATTTTGATATAAGGATTTTTATTTGCAAGTATCGTGTTAACCGACTGATGGTTACTTTCTTTTGGACGGCTGGGCTATTCCCATCCCTAAGTGGAGAGAACATGCAACAAAAAGCACATGAGAAAGCTTCAAGCCACAAGTATTTAACCTTTGAACAAATTCATAAAGATATCGCAAAAAATCATTTTTGTCTCATATGCAGAATGAAGTTTTAAGGGAGAATATATAAACCATTTGAATACAAAAAATAAATGAGATGGAGAAGAAGAATAAGAAGTGCGATAGTGCTATTCAAACTTGATCGGCGAGAAGAAGAATATGAGAGAGGAGGAGGGGGAAGAATGGATCTGAAGTTGGGTCGAGTGGAGCAACACTTACGCTGATGGAGAACAAGATTCGGAGAGAAGAGGGAGCTTTCAAATATATGGCGCTATGATGGGAGCAAAGTGGGGAAACGACACATAATGAATGAGAGAAGAGGGAGGCCGCAGGGGAGAAAGGGAAGGTGAGTTAGATTAGGGTTCAATAAAAAACGATATATTTTCTTTTATAAATGCATATAGATACCGGGTCAGACCAGACCATGTAGTCTGAAGAGTCAGCCTCAGACCGGGTTGGTTTAGTCCTGCCTGATTATTTCTTTGGGTTGCTCTTTTGTTGGGTTGGACTAGACCGGGCCTCTTCGGGTTAGACCGGATTCACTTAGATCGGGTATTTTTTGAGCAGCCCTAACTGCAGATATAGCTAAAGAAAACTCGTACTCACAAAATTATACGAGGTCAAATTTTGTTGAGTGTAAAGTGCATTGTTAATTTAGTCCAAAAAAAAGTGTATTGTTAATAGAAAGCGGCTGATGGGCATGGCCCATTGAAAACAGCCAAGATCATAAAAGGTTGGGCCTCATGCCTTCATTCGAGACATATCTCAAAAGAATTTTCATTCCTTCTTTTTTTTTTAAAAAATCTTTTGGCTCGATTCCAAGAAAGTTTTATTCAATGAATTTAAGTCCTTTTTCAAGGTAAAAAAAAGTCCTTTTTATTTTCTAATTGGCTCCAAAATTTTCAGAGCCTTTTGACCCGCTTCAAAGAGCAATCGGGGTTTTTGTAAAGGAAATGAGAAGAGGAATTAAAAAAGATTTTTCATTTTTAGGCATTAAATCTTAGCCGTGGGCCCGTGGGCCTGAGGGTGGGGGCGAAAATGCCTTTTATTATCTATACCAAATAAAAAAAATTCCAGCAAACAAAAAATATTTATAAAGTTTGCCTATAAGGCCCATCTTAATAAAAAAAATACACCCCAATTAAAGATGGGACCAAACTTGAATTGAAATACAAAATAAAAAAATAAAATCAACATAAGACAAATTCAACTTATGAACTTTGATCTAAGTGGCAAGTTGATGGGGACTCAAGGAATTCATTCTCAAACATCTCTGACGCTTGCACCCGTTGACATGAACTCATTCTCAATCCCTCAATGAAAGCAATCAACTCGGCAACTGCTGAGGGAGCATTTGTCAATTTACAACTACAACATGCAATCCATTCACCTTGTTGACTGTGAATAAGTCTGCCACATCCATTGCGTCCATTTTTTTTCCTTTTACTTGAAACTAGTAGTAAATGCAGATGCAAAACAAAAATTAAAGAGAAAAACAAAAGGGGAAACTCGGCCTCTTTCCTCGCCATTTCTCTCATTATCCATAGTATTCATAGTGTTTATCCAATTAGAAAAAAAAAATATTCCCATAAATTTTAAAATTGCATATTCTTGTAGAACAATAAATAAATCCGCTATAAAAAATGACAAAAGCTTCTTTATAACAATGAATAAGATTTTTTTAAGAGATACTGAAAAAAAAAAGATACCAAAGAGATTTTTTTCGAACTTGTACATTCAAGCCATACATTCATTTAAGCTCTTTAATCATTAAAATTATTGGTGTTCTTAACTTTCATAAGTCCCATTAGAAAAATTAATTGAGAAATTGGGGGCATAACATATGTTAAGTATGATTTCATGTGTGATTGTCAAGTCCAATTTTACAAGGGAAAATTTCATTTTACCCCCATAATAAGGAATTAATCTCAGATTCCCCCCAAAACATTCTGAAATTTCACTGCACCCCCAAGGGACTAAAGTGAAATTAAATGTTTCAGCTAAAAGACCAAAATGTCCTTATTGAAAGAAGTACAAACGTGTTGGAAATTTCTCATATGTGTCTTGGAAATTCTCCATATGTGTCTTGGAAATTTTTCATATGTGTCTTGGAAATATAGTTGTGAAATTTTGGATGTTTTAGTTTTGGATTCCATGATTTTTTAGACTTAAAAATACTCACATTGATGTTGAAAATAAGCACAAATGTTTTGAAAAGTTCCCTCATATGCGTCTTAAAAATTTCTCATAAATGTCTTGGAAATTCTTCATATGTGTCTTGGAAATCAGTACAAAATTCAATAAGGACATTTTGGTCTTTTAGTTGAAACATTTAATTTCACTTTAGTCCCTTGGGTGTGCAGTGAAATTTCAGAATGTTTAGGGGGGAATCTGAGATTAATTCTTTATTAGGGGGGTAAACTGAAATTTTCCCATTTTACAATTCGTTTGTCAAATGAGTATTTATCTCAAATTATTTTAAACAAGTAAATATGGTCTGACGCATATTGTTTTTGGGGTTTGAAGTCTGGCCCAAACCAACCTCAATAACATATCCTAGGGTTGGTAGCTAGCAAATAGCCAAATACTTAATTGTTGATTGATTGCGAGTTGCAAGCACGAGTGGACAACAATGGCAGAGCAAGTGACCGATAGAATTGAGTATCATTAATTACTCAATTACTTTCTTGTTTTACCATTTTACCTTGTGCGATGTTACATTTTAAGGCTTTAAAGGTGAAGATAGGAGAGATTATACTGGAATTAGCCTAAATCGAGGAAAAGATTGAGCTGCTAGAGCATGTGAAGAAGCAACAGCCATGGTAGGAAAACAAGATCATCTATCCAGCTAAGGATGCTAGTCAAATATGGACCAGCATCCCGGTTTCAGGCGAGAGTTGTGAGTCCTTACTTTTATATTATGTTGAATTCTTTTCTAACCATGATAGCCTTTTAATAATAGAAATCATTTTTCTATCATGGTTAGGGTATTTATATTATGTTGATTTCTTTTCTAACTATGACAGTCTTTTAAAAATAGAAATCATTTTTTTTATCATGGTTAGGGTATTTATATTATGTTGATTTCTTTTCTAACCATGATAGCCTTTTATTAATAAAAATCTTTTTTATCATGGTTAGGGTATTCAATTGGCATTTTATTGAAATGACGAAAAGTTTTTTTTTCTAATTATGTTAGTGTGTTGTCTGAGTAAACTTCTATTTTCTAATATAGTCAACAAATGATTTCGTTGGGGTCAATTATACTTTAAAAATATATTCTTTTAATATAATTAGGTAGCAATTGTTACAGCTTTCGTTTAGCGATTGAAAATGAGTTCATGTCAACGGGGTGCAAGCATCAAATATGTTTGAGAATGAGTTTCTTGAGTCCTCATCAACTTGCCAATTAGATCAAAGCTCATAAGTTGAATTTGTCTTATGTTGATTTTATTTTCTTATTTTGTATTTTAATTCAAGTTTGGTCCCATCTTTGATTGGGGTGTATTTTTATTAAGATGGGCCTTATAGGTAAACTTTATAAATATTGTCATTTTACCTTTATATATATTGTCTTTCTCAAAAAAATTATTACTTTTGTTTTCTGGCTTTTATTTATTTCGTATAGGTAATAAAAGGCATTTTCACCCTCCCCATGAGCCATGGCTAAGATTTAAGGCCCAAAATTAATTTTTTTTTAATTCCTCTTCTCATTTCCTTTTCAAAAACCCGATTGCTCTTTGAAGCAGGTCATCAAAAGGCTCTGAAAATTTTGGAGCCAATTAAAAAAATAAAAAGGAGTTAAATTCATTGAATAAGGGTGTGTTTGGATGGACTTCTTGAAAAGTAAGATTAATATAAATAAATTAAAATTATCCCTTAAATCTTTGAATTATGATGATTTTAAGTGGAAAATTTAAATTATCTGAAAAAATAAAATGGAAATTTCATTTTAATTATTTGCAAAAAAATTGAAATGTAAATTTAATTACAAATAATTAAATAATAATTATTATTTATGCTATAAATAATAATTGGTTGGCAGGGATGAATGACGCCTGAAGAGAGCAGAGAGGTCTGGGTGATGCCGTGATGGTAGGGGTTTCGGAGAGTATATGTTTACCAAAAAAAAAAAAGTGGCAGCAACTTTGTGGGCCCTCCACCAAACACAAACACAAATAAGTCCTTTTTATTGCCCAGAAGTTGCTCAAATCAGCAACTGAAAATAAGTCCTTTTTTTACCATAAGTCCTTATTAAGAGTAGCCCAACCAAACACTTCACTGAAGCCTTTTTTTATTAGAAGTCCTTTTGGACATAAATAAGTCCTTTTTTGGGCTTGAGTAGCCCAGCCAAACACACACTAAATCTTTCTTGGAATCGGGGTAGAAGATTTTCTTTTAAAAAGTGGAACGATAATTCATTTGAGATATGTCTCGGATGAGGCCCAACATTTTCTGCTCTTTGCCATTTTCAATGGGCCATGCCCATCACCCGCTTTCTATTAACAATATTTTTTTTTTTACTAAATTAATAATACACTTTACACTCAACAAAATTTGACCTCGTATAATTTTGTGAGTATGAGTTTTTTTTTTAGTTTTTTTTGCTTTAAATGCAGTGAATTATATAATGACTTATTTTTTGAATATAATAATTGATTTCGAATTTTCATAAATGTGGCTTCTAAGAAAATCATTTATTACTGACATTGAAATTCCAAATTTTAAAAGGAAAACTTCCCAGATAGATATGAATGATGACATGGCCTAAGTAAGCATGTGAACATTGTTTTGAGATTTAGAGAAGTATATTGATGATATTTATATTGATTCAGTGCCATTATTTTGAATTTCCTCCTTTTTAGGGACATTATATCACATTTCCATCATTCAAAATTTCAAACATTTATCAAATTAATACAACCCTAAATATGGTTACCTTGCAACATTTAAATGGAACCTATTTTGGTGCTTGTCAGAAAGATAAGTAGAGATGCTATTCTATTCTAAATCGTTCAGATTCAATCTAGACAGTCAATATTTAATAATTTTAAGTTTATAATTTTTAAATAAAAAATATGTTTTTAGATAAAATGATAGTTATAAGATTATCCTTATTTTAAATTTTCTACCATTAAAATAATTATGTTTTAAAAATCATAAATTTAAAATTATTAAATCTGCCAATTGAATTGGATTTAGACGGCGCCCCTTTCGTAAATCCCATAGAAAATACTTTTTCGTATGGTATGTCTTTCTACTTCTGTATTTGGGCGGCAATTTCCACGCCTACGAGGTGAGAAATCCCTAGCTTCCTTCCTTTCTTCCTCCGCCTTCGACGCTGCCTTGTGGGTGTGAGGGAGCATTCCATCGTGTTTACTCTTCGCATCAGCGTGATCCATTGACACCTTCTTCCTTCTTCATAGCTCCTGCTTGCTGCTTTGCGTGGTTTTGATGTTGTGTGCGTGATTTCAGGACCCTCCTTCGCCTCATTCTGACCCTCTGCTCAATATACGTGGTATGTTTGAAAGATCCTCTCTTCTCTTTTCCTTAATTGGTGTGGCTGCCGTGGAGTGTTTGGGCATGTGCTAAATTTTAGTATTAATTTTTGGTGTATTGCGGTCGTGTGTGGTGCGTGAGGGACGATGGAGGCTTAGATAGGCTTAAAAATTTTCATTTGATAGGCCTGGTGTTTTTTTTTCAAATGTGTAGGCTTGCAAGTTTATGACTTCTAGCTTGTGAATTAAGATGCTTGCTTATTGAGTTATTTTGAAAAGCCTATGTATTAGGTAATAATGATTGGCACAGAATAATGCAAAATAACACTGAACTGGAAAGTATATATTGAAATGAATACACAATGATACTCAAACAGTACAAAGTCTAAGGTCTGACAACAGAATGCATGAGGAGAGAGGTATAGAGAGAAGTGCAGGAAGAGATGCATTACAGAATGCATGAGGAGAGAATCTAACAGAAAATAGAGAGAATAGCCAATAACTTCCACACCCTTTCCACGCATGTCTGCATGCTTATATCACTTCATCTAAGTCTCTTAGCTTCCAGGGCCTTCTTCTAGCTCTCTGACTCTTACTTCGCATAATGGGCCCATTGTGTGGGTCATAAATTGGGTTAGTAGGCTCATCAGTCGTTACAACCTATAAGGTGTGTGGTGAATTGTGTGAAAGAACAATGATGCTTGGCAGTTTTGTTAAGCTAATGCATGAGCACTGTGACATTAATTTTATTGGTTGCAAGAGAACAAACATGGGATCTATTTATTTATAGTGGTGTTAAGAATTTAATTATAAACTTTCAATGGACTGTTCGTGAAAATTAATTTAGGTGAAGATTGGCAATGATCTAATTGAAATGGTTTTATTGCTACCTACTTCGAACGTTATATTCCTGAAACTGGAGTGTATAGCTCATAGACAAAATCTACATAGATGGTCAAAAGGGAAACAAACAAGAAAAATGTAAAATTTTCTCTCCAAGATAGAAACTGCCATGTATGCAGTGGCATACATGTCCTCCAATGTTCTTCGTCTTGTTTACTATTATTAAATTTTTGTAATTATAGCATTTTAGGTAAAGAATCTTCTAACTAAAATAACGTTGAACAACGATGCTGCAATTGAAGTTATTTGAAAAGTTTTCTTTTGAAGGAAACTTGGAAGTTTGATATTACAGAGGAGCAAATTGACAATTTCAGAAATATTGTGTCAATTGCAATCAGCTTGAGGAAAATGGACTTGCGAGATGCGATCAGTAATCAAACAGATGTCTCATTGAGCTTTGCTAAGCATCTATTGTTGAAGGGAGGTGAGAATGATAACTTGGTGCTTTCACCATTGTCCATCCACGCGGTGCTTAGCCTCATTGCTGCTGGCTCCAAGGGATCCACACGTGATCAACTTCTCTCGTTCCTCAAGTCTAACTCCACCGATAATCTCAACTCCTTGGCATCTCAGTTTGTTGCTGTTGTCTTTGCCGACGGCAGTCTCAGTGGTGGCCCCCAATTGAGTTTTGCTAATGGTGTCTGGCTTGATCAATCTCTTTCCCTCAAGCCTTCTTTCAAACAGATTGTTGACTCTGACTATAAAGCTGCTTTATCTCGAGTGGACTTCCAAACCAAGGTGCAATCTTGTCTTTCTTGTATATTATTAATCAATAATGTGATCTTGCTTATTTTGTTAGCATTTTCTTAATTTAGCTTTGATTTATTTATTTTTTTCAATTGGCCTTGGGCGATTTCTTTTTTCTTTTTTTATTTTTTTGAAAAGGTTGGGTAAACAAGGAAAGAAGAAGTAGATTCTTGATGCATGTTACTGTAAAGTGTAAATGAAAGTGTGTTATGTGACTTGAAACGCCAAGTGATACCACTGACCCATTAGATTAATCCAACCATATTGCTCGGGGTAGACAATAGACATATTATTAAGGAATATACTTGGAATAGCTATACATTATTTAGAAATCTACTTGTAGCTTGTGGTTTGCGCCTATTGATTTACTCAGAGAACATCATCAGGGTCCTTTCTTGCCTTACAATCTCTCTCCATATTGGTTTTCCCCCCTTGAACTAATTACATTTTCAAATCCCATCTTCATAAAGTAAAGAATTTGGGGTATAATATAGAATAGTTTTTTTTGTTTTTGTTTTTGATCTACTGTGTATGTAGCATAATTATATTCTTCTTAAAGCTGTGATTAATCCAATGCTTTATTCCTTGTCGTATAAATCTTTTGCACTTATACTAATCTCAATTTTTCTTGCAAATTGTTAAAAGGCAACTTAATCCTTTAGCGTGTAACCTATGCTTCTGCAGCATGGCATACAAACCTATTTAACTTACGTGTCTAGTTGTTACCCTTTTCTAGAGTATGTTTTCTGTTATTGACATAAAGTATTAGTGATTATCTAAACATAAGCAAGGAAACTAAGAGAACCAAGAACAACAACTTGCTGTGTTTTTTAATATTTTAAAATAATTAGCTAATAACAGCAACTTGCCGTGGGTTTTGATACTTAAAAATAATTAGCTAATAAGATGATGGTTGTGACTTATATAGGCTGTTCAAGTGACCCAAGAAATTAATTCTTGGGCAGAAAAGGAGACGAGTGGCCTTATTAAAGAGGTTCTTCCTGCGGGATCTCTTGACAACTCAGCCAGGCTCGTTTTCGCCAATGCGTTATACTTTAAAGGAGAATGGAATGAGAAATTCGATGCATCAGCAACCAAAGAATATGATTTTCACCTTGGAAGTAGTAGCTCAGTGAAGGCTCCCTTCATGACAAGCAAGAAAAAACAGTTTATTAGAGCATGTGATGGATTCAAAGTCCTTGGTCTTCCTTATAAGCAAGGTGAAGATAAACGCCGTTTCACCATGTATTTCCTTCTTCCAGATGCAAATGATGGGCTGCCAGCTTTGGTTGAGATGGTGGGTTCACAATCCGGGTTCTTGGATCGCCATCTTCCTCAAACCAAAGTGGAAGTAGGTGACTTTAGAATTCCAAAATTTAAGATTTCTTACGGGGTTGAAATATCCAATGTGCTTAAGGAATTGGGGCTAACTTTGCCTTTCTCTGGGGGAGAATTGACGGAAATAGTGGATTCTTTGGCTGGTCAAAATCTATACGTTTCCAACATATTCCACAAGGCATTCATTGAAGTCGATGAAGAAGGAACTGAAGCTGCTGCTGCTAGTGCTGCTGTTATATTACTGAGGGGTTTGCCATCTAAGATAGATTTTGTAGCAGACCACCCCTTCCTCTTTATTGTCAGAGAAGATATGACTGGAACGCTGTTGTTTGTTGGAAAGGTGCTTCAGCCTCTTGTTGGCTGAACCAGTCTGACATGGTAATATTTCCTATTCCAATTATCCTATGTAATGTAATTATATGCCGTTGCTGCCAGTAATCTAAGAGACCTATTTCTCTTCATTGTTCTTGTTGTAAATAGGACTAAATTTAAATGGATGCATGGGTTGAGACAAGTTTCTGGCATATTTAATTATTTAAAGCCATAATTTTCAGCCCAACTGTAATCGTAAACCCCCATATATATATATAACAATAATTTCATGCATTGTTAAAAGTGCAAGTAGTCTGGACTATTTGTTTTCAAAGCTAATCTTTATCACCATCTGTTTCTTAATATAGGACCTAGTTGACTTTTTTAAAAAATCCTACGAAAGGAAAATAAGATACTTATAAATTGATTTGATTAAATTTTTTCTCTAAATTAGTTTATTTGACTTATTTATTAATATACAATCTAATAATACACAAAACATGTTATGATAAAGTGATTTATTTAACTTCTTTAATTTTTCTAAAAAAAGTCAACCGGATTTTATGTTTAAGAACGGATTTTATGTTTAAGAACGGAGGAAGTATATAGTAATAAATAAGCACGTGGCTAATATTGCAATGATGACTATTAAAGTTTATAAAACAACCAACGTAAAATAAATTAGGAGAATCCAGACTAACTTGTTACTCTCTTCGTTATTAAATATATGATTTAATTGATTTTTTTGGAAAATTTTTAAGAAAGTTAAATATGTTACTTATAAATTGATTTGCTTGAATTTTTTTAAAAAAATTAATTTATTTGACTTATAAGCTATTATATAATCTAATACTACATAAAGTGCGTTATGATGATTAAGTGGCTTATTTATTTTTTTAATTTCTCAAATAAAAAAGTAACTGGATTTAAGAATAGAGGAAGTATGATATATCACAATACTGATGAGATAAGCATGAAGAATTAGGGCATGTTTGGTACAACTTATGAAACCATGATTTGGAGCCAAAATAGCCTTTCAAAACCATGGTTTGGGCTCTAAACCATGGTTTCATAAGCTGTACCAAACAGGCTCTTACCCAATAATACTTCAATGGTCTTTTATGCTGTGTGAGCTTTTTAAGAATCTCCACAGACAGAAACGATTAACTTTCCGTGTGAGATTATTGGAACCTCCGTAGGAATGTTAATAAAAAAAAATTCTTCAAAAATCCTTTTTTTATAAAAATAAAGAATAACTAATTTCACAAAAATAAAAAATAATCATATTTCTTGGATAAATTAAACAAACATTTTTCCTAAAAAAACAAAAACCCAATAACACACATTTTTACCCCGAATTACATAAGTTTCACTACAAAAAAACATGAAATTATCGACGAAATTCGGTCAGAAAATCTGTCGGTAAATGAATTACCCACCAAGGAATTCCCGACGGAAACAAGAGAAGAGAATGAAGATGGAGAAGATAAACCAAGAGGAGAAGCCCGAATCTCTTCAAAGCTCCATTTAGATGTTTAGTTCACTTGATTGATGCTTGAGAGGGCTAGATTGAGTGTAGAACTTAGGTAAAATAGTGCAAGAACCTGAAGTTTGCATGACGAATGGATGTTTTTGTTGGTAAGATAGAGATATACTTGCTAGCCTTGCATAGTCACATTAGGGTTGGAGCTTGATAATTGGGTTTTATTAATTTGTAACAAGAGATTGTGCAATTAATGAGATCAAACACTTGTTCTTGACTTGAGAGAGTGTTTACAAGTACTTTGTGAACCCTAGATTAGCACGTGATTTCATTGAGAGCTTCTTTGAGGGGAGGTTAATCGAGTTTTAAGAAGTACAAGGGGGATACATAATCTTAGGACCCATTTATCCTTGAAGTTGGAGAATCACTTGTGTATAATTTTGTTTTCATTTAACATATGTTTATTTTCTTATTTAATTTTCAATCTCAACATTTGAATCACTCAAATTTGGCGAGAGTGTAACAATCATTATTTGACCGGGTTTTGGAATCAAATCCTCGTGGGAACGATACTTTACTTATCATTTTATTACTTGGCGCGACCCGTGCACTTGCGGCATGCGAACACAAACCTGAGGATCGAACCCACAACCTCTTGCGCTCGTGCTGATGCCTTAACCAGTTGAGCTATGAAGACCATGTGATATTATTTGTAAACTATTATATTTATAATATTCAAACTCCCACTATTATAATTATATTTTATCTAAATTATAAATATATAATTTGCAATTAAATTATAATAATTTTAATTATATTTAATAAATTATTTTATTATATATATTATTCAATTATAATTATTTTTCATATTTCTTACTAATATTTATTAATAAATAACATTATTTAATAAAAAAATTAAATTTATTTAAAATTTATATGATATACATGTATATGTTAATTTTTATTAAATATTATTTATTTATAAAATATGTTTAAAAATAAATAAAGATAATATTTTAGTTATAAAATAATATTTTAATATATTATTAATAAATTAAAATAATAATATAATTCATAAAATTACCTACGGAACATTTCCAGTCAGTAATAATATTTTATAAAATAATAATATTTTAATATATTATTAATAAATTAAAATAATAATCTATTTATAAAATAATATAATTAATAAAATTATCGACGGAAATTTATTATTTTATATAAAATTTATAAATTAAAAAAATTTATATTAAAATAATTAATTACCGACGGAAATTCCGTCGGTAATTAGCGACGGAATTTCCGTCTGTAAATTTACCGACGGAAATTCCGTCCGTCAGTAATTTGATTTTTTTTGTAGTGTTTTGATCATTCTAAAGGGTACGTAAGCCCTAAATTAAATCCTAAATGAATTCCTTATAATTTAATGCTCTAAGTTGTGTTTTCAAATAGAGCAGTATTTCCCACCATTTTTTTTCCTTCTATTTATGTCACATTTCAACGACAATTGTTTGCCGTGAAAAGTGTATCCATGGTAATCAAACCCGGCCCGACCTTGCCGGGTTGACCCGTAACCCGCCAACCTGGCCACTCAACCGGGCCGGGTTTGCTGCTAACCCGGACCCCACTGACCCGAATCAACCCGGGGCTAACCCGGCCAACCCGGGTGTGATCCGGTGGGTCAGTGGGTTAGCTTTTTTTTTTTTCTAAAAAAAATATTTTTTTGCATGAATGGTAGAAGGCAATATTTTTTTAAATTAATGACAATTTTAATGGTAATAACTATTAGTTTAATGATAAAGTACTATGAGTATGAATATTTTGTAATCATTTATCTATTTTGATAATTATTATGTGAAAAATATTTTGTGATTACTAATTTTGATGTTATTTGATAGTGGATTGATGCTATAATGTCAATATGTCAAATAAATCATAAGGAATGTTGGATGAGTATATGATATTTTGTTAGTGATTTAAGGTAGTGAATTAATAATTAGTTAGTTGGCAAAAAAAAAAGAATTAATATTTAGTATTTAATGGAATAATGAGAGTTTAAATTATTTTTTAATTTTTTATTCCCCACCGGTCTAGCCCACGGGTTGACTCCGAACTGACCCACTAACCCTTGACCTACTACCTCCACCGGTCTAGGCCCCGGTCCGGGTTTGATTACCTTGAGTGTATCACATTGATTACGTTTGTCCGTGGCGTCTTCATGTCTTCGAACTTTGACACATAGTATACTTTATGTCCACACAAAAAGAGCTTTTAACTATGAGAGGAGCCTAATGTCGTGACTTGCACATTCACCCTGCTTCAAGATCCATGTTTCCATTCAGGTCCAAAAAAAAAAAGATCCATGTTTCCATCTATTTTCAAGTTATTATCTAATTAATCCATCAAAGTGGTTTTTTATTATAAGTTGTATCTTCTAGTTATAATATGAAGTAGTTGTTTGATCTTCTTGGTTTTCCGTTTGGTGTAATTCCTGTGACTTCAATTATATATTCCTCTTTACCTTTCAGGATGGCCGTGAAAAGAAAAAGGGTTTCAGCAGGCTCTGAAACATTAAAAGGTGTTAGAAAAACAAAAAGTGAAGTTGATGACCCAAAAGTTCATCAACGTGGGATGACATTGGCTGATCTTCCTTATGATATTGTTAACAAGATTCTACTCAAACTTTTAATTAAGTTAGTTTTGATTTGTAAGTGTGTATGCAAGAGTTGGCGCTCCATTATGTCCGACCCACATCTTACTCAATTGTATTTTGAGCGTGCACCTATCACTATTTTGGTGCGTACTAACGATTCCAAACGTGTCTCAAGAACTCTCCATCTACTTGACTTTGAAGGTTGTAATGCTAATGGAGCACAAATTCGTCAAGTGATAATGACAGTGGCCATGTTTGTTCATGTAAGGATTCTCTTGGACCCAATTGTCACAATCACATGAAACTTGAGGTTAAGTTCAAGCTTCCTCTTTGTGATTCTAAAATGGTGCTTGACAAAATGCTTGAGGCCAGAAAGATGGGCAAGAAAAGATGTAATATTGCTTGTAAGCCAAAAGATGACAAGTTTGATGTGGTGAATTCTTGCAATGGCCTGCTTTACTTGTGGGAACATTTTAAAAGAAATTCACGTAGTGTTTATGGCATCCAAAAAAAGCTTGTTGTTTGCAACCCAATCACAGGAGATTTTATGAGACTTCCTCAGTCCGAGAATCACAGATTGATGGAACTCGATAATGTTTATTCTAGACTTGGTTATCTCAAAAAAACTAATGAATATAAGGTGATGCTAATATATCAACGTTCTACCCTCCATAAGGGTGGAAGTGTTGAAATACACACATTGGGGACTGGATCATGGAGAAACATAAAATATCAAGGGCCATGGTGGTTTGATGTTAAACATCCCACTTGTTTGAACGGATCGCTACATTGGCTTGCTTATAACCATATGGAAGTATCAATTTTATGTTTTGACTTAGAAAGTGAGACGACAAATCATCATTCCCTTGTCCTTCTGCAATACCATCCATAAAACTTAGAGATATAGTTCATGTCGGTCTTGGAGAATTAAAGGGAAGTCTCTACCTATGTTGTCCGTTTGCAGATGCAAAGTGTCTTAAGTTTTGGACTATGAAAAGATATGGTGATGGCGAATCTTGGACTCAAGTTCTCAGCTTTAATATTGAAGATTTTTGTGACGGGACACATTTATATCAGCCGAGAGTAGCTTACGGGGATCCTGGAATTTTGATTTGTTATCCTTCGAGATTGTTTATCTATTATGATCCTCGAAAGGGTTTATTCAAATATTTGGAGGGTTGTGGCACATCATGTGAATTGGAACCAATTTTTCACATTCCAAGTCTCATCAGACTCAAGGATATTGTAAAAGACAGCAATATTGAAGTGCTCAATGTCCATTCACGGTAATTAACCTAGCGCCTATTTTACCTAAATGATGTTTGATTTTGGGTTAAAATCTATATGTATGCATATGCTTGTTTTGAATTTTTTTTTTTTTTATATATATTTGGTGTAGTTTATGGTTCCCTAATATTCAGATGAATTTATGCATATAGGTGTGCGGCATTTAAATTGCGGGAGGATAAAGAAGTTCTGTATATGGCCAACTATAATGAGCATGGATTTTTGGAAGTTTAGATTATTGTTATTGTTAGCTTCTTTTGTAATGAAAATTCTTCAAGTTTTTAAAGATTTTTTTTAACTCGTGTTCGTTGTAAATTCCATTGGTATGATTTAGATAATGTTGGGTATACTCCATACAGGGATTCTCGTGATTTAACTATGGACATAAAGCTATTAAATTATTTTCCTTGACCAGGTGTTATTTACTTATATTTGTACATTGTCTGGGTTATTTGGGTATGTTATGGGGTCATTCGTTGTTCGACTGGAATCGTCTGTTAACAAACTCGGCCACCTGCATTACGTGTTATTTGCTGAGATTTGATCTTATCATTGGAAAGTAGATAATGTGAGTCTTTAAGACAGCTTAAATTGGGCTGAAAAAAGTGTTTAAAACTCATTTTAAACATTCGGGGCATTGGGCATGTTTGGGTTGTCTTATATTCTTTTGAATTTATTATCCAAAAGTAACTTATAAGCATATACAACCTTTAATTATAGAGTGTGTTTAGATTAGCGATTGAAAAAATGATTTTTTCTAAATCTGACTTTTATAAAAGTAAGATTAGATAATGAGATTTATGGGTCTGGAATCTCTCAACTTAATTTCCCTCCACTTACCTTCATTTAGTTAAAACTACGTCGTTTTATTAAAAAAAAAAACAATGATCCAACAATTTTCCAAAACTTGTGCTTTCTGTTTTAAAGGTAAAACGACATAGTTTCAACTAAATGAAGGTAAGTGGAAGCAAAATTAAGTTGAGAGATTCTGAATCCGAGATTTATGTTTGGATTGACAATGATGGAAATGACGTTTTATAAAGTAAAACCTGTTTGGATTAGCGGTTGTAAAAGTAGCCTTTATAAATAACAATATTAAGAAAAATTTTAAAATTAAAATCACTTAAAAAAATATTTTATTATTAAAAAATTCAAAATCTTTTATGGCCTTTTTTTATAAGTTACTTTATCATGTTAAAAAAACAAGAAAATGGTTTTTTTAACATGATTATTTTAGAGAGATATGTAACATATATAATTTAATTAAATAATTTATTTAACTTTTTAATCTCTACAAATTAGTCAAGTGGCTTTTATATTAAGAACCAAATATAATTTTTTTTCTCTCTCCTTCATAGCCGAAAAGCATCTAAGTTATAAGACATAAGTCATAAGCTACTTTTTTGGCTTATGCTTGTAAGTAGCTTGTGGATCACAAGCAAAATTGCAAATAAGCCGGGCCAAACACACTACAAAAGTCAAAAACTGGTTTTAAGTACTTTTTCAGTCCAAAAGCACTTAATATTAATAACATAGATATTTCATTCTATTTGATAATAGTTAGAATAATAGTTAGAACATTTGATCTCCATGCATATAATAGTTAGAACATTTGATCCCCATGCATATAATACTCTCGAGATTAATTTCAAGTGACAGGTGACAAGAGTGACTGATCATCATTATATCACAAATCAATAGTTAGACAACGAACAATCTGCCACAAGATGCTAATAAACATACTTTAATCTCCACATGAAAGGTTTTCGCAGCAATCCTGACCTCTGTGATTACTTATCCTCTTAACTCTTGCTCGTTACACACTATTGTGTGCCAGGTCTCATGAACGCATAAGTTTTCAAATCCAAAATTCTACGTCGAAAGTTGGATGTTATCAGAGAAACTAAAATCAAGCTAGAGAAAATATAGCTTTCATGTTTGCATAAGCAGGATCCAGATAAGGCACTTCAAGACCATGCAAGGCACCAGTCAACCATTCACATGCTTCATCATTTTGAATCATTCATGCCTCCTCAAATGAACCTCCTGTAAGACATGCTGCATACTGCAGAGTAAAAATGTTAACATAGTTTCCCGGGTAAGTTAGTCAAATTCAAAAGAAGGATTCAATTCACATGCACTTAAGGAATACCTCAGAAGGGACCCGAGGCCGCTCAACAAGCTTATCAAGCTCCTCAATAAGAGCTTTGTTATATACAGATTGCAATTCCAAATTGTTATTGCGAGTTTCTATCTAAATATCACATAAAGTACTGAAACAAATTAAGAGATCATTCCATAGACAAAAAAAATTAGCTGCATAATTTTGATAAATAAAACTGAGAATTATCATTTGATACAGAAATAACTTTCATGCTATCACACAAGCACTGCTTGCCATAAACAACAGTCATAACAAACCTAACCTCTTAATGATAGATAGTATATCAACCTTGATATTGTTTTAAAAGAAAGACATCCTTTGCATAGTTGTAATAGGCATGAGACCCCGGTGGGAGGATACAGAAAGCATTACCGCATGCAATGAGTAGCAACCAATTTCAATAAAGTTTACTCTAAAAAGCACACTCTTAAAATTTTGCCCATTTACTCCGCCAAAGTGCCAAACCCACTGAGGCTAGTCAACAAAAACAATTCCAAAGACACACCCAAGGTTCAACGAAGGCACCAAATAGTATATTTCAATTAAAGGTTTAGTTGGATAGTAAATGAAAGGACAACTATTTTCAATTCAAAGTGCACATAATTCAGTGCCAAGATATGGATCCTTAATTAGCATATTTTGATATTCATTACTTAGCATTTTAATTTCTAAGTGATTCTTTCAAATAATTCAGTGTCGGCTACCAATAAAACAAAGGAAGTAACACCAAAGACATTGACATACCAGTGACTTAGTTACGCGAAGATTAATGCATGAACATGCTTTCAACAGAGAAAGAAAAAAAAAACTAAACAGATGGACAATGGCTTGCTCAGGCACTGCCACAACAAACATTGGTGGACAATGTATACACCTAATTTCACATATGCGAGCCCCTACCGATTCAATATCCTCCCTCATGCGCCGAAATTTCACATTGAAAATGCCTAACCATTCGTCCATGTCTTCCACACAACTCATTGCTGTGTCAAGCCCTTGCAACACTTCAAGGCATCAATAAATGTGTTACATGTTTGTAAACCTGTAATTTAATTTAGGAAATATAGGGTAGAAAGGTAGGAAAAGAACAAAAATATAGGGTTAAAGAATAAGAAATTCAGAGACGGCAAAGAAACTCAAATCTTATTTCATTCATAATGTAAGATAAAAATATCATATGCCCTAATCAGGTTTATATGCTAACCTGATTAGTATTATATTCAGACATAATTAAAAATAAACTTATTGAGCCCAAAACATAATAATAATCCCAAAACATAATAATAAATTAATTAATCACATTAATTAAGTAATCGGTACTAAGCCTACTCTACTCAACTAACCAAATTAACTAACCCTATTCCTAATTACATTATCATATCAAAATGAATCACGCATAGCACAAGAAGTTCAAATATTTCCGTAAACCTACTTATGAGTAACTTGAAAATCAGTATAACATTATCGTATTTTTTATCATACGATGACAGCTCTAACGGGTTGAAGCGACAGTCGTAGTTCAAGTATGAGCACTAATTGGAAGCTTTCAAACAAGGGCTAATATCAGGCAAACTGGATAATCTCACCCCACAGTCAAAATCAATAGTGCAGGTACAAAGTATTATTTTCCAACCATGTGGCAACAGATCTGCTGGCCAGAACAAAAATGAGATACTTCCTCTCCTCACAATATTGGCATGAGGTGGAAGCTTTAAGAAGTAGATAAAATCAGGTAAATTGGTTAGCCTCAAGCAGAAATCAGTCCGAAGTGTTTAAATGCTCATTGCAATAATTTATGCACCATAGAGGTTTGGCCAAGTCCATCCTTCTAAACTCAAGTAGAAAACTTAGCTGCCACTGACCATATCAACAAAAGGATTTGTATACACGGCCATGCAACAAACAAGAACATATACCAGCAAAAGAAGTGTCATTTATTTTGATAAATATACCTCTTCTATCATAGGATCGCTTTCCAGAATGGCATGCACATTTGCTGCTTCAAGAGCCTGGAGTTCTCTCTTCAACCTTTCGGAAAATTCTTCTGCTTCACCATTACCGATTACATAACTGCACATTTAAGACTTTTGAGTAGTTGGTTGTGTCCATTCACATTTATGAAATTAAAAAAACAAAAACATGAATGTTAAGTGTGTACAGCCAACATAACTAATTGATTAAATGCAATCTTCTCCTTTATTATGAAAGGTCATACAGCTCTACCCAGTGAGATACTTACTCCTACTTCCTGAGAGATTCCATCTTCTTTCTTTTTCCTTAATTCATACTGTGCTCACCAAATATGTATATAGTATGTTTTTAATAAAACTAGAGTTAACAAATTCTATAAAATTATAGAATAAGTTGACTTTATTCGTGTTTAGATATCTGAGGCAGGGAAAAAATTGATAAATCTTAGAGTAGGTCGCATCTGTTTATGGTTCAAATCCCTTAAAATAAAGAGGATATCTATTTATTAATAAGTTCTATTTTCCAAAAAGATAGAGAAACTTTGAGGGTATGCTGGACAAAATGGATTCAGTGGCAGGGTATCTTGCACTCTTATCAAAGGGCTGCATGATGGGCTCAACAAGTTCTGGGGGCAAGTTTATAAGAAGAGGGCCCAAAAGGAGACAACAGAATTTTGATTTAAGGGTCAGCACATGCATTTATTGTAAATTTTCCACTCCTCACTTTGTTTCTAGAGCAAGGCTTTACTTTCTGGAACATGTAAACAATCATGAGGGAAATAAACAAATACCAGCGGAAACTGCGATCATGAGCTATTTACTCCATGTTTAAAAAGTAAACAAGAAGGATGAATAGCTAAAATACATAACTCCTTTACAACACTTACACCATACAAAGAAGGTCCAGCCTTAAATGTGTCTTTAAAAGCAAGAGTAGCTAGGGTGGTATAGCCACCAGCAAATTCCCCAGTAATACACAATCGTTCCCCATCAACCTTTCCACTTTCCACCTGCATAACAAATCATTGATATGTAATCAGAACTCCACCTCAAAATCCATAAACTAGAATCAAGGCAAGAGCTACATGTACAAAATAATAACCATTGACGTCCACTATGCCCCAGCATCCTGAAAGTCTTTCTCGATACTCTCTACCACAACCTGCCATATAATATTTTATCAGGCCAAACTCAAATTCCATGAAGCACTCAACAGGTCATTTAATGCAAACTCAATCTGAAAAAAAAGAAGCCAAAACTGAAAAAGCACGTAAGAAACAATTAGCTTTGAACATGGAGAAAATACAAAAGATAATGCATTTAAGAATTAAGAATATGATTTTGTAGTTAAAGAAGGAAACAAAACAGAGCTTCCACCATAATTAACATTTGCATATGCCCAACCTCGACTAGTTAAGTACTGGATGCTCAGAAAAGTCCATGTGCTTCATCTGTTGGTCATCCTAAAACATTCAATTACAGTCAGAATGTTAAAGGAACCTTACTTGGCAGATTCTCTGACAGTGGTACTAACTAGAGGGAAAAATAAAACAGCGTCAATAAGCCAAAGCTACATACATGTGTTTAACAATATCAATACCAAATGAAAATATAAATTGCGATGCAGTACTAATTCCCTTTATATTATAATACAATCGTGTACTTCATAACACACACACACAATTTATGTGGGTTTTACTATTAATCCACTGAATCCATGCTATTCGTTCTGCTTTTGGATGGGAAAGCATAGAAGTAGCTTCCGCTAACTAATACTTCTGGTTCTGAATGACACAACAAAATCTTGTTCAAACAATGAGTGGGAACATTAAAAAGCAACTGGAAAACCTATGGACATCACAATGGAATACATATCCACAGCATTCAATCAACCCAACATAGTTTAGAGTTCCAACATGGAAATTACTACCTTGAACATCCTTGCTGCCGAGAGCTATTGATACAATTGTTACGGTTGCATTTATAATGCTCTCTCGACAATCTACGAGGGAATACTTATTACCAAATAAATGAGGGATTTAATTACGTAGGCTTTTTTTCCCTTTGTAACACGCTAAAGCGGTAAAGACAAAGGTTTGTTGTGATCATTTAAATTCATTCTGAGCTTAACTTCTCGAACACAGACAAAACGATTAAAGCGTGCATCAAAGACTCCATCGTCATAGCTTATTACCGGTCCCCCATAATCTGGAGTAAGAGGGATGGGAGGAACATCTGCTAAAACCTGACATTAATACATGTAAAATTTGCAAATAATATTTCAACTTTGAACATTAACTAGCACTCACTTTTCACGATTCATTGCTGTTTACGGGGAAGATTTATAATTAAATTCTAAAAAATAAGCATTAATATTTTAGAAAAATAAATAATTATATAGTTTTACGATTATTGCGCACTTAAGGACTATATCAAAATTTTAAAGGGCTTTGTATTGTCTTAAATCGAAATTAACTCAAAATATTGGTGTCAAATGAGTATGCTGCAGACAACAAGCTTATTTACTAACTATATTAATTAATATATAAGACCGAGTTGAGCGGATAATAGAATGAAATAAGCCAGGGAGTTATAAATGATATATTTAACAGAGATTGACAGAGAGAAATAAAGGGAATTGCGATGAAATGTGGCTAGCCTCAGGACTTTGTTAGGAAAGAGGGGGGACCTCTGCCAAGCTGACTAGGAATTAGTTAGAGGAGGGGTCAAAAGAGGGGTACTACAAGAAAAGGAAAGGTATGTATGCAGTTCAAATTGATGATAGCTTGTGCCTGAGCATTTACAGAACAATAAAGCATTGGTTTTTTCTTCCCGGTCTTCATGTGGAATAACAAAGTGATGAGTGGACGTGTAAATTATATGCAGCTGAGGTATAATGAAACTATCCAAAATCTTCACCTAAGAAACCTTTTTGAACACATTTATTTTAAACAAACATTGTTCCTGAATTAGCTTGGAATATTGCATCAAAAATATTCGGCTGGACTCAGCTGACCAAATGAAGAAAAAGAATTAAAAAGAACAGGTGAATATTGTTAATGCTCTGTTATTCTCTGACTTTCTCGCACTTGCTATGGTTGACCATTCTCCCTCTATTTCCATCCATGGGCTTTTTCCAATGGTCTATCATGTTTCAACGTATATTGAGATTCTTGATTTTCATAATCGAAAGGTATAAACTATTCAAAGAAATGGTAAGAACTAAATCAAAAAATAGAAAATAATTTTCCACAACGATCTCATATGGAACAATGAATGTGTCACACCTTGATGATTATCATCATTGTAGTTTCCATTGTGGATTAGACAATCAAGAAACTAAAACCAAAAAATCTGAGCGTTTAGATTTAGAGTACAACCGTGTTACAAAAAATAAGAGAAAAAAGAAAAATGAAGGAACCAGCCATCACCTCTTTAACCTCCTCCCCCGTCTTCCGTCCTCTCAAACAACCTCCCTCTCACCGGCGTCATTAGGAACAGTAACAGCATCCCCTGGTTCACGGCGCCGGCAACAACACCGTTGATCTTCCATTTGTGTATATCAAGGTAGATTCCACCTAGGGGAGTTCCTTTGTCCAACATTCTCCCATACGCCTTCAGTAACAACATCCCCCTGGTTCACGGCGCCGGCAACAGCACCGTTGGTCTTCCATTTGTGTATATCAAGGTAGATTCCTTCTAGGGAGTTCCTTTGTCTAACATTCTCCCATACGCCTTCATAACTTGTGCCCATCTCTTAGAATAGCTGCTGCTACCAGTTAGTGTAACACTAACTCCCTAATCCCACTGTTAAACACTCACAATTAAAAATTAAATCGTTCATAGTGCTAACTATGTTAGGAAAAAGAATTAACTTACTAAAAAAAACTAACATAGTTAGAAAAAGATCTTTCCATAATATTTATATATATTTCAAACCTCAATTCCAATCTCTGTCATCACAATATAACTTCCTTCCCAGTACAATAACAGAGAATTTCATTATGCATAATTAAACTTCACACATCATTCTTAAAATACCATACCATAATAGGTATTATACAATAATTTTTCCCCCAGAATAGGAACAAGGTTCAGCGGAAGCATCATACAAAATATGATCCTAAATGTGGCAATACCTCCTGTCCTTCTGGTCCAGAGTATCTCACGATATCAGTGAGAAGTTCCCGGATCCTTCCCTTGACCTCCTACTTCGCTCCTAGGACCTGCAAAAGTGAGATCAACGGGGGTAGCCCCAAACGCAACCACTGACTACTCATCTAAGTGCGGTGTGTGCTAGCAAGGTGTCCAATGGAATACATATATATATATTAGTTCAAACAGCATGCTCAGGTATTCACATATAATGCATAACTTGGTCCCAAATATCTTTTCCCAGTTTATAAGTACAAAATATTCCATCCCAAATCATCTCCAAGAATTATATATATCATTGATAATCACAATCAACCCAAACGAATCTTAATAGAAGCGTTGGGAAAACATATGGGACCAGTCGGGACCTTCCACCCGCCCCTGATCACCACGGTACAATTCACGAGGGACTTTCTACCCTCCCTGAACCGTACCACGGATTAGAAGGATCTCCGTCCTTTCTGAATCCGTGAGGGGCGATCTCCCCTCTTTCGTCTTTCTCTCCTTTATTTCCCATAATATATCAATTAGTCCCTGTGGCGCAACATGGTACCTCATCACGTGATGGCACAATTTCCAATTCATCGGTGTCACATACACAAATAATTTCTCACATACAACACATAGATATGTAACACCACAATCAGGCACCAGGCCTTCCAGTATTTTCATTATATACATATATTAAATAATTTCCAAAACCACATATATTTCAGTTTCAAATATTTCACTTCACAAATTTATGCCATTTCAAAATAATACTCCACAGGACATTTATTATAAAAATATTAATATTCCAAGATCTCATTTCCATATCTCATCAATCATCAATTGATAATCATATCTCAACTGTGATTCAAAATCTCATCTCCATATAACATCATAATTGTCAAATAATAATATTTCAAATTACTTACTAACACTACACACACATAAATAAGCAGAAAGCGGTTACCTGATAGCTGGCACCAATCTCACAATAGTGCAGCTCCCCCGTGCTAACTTAGTGCAATTCAAGCACTACACAACCATACATACAACCAAAATTAATTATTTATCCAACAATTTCACATGTTGGAAAATAAATTACTTACTACCCTTTCTTTGCCCTTACTTATTTTAAATTTCTATTTAACATTTATTCTCCCTTTCTATCTCTAAAATTTATCTCTACTCCATTTATATATATATCCAAAATTATTAATCTTTCCAATAACTATTTATAAAATTCCTTAACATCCAATAATCCCTCAATAATTCTTTAGGTGCAAACCCCAATCAAATCAATTAATTAAATCCCCTCATATGACCTTAATAAACATCTAAAAATCATCAATTTACCCATAAGCACCTCGAATAATTTAAAAGCCTCAATTTCTAAAACTTCCATAAATCCAAAAATTCCTAATAATTAGGAAAACTTCCAACAATGAAAAATCTACTCAGAAAAACTCATAATCAAGGCCTAAGCTTCAATTTATTAATTTTAGGACTCCCAAAAATACCAACTTAGACAAGGTCTAATTTTTCAAGTATAACAAATCGAAAAACTAATGACAGAAATGTAGAGGAGACTTACGGGGTTCCAAAAATGTGCTTAATTGGCCGAAAAACTTACTATTCCTATACTGACAGACTCTGATAAGTCCAGTGATAGGAATATATATGGTGGAAAGAGAGAGCAAGAGAGAGAGAGAGGCGTGAGTGAGAGAGAGAGAGAGAGAGAGAATGAAGAAGGCAAGAAAGCAGAGGAACGGGTGTGTGTATATATAATAGTAAAATAATAATATAATATAATAATAATATAATAATAATATAATATAATATATATAAATAGTAGTTGAATGTGATTGGTTGAGGAATAATAAAATAATAATAAAAAGTAAAAAGTAAAAGTTACGGGGGAGGAAGGAACGAAATTATTGAAGTAAGGGAGTGTCGGCAGGAGGAAAGAGGAAACTACACTACTAGAGCCTAAAATTCTCAAATAAGATATTTCTTTTGAACAAAAAATTTTCTTTTCACTCTCAAAATTTTCCCCTAATACCCTTTATTTATTTCCTCCCATATTAACCTCTTTTGATCCTAAAAATAATCTCTCCCAAAATTATTATTGTCCAAATAAGGGAGAAACTAGGCCTTTAAAATCCTCAAAAATACCTCAAAATCCTTCAAATATTCTCATAATCCATCATTTATCATTAATCAATTCCTATTTACCCCCACAAATCCTTAATTAATTTTTAGGATGTTACAGTTAGAGAATACCCCTCCCCATTCATCTCCTCCGTGATGCTGGGCCATATCTGACCAGCATCCTTAACCGGATAGTTGATCCTCTTTGCTAATCGACGTCGGAGCTCGGTATCCATCCATGGTTTCTGCTTCTTACCACCCTTTAGTATCTCGATCTTCTGCTTTAGTTGGGCTAATTCCCACGTAATCTCCTCCAAGAGCTCTAGCACCCCGAACTTTTGCTTCATGTGGTCTAATTCTAGCATGATCGATGCTACCCTCACCTAACGCAAAAACAAAAAAAAAACAAAACAAAGCATTGGTCCTCAATTAAAAAAAGTGTAAAACAGGAAAGTAATAATTGAATAGGATAGGAGAAATTAATGATAATGCATTCTCTTAGTCAATTGGTCTGCCATTTTCGTCCTCAAAAGTCACAACTCGCAATCAATCACAATTTACTATTCGGCTATTTGCTACCCACCAAGGGCCAACCATAGTATATTCTATTGTTAAGGTTGATTTGGGCCATACATCATACTTAATGGGCGGAACAACGACAGTGAGAGAAATGTTTGTGGGTTTGTGGGTCTGATACTAGTTGATGTAGAATGAGAAGGGGAATGATAGAGGAAAGGAGAAAAAAGGTTTGTGGGTTTGTAGGTCTGATACCAATTGGTATAGAACGAGAAGGGAAATGATAGAGGCAAAGAGAATTTTAGGGGAAGAAGAGAGAATATGAGGAGAGAAGAGAAGAGAGATGACAAGGAAATAGATGGTCTTATTATTCAAATTCAGAAGTGTACAAAATTGACCTATTCCTTCCTAATGTTTGACAAATTTAGAGTTCACAATTCACCATCCTAAACAATTTAAGAGCAAATTTAAAATTTACGACTGAACATTTTAAGAGCAAATTTAAAATTTACGACTGAAAAAAGTAAGAGAAGCATACATCATCGGAAATATACACCATTGAAACCAAATTGACCCAGTCTTTCTTAATGTTTCAGAATAACCAACCGAATAATAACCATTCTAACAAACTAACAACCTAAGAACAACCATCACCATCCTAACCAATACATAACCTAAGAACAGATTTCAAATTCATGACTCACCTTCCCTGTCTCCAGTGACTTCCAGAACTACCACAACTACATCGTCCTTTGTCATCTAATTGTGAATCTGTACATAGAAGCCCTTTGTCTCCTCTTTCTTTTTCACTATATCATGATATCGTTTCATCAGTTAACCCCACTTCTTGCAACAGCTGCTTCCACTTTGTTCGTAGCCTTCAATTTTGAGTTGTTGAGAGATCCAAGTCTAGATGACCTGAATATTCGATGGGGTACTCAATCCTTTGAGCTATCAGTGAATGTGTTTCTTCCTCCTTCCACGGAGGGTTGGTTTTCCCTGCAACCATCGTCTTGTTCAGTTTGGATATGGCCACCGTGATTTCTTCGACCTTCTCTTCGATACGCCTAAAAAAGAATTACATATTACTATTCATTGATCACTGGGAATAACGTTTATAAAAACAACAATAGCGTTGATTAAAAAAAGGAATAACGATCAAAACAAGAAAATAATTTAAGCTAACTTAAGTGATCCTCTCGCTCAAATTGTTGATTTCTTCCCCTATTTTCGCTCTGAAATTTCTTCTAACCAACCCTCTGGTCATTTGGCTTTGATTTTTACTCAACCCTAGAATCAAACACTTATATACCGTTGACCTTTTTTTTGGAAATTACAGCCATGCTGAAAATGTTGTTACCATTTTGTTGCTTTTAATTATTTCTAGAGACTTTTATTGTCAAATTAAGACGGGTAAAATCACAATCTTTTCTTTAGATAATTACATTCCGATCCTTGGATATTTCATATTTGTATGTATTTTGTTGATTTCCAAGGATTTTTAGTGTGACTAATTGGTTTCTAAAGGACCATAGTGTATTTTTAGGACTGGACAAAGGGTTGGGGCAAGACACGGTTGTTTCATCCCAGTATATCATTTATCTCATTCATTAATTTTTTAAATCTCGTTTATTATAGTATTTTCATTTTTCTTCGTTGCAATATTTTAAATCTACTCCTTTATTTCTAGAGGCTTTTATTGTCAAATTAAAACGGGTAAAATCAGAGATAATTAAATTCCACTCCCTAGAGATTTGTATGTAATTAGGTGATTTTGAGAGATTTTAGTGTGATTAATTGGTTTCTGCAGTAACTGAGTGTGTATTTTCAGGACTGGACAAATTAAGGGTCAGTTGAGACATGGTTGTCTTATCCGATGCCGCCCCTTTGTATTACTTTTTTGATTAATTTATTTTTTAAATCTCATTAATTATAGTAGTTTCATTTTTCTCTTCTAGTATGTTACACCTACTTCTTTAGTCTTTGCTTTTCTGTAAGATCACCTATCTTTTATTCGTCACATATATCTTATTGTAATGCTTAATAAACCGATAAAGCATAATAAAATCATTTATCGTATACCAAAACATATATATATATATATATGCTCTTTTATGTTTATATCAAATCTCCTTTTAGTTTTTTAAATTTGAAAATGCAATTTTAATCTTTTTCTTTTACGTCATTAGTTTTATTTATTAAAAATGCTGACTTAGCAAATCTAAATGGTGATCTATAGTTTAATACTATAAAAAAATGGCTAAATTTTGAATTATAACATTGATTATACTTAAGAATTAAAGTTTGAAATATTTTGTTAGTATTTAAATATAAAATCATTCCTTGAGTTTGTTGAGTCAACATTTCTTATTAAATAAAATTAAAGATATTATGAAAATGGAGTAAAAGTGCACTTTCATACTTAAGGGGGAAAAAAAAGCTTCATATAGAAGTAAAAGAGTAAAAGTATACTTTACCGTTATTAAAGGTAAAATTGATGTAATTTTACAATATAAACCTTTTATCATTTATTTGCTATATACTCCATCTGATCCTAAATATAAATCCTATTTGGGAAGTTGATCTTGATCCTATATATAGAACCTATTCTGGAAGATACAAAAAGTAATTAATTTTTTTATTACAAAAGAATAATTAATTTTGCATGTTTTACTGTTGAAAACTTGAAATAATCATATTTTATGATTTTGTTAAGTGAAGGGAACTTTGGATGATTTTACATTCCCTCTCTCTATTTTTAACTTTTTTTTCTCTCCCTTTAATACAAATAAACCTTCTCTGTCCAGTCGTCAAACACCTCTCAGTTCCATAATCAACCAAATATTTTTTGAAATATTATTCCTGTTTTTTTATTTACTTTCATCCCAGTTCCATAATCAACGTGGCAAAAGAAAATTCCATAATCAACCAAATCTTCCTATCAATTTACTTTCGACATGGCCAATTTCTATCTCTACCATGATCAGTTCCCTTTGATTTATACCCTCCATAAATAAGTTCCGTCAGAATGTTCAACAGGTATGAATTGAATAAAAGGTAGCTTCACTCAGGATTATTTCCTTATTCATTAAATAGAATTTGACGTGATTTTTGCTATCCATGTTCACAAGACTCTTCATCAATTGCCCCATATCCAATAATCTTATTTACTACAAATTATTGATGTTCCAATAAGTATATAACCCTTTTAGAAAAAAATGGAAAAATAATTATATTCATATTGGGTGAGTATTGCGAAGAATATAGTTTTAGATTAATTATGAATATTTTATGCACAATTATATTCCCCTGTATTGTTGTTATATGTCGTTACTAACAGTTATCTAAGTGACTTGCTCTTTTCATTGAACTTGTAATAAATAAGATAAAACTTAAATGGATTAAATGAGAAAAATGTGACAAAGGAGATTAGAAGAAGTTAAATTAACCCTGGATCTGTTTGGATATGAAACAGATATGCATGCATATGAATATAACAATGCAAGATGGCCCAGGGACAATCATGACCGGATTGAATTATATTTAGAGTGGGAAATGTTCCCTGGATCTGTTTGGATATGAAACAGATATGCATGCATATGAATATAACAATGCAAGATGGCCCAGGGACAATCATGACCGGATTGAATTATATTTAGAGTGGGAAATGTTCCCTGCGTCTGTTTGGATGGGGGGTTTTGGAAGGGAGGTGGGAGGTGTGAGGAGGGGAGGGGAGCAAGAGAGAAAACTTTGGGCTCGTTTGTTACACTGGAATTGATTTTGATGAAAATGAAAATGGAAATAGATATGGAAATGGATATAGATATGGAAATGGAAGTGGGGTCTAAAAGTTTGTTTGGTATGTCATGAAAATGGGCCCTAGTTTTTATGTAAAAGGACCCAAATGCCCTCCTAAATTAAAAAAATAAAACAATCTTTATTAAATCAGCACCCTTCCTCCTCAGCCTCGAGAGCTCACCACAATATTCAGATCTAGAATCAAATCCAACATCGCCATTCACCAGATCAAACATCTACCGAGCATCAGAGTCTTTCATGAACTTTGAACAAAAATCGTGGACTATTTCAATTGCAACATCATTATTGATTAACCTTACAATGTCAGAATCGTGGAAATGGGAATCAAAATTTTTGTTGATGGCTGAACAAAAATCGCAGGCCATGGAAGTTTAGAGCTCGAGAAGTCCGAAGTTTGCCGGAATTCGATTCATGAACTTTGATTTGGGGGGAAGACGAACTAGAGAAGAAGGTGAAGATGGAGCAGGGGAGAAGATAAAGTTGTAGATCTGTGGAGTGATAAATTACAGTCACCTCTCGCCGATGCCACCGTCCTCACCTTCTACATTCCAGATCTAAGTTTAAGATCGCCATTCTTAAGGAAGATTATTGTTGCTACTTTTGAGGGAACGTTGCAAGGTGAGGTCGTCGTCGGTTGCGGCGGTCGCCGTCGTTGTTGGGGTGAGAAGCTCACGGCGGTGAAGTGTTGATCTCACCGAGGATGGGGAAGGAGATCTCACCGACGGTGGCATGAATGACAGTGGGTGTGGCTGTTGGAGGAAGTTATTTGATTGGCATGAAGAAGAGGGCAAAAGAAGAATTCCATGGAGGTTTTCTCATTTCCATTGGTCAAGGCATGGAAATCAATTCTACCTCTTTTGATGGAATTGATCTCCATGTGGAATCCATCTCCAGGCTTCCTTGGGTATACCAAACATGCTTAAGACATGGAATTCAATTCCATATCCATATCCAAGCCACCATTTCCACCGTACCAAACGTGGCCTTTGTTTGGATTGAAAAAACAGAGGGGAGGGGAGGGGACAATTTTTGTCATCTTGTAACTCCCTGCTCTCCTTTCCTATCCCTCCAAAATTGGGGTTTTTTTTGGAGGGAAGAGAAAATTTGTCTTCATCCGGACTATATTGCCCATATCATATCTGAAATATTCCAAATGTGCCCTCATCACTCAAAACCCCATTTACTATCTTGCAACCTCATTTCTTCCTCTCGACATAGCTGCTCTTCCTCAATCTTCTTCAGAGCTTCGAAGGTCTTCCGCCGTTCGTCACGGAGCTTGTCGCTTGTGCGCTGTCACCGACCTTCCGCCGTTCGTCGCCGAGCTTCCGCCGTTCCGATTTCGCCGCTATATTCAGGTGAGTGTGTATCCTGAAGCATGCTTGATTTATTCCGATTTCTGTGCATCCTGAAGCTATACTCAGGGCTATTCTGATTTCCCTTACTTGCTTTATTTATATCGCAACTGAAGCATATTCAGAGTTCCGATTTTCCCCTGCTTGCCAAACTCAGCTATATTCACATTCAAAAAAGTTAAACAGACACATTCTATGAAATCTGAACTGGTCAAAGTCTTCAGCCAACAACTTTTTGTATTTTTCCACTATACTTGCAGTGATCCAGTGTATAAATTGGCTTCGCTAGCTTTAAAAATTAAATCATATCTCCCAGATTATACTGAACTAATTTATGAAGTGTATTTCCTGTGTAAAAAAATTGTTCTCATGATTATAGCACAACAAGGCCACTTCTACTGGTTACTGCTTCTGTAGACAAGATTGTCCTGAAGAAGCCAATTAGTGTTGACATTGATCTCAAAATAGTTGGTTCTGTTATTTGGGTTTGGTGATCCTCAATTGAGGTCCAACTTGTGGTCTCTCAGTCCAAAGAAGGTGCCATACTTTCGGGGTCATTTGCTTAAAAAACTTTTAGTACTGCTATTTTAGAGTGCCAAAACTTCAAAAAGATTAGTTTCTTATTGGCTTCCTCGTGATTTTATCCATGATATATGGACCTAGTCCAGCCCATCTGATTCAACTATTGAATTGGCCATTGAACCAATCTAATTTGAACTAATGCACTCGTTGTGGTTAATTAAGTTTGTGTCATTTCATATAAATATGATGTACCAAATTAGATATTGTTTTCGCTTTGGATTTCTGTGATGTATTTCTAAAATAATTGCAGAGGGCTCTGATGATTCAGACTCAATAGCACTAACAGCAAACTTCATCTTTGTTGCACGGGACTCAAAAACTGGAAGTCGGCTCCAGTTAATCGACTTTCGCCTGAAACTGAATATGAGAAGTTACTTTTTGAACAGCGTGAGGAGGGGAGTGGAAGGATTTGGAGAATGGAAACGCAGACAGACTCAAGTCTCTATTGGCGGAGGGAAGAGTTTTTTGTGACATGCCTGCATTGGCTGATCGTGACAGCATTCTTCTGTAGGATACTCACCTTGAGAACTCTCTAATATGCCAGCCTCAGCAACGGAACATTCACGGCCGAATCTTTGGAGGATTTTTAATGCATGGAGCATTTGAATTGGCTTTCTCAACAGCATATGATTTTGCTGGATTAGTTCCTTGCTTTATTAAGCATATGTATAAAAAATAAAAAGGGATATGGATGTCAAACTGTACAAGCACATGCCAAGGTTAGATCATTAATTTTCTTGTTTGTTTTCTAGCTTTCAGTTTTCAATGGCCTTTGTAACACTCTCGACATAGTAGATCAATAAAATTCCTCCTTTTTTACTCAAATAAAAAAGACATGGATGACATATTGTAAAGCATTGATATTGCATCTTTAATTAATTTTGTTAAAGAAATATTTATTTTATAATAAATAATCATCAAAAGTACACTATAAAATAAGATTATAAGAGTAAAGGGCGTAATTGTCCACTTATAATTTGCCCCCTCCCCTCCCTTTCTGAACCAAACAAGAAATCAAACATCCATTTCCTTCCCCCTTCCCTCCTCTCTAACCAAACAAGGTTCTCCCCTCCCATCCCCTCCCCTAACTTTAATGAACCTCCCCTCCCCTCCCCTAAGTTGAACCAAACAGCCCCTTAATTTGGTTCTAAATATAAGATAAAGTTGCCTTCTTTTAGAGAGGGTAAGGATACAAAATAAATAATTTTAAAATATTTATATTTATTTTTTTCCTTTAAAAACTAAATTAACATGTAAACTAATGTGTAATCTAATTACATGCAACATATATTAAAATTAGGTGGAATATTTGGCTTTCTTAATTCTCCACAAAACAAATGAACTTGATTTTGTACTTGAGATAGGAGGGAGTACACTTATTATATGAAGAAAGTGATTTGCTGTATCAAGTGGCATTATTTAACTCAAGAATGCCTGTTGATCAGTACTGTATCTAAAATGTCATGGAACGACCAAATTATAAATCACATGACGGATTGGGAGTAAGAAATGCAATAGCAGGTAAAAAGCGAGTCAATATAGCTGGTGAGCTCTTATCAAAATATATCTATATATATATATATAGCTGGTGAGCTCAATACTAGAAAGAGAAGTTCAAATATCATGGAAAATTTTATATATAATCATGTGTAAATTCCTTGAATAGGGATCATTGCATAGATCTATTCAGAGGCAAGTGCAGGTTCATGGTTCAACATGATTTTTCAAGTGGCTGCATGAACCAGGGGGATGTTGTTGGGTGGGTTGAGATTTTTTTGGACTGAATGGGTGGGTTGAGATTGAATCGGGGAAATTAATAAACATTACAATAAAATACACTGACAACCTACCATTTTGCCTTTATAACACCAACCTCCCCTCTATTTTGACAATATAAAATTCAGTCCAATTCTTTAACACTTTTAGAAATATTCTGAAAATATTCTAAAAATATATTTTTTAATTTTTATTTATATTTTATTTTCTATTTTACCCTTCATTCTAATAAATCCCTAAATTACAGGAGTACTAAATATCCTTTAGTTTCGCAAATTATATTCCATTCCTATCAAATAAGGTAAAATTAATTAAAACTTGATTACAATTCAATTGGTTCCTTTAATGAAGGTTTCCTTGGTTAAATATATATGCTTACAGTTTATAACAAAAATTAGATTTTATATGGGTCAAAACATATATATTTCAGTGTCTTGAATTATAAATTTAATGAATTATATAATGGGAAAATTTCATTTTACCCCCATAATAAGGAATTAATCTCAGATTCCCCCCAAAACATTCTGAAATTTCACTGCACCCCCAAGGGACTAAAGTGAAATTAAATGTTTCAGCTAAAAGACCAAAATGTCCTTATTGAAAGAAGTACAAACGTGTTGGAAATTTCTCATATGTGTCTTGGAAATTCTCCATATGTGTCTTGGAAATTTTTCATATGTGTCTTGGAAATATAGTTGTGAAATTTTGGATGTTTTAGTTTTGGATTCCATGATTTTTTAGACTTAAAAATACTCACATTGATGTTGAAAATAAGCACAAATGTTTTGAAAAGTTCCCTCATATGCGTCTTGAAAATTTCTCATAAATGTCTTGGAAATTCTTCATATGTGTCTTGGAAATTCTTCATATGTGTCTTGGAAATCAGTACAAAATTCAATAAGAACATTTTGGTCTTTTAGTTGAAACATTTAATTTCACTTTAGTCCCTTGGGGGTGCAGTGAAATTTCAGAATGTTTAGGGGGGAATCTGAGATTAATTCTTTATTAGGGGGGTAAACTGAAATTTTCCCTTATATAATCTCAAAAATTTATATAATTTTTACTATACTATCAATAAAAATGTAACTGAAATATTTTTTAGCAATTTAAAATAATTAAAGTAAACATTTTTAATGAATATATTGAAAAATTTAAATTGTAAAATTTTATGATTTGTGGGGAAAAAGGTTTACGATTTAAATGAAAAATAATAAATTTATAAAACATATTAGAAATTTTGAAAATATTTGTGTGTTCTGTTAAAAAAAATGTATGTGCTAAAATTATCTTTTATTTTATAAAAATATTTTTTACAAGGATAAATATTTAAATAATTATTATGTTAAAAAGGGTATTTTGGTCCGAACAAAGTGAAAATTCAAACATAATGGTAAGCTAACAGGGTGGATGGAAATAAAATCTTAAATATAGAAGAGAGGTTTGTGTAACATATATTTTAATTTTGAGAGAAGTTTATATACGTTTTCAAAATACAGGGAGGTCTCTGTAATTAAAGTAAAATAGAGGGATGCGAGTGTGTTTTACTCTAAACATTACTCCCTCTGGTTTTAGTTATAAGAGACAATTGACTTTTTTTTTAAAAAAAATTAAAGATGCAAATTACACCAATTTAAATTGTTTATCTTTATTTTTTTTTCTCAAAACCAAATTATTTTACTTATAAACTAACATATAATCTAATTACATATAACATATATTAAAATTTAAAATGATCTATTTTGCTTAGTGACGAGAATAGGCCAAAGTCTTATCGGGGCCTAAGATCGAACTTATAATAAGCCTAGCCTAGCTTATTTAATAAATAGGTCAGGCTCATAATCAGGCATATTGTTAGGTTTATTTAGGTATACAGGCCAACCCTTTTCCATAAAATCTTTTTGAGACATACATATGCGTTTTAATACGTTTAAAGGGTAATATTTGAAATTGTAAATATAAATTTTTAAGCTTATTTAAAAGTCTACATTTTAAGTATACTTTTAAATAGGCTTTCAAACCTTATTAGGCTTTTTGAAGGCTCAGGTTTAGGCCTAAAAACAAACTTACATACAGTCTCAGACCCAAGCTTAAGTTTTACATTTTTAATTTGGCTTGGACCTATTTAGTTGAAGCATACATAAGCCTAGTCTATTTCCATCCCTATTTTTACTTCCTTAATCTTAAAAAAAAAAAGTCAGCTGACTCTTATAATTAGGACTGGAGTAATACCACAAAGGTTGACTTTCTTCAGTTATGGTCGGTGCCCCGCAGCACCACCGACGGCAACGGCATGCTCTTCTTCTTATCCTGTGTAATTACCAAATATTACATCACTTCCCCAATAATATTATCTAGTTTGTAATTCAAATTAGATATTACCCCGGTCCTAATTATAAGAGTCAGTTGACTTTTTTTGGGGAGATTAAGGAAGCAAATTAGACCCTTAAATCTTAATATATGCGAAATGTAATTAGATTATATGATAGTTTATAAGTAAAATAACTTAGTGTTGAGGAAAAAAGAAAAATATAAACAATTCATAGTATTATATTTTACATCCTTAATTTTTCCAAAAAAGTCAACTGACTCTTATAATTAGGACCGGAGGGAGTATTATACACAGTTAAAAAAATTTCGATATTATATATATATATATATAATATCGAAATTATATATATTAAGGCTCACATTATTCATTGGGTGAATACCATATTTTGTCAGTTTACATCAATTTCGGTGTTAACATTGGTGTTAATCCTTGAAGTTCAAACATGTGATTTTTGCCCCTCATACATATTCTGTTTCAAACTACGTGATACTCCCTCCGATCTTAATTATAAGATTTTAAAATTTGAATTGATTTGGCCTAAAATATAAAAGTTTATCTTGCACTCTCTCATCATTTAATACGTTTTTTTCTATTTTACCCTTGATTCTCTTTCATGTTTATTAATGCTCATATATTTCTTTCATTTGACAGGCTCATTATAAATAAGGGTAATATTGAAAAAAGATGTATATTCCAAACATATTTAATTACTTTCACATGTTTTTTTAAGAAGCGTTTTTTGACGGCCAGACTCTTATAAATAGGACCGGAAGGAGTATTTGATTGGACAAGCTTTGTTGGAAAACAAATAAATTAATTGTCACCAATTAATCAAATATTACACAGAATCAGGGGGATTCCACAGGCTCCGACGATCACGTGGTCTTCACATGCTGGCGCGAGATTTTAAATCGTGACTGTACTCCTCTCCTTACGCTGGCCAATTAACTCGATCGCACTCTATTAATGTTCTTCCTTCTAAAAGCTGTCTGTAACTCTGTATAGGTAGTTTGTGATGAGTTCAAGCTATTCTGGAATAATGCATGTCAGAGGAAAGAGAAGGCAGTCATGGATATACCAAAGATGAAAAATGGGCAAACCAACAAAGACAAGTTGCTGAATGCTGATCTAAATTAAATGGATGGAAGTCTCATCATGAGAATTAGTGTTATGGGCGAGGCAGTAAGATCAATGTGGCAGTTTGGGGACTGAAGAAGTTGATAAGCAAAATGGCATTATTGTCATTAATAGCAAGCATGGCCTTGTGAACAACTTTGACCACCTCGAACATTGTAGCCCGTCCTCATAACCATATCTCACTTCTTCCTTCTTTTTCTCCCTCATTTTTTGTATTGTACGTAAAGAAGTAGTAACTCTCTCATCCCATCACTTCAATGACAAGTATATATTAATTGAATTCAATAGTAGTAGATATAACATGATTTACCTTTGATTCATCCATTTATTTATTTCCTTCTATTATACCACAGCTGTTCAAAAATAGTTTCCGCCCATTCTGCTTTTTCAATACCCTCTCTGACACCTCGGAAATAAACAAGAATCAGAAGAGCCTCTAGTTCCACCATAGACAACGAGCTGTGAAAACAAGATCAGAAGTGAAGAACAAGCCAAAGTGTAGGAATAAGCAAGCTAGAGAATGGGGGAGACGGAGAACCACCAGCCGCCGCCGCCGCCGGTACAAGCGCCTCCGCCGGGACCGCCGCCGCCTAATCTTGCACTCTCAAGGGGGCCCACTTGGGCACCGGTTGAGCAACTCCACCAGCTTGATTACTGCATTCAGTCAAATCCTTCATGGCGTTAGTATTTTCCATCCATTAGTGTCCCCTTCTCTGCTTTGATTTTCTTAGTCATCTCTTTATTAATAAATCATAAATATCTTCTGTTTACACATGAAAGATTCAAAAATAGAACTTCTTGTTAAAAGTAGCTAGATAGAGATGTAATGCCTTCTTCATTGGTGGCTTAGGATGATCTTTTTCTGCATTTCTTTTTTCATATTTAGAACTTGTGGATGTACATATCACACAATTAATGAAATGTTTCAGCTCTCTAATGATCTCTTTTACACTTACATTTTCCCTTAAACATGACAAGTTAGTTGCAAAGGCTTTTTGCTGCCCTTTGATTCTATAAAAAAAAGGTACATTTTTCATGTTATTCGAATTAGAAATGTTGATATGATCCGTTGTGTATATTTAAATCATTTAAACCAATTTCAAACTCTTCAGTTTATCATTGTATATCCCTTGTCCTTTGTGACTAATAATACCCAAAATAATCGGCAGCGGAGGCGGTTTTGCTTGCTTTCCAACACTATATGGTGATGCTAGGAACAACTGTTTTGATAGCAACCAACCTCGTGCCCCAAATGGGTGGGAATCATGTAAGTTCACTTTTGTGATTTAATTCATGTTGAGCTATATATATGACTCATCTTAAGATTCATAGATCTTACAAGAAAGGGTCGAACGTTGTTGAATAGGGTGACAAAGCCCGTGTGATTCAAACCTTATTGTTTATGTCTGGATTGAACACTCTGCTACAAACCTTGATCGGTTCAAGGCTTCCCACAGTGATGCGTGGATCTCTTGCTTTCACACTACCCGTCATGACTATCATTAATAATTACACTGACCGCGTATTTGAAACTGAGCACGAGGTTTGTTTACTTCAATTTTTGAATTAGATGTCTTCTTTTTAAGTTAAAACTAGACTATAAGAAATTGTAAAACATTTTGATATTGTTGCTTGTACGCAGAGGTTTATCTACACAATTAGAACGGTCCAAGGGTCCCTCATTGTTTCTTCTTTCATCAACATCTTCCTTGGCTATAGTACAACATGGGGTAATTTAACAAGGTAATTTATATAATATATAATTTATGGTCTACATATCTAAAGCCTCATCAACATTCACAGCTTTAGTCTTTTAATTTCATTCTTTATTTCAATCAGGTACTTCAGTCCGTTAACCATTGTACCAGTGGTTTGTGTGGTGGGTCTTGGTCTGTTCATGAGTGGCTTTCCAATGGTAAATAACGCTAATTCACTTTCAAGACTGAATATAATGCATCTCGTTGGTTATAACTTATCTTGTTCTGCATACAGCTCGCCAATTGCGTAGAGATTGGACTCCCAATGCTTATTCTACTGGTCATAACACAGCAGGTTCTGAGTCTTAATCTGAAATCGAAATAATATATATTCAGTTTTTTAATCCTCTACTTTTTTTGTGACAACACCTTTATTCCGATGACATAGTATTTGAAGCGCATTCATGCTACCACAAATCATGTACTTGAGAGGTTTGCCTTACTTCTCTGCATCGGCATTATGTGGGCTTTTGCTGCTGTCCTCACTGTGTCTGGTGCTTACTCTACTGCTAAAATACGTACACAAGAAAGTTGCCGAACAGATCGATCCTACCTCCTTTCTTCTGCTCCTTGGTATATTCACACACACACACACACACACACACACACACACACACACACACACACACAAGTAACTTCATCAATTCTGATTTTGAATGACTTTTTTTTTTTTGAGACTGGTATTAACTTATATGCTGTTATTATTGTAGGATCAGAATTCCTTATCCATTTCAGTGGGGCACCCCAATATTCAGAGCAAGCCATGTCTTTGGGATGATGGGGGCTGCACTTGTCACCTCTGCAGAGGTCTTACAATTCTTCCTTATAACTGTGGTCTCTGTGTTATTCTCATCTTTCGAGACAATGTGGTAAATTAAAACTGATGGATGAATCCGGTGAGGAGTTTACATTGTTGATGAAATTCTGAATACTTTGATGCAGTCAACTGGCACTTTCTTTGCAGCAGCCAGGATTTCTGGTGCAACACCCCCTCCTGCACATGTGCTTAGCCGAAGTATTGGGCTGCAGGTGATGCATTATTCTCATAGTTTTAAAGAATTTATAATTCAAAACCGGTTGGTTTTCAACCTTTTAGTTCTATATACAGGGTATTGGCATGCTGCTCGAGGGAATTTTTGGTGCTCTTGTTGGTAATACTGCATCTGTGTAAGAAACAAATGTTCCCATTATTATATCACAGCTTCCTTTTACTACAGTTCTTATTTGTACTATACTCATCCTTTTTGGTTATTGCAGAGAGAATGTTGGCCTGCTTGGACTAACTCATATCGGGAGCAGAAGAGTGGTGCAGATTTCGTGTGGTTTCATGATATTCTTCTCTATTTTTGGTATGCTAATGAACTTTAAATTAGTTAAGGGGAATTTCCATTCATACTTACATTATCTTCTGTGTAATTTACTCACAATGTCCCCTAACGTTCAGGGAAATTTGGAGCTTTTTTCGCATCAATTCCCTTGCCAATATTTGCTGCAATATACTGCGTTTTATATGGCATTGTGGGTAGGTGATGTTGATATTATTTACCCATGTATTTACAATACAGACCAATTAGTTGTCTACATGACATTAAATTTTCTATGTTTGGCTTCTTCTGGCAGCTGCTGTTGGGATCTCATTCACACAATTTGTAAATAGCAACTCAATGAGGAATCTCTATGTTTTGGGGCTAACCTTGTTTCTGGGGATTTCCATACCCCAATATTTTGTCACCGACACAGCACCAGATGGTCATGGTCCAGTTAGAACGCCCGGTGGATGGGTAAGCGAACTCTTCTTCGTTCCGAGTTATCATTAGACACTTGCTGTTATATATCTGATGAGGATGATTTTGTGTAAACCAGTTCAATGACATTTTGAACACCATATTCTCGTCATCTCCTGCTGTGGCAATAATTGTTGGAACGCTTATTGACAACACACTGGAGGCGAAACATACAGCTAACGATAGAGGAGTGCCATGGTGGGCGCCCTTCCAAAAGAGGAAGGGAGATGTTAGAAATGACGAGTTTTACAGTCTTCCTCTAAGGATAAATGAATTTATGCCCACCAGATTTCTTTAAGATGCCACTTTTTGTGCTTTTGCTTGAGCTTGAGCTTCCGTGCACATCGATGTTGCAAACAATACGCTCGGTTATGGCGTTGAGGATTGATTGTATATTTTGTTCCAAGGCATTCTGATGATGCTTTAAAACAAGTCAGCGATGACTACTTCGTGCATATGATGAAGCTGCAATTTAAAAGTTAATCATGGCTAGACATTAAAATACAAGTGATAAAGGAGAGATGAGACGGGGATAAGAAAAATGAAGTTCAAATCCTCCTAATGAAAAAGGAAAAAAGAAGAAAACAAACCACCTTAGACTTCAATTGGTATTGAGGATTCTACAACGATATCTTACACCAACTCCTATGACTTGCATATGCTTATATGTGTATATACAGAATCCTGTCACACAAGCTTCACCATTTCCTGCTATAGCAATGATAAAGTAATTACGGCGAGAAAATAATTATTTAAGGTCATTCAAATGGGAGACATGAGCACAAAGCCGTGTGCATCAGGCTCCAAGAACATAATCGTATTCTTCCATTCCATTACTTTTTTGCTTTGCTATTCATCGTAAACCCAAGTGGTGACTCTAGAACAAGGACCTATAAGATGTTCTGCCATTTCGGAATCAAGTTTTTGAGGTTGTCTTTTAACCCAAGGAGGATCATCTTGCCTCAGCCAAAGAGCTTCACCAGTATCCTTGTGCTTAAAGTCAGGTGAATGTGAATTTGACTTGTGCTTCCTGTTACCCCACCACTCACAAGGATTGGTAAAAAACACTTGCCACAAGTGAAGTCGGTTTTCATAATCTTGGGCGCGAGTTCTTTTATCTGTCAGGTTTGAGAAGAACGTGTCAACATGGCAAACACGAGAGATGGTAGGGGCCTAAGTCATTGTGATATGAAGCCAATGATTCTTAAGATTTCAATTCAATTAACCCAACTTCATCAAGTATGGAATGTAAGTCAGTTTTCAATTCTAGGTATTTTAGATTTGCCGGGTCAATCGTTACCACAACTAGCTCTCGTGAGGTTTGTCGAAAATATATCCCCAAGGTTCATATTAATTGAGTAAAAATTTGTAGCATTTCCATAAAAAAGGATGGCTGAAATTTAACTGTCCTCTGTGTGTGTGAGTGAGTGAGAGAGAAAGATACCTTCATTAGGTTCTAATACCTTGTGCCCTTGGTAACATGGCCTTTTAGCAACAAAATTGAACTCATTCACCATTACCTTCAGAGGAAAAAATGAACTATTTAGATAATTTTTACATCCCACGATAAACTAGCACAAATAGCAAATTCTATAGTAATATAGAGAAAATAAAATAGCTCAAACCGAGAAATATAGTCAAACAAAAATTATAGGTTAGTTAGGCATGAACAGTATACCAAAAAAGAAATACGGACCTTATACAACAATTGAATGTTTCCTCTGCCATCATCTCTTTCATTGGATACTAAATGACCGGAAGCAAAAATAAAATCGTTTCGTTTCAAATGTCTAGAAGCAATTTCCGCCATATCACGCCACATCATCAGAAGAACCCTGGTCAAAAAGTGAAAAACAAATATTATATTAAAAACCATTCATCAAAGCATGTCTTCTACAGTTCTGCTTGTAACAGCAGTTTTAACTATCAGCTGTAGAATTTAACTACAACAAAGTAAATGGGACAATTTAACGCTAGAAAATTGAAACAACAATAAAAGATAAAGCACAGATCACAAAAATGGTTAAACCCCAACCCAGTTTAAACCCAAACTCACATAGAACATTTCAGGGAAGCAAATGCAAATTTTAGGAACCTCAACCAGAATAACATTAACAAACTCATCAATTTGACCTAAATCATAGATTTAGTGAGTAAAAAGTCTCACCGAAAGGACGAGCCGTCGGAGCTTTTGACTTTAAGCGAAGTGTGCACCCCAAAATCACAGGTTTTTCCCTTAATATCCTGAGGATCGCGAGTGACGAAACCAATTAAATTGACGGTATTATCGATTTGTCCGCACCAATCAATAACGGCGGGTAGCCGGAATTTAAGAGCATGACGGTAAACGGCGCTACCAGCTCGAACGTCGCCGTCGTCGAATGAGTTTCGCAAGTGATTGAGAGTCGAAGAAGAAGAGAATCGAAGACTTCTTTGCGGAGACCATAGTATAGCTCTGGCGAGATGGGAAATAATACTTCGACACAGCATCGACGATCATTCAAGCTCGCCGGCGTCGCGGTGATTGCTTCAAACTTTTCCCGCCGATAAACTGTTTCGTGCGGAAAGGGTTCGTTTGGGAAAAAGCAAAATATATCTTTTGATTAAAATAAAACTAAACCGGGGAAGGAAGTCAGTGTTATGTCATTGTTAGAAACCCGGACCGGACGGGTCAGTCCGGAAACCGGAGAACCGGGTAACATTCCGGTCCGGAAGGAGCACTCGCCCGGCCAAAGAATGACCCTGTTTGAACCGGAAAAACCGGCCGACTCGCTATGCTATGCGGGTTACACGGGTTGGTTTAAAAAAATTATAAGAACACAAAAATGGAACCAGAGATGGAGGATTTGGGTTGCTGCGAAAGAAGGAGAGATAGATGATAGAGGAAGAGAAAAAGGGATGGAGGATGAGAGCAAAGGTGAAGGCTGCTAGATCTAAAGAATGTAAGATGAAAATGAGATTAGCAAACACCCACACCTTAGGAGGAAGAAGACAAGGGGTGAAGATGAAGTCACCCTTTGAGAAGAAGAAGAGTATGCAGTACCAGTGAAATGCGGCTGTGCAATAGCGTGATGGGTGGAGAGAGTAGCTATTAGGGTTTTGACTTTTTTTTTTTTTTTGTTAATAGGGTTTTGACTTTTGATTGTTATGGGCCTTCATTCATTATAATTTATAAAAATTTAATCATAAAACTATAATTTAATTCCTTAATTCCTATTTACACAAATTTACTCAATAAAAAATTAATTCATTTAAGCTCTAAAAATATGCTTAAAATAAAGCAATATATATATAAACGTTAAGTGATAAAATTTAATATAAACAACCTAGATTCAACAAATGTGGTGTACAGGGAGATATTTCAGAATATTGAACCTTAAACATCGGTTAGTTATTGACGTCATTTCACATTACCATTATTAAAGCACACAAATGATCTGTAGTTTATTTGGGCGCATCTGAACTACTAAATACATAAAATAATTATTTGATATTATTTTATGCAGGTAGACATCACCCTACTCAAGTCGAGGATCATTTGCAAAAAAAATAATGATTTTTTATGTGTTTCTCCATTTATTTACATGATGTGAACTTTTTTCCTTTCTCATTGACACCAAGTTGTTTTCGCATACTCCGACAACTTTTACAATCAATTTTTGATAGCATTATAGTTTTGTTAGTTGCAAACGATAAACAATCTTTTTTTTTATAATTCAATCTTGGGTCAACACAATCTGTGCATCGCACGGGGGGATTCACTAGTTTCATTATAATATGTGGGATGGTCATGGAACATATTCTAATTAGACTGAGAGCAGTCTGCCATTATAATTGAATGATTAATCAAGAATAAATAAGAAAGATATTTTCTATAATTTTGTGTGTAATAAAAAATATTTAAATATGGAAAATAGACATGAAAAGTCTTGATGAAGGACAATTTGTGGCTAAATCATAGGTATGACCGGTTTAACCCGAGTTGACCCCCAATCCAACATCTAACCCTTGAACCACTGACTCGACCGGTTCAATGTCCGGTCCAGTTTTTTGAACATATTTAGAGCTTAAAATTCGGGGATTTTGCTGGGATGGGCTGCAAAGCGTATGATGTGATGGGTTCCATGGGCCTTTTAGTGGGCTCGAAAGTCAAGCCTATTGTTGTAATGACTCTTTTCGGTTTTGCTAGAGCCCATTATTGTAATTCAAATCTTAATCCCATCCCTATCAAGAAACAAAAAACATCCAAGTATGATGATGTGAACTAATTACTGTCACTGATGTATTTGACGTGTAGGGAGACCACAAAAACATCAGCGAGATTAACTCCCTTAAATTCATATACAAGTCTTTATGAAATTAAAGGGATCGGTGTGTAATACAATAAAAAATATATAGACAAAAGAAAACCCAAAACAATTTATGAGAACCAACATAAAAAATTGTTAACAAATAAGAAGTTAAAGCAAGTTAAATCCTTATAGTTTAACATTTCAATGGCATGAACCTGAAGGTGGAGTATTCTTGTTTATCGCTTATCTCTTATAACGTATCAGATATAATAATAATATAGGTTTGAGCCGGAAGAAAACTAAATGGTGGTCTGTGATGTCCTTACTTTCGTCGCTAAAGTAATCAATTAAAAGTAGGTTCAACTACAAATGTACTATAGTGACAACCTAGGTCATTCTCCCAATGAGCAATTTGTGGGTTTCTCTAGGATTAAATTTAGGTGAATAATGCAATAAAATGATGGGCCTAAACTAAAATGCAAATCTAACTCCTAAAAATGAAACTAATCTATATGAATGCAAAGGTAATTTTTGGGGGTTTTTTTTATGATGAAAAATTAAAATACTAATTAAAGAAACTAATTAACAACAAATGAAGAAAATGAAATCTGATTCAGTTACGGTGAATGGGAACAATTTAGGGATCACATGGAGTCAACTTTCTTAGCCTAAATAAATTAATCAGACAAAAGGGAGATACACGATATTGGAATTAACATATCTAATTAACTATGTATTGCATGGGAAACCCTCACGCAACACCTCATATTCCACTAGAGAACTCATAATGGATTAAGAGTTGATTAACTAAAACTATTAAAACCAATACAGTTTAATTAAAGTAATTGTGAAAATTATATTTTGGATTATCTAATTAAACAATCAAATAATCTACCACTCAATCAAACAATCAAGTGATAAAAACCCAAATTTTGTAATCGAATCCACACTGACAATTAAATTAATAATGAAAACTCAATTATAAACTTAACTGCAATGTAAGGGTTTTTAAATATAAAATCCAACAAATAATAAAGTACAAATAAGATCAAATTATCAATTTAATTCAGAAAATAAATGAGTCCTTAATCTAGAACTAGATTAATCTCAATTAATACAACCCAAAATTATTTAAAACTAAATAATCTTAAGTGTCTGATTAAAAGGATAAAGGAAAAACACTCCCTTATAGTCTTCAAGTGCAAACCCTAGACTCTAGTTTTCTCCATATTCCTCCTAAATTGCTTCCCAAATAAATTAAGCTTCCATCTCGATCTCTCGGGATTTTTACCAGGATGCTACGGATAAAAAAAGAATTTACCAAAATACTACAGAAAAAAAATATATTTCCCCATATACTACACCTGAAGTCGTTCTTCAGGTGAACGACTTCTGAATAACAAAGAAGTCGTTCACGCGAAGAACGACTTCTTTGTTTACCATTCATCACACCCTACCGCATACAACCACTTACCGCATACAACCATACCTCCTAATTATTGACCTCCAAAATAAAAGACTTTCTACTGCAAGTAGTTTATTTAAAATGAAGAACATAAATTAACTAATATAAAAGAGAATTTCTTTTAAACCATGTTAATCATCTTTTATAATTTTCTCCTTTTTTTACTTGAGTATTGTCAAGGGAATATTATGGAAGTAATTTAGGTAAACATTGAAAAAAATTTACGTCACATATTTTAAGACTAAGATTAACTTTCTTATAAAGTCTTGTATTAAAAAGATAAGATAATAATAGTCACATAAAACATAAATAATAGCACGTCATTTTGATAAAGTGCATATTAGTTGAAATTTAAAATAACACACAAATTAAAACTAATAACAGTTTATGAAAAATAAAAAATATATTACCCTATAAATAGTGACTGCCTGTACTACATCCCCTCCTCCTACGTTGTGGCCGTTGTTGTTGCATGTCATTTTGTTGAGATTGAAAAGTATCATTTGGGTGAGAACTTGACATATTTAAATCAAACCAACGAGAATCACTTAAATGAATGGAGGGTCGAGGTGTGATAAATGCTTCGTTTGATGGTCCACCGTACTCAGAAGTGGAAGCATTATATTCAGCCGAAAATACCGCATCATCATCTAGTAAAGTTGTAAATGATGAAAATTGATTAGGATTGGATGGATTGGAATGGGATGAGAAGGACGGTGATGTGAATCGAGGTTCATGGTGAACATGGTCGGAAGATGTGAAGGGCGATGATGATGATGATGCCATGTAATGAGGCTGACTAAAATTTGGCGGCTCTTGTTCACGTACATCTTGACTTTCAACATGTGGCTGGGTAGACAAATAACCGCCACGTCGCTTGCTTGGTCTATCGCGGGGAATTTCTGGCCGCAGCAACTCAGTTGTTGGTGGGGCAGGTTGAGAGTTCATATTAAATCGTTGCTCTCTAAGTGCAAGTAAGATATTTCGTTGGTCTCGAGCAACTCTGTCCCGATAATCAGTGCAATTAGAGCATGTGGTACGAGAATTAATCGATAGCCTGTATAACTCCTCTGCTATGTCTATCCATCTTCTTTGTTAATGTCTCTGAAAACACTTTACCAACAGCAATTTGTGCATGAATTTGCTGAGCACGCTTCACAAAATAGTTATTTACTCTATACATGGTTGCCTTGACTAAACCAGTGATTGGTAGACTTTGAACACCTTTAAAAACACTATTCATACACTCTGCAAGGTTTGTTGTCATGTGTCCAAATCGTCGACCCTCAACGTCATATGCACGTGACCATTTTTCTCTTGGAATGGATCCAATCCATTGAGCTGCAGGTGCATGATGCAGTGTTATCTCTGCTAATTGACGGTTAACAACACGACGTTCATAAGCATACCCTACAAATAATTACTAGCTTGTCAGAAGAAATACTTACAATATTATAAGATCATAAAAAGCACAAGAAAAAATACCTATATTTATAAACTTCTTTTTCAACCAATTTGTTCCATGTGCTTTGTGAAGATTTGAAGCCACGTGTCGTAAGCAAAAAACATGATGTGCTAGTGGTGGGTGCCATCCCACCTGGGGTTGAGCAACAGCAGCTAAAATTGAAGCATGTCTATCTGTGATAGGAGGTCTCCCAATTGCCAAAAGCAATGGCAATAGCTAATTGTTTTGCCTTCCATGCTTTCTTATAAGACACAGTATAACCAAACTTATATTGCATTCTCTCAATTATCTGTGATACTTTCACATCTGGTTTATCGGCCACCATTGCCACAATACAAGATGATATCACATCAGCATCCAACTTTGGATGGTCTTGAGTTAATGAAGCATTCAAGCAAGTATGGGGACCTTTATACTTTGTTATCTCCCAAAAGTTTCTATTTTCCCTCTTGCAAGCCCGTACTCTCCAATTGCAAGTATCTCCATAGTTAATACATCGATATTCTTCATACTTTTTACATGCATAATAAACCCTGAATGTGTGATGAACTCGAACGGAGTATAACTTGATTGCACGTCTTAGAGCTCGGACATTGTCAAACACCTTTCCAATATATAGCTCTTCATTGTCATTAAAATTGTGGACATCTTCTAAATCATTCAACTCATGAGTTATATTCGAATCAACATGAGGTTGACATAAGAAAGCAATTCCAAGCTCATTCTGGTCATCCATCTCTTCTTGCTCGTTGCCGTTGTCATCATTATCATTCCCACTGCCAACATTTATAAAATAATCATATTCTTCCTCGTCCTCAGTTTCATCCAAGATGTCATCTATATGAGGAGATTCATTGTTGCCATCATCCAATGGAGGTTCAAATGGTTGGACATTTTCCATGTAATTGGTAAACATGGGTTGTTCTTGCACAATGTTTACCGTATTACTACTTGATGGGAGTATGTTTTCAACATTATCTTCAATTGATTGTGGCTCAATATGGACATCATATGCTACATCACATATGTTGGCATACAACTCCGCACATGTCAATTGTGTTGAAAATCTTCTATTCACTTGCCACATTTGTTTTATATCTGAATCATCTTCTAAATTACATGCTTGATATTGTGGTGGATTCATGTAAGTGGGATATCTATACACTAGATTAGTAACAATTTGATTGGGAGGAAGTCGCAGCTTTTGTCCAATAACTTCCTTCAATTTACCCAATGAAATATTTGAATGAACTTTGATTATTTTCACTCTCTCAGACTCAAATGTTGCGCCGGATGGACCGTTACAAATGCGTCCATTTGCAAATACACATTCTATGATCCATTCTACTGCCTAAATATTGCATTATGATTATTAATCAAGCAAAGTATCTTGTAAAAATAATTTACATGCAAAATAAAAAATAAGAAAAATAATGTAGCCCCCCTTATATGTTGCTTTAATTGCATAAGCCTCTCATTTGTTTGGAAAAACATACTCTGATATAAACTATTAACACTCTTATGAAGATTTTAAACATTTTAAACAATATTTTGTTGAAAACACAAGCAGACATTGTTTATTCTATTTTTATTTTCTTTTATTAATATATTGACAACTTTTTCTAATAAATTATTTACATATATAAACGTAATTCAAAAAATTATTAAATTTTGTTATAAATATATAACACCGCTTGATTTATAAAGTTTTTCAAAATCAATTTGCAACCTACAAATTTAAATGATTTGTATAATATTAAAAAAAATTTCGTTCATTTTATATGATATATAATAAAAATATTGTTTGCTATTTTAAAAACACAAATATTAAATAGGTTTGAATAAATGTTAGAAAAACTTAAAACTATAAATGCTATCATATAATTATTAACATATATATAAACATGATTCACAAAATGATTAAATTTTACTATAAATATATAACACCGCATGATTTATAAAATTTTTCAAAATCAATTTGCAACCTATAAATTTAAATGAATTGTATAATTTTGAAAAAAAAAATTGTTTATTTTAAATAATATATAATAAAAATATTGTTTGCTATTTTAAAAACACAAATATTAAATAGGTTTGAATAAATGTTAGAAAAAATTAAAACTATAAATGCTATCATATAATTATTAACATATATATAAACATGATTCACAAAATGATTAAATTTTACTATAAATATATAACACCGCATGATTTATAAAATTTTTCAAAATCAATTTGCAACCTATAAATTTAAATGAATTGTATAATTTTGAAAAAAAAATTCGTTTATTTCAAAATTATATATAATAAAAATATTGTTTTCTATTTTAAAAACACAAATATTAAATAGGTTTGAATAAATGTTAGAAAAAATTAAAACTATAAATGCTATCATATAATTATTAACATATATATAAACATGATTCACAAAATGATTAAATTTTACTATAAATATATAACACCGCATGATTTATAAAATTTTTCAAGATCAATTTGCAACCTATAAATTTAAATGAATTCTATAATTTTGAAAAAAAAATTCGTTTATTTCAAAATTATATATAATAAAAATATTGTTTTCTATTTTAAAAACACAAATATTAAATAGGTTTGAATAAATGTTAGAAAAAATTAAAACTATAAATGCTATCATATAATTATTAACATATATATAAACATGATTCACAAAATGATTAAACACAACAGGAATCAAAACTCAATACAATATTAGTATAACATACTCATCTTCATATTCAACATTCTCCTCTTAATAATATGAGTATCTAAAATACTTAGAGAGAGAGAAAGAGTACAACTTTCAATAAGAATATAATAAATGCATATTCCATATGTATCAGTCAAGAAAGTGAATTCCACATACACATAGAGTTTTAAGTGAACACAATTGTATGAAATAATGAGAATACTTACACCTAAAATAAAAGGCACTTATGCTGATTTTCCAAATTAGTAAACCCACTACTCACTGCGTAAAAATCAAAATAGTAAACATAAGAGTTATTGAACTGGAACAAATCAAATTATATATCATAAACAAGCAAAATAACAAATTAAACTACACACAAAAATTACCTCACACCAGCAATCGAAGTAGAAAAATAAAGCAAGAATGAGGAAGGTTAGAAGTGCAGAGAAGAGAGTGTATCTGGTGGTGTAAGAAGAAACGAATGAACAAGGAAATGAGAGTGAGGGATTGAACAAGTAAATGAGAGTGAAGCTTCTCTTTTAAAAGCCATTTGCAATGCAACTGTGCATTCACGGGTGGGGGAGGGAGGGGGGGCCTTTTTTTTTCTTGCATGTGTTGATTGTGGAGGGAAGGGAATAATAATGCAGAGAATATTGTTGTGACAAGAGAAGGGAATATTTGGGAAGGAGGAGACGGAGAGGAGAAGAGGAGAGGACCCATCTGTACGTATATATTTAAAAAAAAAAGTCAAATCAATAGAAGTCGTTCACGCGAAGAACGACTTCAGAAGTCGTTCTTCGCGTGAACGACTTCTTTGTTATTCAGAAATCGTTCACCTGAAGAACGACTTCAGGTGTAGTATATGGGGGAATATTTTTTTTTCTGTAGTATTTTAGTAAATTCTTTTTTTATCCGTAGCATCCTGGTAAAAATCCCCGATCTCTCCTCCTCCCAAGTTTATTTTTAAAGCCGCCACCATGTTGGAAGTTTGATATGAAAGGTTATGTATGGAGTCTGGTCGCGTACCATGGTGTGAAGGGAGTGAATATGAATTGGGTGGTGATGTGGGGCCGTGGGAGATAAATATAATATGGGTGATGTGTTTGTGTATATGTGCGTACAGGGAGAGGAAGGGGATAATTGGCAAATTGCTTGTGGATCCCGTAAATGGTGGTGGAATGGAACGGTTCCTGATGCGTGATGCGTTTGCGGCGTGCATCCCTTTTATAAAATATGATAGAAGAATCTAGATATTTGATTTTGATCCTAAAATATTCCAATCTTCTCTCCTAAATCTGCAAGGATTAGATAATATCTGTGATTTTTTTAGACTTTTAAAATATTAATTTAATCACAATATATCTAAATAAATCTATCCATAATTTTTAAATCAGGTATCTTAAAATTAATGCAGATTCATATTATTTCCTAAAATTGGCTAATAATTTAAATATATCATAATAAATTCAAATTAGCCCCAAATAATTCCCAAAATAAAGGAATAAGGTGCGATAAAATATATAAAATAATGGATTTATCAGTCTGGTTAACCAACAGTTACCATTTGTCTCTAATGAGTGAGAAAAATTTAGGGAGAATTGCAAATAAGTCCCAAGCAAGGTAATTAATTTTAGACAAATCCATTGACAACTTCTTCACTTGTTAACCAAGGCTATTGCAGTTGTTAATAGCTGTCATTAACAACTCCTTAGGACCTCTCTTAAATTAATTCTCTTACTTGGGACCTATGTGTAATTGTCCCAAAAATTTATCCACGGTGCTTATTTGGGAGTGAGTACTTTATTTGAGCAGGGTAAACTAGATAAATAATTCAATAATTACACAATTCTGTAGGTGATTTTCTCTATTGTTTCTGCCATCTTCATCGCAACTTAATTTTTTGCTTGTTCTTCATCACAGTTAAAAAAAGTGTAAAACAGGAAAGTAGTAGTAATTAAATAGGAGTAATTAATGATAATGATACTGCATTCGCTCAGTCAGTTAGCCCGCCATTTTCGTCAACGAAAGTCATAACTTGTAGTCAATTCCAATTTACTATTTGATGTTTGCTACCCACCAAGTGCCAACCCGAGGATATTATATTGTTAAGGTTGCTTTAGGCCAAACATCATACTTAACGGGCTTAGCAGGGAGCGCTAAACACAATCAATAAATCTTGGCCCTTTGGGAAATTTTAATCAAAGCCACTCATCTATATTTTTATTTCTGTTTTATTATATAATTAAATCTTACCAAATTCAAATCACTTTTAACATATATCCCCTTATTCATAGGCATTTTTACGGCATTCCTTGATCATGTGTTCATTAATCAAACCTTTAATTATTTCAACATAACTCTAACTCTAAGGCCTTTTCTCTCAAATGAGTTCCCCTCAACATCAGCTTGAACTCAATTCCCTAATAGTAATTGATCGTCAAGATTTTTTTAAAAAAATTATGATTAGAAGTTGCATAATTCTTCCAATTTTTGAAACTCTTCCTATTTTACGTTTAAGTTGATAACTATTATGAGTGAGAAATTTGGTTTTAGAGTTCGATGGAGGGGAAATGCCAAAATTTGGATTTCGAAAGCCTACATCGTGATGATTTCTATTCACTCTCTCAGCAAATACTGCCAAAATGAAGAATGCCAAGGAATAAGGAAATAAATGCTCAAATTGATTTGAATCCGGCAAGATTTGATGATCTTTTGAAACAAAAATAAAATATACATGGATGGTTGTGATTAAAGCATATCTAGGGGACAGGATTTAATATAAGTGGTTAGCACTTCCTGCTAAGCATTACGCTTAGCAGTAAAACCGTTCCCCATACTTAACATATGTTCTGCCCCCGAGTTTCCAATGAATTTGTCAAATGGGGTTTACAAAAGGTAAGAACACCAACAATTTTAATGATTAAAGAGCTTAAAAGAATATATATGGCTTGAATGTACAAGTTCGAACCAAATCTCTTTGGCATCTTTTTTCTCTGGTATTTGTTAGAAAAATCTTATTCTTTGTCATAAAGAAGTTTTTGTCATTTTTTAAAGTCGACTTCTTTATTGTTCCGCCAGAACATGCAATTTTAAAATTTATGGGAGGTATTTTTTTCCCTTGTTAGATAAGCACGTTAGTTGATGCCCTTGATTTATTGACCTACTTAAACATGTTAATTATTTTATAAGTTTCAAAACCAAATATATATGAACTATAAACAATATTACATTAACATGTATTTACAATTGAATTGTTGCCTAAAATAAGTGTAATTTTAAAGTAGACACATAACATATGACATATGATAAATCATATATTTATGTTTAGGTTTTTGCCTAAAATGGTGGCCTATTCTAGCACAATAATTAATTAGTTTGTTTACTATTTTTTAATTTTTAAAAGCAGAATTAATAGTGCTCATTGTAGATGAAACATATATATATACACACATATGTGTGTATTAAACTATTGATAGTTGCCTAAAATAATGACTTATCTAAAGACAATAATTGATTTAGAATTTTCATGAACCGCAGCTTCTAAAGAAATGATTTATTGTTGACATTTGGATTCAAAATTTAAAAGAAAAAATTCCCAAATAGATATATACAATCACAATGAGATATTTGTGTGTGCTGTAATGGGAAAAAAAGAAAGAAATATACGGGTGTGTACTGAACAATTGATAGTTTCCTAAAATAACAACTTATTTGAACACAATAATTGATTTTGAATTTTTACAAATGCCACTTCTAAATAAATGATTTATTGTTGATATTGGAACTCAGAATTCAAAAAGAAAATTTCTCAAATAGAGAGATGTATAATTAAAAATGATTTATTGTCAACTAAATTCACAATTTAAAAGGAAAACTTCTCAAATTGATATGTATGATGACGTGGCCTAAATATGTAAACAATATTTTGAGATTTAGAGAGATATATTGATGATGATATCAATTGATTGATTATTTTTTTTAACTGGAATGGATATATATATTACTTACTCAAAAAATTACAATGGTATCATGCAGAAGTACAGCTTTAAAACAGCTGGTCAGTCAAAAAATTTCAGTATGTTTCTAGACCTAATTGTGTGTTCAGTCAACACATTTACAGTATGGGCAATGGTTTCTGGTGATTCTTCTAGTTCTTGGAAGATTCTCTTGTTTCTATGCTCCCAAAGCTTCCAACAAAGAAGGCCGAACTGAACACACCAGACTCGGCCGTTGTTCTTAGGATTCAAATTGAAAGTCATCCAATCAACAAAGGAAGTCTGGCGTGTTGTTTGCATTGGCTGGTGGCCTTGTAGTAATCTCCAGCACTGGGCTGCCACTGTGCAGGTTCTTAAAACATGATCTACATCTTCTACTTGAGCCCCACAAGCTGAGCACGACATGTCAAGAGAGATATGGCGCCTGTGGCCTTCAGCGTTGGTTAGGAGCTTGCCTTTGTATGCTAACCAGAGTAAGGTGCACACTCTTTGACTACCAGGCCACTGCCATATCAGTTTCAAATTGTTATCAGGTTGCTGCCATTCAAGTTCATTGGCTGCTTCATATGCAGAGGAGACTGTGAATTGACCTGATGGTGTTAGATCCCAGTAACAGGTAGCAGCACCTCCAGATGGAGATGGTGGCTTTGTAGAGGCAATTTGAGTCAGAATAGAATGGGGAAGGATAGTGTCAAATTTACTCCAATCCCATTCACCTCCTGGTGTGACAAAATCTTTAATGGGCTTTCTTGCTACATTTGAAGGGATGTCCGTGAACGAGAGTAGTTTAAGGGGCCTCAAGTGTGGGAGCCAATTATCTGACCAAAAGCTCGTGGTTTCTCCATCACCTGGCTGCCATGTGATATGCAGTTGTGTCTCTTCCCAGACCACAGTGATGCTTCTCCATGTGTGTGAGGAGGTCTTGGTATTGAATGATGTTTTGAACTCTTTTGTACAACCATATTTCCCTTTGAGGACTTGGACCCAGAGAGCTCGGGGTTTAGCTATAAGTTGAAAGGCCAACTTCGAAAGAAATGCCTTATTTTGTTCTTCTGAAGTTCGAATACCCCACCCTCCATTTTTAAGAGGTTGACAAATGTCATTCCATTTAACTAAGCTGGTTTTTTTAGTATTAGCATCTCCACCCCAGATAAATTGCCTTACGAGCTTGTCAATTTTCCTCCAACAAGTGCTGGGGAGTCTTGATGTTTGCATGGCATAGTAAGGAATATTGAAGAGAGCACTTTTGGCAAGCGTTATGCGGCCTGCCAATGATAGTGACTTAGTTTGCCAACCTGAGAGTTTTTGTTGCAGCCGATCAATTAAATAGCCATATGTTTCAGTTGAGACTCTTTCATGCAGAAGTGGGACACCTAAGTACCTCGCTTCGATTGATTGATTATTGATATTGACTAGCTACCACTATTTTGAATTTCACCCTTTTAGGCACATTATAACATATTTCCATCATTCAAGATTTCAAACATTTATTAAATTAATAAATCTGGTTATATGGCATGGCAATATCTAAAATCACATAGAAAATACTTTTTCGTATGTTATGTCTTTCTAGTTTCTACTTCTGTATTTGGGCGGCAATTTCCACGCCTCTGAGGTGAGAAAACCCTAGCTTCCTTCCTTCCTTCCTCCGCCTTCCAAGCTGCCTTGTGGGTGTGGGGAGCATTTCATCGTGTTTCCTCTTCGCTTCCATTGACACCTTTTTCCTTCTTCGTCATTTCTGCTTGCTGCTGTGGGTGATTTCGATGTTGTGTGCGTGATTTCAGGACCCTCCTTCATCTATTTCTGATCATCTGCTCAATATACGTGGTATGTATGCAAGCTCCTCTCTTTTCCTTAATTGGTGTGACTGCCGTGGGATGTTTGGGCATGTGTTTATTAATTGCGTGTGTGGTGCAAGAAGGACGATGAAAGCTTTAATAGGCTTAAAATCTAATTTCTTTGTTTTTATCTAAATGATGTTCGATTCTGGGTTAAGTTCTATATGTATGCATGCTGGTCATTTTTTAATTTTATAGTGCTTTTCTCCTGTTTTTCCCTAATCCTAGCCATCCATCAAATCTAATGGCTGAAAAAAATTATAAAATATTGGTCTACAAATCTCTATTTTTATCTATTTTTTTCCTTATATATTTTCAACCATAAGATTTAGTAGATGGTTAAGATTAAGGAAAAGCAGGAAAAAAAGTACCATAAAAAATGCTGGGGTTCCGGACCTCATGCATATATCTGTTTTGGATTTTTTATCTTTGAGATGAATGTTTTGGATTTTTATAACTTTGAGATGAATTTATGCATAGTGAGGCATTTAAATTGCGGGAGGATAAAGAAGTTCTCCATGCAAGTGACGAAGTATAAATTAAAGCTGACCTGAGGATATGAGCATGGATTTTCGGGACTTAAGATTATTGTTATTGTTAGTCTTTTGTTATCAAGATTCTTCAAGTTTTTGTAAAGTTTTTTGTCGTAAACAAGACGCAAATCCTCGTGCGTTGCACGAGTATATTGTTTATTTTGTATTTTCTATCTTATAGTCTATTTATTGTGTTTCTATTAAGAACTCAATAGTATCTTGAGTTTGTGTAAGTGAAAATAATCAAATCATATAGAATTTTGCTGAATTTAATTGCAGTTAGTTTGATATTAAATTGGGTGAGTTGCAAAATAATAAAAAAATTATTTTTTTAATTTCGACATAAAAGCATACACGACAATAATTGTATATTCTAAACATACTCAATTTGTTTGATACACTTTAAAAATGTATGTCATATCTATAATATAGAGAAAATCAGGATTATTAGTTCGTGAATATATAATATGTATAAATCCTTTGAGAGTTACTTTGCTATAGGTGGCACATGACGGTTGATATAACTTCTCTTATTTCACAGCACTATATCCCTTCACTTTTGAGCAAGACTTAAAATTGAATGGGTCTTATATTATTTGTTATTAATAGATATATTTTAGGTTAAGTATCATATTCATTATAAATAAATAACTCTAGTAATTTCTCTAATATTTTTAATTTAATTTTAGTATATAGAATGTTTAAATATCCAAAGGATTAATGTGTGCTATATATTTTATGTGCATTTAGTACCCTAGAGTTATTTGTGATGCAATTTCACCCCTAAAGTGATTTGTTAGATAAATTCAGTTCAAATGTTGGTATATGGAATGTAAAGGGGTTGGTTCACTTTTTTAAGATAATACTTTCCTTTTCAAGGAATGTGAAAGGTTATGACTAACTCTTGCTGCCTAAGCCTTTCATTATTAATTAATTGTTTAGTTAAATGTTAAATTAATTGTTAAATAAAATTGATTTTTTTCATAGATAAGACCCCCTATTCAAGGGAATGTGAAGGGTGTGGTTCATGCCTTTGGACTTTTAAATAATGATTTTTTTGTCATTATTAAACCCTATTAATAATAAATAACTTTTATGAATTGATTATGCACAAAAATATAATAAAAATATGGAATTAACTAAATAGTAATTACATTTTTTGAACTTATATTTGTAATAAAAAATCAATTTTATTTAACAATCCCTTTCACATTCAATTAAATGATTCATTAATAATTAAAGGTTTGAGAAGCCCAAAAGTATTGCAAAAACCTTTCACATTTCTTTGAAAATGAGAGTATTATCTTCAAAGAAAAATGCAACCCAACATTTTTATATTTTGCAGAACATTTAAACCAAATTTATTTAACAACCCTTTTCACAGTCTAATAACAATTTCTCTCACACAAAAAATTATACAAAAATAAAAGTACATTAATATTAATATGAAATGACTTAAGATTACTACCAAGTCCTTTCATATCCCAAATAAAAATTGTTGAAAAAAATATCACATTTTGTGACTAAGCATACCATCTATTTTCTCCTAAAAAATATAGCAAGCATGATAAGCACATAAAGTTTTTGTGAAAGGGGATTATGTTATCATTGCTAAATAGTGTAGTATATTGAGTCTAGCTTTCAGGATTTATATAAACACTCATTTTCATATCTGAAAAAAGGGAAAGAAGAGACACAATCAATTAGCTAAAAAATAGAAAGAGGAATGATTAAACAAAGCACAAAAAGAGAGATAAAACGACACATGTCCATAACAATTCATCCTAATATCAGAAATAAAAATGGAAGAAAAACAATATCATAGATTATGAAATAAAATTGGAGGAAGAGAAACAACAATACCTGTTTCAACACATCAATCTCCATATCTACAAAAAAATAAAAAGGAAATGGATAAAAAATTTATAACTTGAAGACAACACAAGAAAATGAACAGCCAAAATATAAAATAATATAAACATGAATTGAATAAACAAAATACAAAAGGGTTGACAAGAAGAGGAGAAACTATCCTTTGACCTAAGAGATAAGTCCATAACAAAAACTTTACATAGAATTCAAACAACTATGTAGAGAAAAAATTAACCAATAGATTATATAAATATAAATCGAAACAAAAAAAATGCAAAATGGTTGAGAAGAGGAGGAGAAACCATCATTTGGCCTAAGAGATAAGTCCACAACAAAAACCTTATATAGAATCCAAATCACAACTATGTAGAGAAAAAAATAACCACTGGATGGTGAAGGGTCATAATAAATTATACTCATAATCATAAGATAACTACACTAATATTGGAATGTGAAAAACCACTTAAAGAGAAGATGAAAAGAATTAAATAGTTAGTTAACGGTGTTAAGTCGAGATTACCATCAGATGACGAGAACTAACGGTGTTACCAAAAGATTTATAGATATATATTGATTCCATTGGTATGATTTAGATAATGTTAGGCACTCCATACAGGGATTCTCATGTGAATTGACTGGGGGCGTAAACTATTAAATTATTTTTCTCAAATTGACCAGGTGTTATTCACTAATATTTGTACCTTGCCTGGGTTATTTCGGTGTTATGGGATCACTTGTGGTTCGTTATGTAATCGGCTACCTGCATGATGTGTTATTTGCTGAAGATTTGATCTTATCATTGGAAAGTTCTTTTTTTTTTTTACCTGTATCATTGGAAAGTAGTTTTTTTTCCTCGCCAGAGATATATATTCATTAGATACCATAAACATCTTATTACACAATAATTCAAACCCAAAATAAACATCATAGGGTGTGTTTGGATTGGCTTCTAAGAAGTAGTGACTTTTTTTCAATCTGACTTTTTCAGAAGTAAGATTGGATAAAAGTCAAATTGTGTGAAGTAATTTATGTTTGGATTTGTGATGATAAGAGTGACTTTTTTTCAATCTGACTTTTAGAAACATGTTTGGATAATTATTTTGAAAAACAAGTTTAGATGAAAAATTACTAAAAATGACATTATTATTATTAAATAATACATGTATAATATGCATATATTCTTATTAAAAGCTTAGTTTCTCCCTTATTTTAAGGAAAATAATTTTTAAAAAATAATATTTTTAGCTCAAAGGAGGATATTGTGGGAGAAAATAGTTAGAGATTATTATGGTAATTTTTTGGAGATAAAAAGGAAATTTTATACTAAAAGAAAATATTTTATTTAAGAATTTCAGTGGTCTAATAGTCTAATCTTTCTACTTACTTTATTAAATAATACATAATAAAAGGTTCGGGATCCATTAAAACCCAGAAGCCAAAAAATTTGCTTCTGAGACCTCCTCCTTCTGGGTCACCTCCAAGCACCATTCAAAGCTGGCGGCCTCAATGATTAGATTCTGCAGAATTTAAACCCAGATCATTTCCAACCCATCATGGCGCCTGACCTTTGCTATCTTGTGTTGGAAACTCTGGGATGCTCACAATTGTTACATCTTCAAGCAGGAAACTACGCACCCAGTTCGACTAATCAACGAAGGTTTGGCTTTAAGTGACCACATAGCCCAATCCAGGAACCTCCATACTAGCCTAGGGATAGGATAAGACCCTGTTGGTCACTTATCAGCATGTAATATTTCCATTCCTGAACTATCCAATGTAAATACAGATCATGCAATAATAAATTCCCCTTTTCACTAAAAAAAATGAGCTTTAAGAAATAAATTAATCAGATAAATAATACACCGAGACGGCATCGGATTAGACAACCACGTCTCATCCCAACCTCTTAATTTGTCCAGTCCTAAAAATACACTTAGTTTCTTCCCGGATTGGCACAAAAAAACCATAATGCACCGTCTTATGAAGAGGCTGGAAGGAATAGATAAAGCGAGACAAAACAATAATGCAAATGGCCTATTTAAACTTGAAAGACGTTTGTGGCAGGAATATAGTAAGCTTTGTGCACAAGAGGAGCTCATGTGGTACCAAAAATCAAGATGTAAGTGGCTGAACTTGGGAGACAAAAATACTCAATTTTTCCACGCGTCCACTGTCATAAAAAAGAAGAAACATCGAGTAGAAGCACTTTAAGATGAAGATGGTAATTGGGTGTATGATGAACAGACTCTTCAACAAATGGCTAGAATATTTGTTCAGCAATTATATACAAAAGACTGCCAGGTACTTGATCCTTCTGAATGGACTGCATCTTTCCTACCTTTAAGTCAACAAGATGACACTCTTATTCATAAAGATGTTGATGATGTAGAGATTAAAAATGCTGCTTTCCTCATGGGAGCCTTTAAATCTCCGGGACCGGATGGGTTACAAGCGCATTTCTTCCAATCCCAATGGGAACGAATTGGTACAAAAGTATGCCATGTTGTTCGGGAGGTTTGGACTAATCCAGAAATGATTGCAACTTTCAACCACACTCATATGGTTCTAATTCCAAAGGTTGATAACCCCCAGCAATTAAAGGATTTTCAGCCTATTGCATTATGTAATGTGATCTTTAAAATTATTACCAAGATCATTGCTTCTAGATTGAAGGAGGCCATGACATACCTAGTTCAACCCCAGCAGTGCAGCTTCATAACAGGGCGTCAAAGTAGTGAGAACATAATTGTAGCCCAAGAAGCAATTCACTCAATGAGAGATAGGGCTAAAAAGAAGGGCTTTGTAGCTGTAAAAGTGGATATGGAGAAGGCCTATGATAGATTAGATTGGAACTTCTTACAACACACTCTAGTAAAAGTTGGGTTAAGACAGAATATGGTGAAACTGATTATGGCTTGTACTTCTTCGGCGTCAATGAAGGTTCTTTGGAACAGAGCAGAAACAGAACCATTCTATCCAACGCGTGGTGTCAGACAAGGGGACCCTTTGAGTCCCTATCTATTTATTCTGTGTATGGAGCACTTGGGACAGAAAATCACCAAGGAAGTTCAGGAAGGGAATTGGAAGGGCTTGTCATTCAATAGACAAGCTCCTTCAATATCCCACTTATTCTTTGCTGATGATCTCATTTTATTTGGGGAGGCCACAACCGACCAAATGGATCTAATGAAGGAAATCATGAAGCAGTTTTATGAAGTTTCTGGACATAGAATCAACCTAAGGAAGTCAAAAGTCTTTTTCTCTAGGAATATTCATTTTAACAGAGCCCTTGAAATGAGTCAGAGACTGGGTATTGGTATGACTGGAGATCTGGGGAAATATCTTGGGATACCTCTTCTTCACAAGCGAGTTAATAAACTTACATATATCCCAATCATTCAAAAAGCACAAAAAAGACTATCAAGTTGGAAAGGTCGATTGCTCACCATGGCGGGGCGAACTGTGTTGATCAAGGCGGTGCTTTCAGCGATTCCAAGTTATTATATGCAAACATCTCTTTTACCGTAAGGAACCATAAATGAGCTTGAAAAGATAAGTAGAACATTCCTATGGAATCCACATCAGGATGGTAGGAAAATGCACCTTATATCATGGAACACAATAAAAAAGAGCAAGGAACAAGAGGGACTCGGTCTCAAGGATCTTAAAGCCCAAAATATAGCCTTCATTATGAAATTATGCTGGGGAATACTAACAAAACCAGAGGCTTTGTGGGTTCAATGCCTTAAAGCCAAATATAGATGTGGAATTGGAGATTAGCCGGTGGTATACAAGAAAAATAAGTCCTCTGTTATATGGAGGAGCATTTCCTCAGTGTGGGGAAAGTTTTGTAAGGGTGTTGGGCGAAGCCTTAAAGATGGCAGATCGAGTAGTTTCTGGTGGGACCTGTGGACACCTCTGAAGGAACCTCTAATTGAAATGGTGGAAAAGAATTTTCATATGATAAACCCATGTGCAAAAGTATGTGATTTTGTAGCGAATGGGCGTTGGAATGTACAGTATTTGGGATACTTTTTCCCTCATTGGGTTATTAATATCATTGCTCAAGTGAAACCACCGACCAGAAGAGGGAAGACCAATTTTGTTGGAGATATGCTTCAGATGGTGCTTTTAGTATTCATGCAGCCTACAACATGATTACTAACCAGAATCGCTAAAATGATTCGGTACAATGGAAGAAGGTGTGGAAGTTACCAATCCCGGAGAAAATGAAATTCTTCTTATGGCAAGCAATTCATGAGAGGCTTCCCACAAACTTACTCAGAGCTAAAAAAGGGTTATCAATTTCAGGAGAGTGTCCTTTTCAGTGTCATAGGGAGGAAAACACACTACATATCCTGAGAGACTGTGAGATAGCAAGAGAGGTGTGGCTTAAAGTTATTAATCCTAACCTTTGTTTCAAATTTTTTGAATCCAATTTGTAGGTTTGGCTGAAGGAAAATATGACTAAAAACAATGGACATAACAGGTTCAACAGATGGCCATGGAGCAAATTGTTCAGCATCATATGTTGGCTACTGTGGAAGAACAGATGCAAAGGCATAATAGAGGGTAGCAGAGTCCAAGTAAAAGACATAGTGCATGGAGGAATGTTTCACCTAATGGAGTCAACTCAATATGGCCGATTTAAACATCAAATCTTCAAATTCTCAGAAGAAGAAGATGATAGATGGAAGCCACCACCAACAGATTGCGTGAGGCTTGATACGGATGGATCAGTTAATCAACGCAGAATTGCTGCTTGTGGAAGATTAATCAGGGACTCTAATGGCAGATGGGTCTTAGGATTCCAACGCAAAATAGGATTTAATTCACCAACTGCAGCTGAATTACTATTAAGTATGCTAACTGGGTTGCAGCTGTGTAGACAGAACAACATGAAAAGGATCATTGCCTATACAGACTCGATTGAGGCTTACCAACTCATCATGAGCGACGCAGGCCGATACCACCCATTGAAGGCAGAAATCACAGAGGTTAGAGAGCTCATTTACTCTGATTGGGATGTAGAATTAAGACACATATCCAGGGATGCAATTAAATGTGCAGATTTCCTTGCCAAAGAGGCACACAAACTTGCCGAAGGATTCATTATACTGGACGAGCCACCCAGAGGATGTTGGCAATTGTTACAAGATGATGTATCTTGGCAAAACCTGGAGCTTTCTCCTTTTGACGCGTAATTACCAAGTCTAACTTGGCCCTGTGCAATGTAAAAAAAAATATTTCCATTCCTGAACTATCCAATGTAAATACAGATCATGCAATAATAAATTCCCCTTTTCACTAAAAAAATGAGCTTTAAGAAATAAATTAATCAGATAAATAATACACCAAGACGGCATCAGATAAGACAACCACGTCTCGTCCCAACCCCTTAATTTGTCCAATCCTAAAAATACACTTAGTTTCTTCCCGGAAATCACCAAATTACATACAATTCTCTAGGGACTGGAATTTAATTATCTTGGATTTTACCTATTTTAATTTGACAATAAAAGCCTCTAGAAATAAAGAAGTTGTTGTAAAATATTGGAAGAAAAAAAATGGAGATACTATAATTAATGAGCTTTACAAAGATTAATAAATGAGATAGATGATATAGTGGGATGAGACTAGAGGTGTTCATGGGTCGAAACGGGATGGGACAGGCTTGTTCAGTGTCCCGTCCCATAAAAGGACTTGGGACAGCAAAGTTGTCACATGTCCCGTCCCATTACCAGTCTTGTCCCGTCCCACTGGGATCAAAATGGGATCGGGATGTCACGCTTATGTTTTTACAAAACATTAACTTGTTTAATGGGTTACTTAGATATTTATTTTGTAATTTGTATTTAAGATATAATACTTTTCATATAAATAATATCTATATTAAAATAAATTAGTTGTATCATTAATAAAAAAGTTAGATATTTTGATAAAATTTTGTTAAGATATATGAGATATTTTAGGGTATTAAATATTTATGTTATTTTGTATTAAAGATAAAACTAAATTTAATATGAGAATGTTTTATTATACAAATAACTATAATTTTCTTCCCATATGCAATGGAGTGATGCATAAGAAATATATCAATATTCTAATTAATAACAGTTTATAATGATTAATTGTATTTTGAAATAGTGTTGGTTGACATATTAATACTCAAACTAATAATATCTCATAATAATAAATTATACTAAAATAAGATGATAAAAACTAATAGTTCAAGCTTTATGTACTTGAACATGGTTGTTTGGAATTTTAATGGATATTTTATTATACTTGAACATGGCAAGAGTACGTTAATTAATTGATCAAAGAGTTTGATGTTTTATTTAAAAGATTTACTCGGGTGATTAGCTATATTTTGAAAGAAAGATTTACAAAGGTATTTAGATACATGATTCATATATTTTATATCCATGTTAGGCGAATTCTTTCTAACATGGATAAACTGATTTAAAAGGTAGAATGTTCCTTTTCTAACATGGATTGGTATATGGAACGGTTGGATTTTTAAATATCCATGTTAGTTGTGTTGGTGAGAATTGTTTTCTACTCTAGCCCTTCGGAGATTTCCTCTTAATTGAATAAGATAAATTCTTATCTAACTATGATAGTTCTTTTTAATAATTTTAGTAATATTCTTTTCTATCATAGTTAGACATTTATACTTTAATTTTTGAAATTTGTACCTTGAACTCTTTTTCTAACTATGCTATTATTCTATTTCATAAACTCTTTTTTTTTAACGTAGTTAGTATTAATTAAATCTTGTTACATTCGGTTTTATGGCTAATAAAATGAAGTAAATTTGGTTTTATTGTTAATAAAATGGTTTTACAAAACAATTGTTACAAATCTTACTTTTAATTATTTACATTCCCATCCTTGGATATTTCATATTTGTATCTATTTTGGTAATATCTAGGGATTTTTAGTGTGACTAATTGATTTCTGTAGGACGTATTTTTAGGATTGGACAAATTAAGGGTTGGGACGGCACGTAATTTTCTCATCCCAGTATATCATTTATCTCATTTATTAATTTTTTAAAGCTCATTAATTATAGTATCTTCATTTTTTTTCTTCCAATATTTTACATCTACTTCTTTGTTTCTAGAGGCTTTTATTGTCAAATTAAAACTGGTAAAATAAGAGATAATTAAATTCTAATCCCTAGAGATTTGTATGTAATCGGTGATTTTGAGAAATTTAAGTGTGACTAATTGGTTTCTGCAGGAACTGGGTGTATTATTTTCAGGTCTAGACAAATTGAGGGTTGGGATGATACATGGTTATCTTACTCTTATCCAATGTGGTCCCGATGTATTATTTATCTGATTATTTTATTTTTTAAAAGCTCGTTAATTATAGTAGTTTCATTTTTTTTCCTTTTAGTATTTTACACCTACTTCTTTCGTCTTTGCTTTTCTATAAGATCACCTATCTTTTATTCCTCACATTTATATTATTTTTTACGTGGTATTTTCATCTTAAATTGGCCTATTATTCATCATTTTCTAGAAATCTTAGTGGTTCATGGATCAATTTATTCTATTAATTTATTGTAATGCTTAATAAACCAATAAAGCATAATCAAATCATTTATTGTATGTACACCAATATATATATATATGGTTTCTTTATGTTTATAACAAGTCTCTTTTTAGTGTTTTAAATTTGAAAAATGTAATTTTAATCTTTTTTGACGTCGTTAATTTTTATTTAATGGAAAATGCTGACTCAGCAAATCTAAATGATGATTCTATAGTTAAATATCTATCTATCTATATCTATATAACATAAATTACTCTTCCACCAAAACACTATTCATAAGGAATTAATGGCCCAAATGATTAGTTCTATTCATAATATTGTTCAATACACATATTTTTTAATATATATTTTTTTAAAAATGATATCAAAAAAATATATTTCTATTCTTATTTATTTTGGATATATTGTAACCCTAAGTTATGCCTATAAATATGAGACGTATATTATGTCTATGCTCTACCAAATGAATAAGTTTATAGCACATTCATATAAGCACATTCAATACCCTCTATGATAAACAATTTGGCAAAAGGTACCCTATTTCAAAAATTCATATGGCCATAGACCCAAATTTTCTATTTTAGATTACTAAAATATAATCATTATTTTTAAATTATTATAGTTAAGATAAGTCCTAAAATTGTATCTACTAATAATTATATTTAAATTTAAATATTGATAATCACTAATTATATCTACAAGTAAGTATATTTAAATTTAAAGACCGATTGGCCATAATTATTATAAATTGTATCTACTAATAATTATATTTAAATTTAAAGACTGATAATCACTAATTATATCTACTAATAATATATTTAAATTACTCTTCCACCAAAACACTATTCATAAAGAATTAGCGGCCCAGATGATTAGTTATATTCAAATCAATGGGTCATTTTATCACTAATTATATAATCTACTAATTATATCACTAATTATATTTGATTGGTTATAAACATTAACCATTTTTTTAATTATTATATTTAAGATAAGCCCTAAAATTGTATCTACTAATAAGTATATGTAAATTTAAAGAATGATTGGCCACAATTATTATATTTAAGATAAGCCCTAAAATTATGTTTCTAAAAAGCTTCTGATAGGTCAATCTACTACTAATTATATTTGATTAGTTATAACCACTGTTTTGAATAATTATATTTAAATTTAAAGACTGATAATCACTAATTATATCTACTAATAAGTAGTGTATTCAAATTTAAAGAATGATTGGCCATAATTATTATATTTAAGGTAAGCCCTAAAATTATGTTCCTAAGAATCTTCTGATAGGTCAATCTATCACTAATTATATTGGATTAGTTATAACGATTGTTTTTGAATAATTATATTTAAATTTCAGGACTGATAATCACTAAGTATACCTACTAATAATTATATTCAAATTTAAAGAATGATTAGCCATAATTATTATATTTAAAATAAGCTAAAATTATGTTCTTAAGAAATTTTTAATAGGTCAACCTATCACTAATTATATTTGATTAGTTATAATCATTGTTTTTGGATTATTATATTTAATAAAATGACCACTTGCTATATATGACAAGTGTCACATCAATTTTTGTGGCTATGATGCATGAGAAACAGCAAAAAAAAACTTAAATTGTTTGGATAATGTATTATATTATATTTTTGTTTCAAATGAATGATGTGGATCACATGATTTGAATTTAATAAAAATTATTAAAAATATATATATATATTTGACATAGTGTGGACAATATTTCATCGGAATATTGTTCAATACGCATATTTTTTAATATATTTTTTTAAAAAATGATATTAAAAAAATATATTTCTATCCTTATTTATTCTGGATATCAAATGTGGTTTAAAGAAAGTGTGAAGAAGGATGATAAGAAAAGAAGTGTAAATCAGTTTTCCATGTGTTGTTTGAATGGAAAGGTTGTCCTGCCTCCATTTAAGTACCATCCACCGTGTTGCAAAAGCTGTTCTTTGACGAAGAAAGTGATGAATCGAAGAACTTTTATGCAAATAGGCTGTACAATAACATATTTTCTTTCACATCTATGGGTGGTAAAATAAATTATGGAATGAACTCAGGTGCTGATCCTTACACCTTCGTGCTATCTAGAATTAACTATCATACAATTGGCAATCTACTACCCCCAAAAGGAGCTCAACATGTGTTCTCACAGCTCTACATCCATAACATTGACAACGAAATATCCAACAGGATTTTTGCGGTAAGGTAATTGCTCTAATATAACTTAAACCTAGCATATCTTTTGTTTAATCATAATTCTGCCTCTTATTGAATTGTTGGTGTATGTATACAGCAAGCATCAAAAGGATAGCATAATTAATCCCACTATGGTTGTTAAGATAAAGACGTATTTATGAATTAATCACAAGGAAGTATTCATGAATGTAAACTGTAACATTTCCTCCCTAATCCCACTATTAAACACTCACAATTAATTATTTATCCAACAATTTCACATGTTGGAAAATAAATTATTTACTACCCTTTCTTTGCCCTTATTTATTTTAAATTTCCAATTTAACATTTATTCTCCCTTTCTATCTCTAAAATTTATCTCTACTCCATTTATACATATATCCAAAATTATTTATCTTTCCAATAACTATTTATAAAAATTTAAGCCTAAAATAAAATTAAACCTTACATCCCTAAATTATTTCTCAACCTCAAAAATCCATTATTTAATCCACAATTTATTTTCCAAATCTTAATAAACATTTAAAAATTATGAATTTAACTATAGACACCTCAGATCATCAAAAGTCCTAATTTTCAATATATCTAACAATCCAATAAATTCCAATAATTAAGAAAAACCTCCCACAATGAAAAATATACTTAGAAAAACTCATAATCGAAGTCTAAGCTTCAATTTATTAATTTTAGGACTCCCAAAAATTACCAATTTAGACAAGGTCTAATTTTTCAAGTATAACAAATCGAAAAACTAATGACATAGAAAGGTAGAGGAGACTTACAGGATTCCAAAAATGTGCTTAGTTGGCCGAAAAGCTTACTATTCCTATACTAACAGACTCTAATAAGTCTAGTGATAGGAATATATATATATGGTGGAAAGAGAGAGCAAGAGAGAGAAACAAAGAGAGAGAGAGAGTGAGATGTGAGGGACGAGGAAATGAAGACGGTGAGTGTGTGTATATATATATTTGATGCACAGTAACTCAATAGTAATGAATAGTAACGCAATAGTAATAATAATAATATAATAATAATATAATAATATATATGTGAATAGTGATGTGAATAGTGACCGGAGGGAGACACGGCAGAATTCGCGGAGTGTTTTACGGAAAAGTGAATAGGAAAAAGAAATAATGCATTACTCGGTCCTAAAATCCTCAAATAAGATATTTCTTTTGAACCAAAAATTTTCTTTTTACTTTCAAAATTTTCCCTATAATATCTTTTATTTATTTACTCCCACAATAACCTCTTTTGAGTTTAAAAATAATTTCCCCAAAAATTATTATCTTCCAAATAAGGGAAAAACTAGGCCTTTAAAATCCTCAAAAATACCTCAAAATCCTTCAAATATTCTCATAAACCATCTTTTCTCATTAATCAATTCCTATTTACCCCTATAAATCCTTAATTAATTTTTAGGATGTTACATAAACAAGCATTAATTCCTTGATATTCGGTGCGTTATACTTAAATGAGCTCATTCCTTTATCTTATTGTTTTAAATGTTAGCCTACATTTCCATCATGTATTTCCGATTGTCAATTGGTTGGATGGCATTTCCTACATTCCAACACTTCAATGACAGAATATTTTTAATTTTCCAATGCATATTTGATTGAGATGTGTTTTTTATGAAGGGATGTAATAATTTGCTCAAATGATCTGCATAAGTATTCTACGGTATCTATATTTGTATATTGATTTAGGTTAATATTTCCAACGACTTCATGCAAACAAATTTATGATTCCTTTTTCTGAATTAAAAACCATATTTATGATTTCAAGCCTAATCACATGAAAAATTTCATCCGTGCAAAGTACGGGAGGCCCAGCTCGTTATAAAAAAAGGGCAAAATTTTAAAATATAATATTGATTATACTAAAGAATTAAAATTTAGAATATTTTGTTAACATTTAACTACAAAATCATTCCTTCAATTTGTTAAGCCATCACTTCCCATTGAATAAAATTAAGATGTTATGAAAAATGAGTAAAAATGCACTTTCAAACTTAAGGGACAAAAAAAAAAGCTTCATACAGAAAATAAAGGAGTGAAAGAATACTTTAGCCATTATTAAAGGTAAAATTGATGTCTACATGTGTGGATTAGGCGGCTTGCCAACCAGGAACCCACAAGGACATGCCCCAGTGGATCATGAGTTAGGGACCTGCCCTTGGATCGTGGGTGAACCAAACCCCTTTTCTAAAATTTTTCTATAAAAAAAAGGTAAAATTGATGTAATTTTACAATATAAATCTTTTATCATTTATTTGTTATATACTCCCTCCGGTCATAAATATAGAATCTATTTGGGAAGTTGGTCTTGTTCCTATATATATAACCTATATTTGAAGGGTAATAAAATATAATTAATTTTACATGTTTTACTGTTGAAAAATTGAATAAATCATATTTATGATTTTGTTAAGTAAAGGGAACTCTAGATGACTTTACATTCCCTGTCTGTGTTTTTTTGTCTCCCTTTACAAATTAAATGAAACCTTCTCTGTCCAGTCGTCAAACACCCCTCAGTTCCAAAGCGTGTGATGTGTCATGTGATGAGTTCCATGGGCCTTTTAGTGGGCTCGAAAGTCAAGCCTATTGTTGTAATGACTTCTTTTTGGTTTTGCCAGAGCCCATTATTGTAATTTAAATCTTATTCACATCCCTATCAAGAAACAAAAAACCATCAAGTATGGTGATGTGAACTAATTACTGTCACTGATGTATTTGACGTGAGGGAGACCACAACAAAATCAGCTAGATTAACTCCCTTAAATTCATATACAAGTCTTTATGAAATTAAAGGGATCGGTGTTTAATACAATAAAAAATATATAGACAAAAGAAAACCCAAAACAATTTATGAGAACCAACATAAGAAATTGTTAACAAATAAGAAGTTAAAGCGAGTTAAATCCTTATAGTTTAACATTTCAATGGCATGAACCTGAAGGTGGAGTATTCTTGTTTATAGCTTATGTCTTATGACGTATCAGATATAATAATAATCTAGGTTTGAGCTGGAGGAAACTAAATGGTGGTTTGGCTAACCTAGTAACAGTTACTATTTGTCTCTAATGAGTGAGAAAAAGTTATCCACGGCGCTTATTTGGGAGTGAGTACTGTATTTGATAAGGTGTAGACTCTCGAGCTTCTGAAAATGTCCGCAAGGCCCTCTTTTATATATTGCTCTTTCTACGTGCATGTTTGGTTTATTTTTTTTGGGCCCAAAAGTTCTTCTGAACCGGAGAAGCTAACTGAAAAGAAAAAATCATGTTTGGTTCATAAGCAGATGAAAAGATCTTTTCCTCCAGAAGTCCGGTGGGGAAGCAAAAAGCCAGAAGTTAAAAATTTTGACTTTTGGCTTCTGGCTTCTGGCTTTTGTTTTCTGATGGGCCCCACATCCTTTATTGTTTGTTATTTAATAAAGTGGGTAGGAAAATTAGACTATTAGACTCCTAAAATTTTTAAATAAGATATTTTCTTGTAATATAAAATTTTCTTTTTATCTCCAAAAATTTACCATAATAATCTCTAATTATTTTCTCCCACAATATCCTCCTTTGAGCTAAAAATATAATTTTTTTAAAATTATTTTCCTTAAAATAAGGGAGAAACTAAGCCTTTAAAATCATTCAAAAACCCAAATTTCACTTTTTCTTTCTAAACTATAAGAATATATGCATATTATATATGCATTATTTAATAACAATAATGCCCTTTTTAGTAATTTTTCATCTAAACTTACTTTTTAAAATAATTATCCAAACATGTTCTAAAAGTCAGATTGAAAAAAAGTAACTTCTAACATTACTAATCCAAACATAAATCACTTCTATAATCTAACTTTTTTCCAAAAGACCTTCTGAAAAAATTCTTCTGAAAAAAAGCCAATCCAAACACACCATCAGTTCTAGCATTCGGCTCTTTTTTTTTTAATCTCAGTATTCTACTACTCATACATGGGTTACTTAATGACTATTACAGATGGAACATTATTATGTATTTATGTTAACCGATGATTAATTCAAGTGCGTGGCAGTCCGTACGTGGTAGACGAGATACTAGTATTAAAGAATTATTCTTTCTTTTTTGTTGTCCCTGACCGTGAAAAACACATAGTAAAGGAAAAACAAAATTTCTACTTCCATGCTTCTAAATATAAGACAGTGTTGGCATTTTGGGAAAATCCTAATAAATAAATAAATAAATGACTTATAAATTGATTTGCCTATATTTTTTCTCTAAATTAGTTTTTTTTACTTATAAGGTGATATATAATATAATAATATACAAAATATGTTATAGTTAAATGGTTCGTTTAACCTCCTTAATCTCTAAAAAAAAAAGTGAACTTAATTATATTTTGTGATGGAGGAAGTATAATTTAATAATTGCATTTCTAAGTTTTGTCCTCCAGTTAATTACGCATCATTTAAAATTTTAACAAATCTCATTTAACATGGATACTATTGAAATCAGGTAATTATATTTAAAACTTAAAACTTTAAATATGAAGTGTATTTTTTACAAAATGAAAATTTAAATTATGACAAAAAGAGGGGTGAAAGTGTATACTTCTTCAATCAGCAATAATTCTGGTTGATATCCAAATCAAGGCTAGCCAATTAAAACTATATGCAAGCTGGCTTCACATCATCATCTTCACTTAATGAAGTTGATTGAGATGTCTATAAAGCACTCAATTACCAAAATAGCGTAATAAGTATTAAGTATTTCTCTAACTGTTTCTAAAATGAATAAAGCTTAAGGGCTTGTTTGATATGATGGATTCAGGATGAAAAAAAATATTTATATTTGCGATATAAATTTGAAAAATTGAAGAAGTTGAATGTAATTTTAAACAAATAATAATTGTAAAATAAAAGAGTAAGAAAAAATAATTAAATATATTACATCCCATTTCTCTTTTTTTTAAAAAAAAAAAATTGACTCAAAAGAAAACTTTTCCCTTCCCCCCTCTCACATCAAACAAACCCTAAGAAAATCATTTTCACTCGTAGGTAGAAAAGCAAAAGCATTTTCAATCCCCTTTGTGTATATAGATGACCACGAAAAATGAGATCCAGTTACCATTACTTTGAAATACTACTTTTATACTATTTGGTAAATTAATTAATTAAATGGATCATCACGAGCAAGTTTAATTAAAGTTAAAATATTTAGGAACGGAGGGAATAGTGAGTAAAATGCTACTCACAAAAGAAAAAGTGGTGAGCAAAATATTTTAAAAGAAATCCCTAAATAATAAATACTATATCGGTATCTTTTCCCTCTTTTTTTTTAATAGATATGTATTCATTTAGTAAATGTTATGTACAAGAGAGTATCAACAAAATAATTAAAGATAAACGTCACGTACAATAATATATTTTTTCCTTTCTTTATGCATGTTGGCCGTTTTTAAGGTTTTGTTCGATATCTTGTCGTTAACCAAGTTTCAATATCTAGAAACTTAAATTCCATCAAGAGGCGGAAAAAGCAGGGCATGAGCCCATCGATATCACGCCTAAGGATCGAGTTTGCTGTGCGAACAGTTGCTCAGGAGTATGGAGGTGGTGCTTTCAGTGTTTCAGGAGATATTGTTATTTTTGCTAATTACAAGGATCAGAGACTGTACAAGAAGTCTCTAAGTTCTTTAGGTGAGCATCATCATCCTCTATTCTTCGAAGTGAAGTTTTACTTGTTTTTTTTTAAAAAAAAAAATCAGACAGATTTTATTACCCAGTCACTTTTATCGCGTTTTTAACCTTTTTCGAGTAGTTTTGACTTGTTGTGCAGTCTTATGACTGTTTAATCATGCATTCTGTTAACTTTCTAATATACTCTATATTTTTTTTTGTCTGGCTTATAAATAACGAATAAGTTTGGTGGATGCATCACATTGAACTGATGTTCTCGAAAGTGCATGTGAAGCGGTGATCTAGGTAGAAAGTAGAAAGAGCATTTTTATAATGGGCTTGGTCTACTAAAAATTTTATATGATGTAATTGATGCTGAAATTATGTGGTTCGTCCCTTGCAGATGTTCCTCCCATTCCTCTTACCCCAGATTATGAGGGCCAGTGATCAGCTACGCTGATGGAGTATTGGATGCACGTTTTAACCGCTATGTCTGTGTACGAGAAGGTGAGTTGAGGATAATTTTAAATGGAAAGGAAAAGCCTTTGTCTGTATTGCTTATGTTAGAACGTTTCCACAACATATAAACCTATGAAATCACTCATTTTTTTGATTATATAAATATATATATCTTTTTGGTAGATCGTTGGGAGAGCAATATAAATTCAACCACAACAATTGTATCCATAGCTCTTGGCAACACGGATGTTCAAGGTAGTAAATTCCATGTTATCCGAGTCAGAATTCTAAACTGTGTTGGGTTAATTGACTGCTGTGAATACGTATTCCATTATGATGTCCATAGGTTTTCCAATTGCTTTTTGATGTTTCCATTCATTGTCTGATCAAGATTTTGTTGTGTCATTCAGAACCAGAAGTATTAGTTAGCGGAAGTGACTTCTATGCTTTCCCACGTTTTGCTCCAAAAGCAGAACGAATAGCATGGATTCAGTGGAATCACCCTAACATGCCCTGGGATAAATCAGAACTATAGGTTGGTTATATCTCTGAAAATGGGTGAGCAATTTTTATGTATTAGTTGGAAGAAATCATTTTGTTTACTGAGTCGATAGTCTTATTGAACTGCTGATGAAACTGACTTTCATTACATGCTATCATTTCATGATGTGCTTAGGTTATTATATTCCATGTTTTAGAAGGAATGACTGACATTTTACAGGCATTGAACTGGTTTGTGTACCCTACCATGAAAAACAAACCTAAAATTTTGTTGATTAATTTACATAATGTTATACTACCTCTTTAGTAATTTTGGGATAGACAAAAGTAATTGCTTAATTTGTGTCCACTGTTCAAACCTCAACATATGCTATTATAAGGGGGATTTTTGCAAATATAACAGTTGGTGACAATTTTCTATTCTATGCATATCATGTTTCAATTAGAAGCTTAATCATCTTAAGATTCCATGCAGAGAGATCTACAAGCGTAGCTGCATTGCTGGTGTTGATCCTTCACTTGTGGAGTCTGTAACGGAACCCAAGTGGTCCCTTGATGGTATAGAAACTTGCCACGTTAATATTAGTAACTTAATATGTAATTATGTTGCCCTTAATGGTTGTTATGAATTTATGTATATTGTTACTTTGTTCTTAAGATTTTTGTTGACCTCAACTGGAAAATTTTCAATGATCGTAGCCTTCGAATATTTTAGTCAATAATAATTTTAATCATGCAGGGGAACTATTTTTCATTACTGATAGGGGAAATGGCTTCTGGAATCTCCATAAATGGGTAAATTTCTTAGTCTTATTATTGCTGCAAATTAGCTTTCGTTATGTTTCTCTTTTCAACATATTTGGACGTAGATCAAAATTGTAACTTTACTACTTGCACAAAAATGGAACAGTAAATTGAATAGTATTATACTTTCAGCATGTAATTTTCTAGAGGCAACCTTGCATGCTTCCACTTACTAGCTATATTCATTGGTTTTGACCAAGTAGAGTTTTTAATACGTTTGTTTCATTCCTTTTAACAATCCTAGTCAGTTTGAAGTTTGCCAAATTAACATTTTATACATCATATTATTAATTACTTACATGCTTTGTTGTTTTTGTTACTCAGTTTTTAAGTACCTAATTGTTGAACAATACAGCTACAAATGCTATCTGTTGATAATTTGCTTTTCCAAGTATAATCATCTGTTTCATTTATGCTTATCTTAAATACCACATTGACTAGACAATTGTGGCAAAATTTGGTGTGCATTAACACATTCTTTGGTGAGACACTCAATAGCCATTAATGAATTTACTGATTCATTTGTTTTGGTTTTCTTTTAATTGGCTGCAGATTGAATCTGAGAATAAGGTTGTACCTGTTTATTCTTTAGATGCTGAGTTTTCAAGGCCATTATGGGTTTTTGGTACAAATTCTTATGAATTCGTTCAGAGTGATAAACAGAGAAATTTAATTGCTTGCAGTTACAGGTAATATGTGGATTGTTACTTTCTTGCCATTTTCTTTTCATCTTTTCTTTTTTATAGTTGGTTTGTGTAACATTAACTCCCTAATCACACTATTAACCACTGACAATTAAACATTAAATCGTTTATAGTGCTAACTATGTTAGGAAAAAGAATTAACTTACTAAAATAACTAATATAGTTAGAAAAAGATCTTTCCATAATATTTATATATATTTCAAACCTCAATTCCAATCTCTGTCATCACAATATAACTTCCTTTCCAGTACAATAACAGAGAATTTCATTATGCATGATTAAACTTCACACATCATTCTTAAAATACCATACCATAATAGGTATTATACAATAATTTTCCCCCAGAATAGGAACAAGGTTCAGCGGAAGCATCATACAAATATGATCCTAAATGTGGCAATACCTTCTGTCCTTCTGGTCCAGAGTATCTCACAATATCAGTGAGAAGTTCCCGGATCATTCCCTTGACCTCCTACTTCGCTCCTAGGACCTGCAAAAGTGAGATCAACGGGGGTAGCCCCAAACGCAACCACTGACTACTCATCTAAATGCAGTGTGTGCTAGCAAGGTGTCCAGTGGAATACATATATGTATATATATTAGTTCAAACAGCATGTTCAGGTATTCACATATAATGCATAACTTGGTCCCAAATATCTTTTCACAGTGTATAAGTGCAAAATATTCCATCCCAATCATCTCCAAGAATTATATATATCATTTATAATCACAAACAACCCAAACGAATCTTAATAGAAGCGTTGGGAAAACATGTGGGACCAGTCGGGACCTTCCACCCACCCCTGATCACCACGGTACAGTTCACGAGGGACTCTCTACCCTCCCTGAATAGTACCACAGATTAGAAGGATCTCTATCCTTTCTGAATCCGTAAGGGGCGATATCCCCTCTTTCGTCTTTCTCTCCTTTATTTCTCATAATATATCAATTAGTCCCTGTGGCGCAACAGGGTACCTCATCACGTGATGGCACAATTTCCAATTCACCGGTGTCACATACCCAAATAATTTCTCACATACAACACATAGATATGCAACACCACAATCAGGCACCAGGCCTTCCAATATTTTCTTGATATACATATATTAAATAATTTCCAAAACCACATATTTCCGTTTCAAATATTTCACATCACAAATTTATGCCATTTCAAAATAATACTCCACAGGACCTTTATTATAAAAATATTAATATTCCAAGATCTCATTTCCATATCTCATCAATCATCAATTGATAATCAAATCTCAATTTGTGATTCAAAATCTCATCTCCATATAACATCATAATTTTCAAATAATAATATTTCAAATTTCTTACTAACACTACACACACACATAAACAAGCAGAAAGCGGTTACCTGATAGCTGGCACCAATCTCACAATAGTGCAGCTCCCCCGTGCTAACTTAGTGCAATTCAAGCACTACACAACCATACATACAACCAAAATTAATTATTTATCCAACAATTTCACATGTTGGAAAATAAATTACTTACTACCCTTTCTTTGCCCTTACTTATTTTAAATTTCTATTTAATATTTATTCTCCCTTTCTATCTCTAAAATTTATCTCTACTCCATTTATACATATATCCAAAATTATTAATCTTTCCAATAACTATTTATAAAATTCCTTAACATCCAATAATCCCTCAATAATTCTTTAGGTGAAAACCCCAATCAAATCAATTAATTAAATCCCCTCATATGACCTTAATAAACCTCTAAAAATCATCAATTTACCCATAAGCACCTCGAATAATTTAAAAGCTCCAATTTCTAAAACGTCCATAAATCCAAAAATTCCTAATAATTAGGAAAACTTCCAACAATGAAAAATCTACTCAGAAAAACTCATAATCGAGGCCTAAGCTTCAATTTATTAATTTTAGGACTCCCAAAAATATCAACTTAGACAAGGTCTAATTTTTCAAGTATAACAAATTGAAAAACTAATGACATAGAAATGTAGATGAGACTTACGGGAATCCAAAAATGTGCTTAGTTGGCCGAAAAGCTTAATATTCCTATATCAACGAGCTCTGATAAGTCCAATGATAGGAATATATATATGGTGGAAAGAGAGAGCAAGAGAGAGAGACGTGAGAGAGAGAGAGAAAATGAAGAAATGAGGAAGGAAGGAAGCAGGAAGGAACGGTGAGTGTATATATATATAATAGTAATATAATATAATATAATATAATAATATAATAATAATATATTATATTAATAATATAATATAATATATATAAATAGTAGTTGAGTGTGATTGGTTGAAACAATAATCATTGAAATAGTAAAAAGAGAATACGGGAGAGAGTCAGCAGAGAGGAGTGTCGGCAGGAACAGGAAATATACTACTGGACCATAAAATTCTCAAATAAGATATTTCTTTTGAACCAAAAATTTTCTTTTCACTCTCAAAATTTTCCCATAATATCTTTTATTGATTTCCTCCCATATTAATCTCTTTTGAGCCTAAAAATAATCTCTCCCAAAATTATTATTGTCCAAATAAGGGAGAAACTAGGCCTTTAAAATCCTCAAAGATACCTCAAAATCTTTCAAATATCCTCATAATCCATCATTTCTCCTTAATCAATTCCTATTTACCCCCCACTAATCCTAAATAAATTTTTAGGATGTTACAACTCTTCCCATCTTTTTAAGAATTTTGTCCCCAAAATTCTGCTAACATGACCCCAAAACAAGCAAACACAACATATACAACGTATAAAATCTCTCAATAAACGGAACTTACCCAGGGAATAGGTAAGGGTACTCTCGTCGCATGCGCTCCTCGGTCTCCCAAGTAGCATCCCCTGGAGTCATACCTCTCCAAAACACCTTAACTAGTCTAATCGTCTTATTTCTTAACTGCTTATCCTTAACATCTAAAATCTTCTCCGGCTCAGCTTTATATGTCAAGTTTTCTCTCAACTCGACCTCCTCAGGCTCAATCACATGCGAAGGATCTGGATGATATTTCTTTAACTGAGAAACATGAAAAACATCATGAAGATTCGATAACTGCGGAGGCAATGCCACCCTATATGCCACTGATCCGACCCGTTCAATGATATCAAACGGACCCATAAATCGGGGAGTGAGCTTCTTAGCTCTTATGGACCTCCCAATACCCGTCGTCGGAGATACCCGAAGAAAAACATGATCCCCAATACGGAACTCTAACGATCTACGTCGTTTATCTGCATAGCTCTTCTGCCGACTATGGGCAGTCAATAGCCGCTGGCGAATCAACTTAATCTTCTCTGTCGTCTGATCCACAATATCTGGGCCAATAATAGCCCTCTCGCTAAGCTCTGTCCAACAAATTGGCGACCGGCACTTCCGACCATATAAAGCCTCATAAGGCGCCATCTGAATACTCGAATGATAACTGTTGTTATAGGCAAATTCCGCCAATGGAAGATGTCTATCCCAACTACCCGGTAGCTCCAAAGCACACGCCCTGAGCATATCCTCCAAAGTCTGAATCGTCCTCTCGGTTTGACCATCAGTCTGAGGATGATACGCAGTACTGAACTTAAGCTTCGTTCCCAGAGCCGACTGTAAAGACCTCCAAAACTCAGAGGTGAACCGCGGGTCTCGATCTGAAATAATACTCTCGGGAATCCCATGAAGCCTAACGATCTCGTCTACATACATCTGAGCTAATCTCGTCAAAGGATAATTAATCCTGATCGGAAGAAAATGAGCGGACTTAGTCAAACGGTCCACGATAACCCAAATCGAATCGTGACCAGACTGAGTCAAAGGCAAGCCAACCACAAAATCCATCGAAATACTGTCCCACTTCCATTGAGGAACCTCAATACTCTGCAATAGGCCACCTGGCCGCTGATGTTCGATTTTCACCTTCTGACAGGTCAAACACTTCAAGACAAATTGAGTCACGTCGGACTTCATCTTAGGCCACCAATAAACTCTTTTTAAATCATTATACATCTTAGAAACGCCAGGATGCATCACATAACTACTCCTATGAGCCTCCTCAAGAATAGCCTTCTTGATATCTTCATTATCCGGAACACATACTCTTTTCCTAAATCTCAAAATACCTGAATCACCCATATCATAATCCGGATAGACACCACTATCAAGCTTTTCCCGGATCTCCTTCAGATGACTATCCCGATCCTGAGCCACTCTTAAATCCTCGAAGAACCCAAACTGGCCAACAATTGCTCCCAAAAACGCCACTAACTTCTCTGTCCTAACATGAATAACACGACAATCTCTGAAAGAAGACTGCTCCTCCATACTTAAAGCAGATACATGCACTGATTTCCGGCTAAGGGCATCAGCAACCACATTTGCCTTTCCCGGATGATACTTAATTTCAAACTTATAATCCTTGATCAGCTCCATCCAACGTCGTTGCCTATTATTCAATTCCTTCTGATCCATAAGATATTTCAAACTCTTATGATCACTGAACACCTCAAACTGTGCCCCCATCAAATAATGTCGCCAGAGCTTCAAAGCAAAAACAACTGCTCCTAGCTCAAGATCATGAGTTGGGTAATTTTCCTCATGCGGTCTCAATTGCCTAGATGCATACGCAATAACCTTACCATTCTGCATCAAGACACAGCCCAAACCCATAAAAGATGCATCTGTATACAACTCATATGGCTGACTTGGATCCGGCAATGTCAACACATGTGCAGTTGTCAACCGGGTCTTAAGCTCCTGAAATGCCGACTCGCATCGATCAGTCCAGATGAAAGGCCTATCCTTCTTGGTCAAATTAGTCAAAGGCCTCGCAATCTGCGAAAATCCTTGAATAAATCGACGATAGTACCCTGCTAATCCAACAAAACTCCTAACCTCCGTCACTGACTTAGGAGACTTCCATTGCAAAACAGCTTCAACTTTACTTGGATCAACCGCAACTCCCTCAGCAGATATTACATGCCCTAGAAACTTTACCTCCTTAAGCCAAAACTCACATTTAGAAAGTTTGGCATAAAGCTTATGATCTCTCAGAACTCGCAGGACGGAATACAAATGCTCCCGATGCTCTTCTTCACTCTTAGAATAGATTAGAATATCATCAATAAACACCACCACAAACTTATCTAAATATGGCCGAAAAATTCTATTCATATAATCCATAAACACAGCAGGGGCATTGGTGAGCCCAAATGGCATCACCAGAAACTCATAATGGCCATATCTCGTCCTGAATGCAGTCTTAGGGACATCCTCCGCTCTAACTCTCAACTGATGATACCCAGACCGAAGATCAATCTTAGAGAAAACTGAAGCTCCTGCCAATTGATCCAACAAATCATCTATCCTAGGCAACGGATACTTATTCTTGATGGTCACTTTATTCAATTGCCGATAATCGATACAGAGCCGCATGCTTCCATCTTTCTTCTTTATGAACAAGACTGGGGAACCCCAAGGTGATCCGCTAGGCCTGATAAAACCTTTATCCAGAAGTTCTTCAAGCTGCTTCTTAAACTCTACCAATTCCGACGGAGCCATCCGATATGGAGCCTTAGAGATTGGACCCGTGCCCGGCTCTAACTCGATGGTAAACTCTACCTCTCTTTCGGGAGGGAGTCCACGCATATCATCGGAAAATACCTCTGGGAAATCTCTAACTACATCCACCTGATCAATAGAGATCTCGCCCTCCTCCTTAATGGAGAAGAAAACCATAAAGGCCTCACAGCCTTTTCTCACACACCTCTCTACACGTGTCGCAGATAGTAACATCGGCGCACTAGATGACTCAGCATAAGACACAATCTTATCTTTACAATGCAATATTACATTATTTTCCTCTAACCAATCCATACCAATAACCACATCAATTCCCCTCAAGGGCAAACAAACGAGATCAATTTTTGATTTACGGCCTTCAAACCATAAATCCAGATTTTTGCATACTAAAGAAGTCTCAAATTTAGCACCCACAGGGGTAGACACACGCATATTATATGGCATAACAGATAACTCAAAACTAAGCCTCCGAGTACAATCGAAAGAGATAAAAGAATGTGACGCACCAGAGTCAAACATCACATCAATATTATGGCCATGAATAGAGACCGTACCTCGAATCATATTAGGAGACATCCCTGCCTCCTCAGCTGATGTAGCATAAACTCTACCCTGAACTAGAGGGCGACTGGGCTGAGCCACTGGCTGCTGCATATTCTGGCCCCCATCTGGGCAGTACCTAATCGTATGCCCAATACGGCCGCATCCAAAACATCTAAAACAGGGTCCCTGGTGGTACCTACCACACTTGCTACAAGGACCAGCTACACTAGGATTTGACTGAACTGACTCTCCATAAGTCACCTGGCTGCCTCCTCTCGACTGACCTTCTGAACCAACTCTCCACGGGGCTGAATCCTGACGACCCCTACCTGACTGGCCACGCCCAAAACCACCAGACTGTCCTCTGCTGTGGCTACCATACTGACCACGACCATAGCTACCTGACTGACCACGGCCATGGCTCCCAGAGTGACTTTTCCTTCCAGAACCATTAGAACTGCTACTACCACTCGCTCCAAATTTCTTGCTAATACCTCCCGTCGGCCCAAAGGAATGAGAAGGCCTACTCTGGGTGGGCTGAAAAGGTCTACCATAACTCTGATGGCCCTGACCTGGGCCTCCAGTATACTTAACTGTCACTGCAGCTGCCTCCCTCATCATGCGGTCCGCAATCCTCAGCTTCTCACATGCTTCTTCAACATTCTTACATTTCTTATCATGCACATGCAATCTCAAATCAGGTCTGGCCTTCTCAAATAACTGATCTATACGCCACTGAGGGTCGTCCTGACGCTGCAGGAACGAAATATAGCGAGATAACTCTGAAAAAGTAGCAATATACTGATCCACTGACATCCCACCTTGCTTGAGATAATAAAAAGCATTCTCCTTCTCCTTCCTAAGAGAAGGAGGGAAATGATATCCCAAGAACTTGTCCTTAAACTTATCCCATGTCATCAAGGAATCATCTACACATACACTCTGCCACCAAATCAATGTTTTTCCTTCCAAGAGGAGAATAGCAACCCTCGCTTTCTGATAAGGGTTACAGACCACAGCTGCAAATATGGCCTCCAATCTTTTAATCCAAGCCTCTGCCTCGAAAGGATCCTGACTTTCACTAAAATGCTTGGGATGATGACGGTCAATTTTCTTCCATACCTTTTCAGTACTCAAGTCCTCCGGGCGAGGATAAACTAATTCCTCCTTATCATTAACTTTAGAGAACTCCCCATGCATTTCTGATTCATCACCTTTATTAGTCTGAGCCTGAAAATCTGCTTTCAATTTAGCTAACTTTTCCTCATTTTCTTTATTCATTGCTGCGACTTTTTGTTCCATCTCCAATCTCAATTCTTCTTTTATTTTGGCTACTAGCTCGTCATACTCTTGGTTTGCAGGCTGCTCATTCCCTATACCATTTCTTGCACCTGATCCCCTAGTACGAGCCACACTTTCATTCCCTGTACTATTTCCTGCACCTGATCTCCTAGTACGAGCCATACTTTCCACCCACCTACGGATGGAAGTTACACTTATTAAAAACAAGCATACAATATGAAACATAAAAAGGGAAAGGATCGGAAAAATATTGCCACAATATCACTAATGCAAGTGTAATGCATGACTGACACAACAAGAGACATGCAAAACACCTTTCCAGGTCTTATACCATGAAACTGATACCAACTGTAACACTAACTCCCTAATCACACTATTAACCACTGACAATTAAACATTAAATCGTTTATAGTGCTAACTATGTTAGGAAAAAGAATTAACTTACTAAAATAACTAATATAGTTAGAAAAAGATCTTTCCATAATATTTATATATATTTCAAACCTCAATTCCAATCTCTGTCATCACAATATAACTTCCTTTCCAGTACAATAACAGAGAATTTCATTATGCATGATTAAACTTCACACATCATTCTTAAAATACCATACCATAATAGGTATTATACAATAATTTTCCCCCAGAATAGGAACAAGGTTCAGCGGAAGCATCATACAAATATGATCCTAAATGTGGCAATACCTCCTGTCCTTCTGGTCCAGAGTATCTCACAATATCAGTGAGAAGTTCCCGGATCATTCCCTTGACCTCCTACTTCGCTCCTAGGACCTGCAAAAGTGAGATCAACGGGGGTAGCCCCAAACGCAACCACTGACTACTCATCTAAATGCAGTGTGTGCTAGCAAGGTGTCCAGTGGAATACATATATGTATATATATTAGTTCAAACAGCATGTTCAGGTATTCACATATAATGCATAACTTGGTCCCAAATATCTTTTCACAGTGTATAAGTGCAAAATATTCCATCCCAATCATCTCCAAGAATTATATATATCATTTATAATCACAAACAACCCAAACGAATCTTAATAGAAGCGTTGGGAAAACATGTGGGACCAGTCGGGACCTTCCACCCACCCCTGATCACCACGGTACAGTTCACGAGGGACTCTCTACCCTCCCTGAATAGTACCACAGATTAGAAGGATCTCTATCCTTTCTGAATCCGTAAGGGGCGATATCCCCTCTTTCGTCTTTCTCTCCTTTATTTCTCATAATATATCAATTAGTCCCTGTGGCGCAACAGGGTACCTCATCACGTGATGGCACAATTTCCAATTCACCGGTGTCACATACCCAAATAATTTCTCACATACAACACATAGATATGCAACACCACAATCAGGCACCAGGCCTTCCAATATTTTCTTGATATACATATATTAAATAATTTCCAAAACCACATATTTCCGTTTCAAATATTTCACATCACAAATTTATGCCATTTCAAAATAATACTCCACAGGACCTTTATTATAAAAATATTAATATTCCAAGATCTCATTTCCATATCTCATCAATCATCAATTGATAATCAAATCTCAATTTGTGATTCAAAATCTCATCTCCATATAACATCATAATTTTCAAATAATAATATTTCAAATTTCTTACTAACACTACACACACACATAAACAAGCAGAAAGCGGTTACCTGATAGCTGGCACCAATCTCACAATAGTGCAGCTCCCCCGTGCTAACTTAGTGCAATTCAAGCACTACACAACCATACATACAACCAAAATTAATTATTTATCCAACAATTTCACATGTTGGAAAATAAATTACTTACTACCCTTTCTTTGCCCTTACTTATTTTAAATTTCTATTTAATATTTATTCTCCCTTTCTATCTCTAAAATTTATCTCTACTCCATTTATACATATATCCAAAATTATTAATCTTTCCAATAACTATTTATAAAATTCCTTAACATCCAATAATCCCTCAATAATTCTTTAGGTGAAAACCCCAATCAAATCAATTAATTAAATCCCCTCATATGACCTTAATAAACCTCTAAAAATCATCAATTTACCCATAAGCACCTCGAATAATTTAAAAGCTCCAATTTCTAAAACGTCCATAAATCCAAAAATTCCTAATAATTAGGAAAACTTCCAACAATGAAAAATCTACTCAGAAAAACTCATAATCGAGGCCTAAGCTTCAATTTATTAATTTTAGGACTCCCAAAAATATCAACTTAGACAAGGTCTAATTTTTCAAGTATAACAAATTGAAAAACTAATGACATAGAAATGTAGATGAGACTTACGGGAATCCAAAAATGTGCTTAGTTGGCCGAAAAGCTTAATATTCCTATATCAACGAGCTCTGATAAGTCCAATGATAGGAATATATATATGGTGGAAAGAGAGAGCAAGAGAGAGAGACGTGAGAGAGAGAGAGAAAATGAAGAAATGAGGAAGGAAGGAAGCAGGAAGGAACGGTGAGTGTATATATATATAATAGTAATATAATATAATATAATATAATAATATAATAATAATATATTATATTAATAATATAATATAATATATATAAATAGTAGTTGAGTGTGATTGGTTGAAACAATAATCATTGAAATAGTAAAAAGAGAATACGGGAGAGAGTCAGCAGAGAGGAGTGTCGGCAGGAACAGGAAATATACTACTGGACCATAAAATTCTCAAATAAGATATTTCTTTTGAACCAAAAATTTTCTTTTCACTCTCAAAATTTTCCCATAATATCTTTTATTGATTTCCTCCCATATTAATCTCTTTTGAGCCTAAAAATAATCTCTCCCAAAATTATTATTGTCCAAATAAGGGAGAAACTAGGCCTTTAAAATCCTCAAAGATACCTCAAAATCTTTCAAATATCCTCATAATCCATCATTTCTCCTTAATCAATTCCTATTTACCCCCCACTAATCCTAAATAAATTTTTAGGATGTTACAGTTTGCAAATGTCATCAATTATAGCTCATTCAACCTTTTTGATTGTGTATATAGGCGACAGGGGAAGTCATATCTGGGAATTGTTGATGATATGGGAAGCTCAAAAATTATTTTGCTTGATATACCTTTCACAGATATTTTGCTCTTTGTTTTTCTGCTTCTTTTGGTTTGTCTAGTAGCTTTTAATGTGGTAAGCCAAGGATAATATGACACGCAAATGCATACTTATACAAAAGATGGCCTATATGTAGAGGGAGCGTCTGCAGTTCATCCATCATCAATTGCCAAGGTACTTCCCCGATGCTCTCCTTTTCAATGTCTGAGTTATATCAATGCCCTTATGCCTCTTGCTTTTCAGGTGGTTTTGGATTATCAGAAGTTAAAAGTTGTTGACTTCAATATTGTCTGGTCCTCGTCACCTGATAGTTTAAAGTAATAGTTCATACTTCAGTAAGCCAGAGTTAATAGAGATCCCCACTGAAGTTCCCGGTCAAATTGCCTATGCTTACTTTTATCCACCATGTAATCCACTTATCAAGCCAGTCAAGGCCTCAAGGGGAGAGGCCTCCTTTGTTACTGAAGAGCCATGGTATTTTCTCTTAGTCCTGTATTAGGATTAATCTTCAATTTCATATTCTTGTTTATCACTGACATGTTATAGAGGCTAGAAAAGGGCTTTTTTTTTACAGGAACCAGAGGCCGTTTGTAGTTTTCATTCATGTGAATACTTTGAAAGGCATAATATTCTCCCTAATTTAATTGTAAAACTAAAAATAATTATGTGTATTATGAGGTTAATGAGTGTATTATAAAGGGAAGTACTAGTAGTGCCACATCACTTTTTTTTAGTGGTATTGCTAAATAAGTGGTATTTTGGTTTATTGCCCATGCTCTTATATTTTCCCCTCCAGTCCGTACCAACAATTTTGCAGCCTTTGAGCAAATAGTGTGTTTTTTGCTTCTCTGAACAACTGACACCATAAATTTTCTCAGTGGGTGATGTACCAATATTGACGCCATTGTTGATGCCTTTTTATGATTATTGTATTGCAATGTTTTAATTTGATTTATCGAATATAGTCAATATGAACTCTGAAAAATTAATGGATTGAAAGTATATCTAGAAGCTTGTTAGAACTTGAATGTAATATATATAAAGCTGGTGAAGTTTTTGAGGCGAATCGAATTCAAGTGTAAAATATTAGAGTTCCTGATCATTGGGCATCCCTTTTTCCACTGTTAGAGAACCTGGCAAGTGAGGTTTGAATATTATTTTGACAGAGTGCATCAATCCTATTTATATGCATGATTTTTCATGAATATTTTAGGAGGACCAACAGCTGAAACACATGGTGTTTTAAATCTTAACATTCAGTACTGGACAAGTTGAGGTTGGGCATTTGCAGATGTTAATTATGGTGGAAGCACTGGTTTGTTTCCCTCCTTAACTATTTGATTAATAAATTAATTATATGAATCTTCATACATTAAGTACATTAAGATCATAATTCATTGTTTTGGTATCCTCTTAGTTGATTTGAAATATCAAATTGGTTTAAAGGTTCCCAGTTCGATACTGGGCATTAACAAAAAAAAACGTAAATCTGAATTTGTTATCAAATTGGTTTGGAGGTTCCCAATTTGATACCGGGTACTAAAAAACATAAATATGAATTTGTACAAGAAAACACATGCATCCCACATCTCTATTTTTAATAAGAAATGTCACTCATTACCAAAACAATAATAAGTCAATCTTCTAGATGACTCAACTCAAATTTCAATCTAATGGTAATTATAAGTAGTGAAAAGGGGTAGACTGTGTGAGGTTACACTGAGAATGATAATTTGTGCTTTTACAAAGCAAAACCCCATGGCTAACTACTAACATTGTTTAGAACATAGTAACCTAAGAGGAAAAACGTATAAACAACTTAAAACTTAAAAACGCAAATCCTTCATAATAAACTCACCTTTAAGCTTTAAGCCGCCTCCTCCTCAGTGTCGATAACAGAAGTGTTGCATCTGCTTTTCCAGTTGTGTATGATAGTGTAGAATCCATTGATTGGCTTTGCATTGTTGACCAAGCCTTAGTACTTCTTGATTAGGTTACTTCATTGTTTGGCACAGCAGCTAGCAGTCCTCTTAAACTCTTTTAGATTCATCTTTTAAAAAATGAAGGTCCAGATTTGACCTGGATTTTCATCTGGATATTGTATCCTATGAGCGATCAGCTCTTCGATCTCCACCCTTCCTATGGAGGGCTGATGTTATCGGCAGCCTTCCCATTCTTAAGCTTTTCTTTGATTAAGGATAAATTAGCTGTGACATTCACAAGCTGATTCCCCAAAGACCTAAAACAAAAGGAATCATCAGTCTTCTTTACTGCAAAAAGGATTTAAAGAACTGCCGGTGCTCCTCCCTTCAGTTAAAAAAAAAGTACTCCCCCTCGAAGATCGAGCAGGGTAAACTAGATAAATAATTTAATAATTACACAATTCTGTCGATGATTTTCTCTATGGTCTCTGCCATCTTCATCGCAACTTGATTTTTTGCTTGTTCTTTACCCCACCCTATCTTCCCTTCGTGTCGCGCATATTAGATTTTTTTCTGGTCAAATCGTAGATTAAATATTAGGTGATTGTTTGGGATCACGTTTAGGCCAAATGTGCAACCCAAACGTGAAAACTTAATCTCAGTTTTTTATGTTTGTATCCACAATTTTCTGACCCAACCTCTTGTCTTGATGTATTAAAAAATCTATTACATATTAGTGTAGCAGTAAGTAAAAAGCCTGGCAAAAAAAAAATGTTTCGTTCCTAAAAAAAAGACTTAGTTGACTTTTTTTTTGAGAAATTAAGGAAGCTATGAGCCACTTAATTATAACATATATTGTGTATTATTAGATTATATGCTAGCTTATAAGTCAAATAAACTAGTTTATAGAAAAATTGATACAGATTAATTTATAAGTAACTTATTTAGTTTTCTTAGAATTCTCCAAAAAAAATTAACTAGGTCCTATATTTAGGAACGGGAGGAATAGTAAGTAAAATGCTACTCGCAAAAGAAAAAGTGGCAAGTAAAATATTTTAATTAAAGTTAAAATATTTTAAAAGAAATCCCTAAATAATAAATATTATATCGGTATTTTTCCCTCTCTCTCTGTTTTTTTTTTTTTTGAATAGATATGTATTCATTTAGTAAATGTTATGTACAAGAGAGTATCAACAAAATAATTAAATATAAATGTTATGTATTAAAGATAAATGTCAATATTATATCTTTTTCTTTCTTTATGCAGGTTGGCCGTTTTTGAGGTTTTGTTCTTTTTTTTTTTTTTTTTTTTTTGAGGTTTTGTTCAATGTCTTGTTGTTAACCAAGTTTCAATATCTATCATGATGGTATGATTCCTACTATATTGTAACCTTAAGAGACGACTATTGAGAGAAGACTAAACTAACAGGTTAGTCTCGCCAAATTTTTATATTTGTTTTTGGCTTGAATTGTTTTATATTTGTTTTTCCATTATCATCTTTTCACCGTTTCCTTTTTTTATTAGTTTAATTTTTTCATATTTCATTTTTATACATGGCAAGACAATAAAAATGATTCGTTAAATGTATAAAAAAATGATTCGTTACAATCAAGGTTGTCAAACTCGTGAGTTTAAATAAACTCGTGAGAAGAATGTAAAATCGGATCGTAAACTTGAATCGTAAACTCGTAAGAGTTTATCTTTATTAATAAATCTGTGTTTCCAGTATATAATTAGATAAAAAATACAAAAAATAATAATAATTTGACTTGAATATATTTTAAATATAAATATTTGATATTAAATATATCAACATTCATACTTTATATAACTCAATAAACAAATTTCTATGAAATTTATATATAAATTCATTGAATATAATCAAATAAAAATAATAAACATGATATTTATAGCAAGTTAATACGATTTTCTATAAGGTAGAAACGTAAAAACGGGTAATTCGGCAGGTAAACTCGTGAGTTTTTACCGAGTTTACAGCCAGTACAAATTTAAGTGACTCGTGACACGTTTTGGTTAGGTAGAGCCGTAAAAACGGTAAAATCTGAGAGTTAACTCGCGAGTTTGACAACAATGGTTACAATATCTGTTATTCTGTTCTAGCAAATAACTTGTAAAACATCGTCCTAAACATATAAAAAGCAATTTGCTTAATCAAAAGAGCCCATGTCTCTACTGAAAAAGACATTAATTTTCTCTCATTTCTAATATATTGATATATATATATATATATATAAATATATATTTCAAGCTTAACTCTATATTAATTACTCAGATAGGATAGAAGTACCTGTGGCATGACTGGTTAATTTGTGTGCTTGCCTTTTATATTTCTTTTAATATTCATTCATTGTTGATATTATATATGTTGAGGTTTTGTAAGGACAATGTGATATTTTTAAATTTTTATTTATTATTTGATTCTTCCAGATAATTACAACTTTTTTAAACGTCATCTATTCTCTCTTAAATCAATGTATAATGCCTGAATTGATGCCTTCAAAAATATATAGCTAGGTTGAAACATTGGATAATGCCCTACAGGTGATTGATTTTCCTAATATATTGTATCAATTAAGTTTTTCGAAAAATTATACTTTAAATATATTTGAACATACAAAATAATTTTTGTCACATTCCCCCTAATCACAACATTTTGTTTTCAAAGGCCCTTAACGATTATAAGGCATATGATTGCATGCAAAACCATAATAAACCTATGGCAGTTACATATAGTTCCTAAGCACTTGAAAACTTTAATTTAGTCATGACATTATTTTTGATTTTTTTCTAATGCCTATCATAGATATGTTAGCCCCATATTTTCAAGCTCGCCGGTGTCAGTAACTGCTTCAAACTTTTCCCGCCGATACACTATCGTGAGGAAAGGGTTTGTTACTTTGTTTAGGGAAAAAAAATATATATATAAAAAAACCTTTTAATTAGAATAAAATTCTGACAGGGAAATCATTTTTATGACTGATGATGATTAGGGCGTAAAGTTTGGGGATTTTGCTGGGCTGGGCTACAATGAGTAAGATGAGTTCCCTGGGCCTTTTAGTGGGCTCGAAAGTCAAGCCCATGATTGTAATGATTTCTTATGGTTTTGCCAGAGCCCATTATTGTAATTCAAATCTTAATCCCATCTCTATCAAGAAACGAAAATCCATGAAGTATGATGATATGAACTAATTACTGTGACTGATGTACTTAAGGTGTAGGGAGATCAGAACCATATCAGCGAAGTTAACTCCACTAAGCTCATATACAAGTCTTTATGTGTTTTATAAAATAAATAAAAAAAACAAAACAAAACAAATTTGAAGAACTAACATAGAAATTTGGTAACAGAATAAGACGTTGGAGTGAATTATATCCTATTAGTTTAACATTTCAATGGCCTGAACCTGAAGATAGTTTTTGTTGATCTTGTGTTATTATGGTTCAGATATAACAATAATCTAGGTTTAAGTATGAGGACAACTAAATGGTGGTCTAATTCACCCAGTAGTATCAGTTACTAATAGGGACAGGAATATGCCAGGCCCTTATCAGGAGCCTACAGTTTAGCCTATAATAAACCTAGCCTAGCCTATTTAATAAATAGGCCAATCTCATAATCAGACCTATTGTTAGGGCTATTTAGGTAAACAGGCCAAGCCTTTTTTTTTGTAAGGGCTAGCCTACAAATCTACAGGCTTGGCCTATTTAATTGTTTTGTAATTTTTATTATGATATATAATATAAAATAAATTATATAAATTAATTATAACATTACCAACTTATCTAGTTTTATAACCATAAAATCTTTTTGAGACATATAGATGCGTTTTAATACGTTTAAGGAGTAATATATAGAATTATAAGTATAAACTTTTAAGCCTATTTAAAAGTCTACATTTTAAGTAGGCTTTTAAATAGGCTTCCAGGCTTTTTGAATGCTCAGAGTCAGACCTAAAAATAAACTTATATATAAGCTCAAATTTAAGTTTTATATTCTTAATCAGATCATGTTTAATTAAACCCTACATAAGCTTAAGCTTAACCGATTTCCAACTAGTTGATGAGCGAGAAAAAAGTCATTAGGTGCTGCTTATTGGGGAGTACTGTATTTGACAGTGACAGCGTGTAGTTCTAGTTTTAGCTATTTACACAAGTGAGTTTTTGACCCAACTTTTATAATACTATATCACCATGTTATCCCCATGTCACATCCTGTATTGTTGCTTTATCTTATCGCATAGAGCACATTGAAAATTTGCATGGCAAGTTGGCAGTCTATAAAATATACAAAAGTGACGCTATAAAGTGGGACACTTTTGTAGATGATGGGTTTGTCATCCACCGCCCTAAAATAAGGTTCCCTCTACGTCCCCCCACACACGCACACTTATATATATATATATATATATATATCATTGGTTAAAGTATATTTTTAATCCTTTATATTTCTATTAAGTTTTATTTCAATCTTTTATATTTGAAAAATATACTTTTGATCTTTTATATTTGTATCAAATTTTATTTTAATCATTTATGTTTGAAAAGTACACTTTTAGTCTTTTTTTTCTAACACCATTAGTTTTATTTAACGGAAAATGCTGATTCATCAAATCTAAAAAGGTAATTTTATAATTAATTGTGGACAAAAATGCTTAAATTTAAAATTTTTTAGTATAATCATTATTACGAGTATATTTTAAAAATTAGTCATTTTTATCTACATTTAGTTATAGAATCACCTTTTAGATTTGATAAGTCAGTATTTTCCGTTAAATGGAACTAACGGTGTTAGCAAAAAAATGATTAAAAGTGTACTTTTCAAATATAAATGATTAAAATGAAACTTGGTATAAATATAAAGAACTAAAAGTGTATTTTTTAAATATAAAGAACTAAAATAAAACTTAGTATAAACATAAAGGATTAAAAGTATACTTTAACCTATATTATTCGTATGAATGTTTTTATACTTTTTTTAAAAAATAATTAAAGAGCATTTTAACCCAGGAGTATTCTTAGTTTCTTAACACATTTTTAATGTTTTTTAAAGTTTACGATACTCAATACTTTTAAACAATATTTTCAAAGTATAAACATCCTTTAACACATTTTTTTAAATGTCCCAAACCCCACAAAGAAAAAGTTCAGTTTATTGCTCCGTACGGATTTCCAGTATTTTTAAATATACTCACGTCTCAAGCTTTCTGAAAAGGACCCTAACGCCCTGTTTTGTTTATTACTCTTTCAACATCAGTTCCAGCGTCCGGCTCTTCTTTTTATCTCAATAATATTCTACTACTCATACACTGGTTACTTAATGACTATTGCATATGGAACATTATTATGTTAACCGATGATTAATTCAAGTGGTTCGTAGTCCTCGCCCGGTTTACAAAATATTTAAGAATTATTTTTTTGTCCCTGGCCCGTAAAAAACACACAGAGTAGAGAAAAAAACAACTTCTATGATTTAAGAATTGTACTTTTAAGTTTTCTCCTCCATTAATTAATTCCACGTCATTTTAAATTTTAAAAAAAAATCCATTCACCACTGATATTAATGAAAACAAGTAATTATATTTATATCTTTTATTAGAGTATTTCTTTATATTTAATTATATCTTAAGATTTGAAATATGAAGCAAATTTTTAACAAAATGAAAATTTTAATTATGACGAGTAGGGGGGATATATAGGAATAGGAGTACTTTTTCAAACAACAATAATTCCTGTGGATATCCAAATCAAGGCTAGCCAGTTAAAACTATGTGCAAGCTGGTTTCACATCATCATCTTCATTTAATGAAGCTGATTGAGATATTTTTATTGCACTCGATTACCTAAAGTAACGTGGTAAGTATTCTGATGTTTCTGATATGGATAAAGCATGAGAAAATCATTTTCAACCGTAGGCAGAAAAACAAAATCATTTTCAATCCGCGTCGTATATATAGATGGCCATGAAAAGTGAGATCCAGTCAACGTTACTGTGAAATAACCCTGCTTCGCCATTTGATTAATCAATTAATTATATTATATGAATCTTCATGAGCAAGTTAAGGTAATAAGCCAACAGCTTCTACTTCTAGAACGCTGTTTTTTCAAAATTCTTTCTCAAAGTTCGTCTATATTAGGTTGAACCGTAGGGTCCATCAAGATTCGAACAATTAAGCTCCAGATTCTACATTATCCTATGCATGCCTTAAAATTTACATTTATTTAGGGTAGCCAAAATAAGCCAAACACATTTTTTATGCACATGAATATGAACCAACCATGGCAATACCGATCCACAAACTAGTGCGATATTTGTTAACGAAATTAATAATGTCAAAAGAATGATAAATCATTCTATATGTTTGTCCATTTATCGGTTAGCCTACCTTAGGTCCAATGAATTTGAGGTCCATATTTAAGCCGAGGTCAGTCATATTTCTGAATTTTGTACGAACAAGCACCATTTATTCCCAAACACAGACCAAGTGGAACGTAATTGCTTATCCATTTCTGGTCAATATCTGCTAGATAACTGCCACCCTTTACCTATAAACAGAAGTGCATTTATTAGAATCTTTGATTTTACTTTTGCCCTGTTTGCAAGTTTGCGATTCTGCCAGCTATAATACTACCAAAGCTATCATTGAATTCTAAAAACCAGTTTACAAAAGCTTGTCCTTCTATTTGCCAGCTTATTTTCTTTTATATTTTGGATATTTTTTTACCCCTCAAAACATCATTGAACTTATCTCTCCCAACTGTAAAATTTGCTTACTTGGGTGATAATCAAATTATACCTGGTGAGACGCAAGTCTTTAATAAGAATTCAAGGACTTATTAATCCATAAGTCATTAAGAAAACTTGCGACAAGTCTCGTTATATATTCACAAGCAAAGTATAAAGAATTGTTTCTACTTTCTAGTTCATATCAAGTTATACATCCAATAAATTATTTACAGTTTAGATATTGCCTCAGGAAATCACAACGAGAAAATAAAAGTACGACAACTGGGATATGTTTTTTTATTCGTAACACGTTAAAAAATTATTTCCCCACTTTGAAATGTGTAGGAAGCTACTGAAGAAATTATATAATTAAATAAGAAATCACAAGCTCAACACATAAAATTTTTTAATGCATGGATTAAAAGTAAATAGAATAAATGTGTATCTAAAGATTAAAAGAAAATCGTGAAAACAAAAAAAGAAACTAAACTGTTCACTGGTTTATAAATAATATTTTATATATGTGCTGAGGGTGATTGATGATTGATGAAGGCAACCAAACCTCAAAAGTTCCAGCTGTAAGTAATCCATGAGAACAGTGAAAAGCTTGGGACAACTGGGCGAAAATGAAAGTTCGATTTAAATAAGAAAAAAGACGAGTAATTAGCTCTGCGTGACTATACGAAGGAAATAATAATTCATATGATGTATTGTTTGATTATATTTAAATCCTCGGTCTCTCGAGGAAATCAACGAGACAAACCGACCAATTTTCCAGCCCCGGAAACCAGATACCAGACAGATCCACTTGATAATTAACCAGATCATAGATATAAAACACCATCCTTGCTCCAAAAACCATTTAGACATTTGTTTTTGTCTGCTCATACTGTAGAGGCATATGACCAGTTATTTATACACATAGAGTGCCCAGTTTCCATTCTCAATAATTGTCGTTATATATAGCAGCTGGAACACAAAATAATTAATTAATAATGGAAAGACAACTTCATTCTCAGGCACATTAGTTTATGACTTCACGCGGAAACCCATTTTCCATATTATTAATGCCCATCGCAATACGAATAACGTAAATACTAGGTGAACACAAATAAATCTTGATATTTCGTACGGCAACGTTGATAAAGAAGTTGTGATTAGTGAAGTGATGAAACTGCGAAGTAACTAGAACTAGAATGAAAAAAAAAAAAAAACAATGTTTTCCCCATAAACTAAATATTCATATTTATATTCACATCAAAAGCTTAAGTACGGAACTCGATGTATATATATATTTGTAACACAGAGGTACACCATTAATTCATCGAATTATGTCAATGGAAACCTTGGTTATCAGAAAAAGAGGAAGAAACATAATCTCTAACTTCCCTTGCTATCACACCCTTCATCACATCCCAGAACTCCGGCGCCGGCGCAACATTATCCGACGTAGGCCGGCGCTCAGCAACCGCCACGTCAGCTCCCGGCGGACCAAGAGTCAACGCAGTCAACGGGTCATCTTCCATGTCCAACCCCAGGCAAGGGCGTACAGATCCCGGAGAAGCACCACCCCTCCCGCCGGAGCCACCTTCCTCCGCCGCACGCCGATCCCTCACCCTCCTCTTAAGAGTGGAGTTCCAGTGGTTCTTAACCGCATTATCGGTCCGACCCGGAAGGAGTCGGGCTATGGTGGCCCACCTATTACCGTACTGATCGTGGGCCGAAATGATGATGTCATCCTCTTGTTGGGAAAATGGACGGTGTTCCACGGTGGGGCTAAGCTGATTGCACCACCGTAGACGGCAGGATTTGCCGGATCTTCCCTTAATGTAGCGGCTAATTAGGGACCAGTTTCTGGGCCCATATCGTTCAACGAGTCGGGTCAGGATCCGGTCTTCTTGGGCGCTCCATGGGCCTTTGATTTTGTCGAGGTGGTTGTTGTTGTTGTTGGTCGTTGTGTATTGGAGGGGGTTACTAGAATTGAAGGAAGAGCCTGAAGTGGAAGAGTCATCATCATCAGAGGAAGAAGTGGAAGAGGAGCATCTAAAATTATTGATGATGGGTTCCATATTCAGAAATGAAGAAAGAAGGAAATGTGATTGTGTAATGTTGGAGTGAAGGCAAAGGGAATAAGGTTGGGTTGGGAGTATATATAAGGGAGAGAGTGAGAGAAATGCATGCACGAGTGGGAGGAGGATACTTCCACGAAACAGGCTTGTGTATAGTGGGTGGGTGTGTGCCTTCTTATATATACTTAACTTTCTGTACTATATACTACTATGCCTAATTGTCTGTTTTGCTTTTCATAATACTGTATCACTGTAAGGTTGGCACCCTCTCTTTCTCTTCATTTCTTGCTTTTCTCATTTTTGTCCTGTTATGTCCAGCCAGGCAAGCTTGCTGCCCATCATTTTCTTCGCCTTCTAATCCCTGATTCCTTCTTGTTTTTTTTTTTTAAATTTTAATTTTACTTCGTCATTTTTTTCTGAACGCAGTTCAATATGATTTTATTATAGATAAGGACCATGACCATTTTTAAGGAAAAAATCCCGACTAACACATTGCCACGCGCGCACATGAACTGTAGAGAGTTGATTAATACTGGGAACACTTATGTATGAATCAATGTGTATGTATGGTGTGTATAACCATATAGATTAATAAATAAACACATGCATGCGCATATGTAGTAGAACTTTGTGATTTTGGTTAGGATAAAGTTGTTGTAAACGTTATAGTCCTTTGTTTGAATTATGTGGTGAACAGGGATTGCGGTGGTAATGAATTGTGGTAGGGAAACTTTTGTTTTTGCATGTATAAGCCAAAATAAAAAAGAAAATGCTGGGGGGACTATCTGGGGAAGAATAATAATAAAAGAAATGAAAGGGAGGAAGTGGGGACGAAGGTGGGGCTGAAATGTTGACTAGGGAAGGAAGGGGAGGGTACAGCTGGAGGGTGGCCCACAAATCAACAGACAGTTGAAGACTTAAGACACTGATCACTGATTTGTTGTTAAATTAAGGAGAGGCAGCAGGCGTTTTATGACTTCAACAGCACCCACCTCCACGTAGGATGGCCCCACCTCCAGCCTGGCCGAATCTCACGTGATTTATTTCCTTTGACTTCCCTTCCCCATCTCTTTCTTTCATCTCCATTTTCCTTTTTAATATACTCCATCCGGTCCTAAATATAAGATCACTTTAACTTTTTTTTTGTGGAAGTTAAGGAAGCAAATTAGACCACTAAATTATAACATATGTCATATGAAATTAGATTATAGGTTAGTTTATAAGTAGAATAAATTAGTTTTGAGAAAAAAAATATTTTTTTTGGGACGGAAATTACTTTTTTTTGGACTGAGAAAAAAAGTCAAAAAAGTCAAAGTGATCTTATAATTAGGACCGGAGGGAGTACTATATATGTATATACGTGTGGGTACCCCTCTTTTACATATTCTTTACTCCTCTTTTTTGTGTCATTTTCTGATTTTATTTCCCACATCACCAACTATATTGCATGTTTCTTATCGGATCACTTGTGGTGGACCTGTTGTTGCATGGTTATAAAATAAACACGAGTTACATTCTCACTTCTCACCCTTCCTCTCTCGAATCATTTCGTTATATATAAATATTTTGCTAATACATCGTAGACTCCGTATAATCTTTCTATTCACAAATTTCTGCCACACTGTTCCTCTCTCTGCCTTTTTTTTTTCCAACCACACTGTTCCTCCCAACTCCGTGTAATTATTTTTTATTCTACATCTCAGGCCTCAGCAGGGTTTTAATGTTAGCCAGATAAATATTAATGTTTTAAATAGTTTTTTTTTAAGAAGGGAGGCGCTTAAAATGGGAGGGAGGGAAGTAGAAAGCACCACTTTAGGTTAATTAAAAGCATATTTGTTAATGGAGCGTTACCCGAAAAAAAAAAAAAAGAATATCGGTTTGATGGTAAAAGCACTCTCTCATATGACTATAAGGTTGTGACTTTAAATTTCATCAGTGTGAGGATTTCATCAATAAAGGATATATGAATACCTCTCTGTTGATGCTCTTTGAGTCTAAAGGATTTTTCTGACCTTAGTTGGCCCCTAAAGCCCAACTTTTAAACTTCTGTGTATAGAACAAAAAATTGTTTGGAAGACCTTAATAGTGAACGACTTATAAGTACTTACATAAATTATTTAAGTCTCGAAGCTCACTTTGAAGTTGATAACTCTCTAGATCCAATCCGCTAAACTTGTTTGAAAAAAAAGTTGGTGGGTTGTGAAAGACTGAAAGTGAACCAGTTGGACAGTTGATGGAAGTCAATACTCATTAGCACTACCATCCAAACGGGTTTAATGTGTTTCTTCTTCTCTCCTTACAAATTTGGGGAAGAGAAAGCTGGGGGAAATAGAAGAAGAAAAAATGATTTTTTATCTGTTAGGATGGGTAGAGAAAGTAGTGGAAGGATAAAAGTCTGGTAAAAAATCACCTGAGCACATTTTCTTATCAAACAAGATTATAATAAATTCTCTCACCCCTTTTTCTCTTTCCCCATTTTTTCTTTGTCTAAGTTTTCTCCCAAACCATACACAAGTAAAAATAATTGTGTATGTTGTGTCCTGTGTGGGGCCCCCCCTCACAACCCTGCCCCGCCGCTGTTGCTATAGAGTATATATGGGTATATATATCCATGGTTTCGTCCAAGAGATTAGAATAATGAATCATCTTGAAATTGAATTCATAATGTGGTGCCATCTCTTGGCCCCACCCTGCCCCCTTCTAACCCTTTTGCCTCTCCCCTTGGTCCCCGCACACCATTCAAGTGGCAATTTACGAACCTTGTTCCTCATTTTCTTCTTCTTTCCTCTCACTCCTGTTTGGCTTATTTTAATTCATGCTCCTCCTTAGTCATTCTGCTTCCTCTTCCTCCCCAATTTTTCATTTATTGCATCTTCCACGTCATCACTGTTCCTTATTTGGATAATATGCGTAGGCTGTTACCCCCGTGTGGTTGCTATTTTGTTGTCAAATAATATATCAATATGAAGTTAGTATGAAATTTGAAATGCATTTAAACAGTATGGTTAATTGTCTATTTTATCCCTAAAAGTATTTTTTGCCTTTAAAGTATTAAAAGGGAGTAATTTCACCTTTTAATTTAAAAATATTAACAGTTAATGTTAGCATTTAACATCAACATAAATTTTTAGGCCAAAATACATCAACATGAATTTTTTAATGGGACAAGGCAATATTTCCACTTTTGAAAGTTGTAAGGCAATTTTGAAAAAAAAAAAAAAACTTTTGAGACAAAATAACTTTGAAGCGAAAACTTCTGAGATAAAATAGTTTATAAGCAAAAACTTTCGGGACAAAATAGCTCAGAAGCGAAAACTTTCGGGATAAAATGGATCATTAACCCTAAATAGTATGTGTCTATGCCACTGATAGAGGTGAGAACATGCCATGCCTTAAACTTAACAGGCCAGGCCTGTGTTGTCAAAAGGAAGCCTGAGCCTGGCCTGTAGCCCATCACAGACCATTTTTTAGGTTTGAGTCTGGCATATTAACGGGCCTATTAAGAAGTCTGTTAATTTATACAGGCTAACAGGCTAATATGTCAAGCAAGCCGTAGGCTAACAGGCCACAGGCCTAAAGGCTATAGTAGTAATTTCATATTAATTAAATATAATATTATATGCAATAAAAATAAATGTTATAATATAAAAGTAAATCAGATAAAAAATATGTATTTATTTGCTTAACAGGCCAGGCTGACAGGCCTCACATGCTTATTTTTTCAGCATGAGCCTGGCCTATTAAACATCACAGGCCCAAAAAAAAAGTCTGAGCTTGAGGCTGGCCTGATAATAAACAGGTCAGGCCAAGCTTTAGTAGGCCAGGCTGTATGCCCTTAGCAGGTCGGTTGAGCTATTCCCACCCCTAACCACTAGCAAAAAAAGTATGTGCTTGGGCCTGAAAATGGGCAAGACCTCAATAAGTGGGCATGACCTCAATAAGGGAAAGATGGACATGGTTGTTGATAAATCTAATTTATTGATTTCTCCATTTCCCATCTCAACTGTGATAAAAGGTGGGTTATCATGCCACAAGGGTTTATGGGCCCTCATTCTGAGGCCCGAACCAGCTCAAGCCAACCCAATCTAATGAAAAGCGGGTCAGCTGGGTTGAGTCCAAATGAATGGGTTTGCAGATTTGTCAAACCCGCGACAATACTGTTTTCTCTGATTGGGTCCCATTGGCCTTCTTCCTATAGGAAGATTGCGAGGAAACAAAGCAACACTACTCCGTTCTAAAATGTCCAAATCTAATCTGTATAGCCCCTAATTATAAATTTAAAGTTTATAATTTTTAAATGATAATTATTGTAATGGGTACAAAATCTAAAATAAAGGTAATGTTTTAACTATTATTTTGTCAGAAAATTAATATAGTTTTCATTTAAAAATAACAAATTTTAAATTAATAATTCTAAACTTTCCAAATCTAATCTGAACACACCTCCTACTCATAACTGTGACAAGCACCAAAACCTCTTCCGCGGGCAAATACAGTTAACGAGCATGTCATCTCACCAGAAAAATAAATGCGAACGTCAAGCTTCTCTGATCTTAAGTTTTCACCAACTCACCAAGCTTGAAAGCTTAAAGCAGCGTAACCACTCTGAGTTAGCGCGACCTTTTGCTAGTGTGTTAGTATTATTTATTAATAATATAGTATTACCAATTCACGCACTTAACCGAATACGTCCATCGACGTCAACTGAAGTACCCGGCCCTGTCTTTCCAACTTCATGTAATTTAGTAAATGCTGCAGTAAATTCTTCTGATAAGTAGTTCTTGACTATCGTTGACGTAATTACCCAACCTCCACGTTCATATGAAGTTTGATCCCCTTAAAAAACAGTATAATATACGGCATCTGTTACCATCTCTCTGGCTTTATTGCCGCTGTGAATTTCTATGACCAAATCAAGTAACCGAAACTGGGTTTTAATAAAGGACAGGGAATTTCCAGTTTTTCCCAGCTTATGGTTAATTCTGGGAATTGATTCATGCACACTAGAACACATTGAACAAAGAGAAGGCCACCCACTTTTGATGATAAATTTGCCTTTCAATATAAACAGCAAAATGTATGCACAAGTCAAAAACTGGAGAGACTGATTCCTTCAATTGACATTATTCTAGATTAATTAGCAGCTTGGAGAAGACAAAGGAAGAAGACATGTTTACATGAATTTCGCAGTCCTAATTATTGAACTAATAATACAATAACCCTAGTGAGCTCTAACAAAGAAAATACTGAACTCAGGGCCTTGGGCACCATCTGGGTTGATCATGTACAAAGTTTCAGAATCCTTAGAACCTACCACCCTCTGAAATCTCGCCCTCATATACGTCAATTCCCCATCTGAACTTTCCTTCTCCGACTGATTTGGAATAACTCCAGCTCCCATAGACACCCCCCTTAAATGCTGCATCACATGCATCTCATCTTCACTCATCTGCTTCCTCCTTATTGAATAACCCACTTTTCTTCCATTGCAATACACTGCCCAAACAAACTCCTCCATCAGCTTCTTCTTAGGTGTCTTTGTCTCACTCTCCAACGCAATCCTCAGTATATCAGAAGCCATTTCTTTGTTCAGAGCACTTGTGTGCATCGGTAGTTCTATAAGGAAGAATGGCATGCAGTGAGGATCTTCTTGAATTGCCAAACTCACCCTTCCTTTTCGGTATCCAAAGATTGTGCCTGATGTCGCATTGTCTTTGATCATAGGCTTACGAGGTCTTCCCAGAAGTGCCACCATTTTGCAGCCTGATGTCAGCATAGGGAAAAGCTTGAACATTTTTAACAGGCCTCCGGTGGAGAACTTGCTGCCACCGCCGCGTTTCTCACCGGACCTATGGTGGTTGTGGCGGAGGAGAGATTCTATTACTGGGTTTTCCATGGGGTAGCAGGGACTAGATTGAACAGAGGACATTATAAATATGGGATATCATGTATATTTAAGGTTTTCAGTTAAAAGAACAGAGTTGGTTGTTGTCTCGAGGCTTACAGAGTAGAGGGATACATATAGGCTTATAGAGAGATCACTTAATTGGGTTAAGTCGCGGAACCTATCTAGTGGGGATGTGTTAGAGGGCCTTTCAAATTACTTTAAGCGAAGAAAAAGAGCTGTGATTAAAGGTTGACGTGACCAAGTTTCTGAAATAGATAGGAGCTAGAATGTGATAAGGTAAGGGGAGGCTGGACCACGAGGTGTGAATTGTGATTGTGGGGACATTGGGGAAGAAAAAAAAAATTCAAATTTTTATCAGCAAAAGGTGAGAGAGAAAAAGAGGAGGAAGAAAAGGATTTTAGTTTGTTGAATAGGCATGTGGGTGTGGCTCAACATCACCTTGCTTTAATGCTTTTGGAAATTCATCACAGAAACCATATCACTAATTATTGAGATGCACCTCATCCTTCACCCTAACATCTCTGCGCTGTGAACATGGAATCGCTTTTGCTTCTAAGTGACTCTCCCTTTCCATGGTCCCCTTTAGTTACTCCTTTTTAATGTGTCAGCCCATGTGTCATTATCAGTGAAGGGTGTGTTAGGCCCTAGAATTTGTCAAGGCCTCCGTTTGTAACCAAGCACCACTGTTCATTCCCTTTACTCCTTGTCCTATTGTTTCATTTTCAACCTCTCGTACTTCTTTGGCATCTACCTTATAACGTATTCCACCATACAACTCCGAATTCTTCTGCAAAAAAACGGGGTTTTCATTTATGATAAAGCTGTTAATTAGACTATAGGAAATAACACCGTTTTGGAAGACACGCATGCTTTCCAATTATCTACAGAATAAATCTGGTAATTAGGGCCCCCAAGTGGGGACCTTTCATGCGACTTGTGAAAAAGTAAGGAGCAGTGTCGGCATTCCCAATGATACCATGTTAGGGTAATAAAAGCTGCTAACATACGTTACATTGCACTCTGATCTCAACAGCTCTACTTTTCTTGCCACTCGTGTTCTTCTGTTCCAAAACTTCTAGTTGCATCATTCGTGAGCTAGTTAGCTAGTATTTTAGTCCATCACGCTTTTGCTTTTTAAAATAAAGAGGTAAATATTAAGTATTTACGGTGTGGGGTTACACTGGGATCGAATCCAACTTCCCACTTGTAAGAAAATTTTCATGTTATTACTTATTGCTATAAAAGGTCATTGGCTTCATCACGCTTTTTTAGAAAAGAAACGCTGTGCTTGATTAGATCCTGTATTGGCTGGATCAGGATCAAATTAAGACGTTGAGATGTCATGAGGTTGAAATGCTTGGAGGGGACTGGAGGACTCAAGAAGTGGCTTTTTCTAGTTTTGGGTTTCTAAGTGAGGCGTCTTGTTACGCTGAACTTTGAAAGCATGTTAAGATTGGGGGGTGTTTGGAATCAATGAATGGTCCGAAGATCAATTCTTTTCAAATCCAGATCCTTTTGTCTTTGCCTTTCAATTATTGGTGTGGTGATTGGATCACTGATTTTACAACCCCGCCTTTATTAGTTGTTCAATGTGACACATTCAATTGCCTGAGGCTTACTTAGAAAGATGCTCACTTGATAACAAATCTTTCTGGAGAAAGCAAGAAACCTGTATCTGAGTTGATTAAGATTTGACGTACTTTGCTTGATACACAATTAAAACTCGTCACTCCATAATGAACAGAAAGCACGTATACTTTATAAAAATGCTTGATGTGTCGTACTTGCCAATTTATCCGTGGTGTTACATCTGAAGCTCTTTAGAGAGAGGGAGAGCTAAAAAGTCACAGTGAAACTTCTGTTTGGTTTCGAAGTTAAACAGTAATGAGAGCAGATTCTGAAAATGATGATGCTACCTAAAAATCGGATATGGGTCACTGAAAAAACAGTGATTGGTTTGCTTTTAAACCAAAAGTATGGTGAATGAAACATGGCTCATGGGCATGGCATCTAGAAAATGGTCTAAAACAGAGAGGCCGAACCCCACCCGAGTGATCACTCAGAAGTCAGAAGAATTATCGTCCTACTTTTCTTCTTTAGTTATGGCTACAGGATAATCTTATTTAATGGATTTAAGCCTTTCCATTTTTTTAATAGTTAGCTCTATAGAATCACCAGGTTTATGCATATTCTTTGTTCAATTTCAAAGGAGCAGTTGGGTTTTCTAAACCACTATAATAAATCGATCTGCATATTTTGTTCATACTTATAACTCTGGTTCAATTCTACATCCGGTTCTGCTTCAGACTCAGCCTTGTTAACTTTGCAAAGAACATAATGAGTTAAACAGTGAACATAGATAGTTAATTTAAAAGAGTTAAAGTTGATCCCCTCTTATCCTAATTATAAGATCACTTTGATTTTTTTTTAAAAAAAGTAATATTTTAAATTATCTATAGTTAACTTTTTTCCTCAAAACTACTCTATTTTACTTATAAACTAACATATAATCCAATTACATGTAATATATGTTATAATTTAGTGGTCTAATTTACTTCCTTAATTTTAAAAAAAAATTAAAATAATCTTATATTTATATTTAGGACATGGGAGAGAGTATTTATATACAGTCACCTTGTAGATGCCAACTCAGGAGTGAAAATGTCTTGTCCCTCCCGCTGTACTCAATTTTCAGTCATGCTGCCATTTATAATATGACACGCGTCCACCATCTAATTTTTCTTGGCAACGGTCACCCGGCGGTCATTTCCCTTTTTTTTGAGGAAACACAGTTCTACTCCTAGTGTAGAGTGGTCATTCTAATTATAGAGATGAAAATAGGAACCACCTTCATGAAAATATATGGATTATGAAGAAACAAAGTCCTAATGTAGAGTGCCTGCCTCATAGCTGTTGAAAGTCTTGCAGGGCTAGAGATTGAGCTTTAATGCGAAGAATCTTTATTTACAAAATTGTGATTTCCAATTTCCAAAAGATAGTGGACAAGAGGTTTGCATGGTTTTTGGCCTTTTAGTTGAAGTGATCATTGAAATCTATTGATTTTCTTTGAATTTATCACATATTTTTCTGAGAAGGTCTCTTTATCTGAGTTTTTTTAAAGATAATTTTGTGTTAAGAAGGAAGAGAATAAATGTTTCTTTTTCATTAGAGCTTATTTTGGCCTTTGAACTCAATTACTCTAATTTATTTATTGCTTAAATATAAAAATTAGTACATGTGAGTGTCATACGCCTAGTAGAAAAGAAACTAGTTTGCAGGGAGAGCTAGTCAAATCTGGACTCATCAAATTAGATCTGAATGGTTCATATTTGATTACTTTTAAAAATATTTTTAATAAAAAAATTAGTTTTTAAAAAAATGTTAGTTAAACTTAAAAGATTATCTTTATTTTATATTCTCTACCTATTGAAATAATATTTTTTTAAAAAATATGAACTTTTATAACATCAAATTTGGACCATATAAATTAAATCCGAAAATCCATATTAGACTAACTCTCTGTACTAAGTTTTGTACTTAGCAGAGAAAAGTTGAAAGACTTGTCCAACAAAACAAGTAGTATGACTACAAGCGAGCTGGATTGTATTGATTGATGTGGAATGCATAGAAAAGATGCAAGTTTTTAAAGTTCGGCACAAAAATGGAAAAAGGCCTATTGACTACTGGGCCCTAATAAACTCATTCGGCCCTCTCTGTTTTTTTTGATCTGTCTTATTTTCTGGCTCTGTTTTGTTTGCCACCTTCCCCAAAAAAATGGACAGTAATGAAAAAACAAAAAAGTATTATCCTTAGTTCAGCTGCAAATTCCAGTGGATGACTCCATTAGCCGCAGGCAGAATCCTTCCTTGGTATGCTTCTACACGTTTTACTACATTCCCTAATCGCAACAAATTCCACCACTTCACCACAAGACTCATCGCCTTTGTTGGCACAGTAACTCAATCGCAGCATCAAAGCTTTAAGGCAATGGCCACCACACCAACACATCACAATAAGGAGAAAGAACTAATAACTGCTCCTTATGGCTCCTGGAAGTCTCCTCTCACCGCCGATGTTGTCTCCGGTGCCTCCAAGAGACTCGGTGGCACCGCCGTTGACGGTTATGGCCGCCTTATTTGGCTTGAATCTCGTCCCACGGAGTCCGGGTATGAGTGTTCTGTTATTTTATCACTTCGATGTCTGTTGTAATTTAGAGTTATGGAGAGAAATTGATTCAGTGATTGTGTTTCAGGAGGGCGGTGCTTGTTCGAGAGGCTGAAAAAGAAGGGGATGAGCCCATCGATATCACGCCTAAGGAGTTTGCTGTGCGAACAGTTGCTCAGGAGTATGGAGGTGGTGCTTTCAGTGTTTCAGGATATATTGTTATTTTTGCTAATTACAAGGATCAGAGACTGTACAAGCAATCTATAAGTTCTTTAGGTGAGCATCATCATCCTCTATTCTTCAAAAGTGAAGTTTTACTTCTTGTTTTTTTTTTAAGAAAAAATCGGACAGATTTTATTAGCCAGTCACTTTTATCACATTTTTAACCTTTTTGGAGTAGTTTTGACTTGTTGTGTAGTCTTATGATTGTTTCAATCATGCATTCTGTTAACTTTCTAGTATACTCTATATTATTTTTTTGTTTGGTTTATAAATAACGAATAAGTTTGGTGGATGCATCTGATGTTCTCGAAAGTGCATGTGGAGCGGTGATCTAGTAGAATCTTAGTTAGAGAGTAGAGAGAGCATTTTTATAATGGGCTTGGTCTACTAAGAATTTTATATAAAGTAATTAATGCTGAAATTATGTGGTTTGTCCCTTGCAGATGTTCCTCCCATCCCTCTTACCCCAGATTACGGGGGGCCAGTAATCAGCTATGCTGATGGGGTATTGGATGCACGTTTTAACCGCTATGTCTGTGTACGAGAAGGTGAGTTGAGGATAACTTTAAATGAAAAGGACAAGCCTTTGTTTGCATTGCTTATGTTAGAACGTTTCCACAACATTTAAACCTATGAAATCACTCATTTTTGTGATGATATATATCTTTTTGGTAGATCGTCGGGAGAGCAATACAAATTCAACTACAACAATTGTATCCATAGCTCTTGGCAACAAGGATGTTCAAGGTAGTAAATTCCATGTTATCCAAGTCAGAATTCTAAACTGTGTTGGGTTGATTGACTGCTATGAATACGTATTCCATTATGGTGTCCATAGGTTTTCCAATTGCTTTTTGATGTTTCCATTCATTGTTTGATCAAGATTTTGTTGTGTCATTCAGAACCAGAAGTATTAGTTAGCGGAAGTGACTTCTATGCTTTCCCACGTTTTGATCCAAAAGCAGAACGAATAGCATGGATTCAGTGGAATCACCCTAACATGCCCTGGGATAAATCAGAACTATGGGTTGGTTATATTTCTGAAAATGGGTGAGCACGAATTATGTATCAGTTGGAAGAAAACATTTTGTTTACTGAGTTGGCTGTCTTATTGAACTGCTGATGAAACTGACTTTCATTACCTGCTATCATTTCATGATGTGCTTAGGTTATCATATTCCATGTTTTGGAAGGAATAGCTGACATTTTACAGGCATTCAACTGTTTTGCGAACCCTACAACAAAAAACAAACCTAAAATATTATTGAATAATTTACATAATGTTATACGACCTCTTTGGTAATTTTGGGATAGACAAAAGTAATTACTTAATCTGTGTCCACTCTTCAAACCTCTAAGGGGGATTTATGCAAATATAACAGTTGGTGACAGTTTTCTATTTTATGCATGTCATGTTTCAATTAGAAGATTAATCATCTTAAGATTCCATGCAGAGAGATCTACAAGCGTAGCTGCATTGCTGGTGTTGATCCTTCACTTCTGGAGTCTGTAACGGAACCCAAGTGGTCCCCTGATGGTATAGAAACTTGCCCCATCAACATTAGTAATTTAATATGTAATTATGTTGCCCTTAGTGGTTGTTATGTTCTTAAGATTTTTGTTGATTTCAACTAGAAAATTTTCAATGATCGTAGTCTTCTAATTTTTTAGTCAATAATAATTTTAATCATGCAGGGGAACTATTTTTCATTACTGATAGGGGAAATGGCTTCTGGAATCTCCATAAATGGGTAAATTTCTTAATCTTATTATTGCTGCAGATTAGCTTCCATTATGTTTCTCTTTTCAACATATTTGGACGTAGATCAAAATTGTAACTTTAGTACTTGCACAAAAATGGAACAGTAAATTGAATAGTATTATACTTTCGGCATATAATTTTCTTGAGGTAACCATGCGTGCTTCCACTTACCAGCTATATTCATTGGTTTTAACCAAGTAGAGTTTTTAATACTCCTTTTAACAACCCTAGTCAGTTTGAAATCTGCCAAATTAACATTTTATACATCATATTATTAATTACTTACATGCTTTGTTGTTCCTGTTACTGAGTTTAAGTACCTAATTGTTGAACAATACAGCTACAAGTGCTCTCTGTTGATAATTTGTTTTTAAGTATGATCATCTGTTTCATTTCTGCTTATCTTAAATACCACTTTGACTAGACAATTGTGTCAAAATTTGGTGTGTATCAACACATTCTTTGGTGAGACACTCAATAGCCATTAAGAAATTTTCTGATTCATTTGTTTTGGCTTTCTTTTAATTGGCTGCAGATTGAGTCTGAGAATAAGGTTGTACCTGTTTATTCTTTAGATGCTGAGTTTTCAAGGCCATTATGGGTTTTTGGTACAAATTCTTATGAATTCATCCAGAGTGATAAACAGCGAAATTTAATTGCTTGCAGTTGCAGGTAATATGTGGATTGTTACTTTCTTGCCATTTTCTTTTCATCTTTTCTTTTTTATAGTTGGTTTGCAAATGTCATCAATTATAGCTCATTCAACCTTTTTGATTGTGTATATAGGCGACAGGGGAAGTCATATCTGGGAATTGTTGATGATGTGGAAAGCTCAAAAATTATTTTGCTTGATATACCTTTCACAGATATTGATAACATTGTAATTTAAAAAACTATTTCTTCGTTTTTCTGCTTCTTTTGGTTTGTCTAGTAGTTTTTAATGTGGTAAGCCAAGAATAATATGACACGCCAATGCAGACTTCTACAAAAGATGGCCTATACGTGGAGGGAGCTTCTGCAGTTCATCCATCATCAATTGCCAAGGTGCTTCCCCGATGCTCACCTTTTCAATGTCTGAGTTATATCAATGCCCTTATGCCTCTTGCTTTTCAGGTGGTTTTGGATGATCAGAAGTTAAAAGTTGTTGACTTCAATATTGTCTGGTCCTCGTCACCTGATAGTTTAAAGTATAGTTCATACTTCAGTAAGCCAGAGTTAATAGAGTTCCCCACTGAAGTTCCGGTCAAATTGCCTATGCTTACTTTTATCCACCATGTAATCCTACTTACCAAGCCAGTCAAGGGGAGAAGCCTCCTTTGTTACTGAAGAGCCATGGTATTTTCTCTTAGTCCTGTATCAAGATTAATCTTCAATTTCATATTCTTGTTTATCACTGGCATGTTATAGAGGCTAGAAAAGGGCGGTTTTTTTTTAAGGAACCAGAGGTCTTTTGTAGTTTTCTTTCATGTGATTACATAGGAAGGACATAATATTCTCACTAATTTAATTGTAAAACTAAAAATTATTATGTGTATTATGAGGTTTAGTGTATTATAAAGGGAAGTACTAGTAGTGCTACATCACTTTTTTTTATTGGTATTGCTAAATAAGTGGTATTTTGGTTGCCCATGCTCTTATATTTTTCCCTTTAGTCCGTACCAACAATTTTGCAGCCTTTGAACTAATAGTGTGTTTTTTGCTTCTCTTAACAACTACACCATAAATCTTCTCAGTGGGTGATGTACCATTATTGGTGCCAGTGTTGATGCCTTTTTATGATTATTGTATTGCGATGTTTTAATTTGATTTACGGAATACAGTCAATATCAACTCTGATAATTAATGGATTGAAAGTATATCTAGAAGCTTGTTAGAATTTGAATGTAATATATATAAAGCTGGTGAAGTTTTTTAGGCGAATCGAATTCAAGTGAAAAATATTAGAGTGCTTGATCATCATGCTTGTTACCCTTTTCCACTGTTAGAGAACCTGCCAGGTGAGGTTTGAATATTATTTTGACAGAGTGCATCAACCCTATTTATATGCATGATTTTTCATGAATATTTTAGGAGGACCAACAGCTGAAACACGTGGTGTTTTAAATCTTAACATTCAGTACTGGACAAGTCGAGGTTGGGCATTTGCAGATGTTAATTATGGTGGAAGCACTGGTTTGTTTCCCTCCTTGACTACAAAATTATATTCTTAACATGTTTGAGGCAGATGGTTTTTACATGCCCTTTCACTTATGGCTTTTTTTCCTGATTGAGTGCGTGTTACATATGACCCGTTGAATGTCTTATGCAATTTGTTTGGTCTGATAAGAATGTCATTTGGAAGGTTATGGCAGAGAATATCGAGAAAGACTTTTGGGTCACTGGGGAATAGTTGACGTTGATGACTGTTGCAGCTGTGCTAAGTATTTGGTAATGTTATTGCCTAGGTTCTGGTATATGAATTTGCTGGCCGAGTAGTCTTATCAATGATTTCTTATCCAGGTGGACTCTGGAAAGGTAGATGGGGAACGACTTTGTATCACTGGGGGCTCTGCTGGTGGGTATACCACCTTAGCTGCTCTTGCTTTTAAGGAAGTGTTCAAGGCTGGGGCTTCTTTGTATGGTGTAAGTTCTGGAAATAAGCTAATTTGTTGTAACTAATGATTTCAGTCTTCTAATTTATTTTTAATCATGGAAAAACAGCACATGCTATAGGTTTCTGACTTGTCAGCGATTAATATTATTTTGGTGTTGAACAAAGTGTTGATTAATATTATTTTGATGTTGAACAAAGTGTTGTTTTTGGTCATTAGTTAATAAGGAATTTAAGATAAAAGAAGTTCTTCATATTCGTAATCGTATATGTTGGGCGGGCCTGTTACTCTGATTCAAAGTCAGCTCTCCGAGGAATGTTTTCGCTGGAATGAGTAGGTAACTCATGATTGGGAATGCCAAAATAGCACAGTTAGCCTGCAAATTAGCAATGATATATCAATCTTATAATCTTCCCGGACTATTTTGGTGAATGTTTTTTTTCCCTTTTTCCATGGTTGTCTAGGTGTACAACAGAAAATAAAGCCTTCCCTTTTTGTTGCTTTATATATATGTATGTATATAAATTGATTACTCTCTCCAATCCTAAATATAAGACCTATCTACCTAATTTGATTAGATTAAATATGTTAGTTAAAATAACATAATATTACCAAAACACTCCTAACCACATGCCTTTACTCCCACCCTCCTTCTCTTATTTATTATTGAGGAGCATCAATATGGATCATTTAGGGGGAAATTGATAAAAAATATAAAGAGGTCTTATATTTAAGAACAAGCCTACTTCCCTAAGTAGGTCCTATATTTAGGAACGGAGGGAGTATAATTTAAAGAAGGACTAGTCTTATCGTGGAAAGGGATTAATGTCAATTGATCTCTGAAACAGGTGGCCGATGTGAAAATGTTGTGTGCAGAGACTCATAAATTTGAATCCCATTACATCAATAATCTTGTTGGTAAGTTAACAATATCATCTTAAGGCACCTATCTGTGTTTCTTCTTACATCTTTAGTGTTCAATTAATCGCTTAACTTATTGCAGGAGGTGAGAAGCAATTCTTTGAGAGATCCCCGATCAACCATGTAGAAAAATTTTCTTGTCCCATAATTTTATTTCAAGGATTGGAGGACAAGGTTAGCAACAACGCTAATATTATTTCCTCCCTTCCAATATCTAAAGATTAAGGTATGCGAAAATTTACTTTAAAATATTCAATAACTTTAAAAAGATATTTTCTACTTGTCACAGGTGGTGCCCCCAGTTCAAGCTCGGAAAATTTACCAGGCCTTGAAAGAAAAGGGTGTGCCTGTAGCCCTTGTTGAGTATGAAGGAGAACAACACGGTTTCCGAAAGGTAAATGCTTATTTACTTATTAATTGTCTATTTATGTCGGAAAAAATAGTTATATATATAACAATGGGATGAATGCAGGCTGAAAACATAAAGTTCACACTTGAACAACAAATGGTGTTCTTTGCACGGTTGATCGGACACTTCGAAGTTGCTGATGATATTACACCTATTAAAATTGATAACTTCGATCCATAGTGGGTCTTCAAAAGGTGATGATGCATGTTGGCTTTCCTGATTACTCTTGTACCGAAACAAGCCATGGATTGGGTTTTACTGATTGCTTGATGAATATTAGGTCAAATAGTGGACTGGAAGATTTCATACTCTGATGAAGGTAATCAAGGTATCCATCATCACTCATCAGCGTTAGTGTTCGTTGCTACGAGGATGAGCAATGGTTTTTTCTCAAGTGTTTGGAGTCAAAGTTTTGTCGATCATACAGATGTAATCAATGCAATAAATAGTATGATATCCTGGATGCTTCTAAAGCTTTGACGTGGATGACGCCTATGAATGGATCAATTTATGTTTATGGAATTTTTGGCCAAAGAATCCACGCGTACAAATTACAAAAAGTACAATATACACTTGGTGAATGGAAAGCGTCTCATGGGCATGGGGCGCCAATAGCAGAAAGGCTGAGCCCCACCCTAGTGATCTCAAAAAAATTCTGGTCCCATTTTGGATGAGAAAATTTTTAGCCTCGTTAACAGAAAATGTTAGACATTACGACTTATTAAATTTAATTTAACTAAAGAACAATAATTGTCATAAAAAACTATCATTTGAGATTGATAGTATTTGGGTTAGATGACTAAAAAGATGTTTTTTTAAAAAAAAAATTAAGGGACTTAATTGAAATTTTATTCAAAGTTAGAGGATTAAAGGTGTAATTTAACTCAAGATAATTTTAATAATTGAATTAAGCCTTTCTTTTCGGCTTTTTTCTAATTGGCTTCAAACTTGCCGTTTATGTACACGTCTTTTGATCTGTTTCATAGAGCAATTGGGTTTTTAAAGCATTAAATCTTTGTTGTACAGAAGTCAGAAAAGGAATAAGAATGGGATTTTAATTGGGCTTAAATCTTAACCAGGGCAATGGCACACACACTTTCTTGCTCTCTTCACTGGTCAAACATAATATTTAACCCCAAGGACGGAAATCACAGAAATACCTTTTAATGCTAGTTTTAACTTGGTCGTAATTAGCCTAGCGTGCGGTTCTATCTCTGGTCGAAAAAACAAGAATCAGCTGAAAACCATAAAAAGTAATGGATACGGCCTGTTTAACACTGGGCTCCAAATCTGAGTCTTCCCTCATTTTAAAATTTTTATTTTTCAGCCACGTAAGGTCAACACTGAACAGTGAACACTCAACAGATCATCACTCTGCTGGTAATGCTTCTGCCACTTATAGATCCTTAATCGCAACAAAATCCATCATTTCAGAACAAAAGGCTTGTCTCCTTTGTGCGCACCACAACTCAATCGTAGCATCAAAGCTTCAAGTCAATGGCTCACATACCAACCTCTGCACACAACAAAAATGCATCAGCTAAAGAAGAACCAATAGCTTCTCCCTATGGCTCCTGGAAGTCTCCTATCACCGCCGATGTCGTCTCCGGCGCCTCCAAGAAGCTCGCCGGGGTGGCCGTCGACAGTCATGGCCGCCTCATTTGGCTTGAATCACGACCCACTGAGTCAGGGTATCATTGGTTTTTTTTTTTTTTTACAAGATTGTAATGTGGTGCTCTGTTTCTAGATCATCATTTGTTCCTGTATATGTCACAGATCTAAATTCGTTGTCTTTTGCAATGTAAAGTTGTAAAAATAAATGGGATTTATGATGATTGTGTTTCAGGAGAGGGGTGCTTGTTCGAGAGCCTGAAAAAGCAGGAGATGAGACCATAGATGTAACGCCTAAAGAGTTCGCAGTGAGAACAGTGGCTCAGGAATATGGTGGTGGGGACTTTACTGTTTCTGGGGATATTGTTATTTTCGCTAATTACACTGATCAGAGACTCTACAAGCAATCTCTGAGCTCTCTGGGTGAGCATCATCCTTCCTCATCCTTCAAACTCAAGTTATATTTTCTTTTCTTTACTTTTTGTTTTTTCTTTCCTTTTCTTTTTCCTTCTTTCAGTTTTTGTCTTTTTTCCCCCAAGCATTTCATTATCATGCCATTTGTGCCGGTTTTGACCTGTTGCAACTTGCGAAGTCTTAAATAGATTTGGTGTCTGCACCGTCTTCATTTGACACCAATTTTTCAATTTAAGATTGTACAATTTAAAATTTTATAAAATGCTTTAAGTCCTTGATAATCATATAAAATCGTATAATTATTCATAGAAAAGTAGGGGGGAAATCTTTGATTAAAAATTTTATTGATGATTAAAGTTTTACATAGCAAAAGTATTGTACTTTGCAAGTTCTATGCCCATGGAGTATTATTATTCTTACTTATGTCATTCTCACGAAACAAAATTTTAATAGGTATTTCCCTCAATTTTTTTTATCATTTTTTTAAAATTTAGGGAAATGATAATTTAGAAAAAAAAAATGTATCCATATAAAAAATGAAATTAATGTATCAATATCAAGGTCTCATTCCCATTTTCCTTGACAGATGTCCCACCCACCCCTCTTACCCCAGATTATGGGGGACCGGTATTCAGCTATGCGGATGGAGTCTTTGACGCACGCTTTAATCGTTATGTCTGTGTAAGAGAGGGTACGCTCAGAATGAATTTAAATGAGCTTAAATAACCTTTGTCTCTAATGCTTTAGAATTTTCCAAAAAGTACACACCTATTTAATTAAAGCACTCATTTATTTGTTGATTAATAATATTCTTGGTAGATCGGGTGAGCAACATAAATTCAACCATCACAATTGTATCAATATCTCTCGGCAGCAAGGATATTCAAGGTAGTAAATTCCCTTTATTTTTTGAGTTTAACTATATATTGAATACCGCAAATAAGTACTCCTTTATGCGTCCATAGATTTTCCGGTTGTTTTTTTTTTATGTTTCCATTGATTGTCTGATCATGTTTTTGTTGCATGTACCCAACTTTGTTGTGACATTCAGAGCCAGAAGTTTTAGTTAGCGGAAGTGACTTCTATGCTTTCCCGCGTCTTGATCCAAAAGCAAATCGAATAGCATGGATTCAGTGGAGTCACCCTAATATGCCATGGGATAGATCAGAACTCTGGGTTGGTTATATATCTGAAAATGGGTGAGCAGAAATTTATATATTAGTTGCAAGAATTCAGTTTGTTTACCGTGTTGGTTCACTTATTGAACTGATGATGAAATATACTTCCGTGTACTTCTTGCATCATCCCTGTAAAGAGAAAATTGATTACTTTATTTATGTCCACTCTTCTAATCTCAACAACCATGCTTTCTTAAGGGAGATTTATGCAAAAATAAGCAAGTTCCGGAACTGTTAAGTTAAAACTGGTTTAGTACATCTATTTATGTTGAAATTGTTCTCTTTAAGGTATAATTTAAAAACTGATTACTTGGAAAACAATCTATGTAGTGTCGTGACTTTTCTGATGCAAATGTCTGATTTTTGTTGAATATGGACGTGTCTTTTATGATGCAAGTGCTCATAGTTTATGGGTTGGTAAATAGTTTATGAAATTTGAAAATGCAGTAAAAAGATTGAAAGGAGAGAAATAAGGAAACTTCTAAATGAAACTAAAACTATCACATTGAAGCTGATTTTGTGTACAATCTGTTTTGTTCCAGTGGACTTAAAAACTTATCACATAAGAACTAGCATTTTGGAACTTGCGTTAAAAAATGATTTCAAAACTGACTCTTCCTTCACATATTTGTGTTTAGCGGTGTCTTGAATCAAGTAAGTTTTCTCTTGAAAGTTTTTATCTTCTTTGTTTTGGGGTTGTAGTTTTCAAATTCCATATTTAGGTTGGAGATCGTTATCTACTCCATGTAAGTCATGCCTTGATTATAAGCTTAATCATCTTAAAATTCCATGCAGAAAGATCCACAAGAGCAGCTGCATTGCTGGTGGCAATCCTTCCCTCGTGGAGTCTGTAACTGAACCAAAGTGGTCCCCTGATGGTATACAAACTTGCCTTATTAAAATAAGTAATTAAGAATGTATTATGTTGGCCGCTCACACTTTCAGGGTATAACTGCATATCATTGTTCTCGGAGATGAGTGTTGCCCTTAATGAATGTAATGAATTAATGTATACTATGTTCATAACATTGTATTGACTCCAACTAGACAATTTGCTTTGATCTTATAATTCAAATTTTTAAGTCGAATAATTTTTTTTATAATTTTGATTGAACAGGGGAGCTCTTTTTCATTACTGATAGAGAAAATGGCTTTTGGAATCTTCATAAATGGGTAAGTTGCTAAATTTCCTTTTCCTATTACTTGTGCAGGACGTTGAGCATTGGCTTCCATCGCCTTATTCTTTTCTACATTGATAAACACCCATTCATTGCTTGAAGATTAATTTTTATCACATTAAGAATATAATGATGTTAGTTTTTCTTTTCTTTTTCTTTTTTCTTTCTTTTTGAGATTGATAATGGTAGATTAAACTTGTGACCTTACAAAAATAGAGCAGAACATTGAAAAGTATCATGGTTTGGCATAAAATTTGGATAGCCAATTTTGTGTGCTTCCCAACTACCGAATAATTTTATTGGTTTTGACCAGGACGAGATTCTAATTGGTTTGCTTTTTTCCTTTTACCAATCATAATTGATTTGAAATCTGCCAAATTAGTTTTATACAATATCTTGTCCATTGTTTGATGATATATTGTTCCTGTTACTTGGTTTGTATACTAAGTTGTTCCTGTTACTCTCTCTAGATACTTGTAGTCATCCAAGTATGATCGTCTTTTTCATTTCTCATTATCTTATAGTGCGTATGGACAATTGTGGCAAAATTTGGTTTTTCATGAACATGTTTTCTGGTTGGACATACAACCATTGCTAATGAATTTACTGATTCTTTTTTTTTTTTTTTTTCTCTTTTTCTCTCTCTCTCTCTTTTTTTTTTTTAAATTGGCCACAGATTGGGTTCGAGAATAAGGTCATGCCTGTTTATTCTTTGAATGCCGAGTTTACAAGGCCGTCATGGGTTTTTGGCATGAGATCGTATGAATTTATTCAGAGTGATAAGCACAAAAGCTTGATTGCTTGCAGTTACAGGTGATTTCTAAATTGACATGTGCCTGCCATTGTTTTTTTTTTCATCTTTTGCTTTTCTTACATAGTTGGTTTGCAAGTGTCTTCAATTGTAGTTCATTCAAGGTTTTTGGTTGTGTATGCAGGCAAAAGGGGAGGTCATATCTTGGAATTATTGATGTGGAAAGCTCAACGATCAATGTGCTTGATATCCCATTCACCAATATTGATAACATTGTAATTTTCAGAATTGTTTCTCTATTTTTGTCCTTTGTTTTGGTTTATCTAAAAATTGTTAAGGTGGTAACTCAATAATGCTGTTGACATATGCAATCATGCCAATGCAGACTTCAGTGAAAGATGGCCTATATGTAGAAGGAGCATCCGCAGTTTATCCGTCTTCGGTGGCCAAGGTGCCGCCCCCTTGCCCTCCTTTTTGATTCTTGAGTTATTTCAATGCCCCTTATACCTCTTGCTTTTCAGGTGGCTTTGGATGATCAGAAGTCAAAAGTTGTTGACTTCAATATCGTCTGGTCCTCATCACCGGATACTTTAAAGTATAGTTCATACTTCAGTAAGCCAGAGTTAATTGAGTTTCCTACTGAAGTTCCTGGTCAAAATGCCTATGCTTATCTTTATCCACCATACAATCCTACTTATCAAGCCAGCCAAGGGGAAAAGCCCCCCTTGTTATTAAATAGCCATGGTATTTTCTTTTAAGTCCTGTATCAAGAGTAATCTCTTTCAATTTCATAGTATTCTAACTTATCATTTACATGTCATACTTGCTAGCTAGAGACCAGAGAAAGTTGTTTCCTCTGGAACTAGAATAATCTGTGGTTTCACATTAGGTGCTTACGAAGAATAGATATAATATCCTCACTGATTTAATAGTAAAACCAACATAAATTGTGTGTATTATGAAGTTCACGAGTGTATTATAAAGGGAATTTGTTCTGCATCACAATTTGTATTTGCATGTGGTATTGATATTGTTAAACACGTGTATGTAGCTTTGGCTTATTGATGCTCTTTTATTTTTCCCTCTAGTGAGTACCAATTTCAGAGAACCTGCCAAGTGAGGTTCCTGTAACATTTTGACTTAGTACACAATCCATATTTATATGCACGATATTTTATTGAATATTTTAGGAGGGCCAACAGATGAAGCACATGGAGTTTTAAATCTGAGCATTCAGTACTTCACCAGTCGTGGTTGGGCATATGCAGATGTTAATTATGGTGGAAGCTCTGGTTTGTTTCCTTCATTAACTACAAAATCATATTCTTAATTCTTAAATGCATTATCTTTTGGATTTTCTCCACGTTCAAGGCTAATAGTTTCTTACGTGCCTTCTCATTTTTGGCTTTTACTTTTTCAGATTGAGTTTGTATTATACATGACCTGTTGAATATTTCATGGAATTTGAGTTTGGTCTGATAAAATCATTATTTGGCAGGTTATGGTAGAGAGTATCGAGAAAGACTTTCAGGATGCTGGGGCATAGTGGACGTCAATGACTGTTGTAGCTGTGCTAAGTATTTGGTAATTGCTTCGAACATTTAGCTCCTGCCTTGATTCTAGTCTATGAATTTTCCGGTAGAGTTTTGGTTTCATATCAATGATTTGTTATGCAGGTGGACCATGGAAAGGTTGATGGGGAACGATTGTGTATTACTGGGGAATCTGCTGGTGGGTATACCACCTTAGCTACTCTTGCTTTTAAAGACACATTTAAGGCTGGATCTTCTTTGTATGGTGTAAGTGTTGTAAAGAAGTTTATTTATTTTAGCTAACAATTTCATTCTTCTTGTTTATTTTTTAAACATGGAGTAAATAGGTCATGATCTCGGTTTCTTCTGGTATTTGTTTATTTCCCTTATGATTGTTTACATGTTTAAGAAAGTAAAGCCTTGCTCTTGAAACAAAGAGTGGAAAGGAAAATTTACAATGAATGCATGTGCTTACCCTTAATTAAATATCTCTCATCTCAATTTGTTCCCCTAACAAGACATTTGAGTTCATATAAGCATGTTTGCATGCTGCTTACATGGTTGGAGTAAACTTCATTGGAACTTTGGAAATTCTGTTATGTATGTATTCAAATGGTTTGGTTATGATTTAGCTTAGTACCATTCTGATTGCTATATGGGATTGATGCCAATTGGTCACTGAAACAGATAGGTGATCTGAACATGTTGAAAGCAGAGGCTCCTAAATTTGAATCCTATTACAATGATAGTCTTGTTGGTAAGTTAACAATAACGTCTTAAGGAAACAGTCAATTTTATTTTGGGCTTATTTAATGTTAAGGCAATCCCTTAACTGATTGCAGGAAGCGATAAGGAATGTTTTGAAAGATCCCCAATCAACCATGTTGACAAATTTTCCTGCCCCGTAATTTCATTTCATGGTTTGGAGGATAAGGTGAGTAACAATGCAATTAATATTTCCTCCCCTCAATATCTAAAGATTAAGGTTGGCATTTTCAAAAATTTGCTTTGCATATTTGATAACATTGAAAATAATATATTCTATTTCTGCCTCCGCTTACTGTTCATAGTCGGTTCTAAATCCAAGTGAATGAGGAAAGTTATGCTAGGTCCTCAATGGCCAATGTAAAACATTGTTTGATCCTTTTGAAGCATGTAGTAGAAAATATATTCTGCTTGCTGTAGGTTGTGGCTCCAGATCAAGCTCGGAAAATTTACCAGGCAGTGAAAGAAAAGGGTGTGCCTGTGGCCCTTGTTGAGTATGAAGGAGAACAACACGGTTTCCGAAAGGTAAATGCTTGCTTATTATCTGTTTATGTAGGAAACAAAAGCTATGTATATAACAATGGAATGAATGCAGGCTGAAAACATAAAGTTCACACTTGAACAACAAATGGTGTTCTTTGCACGATTGATCGGACACTTTGATGTTGCTGATGATATTACACCTATTAAAATTGATAACTTTGACCCTTAATGGGTCTCCAAAAGGTGATGATGCATGATGAATTTCCTGATTACTCGTGTACAGAAACAAGTCATGGAATGGATTTTTATTGATTGCTTGATGACTATTAGGTCAGATGATCGACTTGGAGATGTCATGCTCTGCTGAAGGTATCCGTCATCAGTGTTCTGCTATGAGGATCAACAATATTTATCTTAGTTGAGAGTCAAACTTTTGTCTATCTTACCGAACAAATTAGTGTAATAGATAGTCTGATATACTGTATGCTTCTAAAGCTTTGTTCATGATACCTACCAACGAATCAATTTCTATTCACAGAATTTATGGCCAAAAAACTCGTACTCACAGAATTACACGAGGTGAACTGTGTTGATTGTAAAGTGTATTCATTGTTAATCGAAAGCGGCTCACAGGCATGGCCCATTGAAAATGGCTAAAAGCAGAGAGGTTGGAGTTTGGACCTCAACCGAGTCATCTCAAAAGAACTCGTTCTTTTTTTAAAAAAAAAAAGAAAAAAGAAAGAAAATCTTTAACCCTTGCTTCAAGACAATTATATTCAATGAATTTATGCATTTTTGTTTTTCAAATTGGTTCCAAAATGGTCAGAGTCTTGCACGTCCTTTGCTCTGCTTCAAAGAGCAATCGGGTTTTTGAAAAGGAAATGAGAAAAGGACTATAGTTAGCCCACCTTTATCAGTCGAACCAAGTGATTGCCATGGTATAACTTTGACATAGTTAGCCCACCTTTATCAGCCGAACCAAGTGATTGCCATGGTATAACTTTAACATAGTTAGCCTACCTTATTGATAATTTGATACATAGAAAAAGCTAGAAAACAAACAAAAATAATTAATTTTATGTTGGGCCTCAAATCAAGCTACCATTGACCCAGTTGTCTTAATACTGCTTCTGGGTCTACCATTCTGTTCCTTATTATAAGTTCAAGTGTTCAACCACCACAAATATTTTGTTTCTAAATGTAAGTCCAGTTTGTGATCAATTAATATTACTGTGACTATTTTACCTCTATATTGGAAATAGGGAAGGTGAGAGAGAAGAGTTATAATGCATAAAATATTATTTTAACACCTACTATTAAATGAGGGCAAAGTTGAAAAAATATTATATATTTAATGCTATAACTTTCACCCCTTGGTATGTGAGAAGTAGTTAAGGTGGACTTATAATAAGGAACATAGTGGTATAATATAAGAGGTGACATAAGAATTTTTTGGTCCACATTATTAGAAGTAATATATACAAGTCAAGACAATAAATGTTTGGGTTCCATTTTTACCCTTTCATATTAAATGTAAAGAGGGGAGAATGTGTGTATAATAAATTATATAAGGTAAAAATTGGAAATTCACATTAATTCTGCTGATAATAAATGACTCAACTACATTTCCTTGGTTTGCATGAAAATGTTTAACTACCTTACCTCTTAAAATATGGGAGGGAGGGAGTATATCAATTGCCTAAATTTGAAATTTTCAACTGATAATTTTAAAATAAGAAAATCAATTCTCTTTAAAAATAAATTTTGACAGTCTCATAGTGGTCAAGTGTAGGGCTGAGCAAAATACCCGAAACCCGATGGGCTAGCCCACTACCTGCAATTTTTACCCATTTAATGCATGTCCAATTAAAGCCCATGATGGGCAGGTGCAAACCCAACCCATTTAAGAATTAAATGGGCGGGCGATGGGTACACCCTAAGGCTTCCTATACCCGCCCATTTATATATATATATTTAATTTATTTTAATTTTTTCTAGTAACCTTTGGCATTCTCCATCTGAAAATTTGAATAAGTAAAATTGTAAAAAGTCAAAAGTAAAAGCCCTCAATCCTCTCCTCTCTAAGAACAAGCACTGTGACAGAACACGAACCTAGCCCTAAAGATGACGGTGACGCTCACTCTGACAACCAGTTAATCCTTTTGAACTTGTGGTTGTAATGTTTTGGTTTGAAGTTTGAACATTAAAAAGATGTTATTATGGTATTTGTCTAGATTTAAGTTCTTTTGTGCAAACTATGATGTAAACATGAATGTAGAATTATGGACAATGTGGTTGTCACTTTTAATATGTGAATGTGATGCTTGCATTTTGAACTTTGATAACAAATTTAGAAATTTGTTATAGTAAAAAAACAGGTCTAGGGATTAATGTGTTTTCCAATAACCCATTTAATTCAAGCTTAAATGAGTTGAGGTTCGGGTATGAACTAACCCATACCCGTCTAATATTAAATGGACGGGATAGATTAGGGCTCGGGTTACCAGCCGGCCCATTGCTCAACTCCCGAGGTCCAAATTTCGTTCAGTGATGGCGGCATTGCACCCCGTCTCATTCAGTCATTGGTCCAAAGAAGGTCAACGAATCATCACTTCACCTGGTTTACTAACCCATCACCTAAAAGCTAATTCTATGATTCTGCTAGTTCTAGTTTCCTTAATCGTAACAAATTCCATCATAATTCCAGAACAAAGACCCGTCCCCTTTGACTGCACCATAACTCAATCGCAGCATCAAACCTGTGAGTCAATGGCTAACATAACAACCTCTGCACAAAACAAGAATGTTGCAGCTAAAGAAGAACCAACCACTGCTCCTTATGGTTCCTGGAAGTCTCCAATCACCGCCGATGTTGTCTCCGGCGCCACCAAGAATCTCGGCGGCATCGCCGTTGACACTCATGGCCGCCTCATCTGGCTAGAGTGGCGCCCCACTGAGTCAGGGTACAACATTGTTGTATCATGTTCTGTTTCTGCATCATCATCATCATCATTTGTTTGTTTGTTTGTTTGTTTGTTGATGTAAATCTAGCAGATCCAAATTGGTGAAAATAAATGGGATTTGTGATTATTGTGTTTTAGGAGGGGGGTGCTTGTTCGAGAGCCTGAAAAAGCAGGAGATGAGCCCATAGATATAACGCCTAAAGAGTTCGCAGTGAGAACAGTGGCTCAGGAATATGGTGGTGGGGACTTTACGGTTTCTGGGGATATTGTTATTTTCGCTAATTATGATGATCAGAGACTCTACCAGCAATCTTTAACCTCTCTGGGTGAGCATCTTCATTCTTGATTCTCGAAAGTCAAGTCATCTTTTCTTCTTTCTTCATATATAACAAGGGCATTTGTGTCGCTTTTGACTTTTTGAGACGTGTGTTGGTCGGCTGATAAATAGAGTAGTAAGCAAGCTTGATGTTACATGTATGTAGCATCTTAAAGACACCAATATTTCGAGTTAAATCCAATTTAAGATAATAAAGAGCCCTTTACAATTTTAATATAGTCCTTTAGTGCTCAATAATCGTATAGAGTTATATAATTATGCTAAAATATTAATGCTAAATTTTGAGAATTAATAATAAATTTTTATGTGAACAGTAATGAATCGTGAAAAGTGAGTGTTGTCTTTACCGCGCAAGTTTTTTTCAATATATAATGTTCAAAGTTGAAATATTAGTATTTGCAAATTTTTCATGTATTAATGTCAGATTTTGGCAGAGGTTCCTCCCATCCCTCTTACTCCAGATTATGGGGAACCAGTAATCAGCTATGCCGATGGAGTATTTGATGCACGCTTTAACCGTTTTGTCTGTGTTCGAGAAGGTAAGCTCAGAATGAATTTAAATGAGCACACAAAACCTTTGTCTTACTTCTTTAGAATGTTCCCAAAAATTACACACATATTTAATTAAAACACTCATTTATTTGGTAATAAATATTCTCTGGTAGATCGTCGAGAGAGCAGTATAAATGCAACCACAACAATTGTATCAATAGCTCTCGGCAGCAAGGATATTAAAGGTAGTAATTTCCATCTCTTCTGTGACTCTGAACTCTAAACTCTTTAGGGTTCATTGTATACTGCAAATAAGTTCTCATTATCATGTCCATAAATGTTCCAGTTGCTTTTTAATGTTTCCATTCATTTTCTGAACAAGTGTTTGTTGTGACTTTCAGAACCAGAAGTATTCATTAGTGGAAGTGACTTCTATGCTTTCCCACGTTTTGATCCAAAAGCAAATCGAATAGCATGGATTCAGTGGAGTCACCCTAACATGCCATGGGATAGATCAGAACTCTGGGTTGGTTATATATCTGAAAATGGGTGAGCAGGAGTATATTAATTGCAAGTATTCAGTTTGTTTACCACGTTGGTTCACTTGTTGAACTGATGGTGGGACATATTTTCACTGTGAACTTCCATAAGTAATGTGCCTGGCTTAAATTTTGTTGATTAATTTACATCATGTAGTACCTTCCTGCATAATCTTTGGAAAGAGAAACGATTACATGAAAAACAACCTGTGTACTGTTGTGTCTTTTTTGATGCAAGTGTCTGATTTTTGTTGAGCATGAACACGTCCTTTATGATGCAGGTGCTCATAGTTTATGGGTTGGTATGTGTCGGATGAAATTTTAGAAAGATTAAAGGGAGAGAAATAAGGAAACTTTTAAATAAAATAAAAACTGATCACATTAAAAGCTAATTTTGTGTAGGATCTGTTCTGTTCCAGTTGACTTAAAAACTTATCACATAAGAACCAGCGTTTTGAAACTTGAGGAAACAAAAAGATGTCGAAATTGACTCCACTTCACCTAATTGTGTTTATTAGGCTCTTGAATCAAATATTTTTCTTTGAAAGGTTTTTATTTGCTCATTGTCCTATTCTTTTTATTTTATTTTGTTTTGGAATTGTAGTTTCCAGATTCCGCATCTATGATGAAGACAGTCTCTATTCTGTACAAGTTATGTTTGGATTACAAGCTTAAATATCTTACAATTTCATGCAGTGAGATCTACAAGAGCAGCCGCATTGCTGGAGGTGATCCTTCGCTTGTGGAGTCTGTAACTGAACCCAAGTGGTCCCCTGATGGTATACAACCTTGCCTTAAATAAATGTATGTTCATAACTGCATATAATTGTTTTTTTATATATGTGTGTTGCCCTTAATGAACGTGGTGAATTTATGTATGCTGTGCTCACAACATTGTGTTGACTCCAAATAGAAAATTTGCTTTGATATTAGCCTTCTAATTTTATTGATTGTGCAGGGGAGCTTTTTTCATTACTGATAGAGAAAATGGCTTTTGGAATCTTCATAAATGGGTAAGCTACTAAATTTATTTTTAAGTATTGGCTTCCATTGCCTTTTTCTTTTCTGATTGATAAGCACCCATTTATTGCTTCAAGTTTAATTTTATTTCATCGAGAAGGTGATGGTATTATTATTACTCTCTCTCTCTAAGGTTGATCACGGTATATTAAAACTGTGGCCTTATTACTTACAAAAATAGAACAGAAATTTGAAAAGTATCATGTTTTTAGCATAAAATTTGGAAAGCCAATCTCATGTAGCTTCCAAGTATGATCTTGCGTGATAAGTTTCTTTTGTTACTGCGTCTGAGCACCCAGTTGTTTACCAATACAATTATAATTCTCCCTGTTGATATTTCAGTCTTCCAAGTATGATTATCCGTTTCATATCTGAGTGAATAGACAGTTTGGCAAAGGTTGGAGTGAATTAACATATTTTCTGGTTGAACATACAAGAATGGTTGATGGATTTACTGATTCTTTCTGTTTTTGGTTTTCTTTTAATTGGGCACAGATTGAGTCTGAGAATAAGGTCGTGCCTGTTTATTCTCTGGATGCTGAGTTTACAAGACCATTATGGGTTTATGGGATACATTCTTATGAATTTATTCAGAGTGATAAAAAGAAAAGCTTGATTGCTTGCAGTTACAGGTGATTTCTAGATTGTCGCTAGCGCCATTGTTTTTTTTCCATCTTTTCTTTTACATTGTCGGCTTGCGACTATCATCAATTATAGTTCATTTGAGGTTTTTGGGTGTGTATATAGGCAAAAGGGGAGGTCATATCTTGGAATTATTGATGGTGTGGAAAGCTCAACAATCACTATGCTAGATATCCCTTTCACAGATTTGAATGACATTGTAATTTTCAGAATTGTTTCTCTATGTTTCTCCTTCGTTTTGGTTTATCTAAAATTTGTTAAGGTGGTAAGTTAATAATTCTGTTGAGACATGCAATCATGCCAATGCAGACTTCAGGGAAAGATGGCCTATAAGTAGAGGGAGCGTCCGCAGTATTTCCATCTTCTGTGGCCAAGGTACTTCCCTGATGCCCTCCTTTTCGATGTCTGAGTTATACTTATTTCAATGCTCCTTATACCTCTTTTCTTTTTTTCAGGTGGCTTTAGATGATCAAAAGTCAAAAGTTGTTGACTTCAACATCGTATGGTCCTCCTCGCCGGATAGTTTAAAGTATAGTTCATACTTCAGTAAGCCAGAGTTAATCGAGTTCCCCACTGAAGTCCCTGGTCAAAATGCCTATGCTTATCTTTATCCACCATACAATCCTAATTATCAAGCCAGCCAAGGGGAAAAGCCTCCCTTGTTATTAAATAGCCATGGTATTTTCTTAGTTCTGTATCAAGAGTAATCTCATTCAATTTCACATTATTCTAATTTATCATTTACACGCTTGAAACTAGAGAGGGTGTTTCCTTGAGAACCAAAAATCGTTTGTGGTGTCAAATCATGTTCTTAGTAAGAATAGATACAATATCGTCACTGATTTAATAGTAAAACCATCAGAAATTGTGTCTATTAGGAGTTCAGGAATGTGTTATAAATGGTACTAGTAATAGTGCATCACAACTTGTATTTTCATTCAGTAGTGACATTGTTAGATACATGTATCTAGCTTTGATTTGTTGATGCCCTTTTATATTTCCCTCTAATTAGTACCACCGTCAGAGAACCTGCCAAGCGAGGTTGTTATAGCAATAATAGCATCAGCCATATAAATGCACGATATTTAATTGAATATTTTAGGAGGACCGACGTCCGAAGCACGTGGAATTTTAGATTTGGGCATTCAGTACTTGACCAGTCGAGGTTGGGCATATGCAGATGTTAATTATGGTGGAAGCACAGGTTTGTTTCCTTCATTAACTACATAATCATATTATTAATTCTTAAATGCATTAACTTTTGGATTTTCTCCATGTTCATACTGGTAGTTTTTCACTGGCCTTTTTGTCTTTGGTTTTTTTACCAGTTTGAGTTTGTATTACAATTCACCTATTAAATGTTCCATGGACTTGAGTTTGGCCTGATAAAATCATTATTTGGCAGGTTACGGGAGAGAGTTTCGAGATAGACTTTTAGGACACTGGGGCATAGTGGACGTTGATGACTGTTGTAGCTGTGCTAAGTATTTGGTACTTCTTCTAGTCCTTAATATGAGACCTATTACTGTTGATCAACAAATTAATGTGACTTACAGCAAATGAGTATTAGGAGATAATCGAGTTAGAGCTGTAGTTATGAGTTCTACATATGATCTAATGAGAGGAATGTAAGCGATTGACACGGGAGCTGCTATAAGTATTCCAGTCAGCGAAGCAACTCTAGGACGAATGTTCAACGTGCTCTTGGTCCTACATATGAGACTTATTTTTAATTTTTGTCAATGTTTTCCTAAATTATTCTTGTTTATACTTCTTCAACAATAATCAAGTAATAGAGGGGTAATAATTAAGAAAAATTATTAGAACGTTTTTGAAAAAAAAAGTATCATATTAACTAGCATAACTTACATCCTTAATTTTATCAAATTGAGTAAAGATGTCACCTGTAAAGACTAGAGGAAGTAATTATTTGGGAAAATAACAACCAGGTCCCAAATGAGGGAATTAATCACAAGAAGGTCACTGAAAGGGCCACCGTTGACAACTCAAGAAGCTGCATTGACAACTCACAAGAACTGATTGTGATTAATTCCTTTATTTGGGACCTGATTATGATTTTCCCTAATTATTTTGCCATTTAGATCTTGTCATTATTCTAGTCAATGGATTTGCTGAAAGAGTTCTCATATCAGTGATTTGTTATGCAGGTGGACAGTGGAAAGGTTGATGGGGCACGATTGTGTATTACTGGAGGCTCTGCTGGTGGGTATACCACCTTAGCTACTCTTGCTTTTAAAGACACATTTAAGGCTGGATCTTCTTTGTACGGTGTAAGTGCAATAAGTTTATTTCTTTTAGCTAATGATTTCATTTCAGTCTTCTATTTATTTTGGAAATTATATTTTTGTGTTGTATTTTCATATAACTTGGTTATAATATATCAAAATATTGTTCTTAATCGTAACTTATTATATGGGATTAATGCCAAAACAGATAGCTGATCTGAACTTGTTGAAATCAGAGACTCATAAATTCGAATCCCGTTACGTTGATAATCTTGTTGGTGAGTTAATAGAATTATACTAAGGTAACATTCAATTTTTTTATTTTTATTTTTTATTTTGGGCTTACTTAGTGTTTAGGCAATCCCTTGACTGATTGCAGGAGGTGATAAGGAATGCTTTGAAAGATCTCCAATCAACCACGTCGACAAATTTTCTTGTCCCGTAATTTTGTTTCAGGGTTTGGATGATAAGGTGAGAAGCAATGTAATTATATTTCCTCCACCAATCTTTCATAGACGATACCAAATCTAAATAAAAGACGAAGGTTATGTTAGGTCTTCAGCAGCCAACACAAATCTCTGTCGTATCCTCTTGAAGTGTGTAATAAAAAACATAGTATGCTTGTTGTAGGTGGTGCCTCCAGATCAAGCTCGAAAAATTTACCAGGCGGTGAAGGAAAAGGGCGTGCCTGTGGCCCTTAAACTGTTTGAAGGAGAACAACACGGTTTCCGAAAGGTAAATGCTTATTTATTTATAATTTGTCTATCTTATGTTTGGAAATGAATTAGATGTTACACTGAGGGCATGAGGTAGTCTGACAATGGGATGAATGCAGGCTGAGAACATAAAGTTTACACTTGAACAACGAATGGTGTTCTTTGCAAGGTTGATTGGGCACTTCCAGGTTGCCGATGATATCACACCTATGAAAATTGATAACTTTGACCCCTAATGGCTCTTCAAAATGTGAAGGTGCATGCTGGTTGGTTTCCAGATGACATGTTTACAATAAATTAAGACACAAGTCATGGATTGGAATATGTATTAATTACTTGATGAATTGTAAGTCAGAAAATATTAAGGGAAGTATCATTCTCTGCAGAAGGTATCCATTATTGTTCGTTTCTATGAGGGTGACGAGTATTTTTATATAATGTAATCGTTTTCTTGATATAATCCTTGTTCCTACAATTGCATATACTTTTTTAAACTCATATATTGAAAATGTGCATGGTTTTAAATATCAAACCAGCTGATTCAACCAATTGGACCAACAATAGATCATCAGTCCGGTCCAGTGCAAAGCCAAAACTGATCAAAGACATTAAAACTGACATTAAACAGGACAATTATTTATATCAAAATGTTCATTGGATTAACCAGATTTTATCAAATCAGATATAAAAGATCAAAAAAGCTTACAAGTTAGGACTGCATTCCAAAGAATCCTATGAGATAGGCTTATATGGGATTATCTCATAAAGGTGCAGGCCCAAGAAGCGCGTAACTGCCTATTGCTTATCCTTTTATTTCACTTTCTATTCAGGCGACGTGGAACTTCACTTTAATCATTTCAAAACCTTCAACTCATAAAGTTGCAGGCCCAAGGTGGAGGGTTCGATCTTAACTTCGGTGTGAAAAAATGTTAAATCCACTGGTTAACCATCCCACTTTTTGAGGTGTCTGTAATTTATCGTACCTGGATTAGTCTGGGCCGTTGACCGCATGAAAGATGGTTTGCCTGAAATACCCGATTAAAAACTAAGAAAAAAAACCTTCAACCCTTTGGTCTTCCCAATATGAATAGTTTTTTTTAATGTTCATCTTTGTTCAAATTTATTTTCCTCATCTCCAAATTTGTTTTCAAAATGATTGACTTTTTTTAAAGATGATTTTGAAGAAATATGTATTCATCTTCAATCTCACACTGCAATATCCATAGCTCCTCATTTTTTGGTTAATGAGAGAAAATTTGTATATCCATATTAAATATTTAACGACTTTTCATTTATTCAATATACATTATATTTTGTTTGAACAAAGTCTATATACATAATATATTAAGGGAAAATGTGTATATCCATAAGAAAAATTAATGATGTACATTATAAATAGAATAAAAAACATTTTCTTATGATAAAAATACGTTTTCTCTTTATCTTACAAATAAGGTTTGAGGAGTACTATAACATATCCTAATTCTAGATGTAGACTTTGTCAAGCATTCTCTTTTATGATAGCCTCCAGCCCTGCACCGCCTTTTTAATTGCAATGTCAATGGGCTTGTTTGGCTGGACTTATTCCAGCTAAATAAGTCCTTATTTTAAAAAATAAATACTTATTTTTAAAAAAGTTGTTTTGAGTATGTTTATCTCGACTTATAAAAATAAGTAACTTATAACTTATAAGTCAAAATAAGTATAAGTTCTTTTTTTCAACTTATGACTTATGATTTATAAGTCACTTTTTTGGTGGACCCCACAATTCTAACTTATTTTACACATTAAATCACAACTAACCCAAACATAAATAACTTTTTCAAAAGTCCATCCAAACATACATCTCATTACACAATATGACTTATAACTTATAAGTCATTTTTTTAACAGCTCATCCAAACATAAATCTCATTACACAATCTGACTTATTTTCAATTTGACTTATTTTCAGTTTGACTTATCTATAAGTCACTTTTTCAGAAGTCCATCCAAACACACCCATTAACGCTTGATTATATGTTTGCTTATCCAGGTACTTCGCTAATACTCCCTCTGGTCCTAAATATAATATCGCTTTGATTTTTTTGTGTGAAAGTTTATGAAGCAAATTAGACATCTAAATTATAACATATATCACATGAAATTAAATTATATGTTAGTTTATAAGTAGAATAAATTAGTTTTGAGGAAAAAATAATTTTTTTGGGGACTAAAACTACTTTTTTTGTACTGAAAAAAAAGTTAAAAAAGTCAAAGTGATCTTATATTTAGGACCGGAGGGATTACTTTTTCATAAAAAATGTTCATTTTTTGGCATGAAGAAAAATCAGACCATAGTGTTCAACGGTTTGCAAACAACGTTACGTCAGTCATGTGGCGTGCCCAGACCTTCGGGCCAGACTTTAGTTATTCAAATATATTATTTTATAAAAAATATAATATATTATTCAAAAAGTTTTTTCATATTTTATAACCCTTCAAAATATTATGTATGTGCCAAATGCTCCTATTCTAACATGGGAAAAAGACAAATAAATACCCTCCAATTTGTAAAATCCTATTAACAACTTCATGATAGGTATTAACAACACAACAACCTATCATGAAGTTGTTAATACCTATCATGAAGTTGTTAATGCGATTTTACAAATTAGAGGGTATTTATTTGTCTTTTTCCCTTATAACATTTTATTAGTAAAATTATACATTTACATATTCTAACTTTGACGAAATTTAAGACCCAATTTTTTGGTTTTATCAATGATAATTTTGAAATTTTGATAGTGTGGTTTCCATCTGAACAATGAAATTCAGTGCAAAAAAAAAAAAAAAAAAGATCAGAACAATGAAATTGGCAAAGTCAGCTTAGTGTATTTTCGGTTCAAAAGAAAGTTTAGTGTGTTCCGTATTGTTGGTTAATTTACACTTAAATTGGGCTCCAAGTGGTTTTTTTTTAAAAAAAAACGCATTCACATGGTTGAAATTTTACAACTTTGCGCATGTTTGGTTTACATTGAAACCATTAAAATGATATATGTTATTATAATCTCTATGAATGAGTTGTCTTCAGAACCTAATTCACGTATTTGGCCAAAAAAAAAAGAACCTAATTTAAAAGTTCAAAAAACCGGACCAAACATCGAACTACGCGAGGCACTGGTTCAAGGATCAATGGTCGAACAGGAGTCGAATCGGTTATATTAAAATAATAAAATTTTATCGATATTAACATTAATAATCACTAATATCAAAATGTAAATGTAGATATGTATACACATCAAATATGAATATTTTAATATTTCTATAGAGGGGAAAATATAAAATATTAGTTGATTACACGTGAAAATAAATATTACTCCCTCTGGTCCTAAATATAAGATCACTTTGACTTTTTTTGTGGAAGTTAAGGAAGCAAATTAGACCATTAAATTATAACGTATGTCACATGTAATTAGATTATATGTTAGTTTATAAATAGAATATAGTAGTTTTGAGGAAAAAGATAATTATAGACAATTTAAAGTAATTAATTTTGTATTCTTAATTTTTTTTAAAAAGTCAAAGTGATCTTATAATTAGGACCGGAGGGAGTATTTTACAATCCACAGACTAAAATATAAATACTAAGAGCAATAACAATTAAATATTAAACATATGCAAGTATAATAGCATTTAAAATATTATAGTTTCCTGGTTTCTAAAATTAAGTGAAGTGAAAGTTGGTAATTAGGTGAATTATAACAAAATATTAAAAATTATATTATAAAAAACGAAAAGAAAAGAAAAAGAGAGAACTAATTCAAGCTCCTGGTTTTGGGCGGGTTACCGATTCAACTGCCCTCCCGAGTCAATGCCTCACCCATATCAGATTTGAGGCCGGTTTCCCGGTTGGGCCGCCTGGTACAGAGGTCCGGGCCGACTTTTGTTCATTGCCTAATTCACATGGCAAGGTCCATCTTAATCAGCGGTGAAAATTACAAACGCGGGCCATTAGGAACTGCCAAGAGAATGTGCAATGTTCGGCTGTATCTGAATGACATAACAATACTCGACATTACATTCAAAGAGCAAGGGTTAGGTGTTCGGAGTTGCAGTCCAGATAGTAGTTGCCAGAATTAGGTGACCGGGGCTGAAACACCGATTGATAGTGAAAATAAAACAAAAACAGCAAGAATTAAATATACTTCTCTACTTAGGGTGATCAAGTAGCTCATTTTCACTCTACAAATAATAAGAAGAATCTTCACAAGTGTTTTCACCCTGTAAAATTTGATGTACTATTCCATGAGGTCAAAGGCCTATAAATAATGAAAATCATCTTTGAGGTTGTAGTAAGTTGAACAAACAAATCACACATTTAGATTCAGATTGCCTACTGTACCATTCAGATACAGCCAAACATATTGTATTATATTCTGACTTATTTTCTCTGCATGTATGTACGTAATAGAACTCCGCCTATGCTTATAGCCGGTCCCAAGCCCGGGTAAAGGAGGAGGGTTGTGTTAGGCCCCGACAGCCAGCGTAAAAACCCCGTCGAATCTCATGAACATGGATAAACGAAGAAATTGTGTAAATGTTAGGTCGTTGCCCGTAAGCAACGCGCTGTATGGCTCGAGTACAGTGAGAAGAGAGCGAGAGCCGCTGCATCCTAGCCTGAATGCAGTGTTAAGAGAGCAAGGGCTAAAGGATAGGTTGTTGCCTGGTTGTAACGCGCTGTATGGCTCGAGTACAGTGATAAGAGAGCAAGAGCCGCTGCATCCTCGCCCGAATGCAGTGTTAAATGGGCAAGGGCTACCGCACTCTAATGGACGGAGGAGGCTAAAGAAGCTAGTTCATGAGAGTAAGATCAGATTTGGTCCTTGGAATATTGGGACGCTGAATGGGAAGCTTTTTGAGGTTGCACAAGTTATGAAGGATCGTAAGATTAATATATTGTGCTTACAAGAAACCAGATGGGCTGGAGAGAGATCTAAAGAAATAGGAGTTAATGATTCTAAACTCTGGTACACAAGAAAGGTAAATGGGAGGAATGGTGTTGGTATTATTGCAGATAAAGAGTGGCGGAAGAATGTAGTGGAAGTTAAGCGGATTGAGGACCGAATCATATCTGTGAGAGTAATTGTGGGAAATGATACAATAAATGTTATTAGTGCATATGCACCCCAAGTAGGCGCAGAAGCACATCTTAAGGAGAAGTTTTGGGCAGATATTGAAGGGTTGATTCAAGGTATACCGGCAACCGAGAAAATTTTTATTGGAGGGGATCTTAATGGACATGTTGGGAAAGAGGCGGGATCATATGCAAGGGCGCATGGTGGTTTTGGTTATGGGGAGTTGAATAATGAAGGATAAACAATTATCGATTTTTCCTTAGCATACAATCTTAAGATTGTTAACACATGCTTTAAGAAGCGGGAAGAACATTTAATTACATATAAAAGTGGAACTCACAAGTCACAAATTGATTTCTTTTTGGTAAGAAACTCTGATAGAAGGTTATGTACTAATTGCAAAGTGATTCCTGGGCATGGGGAGACCGCTCAACATAGACTTCTAGTTCTTGATGTGAGAATTAAATGTATAAGACAAAGGCGTCGGGCAGTTTTGAACCGAAAGATCAAGTGGTGGCAGTTAAAGGAGGAGAAGCGAGAGATTTTTAAGAGAAATTTATTGGATGAAAGGGTATGGGAGCCACAAGGAAATGCTAACAGCATGTGGAAGAATATGGCTACGAAGATTGAAATGGTTGTTAAAGCTACTTTAGGAGAATCAAAAGGTTTTAGACCACGAGATAAGGAGACTTGGTGGTGGGACAAGGATGTCCAAGAAAAGGTGCGGAATAAAAAGAATTGTTTTAAGGCTATACACTTGTGTAATAATACTGAAAATTGGGAAAAGTACCGCTTAGCTAAAAAAGAGACTAAGAAGGCAGTAAGTAAAGCTCGTGCTAAAGCATACGAGGGGTTTTATAAGGAGTTAGGGACAAAGGCTGGGGAACAAAAGATTTACAAGATCGCAAAGAGTAGGGAGAGGAATTCAAGAGATTTGGATCAAGTAAGATGTATAAAGGATGAAGAAGGTAAAGTTTTGACTACTGATGAAGATATTAAGAATAGATGGGAGGCCTACTTTTCTAAGTTATTCAATGATGGAGGTGAAGGTCTATCTTGTGAGTTGGGGGATTTGACAATTAGTAAAGATGGACTTAATAGGTCATTTTATCGTAGAATTAGAGTTTGGGAGGTTAGAGAAGCTCTTAAGAAAATGGAAAATGGTAAAGCAGTTGGACCTGATGGTATACCGATTGAAGTTTGGAAATGTTTAGGGGAAGAGGGTGTGTTATGGTTATCTGAATTGTTTAACGAGATTTTACGGTCGAAGAAGATGCCTGATGATTGGAGAAAAAGTACTTTAGTTCCGATTTATAAAAACAAAGGCGATATACAAAATTGTGCAAATTATAGGGGAATTAAACTTATGAGTCATACAATGAAACTATGGGAAAAGGTGATTGAGCATAGGTTAAGACTAGAAACTAGTATTTCTGAGAGACAGTTTGGGTTCATGCCAGGGAGATCCACAACGGAGGCGATATATCTATTAAGGGGGATAATGGAAAAGTATCGAAGTAGAAAAAGAGACTTACATATGGTTTTTATTGACTTAGAAAAGGCGTATGATCGCGTGCCGAGAGATTTACTTTGGAAAGCCTTGGAAAAGAAAGGAGTATGTGTTGCTTATATTAAAGTTATACAGGATATGTATGATGGGGTGTTGACTAAGGTTAGAACGCCGGGAGGTGAGACAAAAGACTTCCCTATAAGAATTGGCCTACATCAGGGATCAGCTTTGAGCCCATATTTGTTTAACTTAGTAGTAGATGCTCTAACTGAGCCTATAGAAGAAGAGGTCCCTAAGTGCATGCTTTTTGCTGATGATATAGTCCTTCTGGCCGAATCAAGAGAGGAGATTAATGATAAATTAGAAATATGGAGAAACACACTGGAGTCGAAGGGTTTCCGTTTAAGTAGGAGTAAGACAGAATATATGCATTGCAATTTTGCAAATAGACAATTTAGAGGTGATTTGGAGGTTAAACTGGGAGAGCAAACAATCCCTCAAGTAACGAAGTTTAGGTATTTGGGATCAATTATAAGACAAGATGGTGAGATTGATGACGATGTCAATCATAGAATTCAAGCTGGGTGGTGTAAATGGAGGAAAGCTACTGGAGTTCTCTGCGATAGAAAAGTACCCCATAAGGTAAAAGGGAAGTTTTATCGCACTGCTATAAGACCAGCAGTATTATATGGTAGTGAATGTTGGGCTTTGAAGGGTCAACATGAACATAAGATGGGGGTAGCTGAAATGAGGATGTTGAGATGGATGTGTGGTCACACAAGAAATGATAAGATTCGGAATGATCATATACGCGAACGAGTTGGAGTGACACCTATCAGTGAGAAAATGGTAGAAAATCGTTTGAGGTGGATTGGACATGTACAAAGGAGGCCATTAGATGCGCCAGTGAGGAGGGTAGATCAAACAGTCTGGAGTCCGATTAAGAGAGGAAGAGGGAGACCGAGGCTTACACTCAATGAAGTTGTAGAGCGCGATCTTTTAATAAATAATATATCTAAAGATTTGGTTACCGATAGAGCACAATGGCATCGTGCGATCCATGTAGCTGACCCCACTTAGTGGGATAAGGCTTTGTTGTTGTTGTATGTACGTAATAGGATGAATAATTTTAATCCCAAGAGTTCTGAGTGAAAAATGTTTCTATCTTAGAAATGAAATTAGTGTAATAATTAGGACTTCCTCGGTTCCTGACTTTTTTTTGAAGAAATTAAGGAAACTAAATAAGTCATTTAATAATAATGTATGCTTTTTATTATTAGATTATATGTTAACTTATAAGTAAAATAAACCAATTCAGATAAAAAATTCAGGTAAATCAATTTATGAATAACTTATTACCTTTTCTAGGATTTAAAAAAAAAAAAGATAAATAGATCCTAATTTAGGAACATACGGAATATGATATACTGTAGGCTTCCAAAGCTTTGACGTTGATGATGCCTACAAATAAATCAATTTATATTCATAGAACCTACCGAAAACCTCACACTCACAAAATTACACGATGTAAACTTGATTTGATTGTAAAGTGCATTCATTGTCAACAGAAAGCAGCTCATGGGCATATGACTCATTCAAAATGGCCAAGAACAGAAAGGTTGGGCCTCAAGCCCCCAACGAGTCATAACTCAAAAAATTCTCTTTTTTTTAAGAAAAAAAGAAAATCTGTAGCCAACTTCAAGATAATTTTATTCGATGAATGTATGCCCTTTTATTTTCTAATTGGCTTCAAAATTGTCAGAGTCATGTACATCTTTTGATCTATTTCAAAGAGCAATCAGGGTTTTTGAAAAGGAAATGAGAAATGAATTAAAGAGATGTTTCGTTTTTGGGTCTTGAAACTTAACCATGGCCCATGGGGAGGGCAAAAATGCCTTTTATCGTGAGTTACTTCCTCCTTCAGTGACTTGACTTTTTTTTTTTTTTTAATTAAAGAAGCTAAATAATCCACTTAATTATAATGTATTTTATGTATCATTAGATTGTATATTATATTATAAGTTAAATAATCTAGTTCAGTGGAAAATTCAGACAAACTAATTTATAAATAATTTATTTAATTTACATAGGATTTTTTAAAAAAATTAACTAGGTCCCATGTTTAAGAAGTTCTATACATTAGGCATAGTTAGCCTACCTTATTGCTAAAAAAACCGAGAAAATAAACAAAAATAAATAATTCCACGCTGGGCCTCAAATCAAGCCGCCATTAACCCAGTTGGGTGCTAATATAGTAAAGTAATATACTATCTCATTAACAACAACGAAATTTGCATTGTCTTAACTCTTAACACTGTCTCTATTGTCTAAATTTAAAATTTTCACTTGATGATTATTTTAAAATAAGAAAATATTAAAATATTTTTTAAGAAATGAATAAATTTGGACTGTTTCACAGTGGTCCAAGTTTCGTGCAGTGAAGGCGGCATACGACAGTAAATTTTTTAAATATAACATCTATTTGACTTTTTATTTTATTGGAGAGATTAAGGAAGTTAAATGAACTATTTAATTATAACGTATTTTGTATATTATTAGATTATAAATTAATTTATAAGTTAAATAAACTATTTTAAAGAAAAAATTCAGGCAAACTAACTAATAAATAACTTATTAAGCTTTCATAGGATTTTTAAAAAAAGTCGACTAGACCATATATTTATGAATGGATATAAGTTAGACATAGTTAGCCTGCTTTACCGCTACAAAGAAAATCGCGGAAACAAACAAAAATACTCCATCTATTCTTAAATATAAGACCCATTTGACATTTATTGAAAATATTAAGTAAGCTAAATGAGCCACTTAATTAAAACATATTTTTTGTATTATTAGATTATATGTTAGCTTATGACTCGAATAAACGAACTTTAAAAAATTCCAGACAACTTAATTTATAAATAACTTACTAACTTTATTAGAATTCTTAAAAAAAATTAATTAAATCCTATATTTAATAACGGATTGATTGAGTAATTAATTCCACGTTGGGCCTCATATCAAGCCGTCGTTGACCCAGTTCGTTGATAATATCGCAATAACAACAACGAAATATGCATTGTCTTAGCACGGTCTCAATTGTCTGAATTTAAAATTTTCACTTGATGATTTTAAAAGAATCGGTATCCCGATAGGGTGAGCTAATTCCAAAAGCCCGTCCTCAGTTCGTTCAGACAGTAGGTTGCAACTCCTCTGCATGAAGCCTGTATAAGAAAATATTAAAATACTTTTTAAAAAATGAATAAATTTGGACTGTCTCATAGTGGTCCAAATTTCGTTCAATGAAGGCGGCATTGCACAATCTTGTTCAATCATTGGTCCAAATAAGGTCAACGAATCATCACTTTGTCTGGTTTCATAACCCATCGCCTATAAAAGCTACTTGTATGCTTCTGCTAGTTCTAGTTTCCTTAATCGTAACAAATCCCATCATTTCAGAACAAATTAAGACTTGTCTCCTTTGTCTGCACCTTAACTCAATCGTAGCATCAAAGTTTCGAGTCAATGGCTACTCGTATACTTCTGCTAATTCTAGTTTCCTACTTGTATGCTCATGTACCAACATTTGCACACAGCAAAAATGGTACAGCTAAAGAAGAACCAATCATTGCTCCCTATGGCTCCTGGAAGTCTCCAATCACCGCCGATATTGTCTCCGGCGCCACCAAGATCTCGGCGGCATCGCCGTCGACGGTCATGGCCGCCTCATCTGGCTAGAGTGGCGCCCCACTGAGTCAGGGTACAACATTTTTAGATCATGCTCTGTTTCTGCACGCATCGTCAACATCATTTATTTGTTTGTTTGTTCATGTAAATCTAGCAGATCCAAATTGGTAAAACATTAATGGGATTCGTGACTATATTGTGTTTTAGGAGGGGGGTGCTTGTTCGAGAGCCTGAAAAAGCAGGAGATGAGCCCATAGATATAACGCCAAAAAATTTCTCGGTGAGAACAGTGGCTCAGGAATATGGTGGTGGGGACTTTACTGTTTCTGGAGATAGTGTTATTTTCGCTAATAATGATGATCAGAGACTCTACCAGCAATCTTTAACCTCTCTGGGTGAGCATCTTTGTTCTTCAAAGTCAAGTCATGTTTTCTTCATTCTTCATTTTTTGTCTTTGTTTTTGTTAAAAAAAAAAAACAGATTATATTACAAGGGCATTTGTGTGGGTTTTGAGTTTTGACTTTTTGAGACGTGTGTTGTTCGGCTTATAAATAGAGTAGTAAATTACAAAATACTTTAATTTATAGCAAGAATTGTAAATTAAATATATCTTAGATGATGAAATTTTTTAAGATTATTCTTATTCAAAATTTCTCTAGCTATATTTATAAATTATTCTCACATCTCTCTCCTCTTTCTCTCTTTCCAACAAGAATTGAATAAGAGTAAAGTTGGAAAACAATCATTAATAATCTCTACGTGGACTTATATTTAAAAACAACATTTTTTTATAGTTAGGCTTATAATAATAAACAGAGTGTCAAGCTTGATTTCTCAAACATTTCATTTGACACCAATATTTCCAGTTAATTTCAATTTGACGTACAAAATCCGTTTTAAAATAATCGTAAAATCATATCATTGTTTATTTTTAAAATATTAATGCTAAATTTTGAGAATCAATTATAATTTTTTATGTAAACTAGTAATGAATCGTGGAAAATGAGCTTTAAATCTTTACCACATACACAAGTTTTTTCAATATATAATGTTCAAAGTTGAAATATTATTTGCATATTTTTCATGTATTAATGTCAGATTTTGGCAGATGTCCCTCCCATCCCTCTTACTCCGGATTATGGGGGACCAGTAATCAGCTATGCCGATGGAGTATTTGATGCACGCTTTAACCGTTTTGTCTGTGTTCGAGAAGGTAAGCTCATAATGAATTTAAATGAGCACACAAAACCTTTGTCTTTAATTTACTGCTTTAGAATGTTCCCAAAAAGTACACACACATTTAATTAAATCACTCATTTATTTGGTAATAAATATTCTCTGGTAGATCGTCGAGAGGGCAGTATAAATGCAACCACAACAATTGTATCAATAGTCCTCGGCAGCAAGGATGTTCGAGGTAGTAATTTCCATCTCATCTGTGACTTTGAACTCTAAACTCTTTAGGGTTCATTGAATACTCCAAATAAGTTCTCATTATCATGTCCATAAATGTTCCAGTTGCTTTTTAATGTTTCCACTCATTTTCTGAACAAGTTTTTGTTGTGAGTTTCAGAACCAGAAGAATTCATTAGTGGAAGTGACTTCTATGCTTTCCCACGTTTTGATCCAAAAGCAAATCGAATAGCATGGATTCAGTGGAGTCACCCTAACATGCCATGGGATAGATCAGAACTCTGGGTTGGTTATATATCTGAAAATGGGTGAGCAGAAATTTATATATTAGTTGCAAGAATTTAGTTTGTTTACCATGTTGGTTCACTTGTTGAACTGATGGTGAGACATATTTTCACTGTGAACTTCCATTAAGTAATGTGCCTGGTTGTTATATGGCATGTTTTGAATGGAATTGCTGACATTTTCACATGTATCTGATTGTTTTGTGAACCCGAAACAAAACTCAGGAATTGGTTTCAGTGTTCGTCGTAAAGATAGGTAGAGGGCGCTCATCCACTCTGGACCGTCTAGATTGGATTTGGACGGTCCAGATTTAATATTTTTAAGTTTGTGATTTTAAAAAAACAATTATTTTTTTAGTTATAAAATCTAAAATGAAGATAATATCTTAACTATCATTTTGTCAAAAAACATATTATTCATTTAAAAATTACATACTTAAAAATATTAAATCTGGACCGTCAAGATTTAAATCTGAACGGTCCAGAGTAGATGAGCGCCCTCTACCTATCTTTACGACGAGCACCGAAACAAACTCATAAGACTAAATTTTGTTGATTAATTTACATCATGTAGTGCTACCCTCTTGCGTAATCTTTAGAAAGAGAACTGATTACATGAAAAACAACCTGTGTATTGTGGTGTCTTTTTTGGTGCAAGTGTCTGATTTTTGTTGAGCATGGGCACGTACGTCCTTTATGATGCAGGTGCTCATAGTTTATGGGTTGGTATGTGTCGGTAAATCATTTATAAAATTTCACAATGCAGTAGAAAGATTTATTTTTGTTCAAATAACATATATTCCTTACATCCCTTTATAAGAGACCAAATTTTGAATGGTTTTACCCCTTATTATAAGAGTTTGCATAGATATGTCAGAATATTTGATGACTTTTTTTCCATTTTACCCCTCATTATTTCTAAATATTTCATACTAATTCCTGTCATTATTAGTCTATTTTTCTCTCTTATACAATTATATTTTTCTCTCTTTCAACTACTTTTTTAACATGTGTGATTTTACCTTCTGAACTCTTATAATAAGGTATGGAAGGAGTATTATTTCATTATATTATGGACAAATGAGATATAAAATACAAAATATGTCTTCAAAAGAAAGCACACATTACAATAGATAAAAATCTTAAAAATAACATAGCCCTAATATGGGTAGGAGGGAGTTGTTACCGCCAAGAAACCTACCGTGAAGTATTATTTCATTATATTATGGAAAAATGAGATATAAAATATAAAATAAAATGTCTTCAAAAGAAAGCCCACATTACAATGATAAAAATCTTAAAAATAACACAGCCCTAATATGGGCAGGAGGGAGCTGTTACCTCCAAGAAACTTACCGTCTTCATCATTGCTTCATCAGAATTCGTGGGTAGAAAAAAATCGTCACTGACAACAAAACCACTATGAGTAATGGTTAATCGAAACCATACCAAGGGATCCACACCTCTTATCGGTAAAAAACCAACCAAACTAGTTTTTGAATAATCTTTATGAGCAGATCTCACAGAAATAAAAGAACCCACAGACATCAACACGAAAAACGAAGATTGGGGAACAACACGGTCGTGATCCCAAAAAATGTTTCGGAATCAAATTGTAAAAAATACATAATAGTCGTACGAAAGATAGAGCCAACAATATGTAAGATTATAGTCACCAAATTCCGACCCCCTATAATCACGAATAGAAATTACTAAATGAGATTTGTTGTCGTTTAAATTAAACCTTCAAACCAATTTATTTTTGCAGAGACAAGCAACACCATCATAAGAAGCCAAAGGAAACATGAAAATAAAAGCATACCGATGCAAGTGAGGAGGGAAAGAGAAGAGAGTAGGCCCTAATTATGGACAAATGCTAATAATGAAATTTTAAAATGCAGTAGAAAGATTGAAGGGAGAGAAATAAGGAAACTTTAAAATAAAGTAGAAACTGATAACATGAAAACTAATTTTGTGTAGGATCCGTTTTGTTCCAGTTGACCTAAAAGCTTATCACATAGGAACACGCATTTTGAAAATTGAGGAAACAAACAGATGTCAAAACCGACTCCACTCCACCTAGTTGTTTTAGTAGGATCTTGGATCAAATATTTGCTTAAGTATTTTTATCTTATTTTGTTTAGGGATTGTAGTTTTCAGATTCCGTATCTAGGATGAAGACAGTCTCTATCCTATATAAGTTATGTTCGGATTACAAGCTTAAATATCTTAAAATTTCATGCAGTGAGATCTACAAGAGCATTCTCATTGCTGGTGGTGATCCTTCGCTTGTGGAGTCTGTAACTGAACCCAAGTGGTCCCCTGATGGTATACAAACTTGCCTAAATGTATGTTCATAACTGCATATCATTGTTTTTTATAGATGTGTGTTGCCCTTAAAGAACGTGGTGAATTTATATATGCTATGTTTACAACATTGTGTTGACTCCAAATAGAAAATTTGCATTGATATTAGCCTTCTAATTTTATTGATTGTGCAGGGGAGCTTTTTTTCATTACTGATAGAGAAAATGGCTTTTGGAATCTTCATAAATGGGTAAGCTGCTAAATTTATTTTTCCTATTACTTGTACAAGACATTAAATATTGGCTTCCATTGCCTTTTTCTTTTCTGATAAATAAAAACCCATTTATTACTTCAAGTTTAGTTTTATTTCATTGAGAAGGAGATGTTATTAGTCTCTCCCTCTCTCTAATGTTGATCACAGTATATTTAAACTGTGGCCTTACTATACGTACAAAAATTGAACAGAAATCTGAAAAGTATCATGTTTTTAGCGTAAAATTCGGAAAGCCAATCTTGTGTAGCTTTCAAGTATTATCTTGTGGGATAAGTTATTTTTGTTACTGTGTCTGAGTGCCAAGTTGTTTACCAATACAACTATAATTCTCCCCGCTGATACTTCAGCCTTCCAAGTATGATTATCCATTTCATTTCTGAGTGAACAGACAGTTGTGGCAAAAATTGGAGTGCATAAACATATTCTCTAGTTGGACATACAGGAATCGTTAATGAATTTACTGATTCTTTCTGTTTTTGGTTTTCTTTTAATTGGGCACAGATTGAGTCTGAGAATAAGGTCGTGCCTGTTTATTCTCTGAAGGCTGAGTTTACAAGGCCATTATGGAATTATGGGATACATTCTTATGATTTTATTCAGATTGATAAAGAGAAAAGCTTGATTGCTTGCAGTTACAGGTGATTTCTAGATTGCCACTAGCTGGCTATTATTTTTTTTATCTTTTCTTTTACAAAGTTGTCTTACGACTATCATCAACTATAGTTCATTTGAGGTTTTCGAGTGTGTATATAGGCAAAAGGGGAGGTCATATCTTGGAATTATTGATGGTGTGGAAAGCTCAACAATCACTGTGCTAGATATCCCTTTCACAGATTTGGATGACATTGTAATTTTCAGAATTGTTTATATTTATCCTTTAATTTGGTTTATCTAAAAATCGTTAAGGTGGCAAGTCAATAATATGTTGAGACATGCAATCATGCCAATGCAGAGTTCAGGGAAAGATGGCCTTTATGTAGAGGGAGCGTCCGCAGTATTTCCATCTTCTGTGGCCAAGGTACTTCCCCGATGCCCTCCTTTTCGATGTCTTAGTTATACATATTTCAATGTTCCTTATACCTCTTTTTTTTTTTTCAGGTGGCTTTGGATGATCAAAAGTCAAAAGTTGTTGACTTCAGCATCGTCTGGTCCTCTTCGCCGGATAGTTTAAACTATACTTCATACTTCAGTAAGCCAGAGTTAATCGAGTTCCACACTGAAGTCGCTGGTCAAAATGCCTATGCTTATCTTTATCCACCATACAATCCTAATTATCAAGCCAGCCAAGGGGAAAAGCCTCCCTTGTTAGTAAATAGCCATGGTATTTTCTCTTAGTTCTGTGTCAAGAGTAATCTCATTCAATTTCACATTATTCTAATTTATCATTTACATGCTAGATACTAGGGAGGGTGCATGTTTCCTTGAGAACCAAAAATCATTTGTGGTGTCACATCATGTTCTTAGTAAGAATAGATACAATATCCTCACTGATTTAATTGTAAAACCATCAGAAATTGTGTGTATTAGAAATTCTGGAATGTATTATAAATGGTACTAGTAGTAGTGCATCACAACTTGTAATTTCATATTTGGTAGTGATATTGTTAGTTACATGTATGTAGCTGTGGTTTGTTGATGCTCTTTTATATATTTCTCTCTAATTAGTACCACCGTCAGAGAACCTGCCAAGTGAGGTTCCTATAGCATACGCCATATAAACGCACGATATTTTATTGAATATTTTAGGAGGACCGACATCCGAAGCACGTGGAACTTTAGATCTGAGCATTCAGTACTTGACCAGTCGAGGTTGGACATATGCAGATGTTAATTATGGTGGAAGCACAGGTTTGTTTCCTTCATTAACTACATAATGATATTCTTAATTCTTAAATGCATTATCTTTTGGATTTTATCCATGTTCATAGCTGATAGTTTTTCGCAAGCCTTTTTGTTTTTGGCTTTTTTACCATATTGAGTTTGTATTACAAATCACCTATTAAATGTTTCATGGGATTTGAGCTTGATGGTCTGATAAAAACATTATTTGGCAGGTTACGGGAGAGAGTATCGGGATAGACTTTTAGGACGCTGGGGCATAGTGGACGTCGATGACTGTTGTAGCTGTGCTAAATATTTGGTACTTCTTCCTGTCCTTAATGTGATATCTATTAGTGTTGGTTAACAAATTAAATTTACGTCACTTGTGTCGTATAACAAATATCAAGGAATAATCGAGTTAGAGCTTAGTTATGAGTGCTACATATATGGTCTAATGGGAGGAATGAAAGTGATTGACATACATGGGGAGTTGCTATAAGTTTTCCCGTGAATGGAGCAACCCTAGGACGAGTTTTCAACATGCTCTTGGTCCTATATAAATAGGACCTATTTTTAATTTTTATTAATATTTTCCATAACTATCCGTATTTATACTCCCTCAATAGTAATCAAGTAACAGATTGATGAAAATTATAGAAGATGATTAGGATATTTTGGTAAAAAAAAAAGATGTCATATTAACTAATTTAACTAATATTCTTAATCTAATCAAATTAGGTAAATATGTCATAATTTAGGATCGGACGGAGTAATTATTTTGTGCATTTAGCTCTTGCCATTATTCTAGTCAATGATTTGCTAGAAGAGTTCTCATATCAGTGATTTGTTATTCAGGTGGACAGTGGAAAGGTTGATGGGGCACGGTTGTGTATTACTGGAGGCTCTGCTGGTGGGTATACCACCTTAGCTACTCTTGCTTTTAAAGACACATTTAAGGCTGGATCTTCTTTGTATGGTGTAAGTGCAGTAAATAAGTTTATTCCTTTTAGCTAATGGTGTCATTTCAGTCTTCTATTTATTTTAAAATTATAGTTTTGTTTTATATTTTCATTTAAGTTGGTTACAATTTAGCATAGTTTTATTCTTAATCTTACTGTATTACATGGGATAATGCCAATTGGCATCTGAAACAGATAGCTGATTTGAACTTGTTGAAATCAGAAACTCATAAATTTGAATCCCATTACGTTGATAATCTTGTTGGTAAGTTAAAAATATCATATTAAGGTAATAATCAATTTTATTTTATTTTATATTTTTGGCTTATTTAGTGTTAAGGCAATCCCTTTACTTATTGCAGGAGGTTATAAGGAATGCTTTGAAAGATCCCCGATCAACCATGTCGACAAATTTTCTTGTCCTGTAATTTTGTTTCAGGGTTCGGATGATAAGGTGAGAAACAATGTAACTACATTTCCTCCGCCTATCTTTCATAGACGGTACCAAATCCAAATAAAAGATGAAAGTTATGTTAGGCCTTCAACAGCAAACGTAAAGCTCTGTCGCATCATTTTAAAGTGTGTAATAGAAAAAATTTTGTGTTTGTTGTAAGGTGGTGCCTCCAGATCAAGCCCGAAAAATTTACCAAGCAATTAAGGAAAAGGGCGTGCCTGTGGCCCTTAAAGTGTTCGAAGGAGAACAACACGGTTTCCGAAAGGTAAATGCTTATTTACTTATTGATTGTCTATCTTACCTTTGGAAATGAATTAGATCTTACAATGAGGGCATGTGGTAGTATATATGACAATGGGATGAATGCAGGCTGAGAACATAAAGTTTACACTTGAACAACAAATGGTGTTCTTTGCACGGTTGATTGGGCACTTCCAGGTTGCCGATGATATTACACCTATGAAAATTGATAACTTTGACCCCTAATGAGTCTTCAAAATGTGAAGGCGCATGCTGGCTTGGTTTTCTGATGACATGTTTACAATAAATTAAGACACAAGTCGTGGATTGGAATAAAACAATTACTGTATGAATTGTAAGTCAGAAAAATTTAAGGGAAGTATATCATTCTCTACTGAAAGTTTTCATTATTATTGTTCAATGCTATGAGAGTGAGGAATTTCTGTTGCACTTATCTCAAGCATCATGGTATTTTTATATAATGTAATCGTTTTTGCTTGATATAATCCTTGTTCCTACAATTGCATGTATACTTTTTATGCATGGTTTTAGAAACCAAATCAGCTGGTTCAACCAATTGGACCAACAATAGATCATCAGTCCGGTCCAGTACATAACCAAAACTGACCAAAAACATTAACACTGACATTAACCAGGACAATTATTTATATCAACATGTTCACTGAATCAACCAGTTTTTATCAAATCATATATAAAAATTTTTTAAAAAAAATTAGAATTCAGGACTTCCTTCAGAAAAATCTTCTGAGATGTGCTTAGATGAGCTTATCTGATAAAGGTGCCGAACTTCGAAGCGCGTAACTCCCCATTGCTTATCCTTCCTTCCTGTATTTCACTCTCTATCCCCGACGATGTTGGACTTTATTGTAAATCATTTTAAAACCTTCCACTCTCTAGCTTCCCGTTATGAATAGTTTTTTTAAGGTTCATCTTTGTTCAAATTTTTTTTCCTCATCTCCGAATTTGTATTTTTTTGAGATGATTTACTTTTTCTGAAGATGATTTTCCAAGATACGTGTATATTCAGTTATTCACCTTCAAAATCTCACATGGCAATTTCCATAGATCCTCTTTTTTTTTTTTTTTTTTTTTGTTAATGAGAGAAATTTGTACTATATCATATTAAATATGTAACGACTTTACATTTATTCAATATACAATATATTTTGTCTGAACAAAGTCTTTATATAACATATAATGAAAAATTTGTACATCCATATGAAAAATCAATGATTTACGCTATAAATAAGATTAAAAAACATTTTCTCTTTATCTTATAAAAAGGTTAAGGAGTATAAGATATCCTTGCACCTCTCTGCTTCTAGATGTTGACTTTGTCAAACACTCTCTTTTTTAATAGCCTCCACTCTCCAGCTCTCCACCGCCTTTTTAATTGTAATGTTAATAATGCCCCCGTAGGGCGATAATCTATCTTAATGTCATTTTATGTTTGCTCTGATGTTTTTTTTTTTTTAAAAAAACATAGTGTCAAAGGCAATAAGAAAATAAAAAAAGCATACCAAATCTTACTACATCTAAACTAGTAAAAAAAATAAAGAAAAGCCATAATATCCAGCAAAATTATATTTCCATCTCCTTTTCTTTGATTATCCATTTGAGTAAATTGTTTGATTGTAGTTACAACCCGGAGTGATGGGATCTTAGTAGAGAATAAGAAGAATTTTATAATCCAAGAGAGAAATGACGAAAACATCTATAATTAAACATATGATCCCCTCGCTATCTTCGTATCTCCATTTGAAATGTTGTAACTTTGTGTCATGCTTGTATATGTTTCCAAAGTCAATCATCACAACATTTCAAATGGATCTGAAGACACAGGGTGATCATATGTTTAATTACAAATATCTTCATTTTTTATTTATAATTGTCTTCATTCATCTTTGTTCATCTTTCTTTTGGATTGTAAAATCCTACTTATTCTCTCCTAAAGTTTCATCACTAAAGCTGACTACAATCAAACAACTTGCTCAAATAAATAGTAAGTGAAAAGGTGATGGAAATATAGTCTTGCAAGATATTATAACCTTTTTTTATCATTTTTTTTATTAGACTATATGTAACAATAGTAAATCGTTTGTATGCCTTTTCTTTTTTATCTTTTTTAGACATTATCTTTAGGAAGAAAAATCAGACCATGGTGTTCAACAGTTTGCAAACAGAGGTACGTCTGTCACGTGGCGTGCCAGACCTTCGGGCTAGACTTGAGTTATTCAAATATATTATTTTATTACAAATTAAATATATAATATATATATATATATTTATAAATAGTTACAATTTGATCGGAACTTAGAAATCTAACAAGGAGAGATCAATAAAAAACTGCAATGAAAAGAAGAGATCTTTCATCTTGTTGGACACATACAAAGGTTCAAGCGGCAAAGCTAATCAACCCAATTTTTAATTATATTTCTTTTATGAAATTTAAAAGATTATCGATACATAAATTTAAACAAGGGTAAAGGTATAGTTTTATCAATAAAGTGTTGTGGCAGAGCATCTAAAATAAATATATTTTAAAAGGTGATAATATATGCTAATAAACTTTTAAAAACGGAACAAAACAATTAACACCGTTTATTTTTCCTAAATGTCTGCTAATTTTTTGACTAATCCATCGTATGTTTACGTTTAAGGAAAATAAATAGCGTTAATTGTTTTGCTCTATTTTAAAGGCCATTATTGGTAATTAAGTACATTTCGAAAGGTTTTTTCGTACTCCCTCCGTCCCCATAATATAAGATCCATTTTTTTTAATGAACTTGTCCCAAAATATAAGGTCTTATTTGATTTTATTTGAGTAATAATTATGTTTTTCCCATTTTACCAAAACATTAATTTTTTCCACATATTCTCTTTCATCTTTACCCTCTCTCTTATTCGTTCATAAATAAGGGCACTTTTGGGGAAAAATAGTATATTTCCTATACATTTATTACTGACGTTAACTATTTTTTTAGGAAACCGTAATTCGGTTAAAAGGACCTTATATATTGAGACGGAGGGAGTATTTTATCACCTTTCAAAATATATTTGTGTCAGATGTTCCTGACACAATACTTCATTCGTAAAATTTCATATTTACAAATTCTAACTTTGACCAAATTTATGACCCAATTTTTTGGTTTATTCAATGATAATTTTGAAATTTTAATAGTGTTTTTTTTTTACCAACAAATTTTAATAGTGTTGATTTCTATAAGAACAATGGAATTGGCATAATCAGTTCTGTGTATTTTCGGTCTAAAAGAAAGTTTAGTGTGCTCGAATATTGTTGGTTAATTTGCACTCTAATTGGGCTCCAAGTTCTTTATTAAAAAAAAAAAACTCTATTCACTTGGTTGAAATTGTATACTTTTACGTGCATGTTTGGTTTACATTGAAACCATTAAAATTATGGTTGTTTTTGTCTTTTTCTTTGTTGCCGACTATTATGGTTGTTTTTCAACTTAAACAAAAATGCTCTAATTCCAATTCTCCACCTAAAATTAGTAATTATATACTGTTCCTTATTATAAGTCTACCATAACTACTTCTCACATACCAAGAGGTGGAAGTATATAATTAAATATTAACTATTTTTAAAACTTTTCAACTTTACCCTCATTTAAAAATATGTGTTAAAATATTATTTTATGTATTATAAATCTTCCCTCTCATCTCCCCTTTTTTCAACGTAAGGTTAAAATAATCATAGTAGCATTTATTAAGGCCAAACTTGACTTATATTTAGGAATAAAAAAGTTGTGGTAGTTAGACTTATACTCCCTCCGTCCCTTATTATAAGAGCCAAAGAGGTTAAATCACACATATTAAGGAAGTGGTTGAGAGATATAAATATGTCTGAAATATTTTTGTTTTCTCAAATTTGCCCTTATTTACGATTGAGTATATAAGAGAGAGAGAAATGTGATAATAGTGTTATAAATGAGTATGAAAGAGAATGTGAATAGAAAGAATAATGATGGATAAAGTGGGAAAAAAACTCATTAAATATTTTAATAAATTTGGTTATAAAATTCTTATAAAAAAGGACAAAATTATTCATATTCAAATTTTTAGCTCTTATTTGAGAAGTAATAAAGAATGGAGACGAGTTGTCTTCAGAACTCAATTCACATGGTAAGGTCCATCTTAATGCGCGGGGAAAACTACAAAAAGTGGGCCATTAGGAACTGCCAAGAGAATGTGCAATGTTTGGCTCTGCATCTGTATGCCATGACATTTCTCGACATCACATTCAATGAATAAAACAATAGTAAATTAAATTTTTTTGTAACACTTGGTCTTGTTCTAAATATAAATCCTGATAATATAATTAGAATAAAATAAAATGTTAATTAAATTAGTTAATATATGATATTTTAAAAAATATCTTAATCATCTTTCTTAATTACATTAATCTCACTCTGATTATTGTTAGCGGAACATTAATAAAGGTAATTTAAAAAGGGTTAAATACCAATTTTACTTTGGAAGTATTTGCTGTGTAGCAATTTTACCCCAAAAGCATTTTTGAGACCAATATCGTCATGAACTAACAGAGGCGTTAAAGGACTCCATATTAAGATAAAGATAAACCATTATTGCCCTGAAAATTATCCCCAACAATTTTGCCCTAAAAGTTTTTTAAACTTTCGGGGTAACATTGCATTCTAAAAAATTTTCAGGGCAAAATAGCCCATCAAAGAAAACTTTAAAGGCAAAATTGATTAATCTTTATCTTAGAGTGGATCATGATATGACGTCCATTAACACCTCCACTAGTTCATGGTGACATTATGACACATTTCATACTTTTGGGACGATTTGTTCCCAAATAAACTTCCAGGACAATATCGTTATCAAACGAATACTTTCGATGCAAAATTGTTATTTATCCTTTGAAAAATTTGATGAAAATTAAAATTATGTTTTGTATTTATAACCATAAAAGTGCGGATTAAATCCCTCAATAGCAGGTGTGCTACTTATTTAAAGGAAAGAAATAGATTTTTTTTAACTAAATAAAGAAAATGAATGGTACAATACACCTTCTGAACTTAAATGTGTCATTTGTTTGATCAACTTACTTCAACCTTAAACGAATGATTTAAATCACTGTATTCCAAATGTATAACAGATTCTTATACTATTGTTATTAATTATAGACATTGAAAGGGGTCTTTATGGATACAAATAGTTTATAATGTCAATAATGAAAGGAGTATTTAGGTAAAACTAACACAATTTTGTACAATGAGCTAACCTAACTTGGTTTTTTACGGTTATAAGATTAAGTTGATTTTTTTTTTATAAATTAAGAATGCAAAATAAATCACTTTAAATTGTTTATATTTATCTTTTTTCTTCAAAACTAATTTATTCTATTTATAAACTAACATATAATCTAATTACATGTAGCATATGTTATAATTTAGTTGTCTAATTTGCTTCTTCAACCTCAAAAAAAAAAAAATCAACTTGATCTTATAACTAGGACGGAGGGAGTATTCATAAACTCCCATTTCTCTCATATATTTAGAAATAACTTATTCGGAGACAAAATCAATCAAGTAAGAGTAAATGCAAGAGTCTGCATTTGGATAATCTCACCATTTATGTATAATTACACTTGAAATAACAAAAGATTATGTAAACAGAACATCGCTTTAGTGGTATGAAATATTTAAGGAGAATTAAAAAAAAAAAAGCAAGAAATGAAATTGGAGAAAAATGTTTGGAGGTTATCGTCATCATCTCGAAGATCCAAATCCAGCGAGGGCGCCCAAAATCCCCTGTTTGTAAGGCAAGAAAGTCTTCTTCTTCAAATCCTGCGTTTCAGCCTTCTTCATAGCATAGTGCAATTCATGTGCCGATTTCCCTCCTCTTCTTTTCGATCCATGTGCTGTCACAGGGCTATTATCTACAGATCTGAAGCTAGAATTCTTAGCTTCTTCAGGTCTCTTGTATGCGACAGAGTATTTCCGTAATGGATCCTTGCTCGATCCTCTCCCTTCCGATGCACTACGGAACAACAATAAATCTCTCAATCTCCATTTTCTTGAACTCTTGGAATTTCCAGATGATGATGTAAGTAAATTTCTGGAATTCGACGACGATGCCTCTTTCGAATTTCGCTGTTGATTTGTTAGGTATCGTTCTTCTTCCCATGCATAGTCCGAATTTCTGTAAGGAGAGAGAGATCTCGCGGCTCTACGACCCGAATTCGACGAAGAAATCGACGCTGTAGTTCTCTCTCTCCCTCTCCTCTCCTGCGAATCCTTCTTCTTAGGTGATAAAGCATCGCTAATCGCCTTCATCGGCGATCTCGATTGCCGCGGAGATACAAGCGGCGATTTAGCATATGCGAATTCGTCAGCCTCCGATCGCGACGGAGGCTTGACGGCCTTAATTTTGCCGCCATCGAATAGATCTTCAGCGGAAAGCGACGATTTCTCGGATTCTCGGCTAACATCAAACGCAAAGCTATAATCAGCATTATCGCCGCCGTCATCGCCGTCGTCGTGATGGTTAGGTGTGACGGAGAAATACTCAAATTCAGAAACGAATTCAGAGAATCTAGAGGGACTGGTTGGAGCACTTAGGTAATAATCACCGAAACGCTTGGGTGAAGAAGGAAGGCTCAAGTAAGGGGAAGTAGATCTGCCTCCATTGAAGTCGAAATCGTAATCCCTAACTGGACTTGAGACTAACACCTCCATAGCTTTCAAGTTCGAGTTGTTGATAGCTGAAATTGGTAGAAGAAGTGGTGGTGGTGGTTGTGAGTATTTATGGAGGAAGAGGGGATGAGAGATAAGGAATAGTATGGGATGTGTGGGAAAGAAGGAAGAAGGATCTAACAGATTGTTTTGTTGACCATTGAATTGGGTTGTTTTGATTTGATTTGGGATTTTAATAGATTAGGAAGCCGCCTTTTCATACCATTCACTAATTGCTATATTATGGGCTTCTCCTTTTCTCAGCATCTCACAGTGTCTCACTCGTGCGCCCATTCATTAATTCTTTGTTCAACAAATTATTTCTCACGTGGCATCACTTTGAATTGTGTTTAGTTGGCTTCGCGGTTGGTGTATTGAGCATGTAGCTGACCAACTTGGAAAATTTGGAAAAAGTAGGGACAAAGATTCAGGTGTAATCACAATTATGATTATTTGCTTTAAAAAAATTGTTTACGAAGATTTATACATAAAAACTTTGGCGTGATAACATTTACATATCTCTGTTAGCGTTCTTTTAATTCATATGAGAGTACTAGGTCTAATGGTGATTAGCTAGAGCCACAAAGTAGATGACCTCAATTTAAACATTACCTTGTGGAAAGGCATTAATTGTTTTCGACCAAAAGAAAAAAAAAAAGGCATTAATTGCAAAGCCTAAATTTAGATTAATCGATCACTCAAATACCAAAAAATATGATCAAGAAATAGTGTCAGATCATGAGTGAATGACCCATATAACTATAAAAAAAACATTCTTTAAATTCATAATTTATTGGAGAAGTGATATTATAGTATTAAAGAAAAAAGTTGTTACCACCTTCCCATGAAATTAAAGTTACTAGGTGATGCTAATATTATACTTCCTCCGTCCCTTATTATAAGAACTAAAGAGAAGAAATCACACAGATTAAGAAAGTGGTTGAGAGAGATAAATATGTCTAAAATTATTTTGTTTTCCCAAGTTTGCTCTTATTTATGATTGAGTATATAAAAGAGAGAGAAATGTGATAATAGTGTTATAAATGAGTATGAAAGAGAATGTGAATAGAGAGAATAATGATGGGTAAAGTGGGAAAAAACTCATTAAATACTTTGATAAATTTGGTTAGTCTCTTGTAAAAAGGGACAAAACCATTCAAATTTTTTGCTCTTATATATAGGGACGGAGGGAGCACTATTATGGGCATGATATTTTTACAGCGGAGTTTATAATAAGGACATTATTATGAGTTTTATATGAATTATTATATATGCATATGTATGACCCTAACATTATTCTCAATATCACTTTAAACAATTTTAGAAATGCTTCATAGTTCTAGACACGTTGCGTTATCTAGCTATCATATACGTGTATACCATCATGCGTTCAGGATAATATTTCTTTTTTTTCTTTTTATACAATTCAGAATAATATTTCTTATATAAGGACGTAACAAAAAAATTCTAGGAGCATTACCAGGAAAATATTTAGAAGCTTTCACGATTATATAAATATATCTATATATATATATATTAAACGATCCTGTCAGTGTTAGAATTCGTTTAAAATTTAACGTATATGAGGTACGTGGTTGGTGAATAAAAGTGATCTATATGTATGTTGAAGAGGTAGCTACCACTTCTAGATGATTTTGATGTGATTGAATATGGGTATGCGTAAGAGCGACAATGCCTTCATCTCCACGCTGTACAAATAATACGTATCTATAACATCCGTTCAGATTGAGAGAGTTAAACATAAAAAACAATACACATTAATCTAGAAGGCCACCACCTTATACACTTAAGCAAGACTTTTTAGAAATACCAAGACAAATATAACCCTACCTGTTTATGAATGTTACTTTATAGTATATATTATAGGATTTGGATAAAACAGGGAGGATATTTTATTTGCGATAAACTCCTTGAAGACGCAAAATGACACGAAGAAGGCGAGACAAGTCTCAAGCGACGACTTATCTGAAGTATGACTTTGTCCTTTTCCTATCCTCTTACCACGCACACTAGTGTTGATCTGCTTGAACTGGGGTTGCATCTATTTTTAAATTGTGCTCAATGTAATATTGACCCTAATAACTTGATGTTTTATCCTATATATCATGCCCATTTCGGTTATCAACGGGTTGGGTCTTACGAATAACTTGAAGTTTTATCCCATAATTTGAGTCCCCAAAAACAAAAACTGTCGCAAATTAATATTTGAATTCTTGCTAAAAGGTTGTCATGCTCAGTGCTTCAAGTGTCCCGAACAATATTTTTTTTTTCAAATGAAAAAAATACTTGTAAAAAAAATGCAATAATCCAGTTTTGCATCAAATCAAGCTAGTTGAACTTTACAAAACATATTTTATTTTAATTTTATAAATTATATATATATATATATAATTTACTTACATATACTCTAGCAAAGCCACATTACATGAACTCTACCCAATCAAAATAAAACAACCGATGTCTCTTTTAGAATAATTCATATTTCATTGTTTTTTTTTAAAAAACCTCTTGATTTGGAGAGAAAAAAAAGGAAAACCCCATCTAAAACAAATTAAAATGTTTCTTTTTCTTGAAAATAAAATTAAATATGAATTTTTTAGTAAGTTTTTATTTAAGTTATGAGCCAATTATGACTGAAATGATGTGCCGAATTGTTCTATCTTAATTGTACACACAATCCAACGTGACCCTCTTGGAATACAAACGTGTAGTATATAATTATCGGCACTGGTGGGTATCTTGATTCGAATCTAAGTTCAAAAAATATTGAAGTTATTTTTCCAGCACCGCTTGCATTAAATATTTTTAATCTTTGGTCGTTGATTTTTTTTTTTTAAATACTTTAACACGTGGTAAATGGCTCCATCCACTTTGGACCCGTTCAAAGAAAGGATTACGCTATTGCTTACTAAAAGAAAAGAAGAAATATAAAGAAAAATGATTCTAGAATTGGATTGAGTCGTTGCTTACAATGAGGAAAATAAATAATTTCTCTCACGTAGAATGATAATATAGTAATACAATAACCCTACCATGGCAATAACATGTTCCATTTCCAAAAAAATGATGATAATATAATAATGAGTCCAGATTGATACTGGAAGATAACAGCCAGGCAAATAATCCAACCCACGACACGGTATGGTCTTCGCATGACACTTAAAAAAGACCACATAAAATAATAAAATATCATGAATGACCAACTGATAATTCCATTCTGCACACTGAGTAAAGTAGTGAGAATTCTCTCTCTTGAAACTCGTGCCACTTGAGTCACCAGCTCCGATGGAAGAACCGGACAACCGGAAGGTGCCGCCGGACAGGAAATCCGGTGAGCCTGTCTCCCCCGTCCTTGCCAAGAAGTCCAAAAAAGAGGTGAAGGAAGACTCGCTGATGTCTGACAGAATGCTAGATATGAATGAATGCTTAAATGTAGGGGAGGCGAACACAGAGACCCCCCTTCCTGAACCAAAAGACAGGGAAGAACCTCCCAAACAGCCATCATACAGGGACTCCTTGTTGGGTGGAAGAGGTTTTAAGGGTACTGGATTTAATGGTGCAGCTCATGGGGGTGCAAGTACCGAAGATGATCCCCTCATGTCAGATATCCAAGATCAATCGTGGGAGATTCCCACTCCGTCTGATGAAATACTTAAACTTATGGAGCAATATCCTGAAGTACCGTTAACACATGAGGAATTTAATGAAGGGTGTGCGCAGTGGAATAGTGCTTTAATATTAACAGTGTTGGGAGCAAAATTTCAATTGTTTCGTCTGAAAGAACTCCTTAGTAGAATATGGAAATTCAATGATTTTGAGCTCATAGATATCCCCAACAACTATTATGTTGTGAGGTTTAAGAATGATGATTCGTGGGCTCACAAATACAGAAGGGTGCTATTTGAAGGGCCATGGGTGGTGGCTCAGCATAGTGTACTGATTCAACGCTGGTCTCCCCATTTTGACCCCTTTCACAACCCCCTGGGCCGGATAGCAACTTGGGTGAGGATTCCCAATATACCACTCCACTGTTATACGAGGAAAATATTATGGAGACTAGGAGACAGGTTAGGGAAAACCATCCGGGTTGATATGAACACCATAGGTGAAGGTGACGAGTTCCGACCGCGGGTTGAAAGAGGTAGATTTGCCCGGATATGTGTAGAAATAGACTTGCAGAGGAAATTAATCCCTAGAGTAATATGTGCTTCGTCCCTCTTCAACGTGGAGTATGAAGGGTTGGGTCTGATCTGTTTTGCTTGTGGACGGTATGGCCACCGGCGAGAAGCCTGCTCGTGGAAGACCAGTTCGAGTAATAACCCAGAACCCCCAGTGGTCAGGCCCATGAGCTCGAAAGCTCCGCCCTCGCCGACAGAAATGGCAGCTGCACTGGAAAAGGACACTTTCGGTCCATGGATGATGGTCAAGAAACCCGTGAAAGCTTGGGTGAAGAGGAGAGAGACTGAAAATGACAAGAAAGAGGAAAAAGGAAAAAAGCAAATGCCAAATCAGAAAGGTAATGGCAGACAAACCATGCCACGGTATGCTGCTATTGCAGACTTAGGGGGTGAGGACGAAATAATGGAAGCTGTAAATGTAAACTCTGCTGGGCCCGAGGTAGTGGAGTTTGAAAATCAAAAGGCAATAGTAGTGTATGAGAAAGCAATGGGAAGTCACGAGAGTTCATTAAAGGCAAAGGAGACAAAGTGTAGCTTGAAGTCAAAGGTAGGTCCCACAAAGCAATTAGTAGTGGGAAAGGAGAATAAAACATCACATAGAGTAGCTGTGGCCCTGAAAGTACAGTCATCGCCAAAAGGATTTAAATTCCTTACCCCAGGAGGCTTAAATAAATCCGGTCCATCAAAGAGAAATATGGGCAGCAGGGCCCACGTGGTAGTATGTGGGGATAATGGTTCGGTTGAACAAAAAATGTTGGAAAGAAAAATACTTCCTGAAGCCACACTTAGCGCAGAGCTGACCCCAGACCCCGTGAATTCGAATCATCAAGTGATAGTGTGTCAGGACAAGAAAGCACAGGAAACCGATTCTAGAGAACATATGGGTGAAACCAGAATGGCCTTCGAAGTGTTGCAGAATCACGTCCAAATAAATAGAGAGACAGAGTTTCTGGGGAAGCCTCAGTATCGTAAAGGGGGGCAGAGAAGAAATCCCCAAGTAGAAGAGAAACCACCTGATCAGTAAGTTCTCTTCTGTTTCCCTGAGTTTTTAAGGTGTTTTATGATGAATATATCCACATGGAACTGTAGGGGTGCGGGGGGAAGGTCCTTTCCCCGTATCTTTAAAGAAGTAGTTCAGAAGTATAAAATTAATGTTATGACCTTACTAGAGACTAGAATAAGTGGATCCAGAGCAGATAAAATGGTTAGAAATCTGGGCTTTAGTAATTGGTTGAGAATTGAAGCTACTGGCTTTGCAGGGGGAATCTGGATTCTGTGGAATGGTAATGAAACTGACATAGAATACCTTTTCTCTTCCACCCAATTTATTCACTGTAAAATCAGTAATAAAAGTTCTGGGGAGGTGTTATTTACCACGTTTGTATATGGGGATACTACCATTATTAAGAGGAAAAGTCTGTGGTCTGATCTGGTATTACTAAGTCAGAGAATAAATGGGGCCTGGTTGATCATGGGTGATTTTAATGCTTTCCTCAGTGCCGACGACAAATGTGGGGGATCTGCTCCTATAAATCAAATGATGTCAAACTTTCAAGAATGTGTGGACAAGTGTGAATTGCTGCAAATCCCAGTGGTGGGGGATCATTTTACCTGGGAACGAGAAGAAGTGAAAGAACGGCTAGACTGGGCATTCTGTAATCTCCAATGGGAAATCACTCACCCCAACAGCAAGGTTTTCCACCACTTAAGGTTTGAATCCGACCATAGGGTCCTTGTTGTCTCTGAGGGCATACAGCAGATTAGTAGAAATGTAACGCGTAATTTCACCTATCAAGCAGCATGGTATGTGGAAACAGGTTTCCGTGATTTGGTTAAATCTTCATGGGAAAATGATCAATGGCTGGAAGGATGTAAAAAATTTGAGACAGCGGCACGGGAATGGAATGAGAAGGTCGTTGGAAGTATCCCGAAAAAGAAGAGAGAGCTCATCCGACGCTTAGAAGGGATTGACCGAGCCAGAAGGAATAACCTGAACAATGGTCTCTATAGGTTAGAAAAAACCTTATGGAAAGAGTATCACAAGGTAACTGTTCAGGAGGAATTATTGTGGTTCCAGAAGTCCAGATGTAAATGGATAATGGGGGGAGACAAAAACACAAGCTTCTTTCATGCATCAGCCAAAGTCAAGAAGAAACGCAACAGAATTGAAGCCTTGAGAGACTCTGATGGAAATTGGTTGTCAAATCAATACGAGATGAGTAAGATGGCATTTGATTTCTTCAAGAAGTTGTACACTAAGGATGAGGGAGTGGATCTGAGGCCAACCTGGCCAGTGGACTTCCCTCCTTTGAATCAATCGCAATTGAATTACATCCAAAGGAAGATTTCCCATGTTGAGATAAAAAATGCAGCCTTTGAGATGGGAGCCTTTAAAGCACCGGGTCCGGATGGATTACAACCTCACTTCTTCCAAACCCAATGGGAGATTGTGGGGCCAAAAATTTGTACTCTATTGGAAGGAATTCTTCTAAACCCAAGTAGCTTGAAGGAGATAAATCATACCAATATAGTTTTGATTCCGAAGGTGGAACACCCGGAGTTCCTTAAGGATTTCAGGCCCATTTCCCTGTGCAATGTCAGTTTCAAGATCCTAAGCAAACTTCTTGCTAACCGGTTAAGGGGAGTCCTTGGATATCTTGTGAAACCCAACCAATGCAGCTTTATTAAAGGGCGACAAGGTTGTGACAATATCATCATAGCGCAAGAAGCCATCCATACCATGAAGAACCAAAGAAGTGGGACAGGTTATGTTGCCATCAAAGTGGATATGGAGAAGGCATATGATAGATTAGACTGGGGATTCTTAGAAAATACTCTTCAATGCCTTGGCCTCAATGTTGAGTTTATCCGAATAATCATGAGCTGTGTCAACACGGCATCGATGCGTGTTTCTTGGAATAATGCCCCTTCTGATTACTTCTCTCCTACAAGAGGTATTCGTCAAGGAGACCCCATTAGCCCGTATCTTTTTGTATTGTGTATGGAACGTTTGGGACATCTTATTCAGGATAGTCTCCTTCGCGGCCAATGGAAGCCTATGCAGTTGTGTACGCAGGGACCTGAGATAACACATCTTTTCTTCGCAGATGACCTGATCTTGTTTTGTGAAGCTTCAGAAGAACAGATGGATGTAGTAAGAGGTGTGATGTCTCTATTTTGTAAGGCTTCAGGTCACAATATAAATCTGCAAAAGTCTAAGATGTGTGTATCAAGGCAAGTCCATTTCAACAGAGCCTATGCCCTTAGCAGGAAACTAGGGATTGGCCTAACTACAGATTTGGGAAGGTACTTGGGTGTCCCTATTCTCCATAAAAAAGCAGTGAAACTGACCTTTGCCCCACTGGTGCAAAAAGTCCGGGGTAGACTTGAGAGCTGGAAAAGCAGATTTTTGAGTAAAGCAGGCAGAACCATCATGATCAAATCAGTTCTTACCTCTATTCCGTTCTACCAAATGCAATCACTCCTCCTCCCAAAAGGGACCCTAAAGGACATAGAGAAGATCAGCAGGGAATTCTTTTGGCACCAAAACTCTGGCAGTCGTAAGCATCATATGATATCTTGGGAGACGCTGAAAAGGGATAAAAGAGAAGGTGGATTGGCCATTAGGGATTTGAGGACCCAAAATGAAGCCTTTATCATGAAGCTTTGTTGGGGGTTGGTCACTCAACCCAATGCTTTGTGGGTGCGTTGCTTAAAATCAAAATATGGGTGTGGAGATGATAAATACCCCATGGTAGTGAAGAAGAGTTGTCAATCAGCCGTCTGGAGTGCAATCACGACAGTTTGGGATACTTTCCTTAAAGGCCTGGGTTGTAAGATTCGAAACGGTCACAACACAAGTGCTTGGGATGATAAGTGGACCCCCCTTGAACTTCCACTAGCAGCGTATGTGATCAGGAACCACCATCTCCTGAATCATGAAACCAAGGTGATCCAGTTTGTTTCATGCTCCGGAGGTTGGGATATGGCAAAATGGAGCATATTCCTCCCCCCTGAGATTCTACACCTGATTAGAACTATTCACCCACCTAGCCTCAGAGGTGAGGATGTGTTTACTTGGAGGAGTACCCCGGATGGAAATTTCAGTGTTAAATCAGCCTATCATTGGGTTCTGGCACAACAAAATCAAAGTAGAGCAGATGTTCAGTGGCATTCCTTATGGCGTTGGGCAATTCCTGAACGAGCTAAATATTTCCTGTGGCAAGCTTTTCAAGAGAGAATACCAGTCAATACACTAGTGTCCAAATACTCACCAAATGTGTCTCCTGAGTGCTCCTATGAGTGTCATAGTGAGGAAACAGTCCTGCATGCTTTGAGAGACTGTGAGAGAGCTAAACATGTGTGGTTTTTATTGATTAACCCCATATACTATAATATGTTTTTTAGTGGTAATTTACAGGTATGGATCCAATTCAATCTGAAGGCAAAACCCGGAGCAAACAAAACCAAACAATGGAAATGGACCAGTGTCTTTGGACTGGTTTGCTGGCTGATCTGGAAGGATCGATGCGGCAGACTCTTTGAAGGACAAGGAACCCAGCCACGTCAACTGGTGAATAAATGCATGCACTTGCTCATGGAGACAGTAGACCATGGGGAGTACAAGCATAGGATATTCCAGAGCCGTACCAGAAAAGATTGCTGCTGGGAAATACCACCCCATAATTTTGTTCGCCTTGATGTGGATGGCTCCGTGGGTCATCTAAGGCGTGCAACCTGCGGCGGTATTGTTCGCGATGCGAATGGAGAATGGATAGCAGGATTTCAACGAAAACTGGGGCCTATTTCGCCCCTGGAGGCAGAATTACAGGCTATCCTAACAGGCTTAGAATTATGCAAACAAAGCAACTTCAGGAAGGTGAAACTTTATACTGATTGCATGGATTGTTTACAGATATTACAAAGTGATTGTGGAGTTTCACACCCACTGTATGACCTGATATCTGACATAAGATCGCTTATTTTCTCAAATTGGGAGTTGGAGATATCACACTCATACAGGGAAGCTAATAGATGTGCTGATATACTGGCAAAGAGAGCTCATGACAACTATGAAGACATGATATTATTATCGGAACCTCCTGATTTTTGTAAGAACCAACTTAGGTCCGATTTAGAAAGTGCCCAGAGGATCAATGACCCTGGGTAACAGAGAGTTTTCTCTCTTTTTGTAACTCTCAAGCTTCTTAGCTTGCCTTTTCATTCGAAAAAAAAAATAATAAAATATACAATGTGGGCCCTTGGTGTTACCAACTTACCATTAAATTACACTAATCATCAAGTGGTTTGAACCCGAAATTATAACTCACATTTTTACTCTTACTCGTCTAGTCCTATTTATAAGTCACTTCCAACATATTTCACACAAACCAAAGAAAGCTTTAAAACTCATTAACTTTCCACTAAAATCCAACAAATTTACAACTTTACCCATATTAAATATCCAGTCAACACATAATAAATGAAGGGTGAACTTGTACATTCATATTCAATATTTAATTAGGTGACTTATATATAGGACCGAATAAAACCTTCTCTCTCTGCCCTATAAATAGGACCAGAGGAGTACCGATTACCGATCATGCTAATATTATAGATACTTTTTTAGGACAGGTATAACTAACTAATAATATATTAAATAAGTGATTTCTACAATAATAAGGCACAAACTTTTACGTCAAAATTTAAGCGCTGGAACCTCAATTAGTTTGAATGGATCCAAGCTAATTGGGTTTCCAACATGGACATCCATCAGAGCAAGAAAGCCGGCCTCTTGGCCCATTTAATCCCATTCTATCTTTGTAGCACTCATAAAAAGACCAAGACCCACCACACAAACCACTGGTACAATGGTTAATGGACTGAAGCGCCCAGCTTAGGCCTTTTAGGTCCAAAATCCGTTGATTATAGCTAGGTCCCGGGGGAGCTTGTAAGATGCTAAGGGCAAGCTTGGATGAGAGGAAAAGTTGGGAGGAAAGAAAATAAGATGAGAGAAAATGAGGAGGAGAGAAAAGTAGGAAGAAAATATTATCTCCCTTCTTGCTTGGATGAGTGAGAGAAAAGTGAGAGGACAGAAAATGAGTAAATATCTTAGGACCAAAATGCCCCTATCCCATGCTAAAATAATTATATTTAAAATTAAATTAGATGTTCGAGTGAAAAGATGTTATTTTCAAGAAAAATGCTTTATTAACATTTAATGCAACCAAATACTTTATTAATATATAAACTAAAAGAGTGAATAAATTTTTAAAACTGAATATATTAAATAGATAAATAAGATATATATTATTATGCAACATTATCAATAATTAATAAAAATGTAATAATTAAATTCTTTTACAAAATTAATAAAATAACCTAGGATGTGAACTTAACAATTGGCACGGTAAAAGTAAAAAATATAAGAGAAGACGCGTTGGCAAGAAAGAAAACACAAAAGGCGTTCAAAAAATAAAAAAAGTTAAGCGTCCGGGAAAAAGACAAGTGATGTATAGGTGAGGCTAGTGGGGGTAAATATGGATAGCAACTTTTCTCCCCAAATCTCTCCACTTGTGAAGAGAAAACTTGGGAGGAAAATGGGTTGTGGGACCCACCCCATTTTCCTTCCCACTTTTCCTTCATCTCCCATTTTATCTTCATCAAGCAGGGAAAAATGTTCTCATTCCGCCCACTTTCTACCCTACTTTTCTTTCCTCTCCCATTTTTCATCCATCCAAGGAGACCCTAAAGTTCCTCGTTTCTTCATGAGCCATTTTGGCCAACATATCAACACACATAATACCTTGTCTAAATAAGTAAATTACTTCTAGGTCCCAGTCAGAAAATATCAGGGTCTGAATTTCGGTCACTAAACCATACAGAGGGTGTGACACTTCACAGTCAGGCAGCAAGAGCTGTATAGCTTCCAGTGAATCTGAATGAATCTTTATTTTGGTGAAGCCATACTGTTTGCACATTTGTAGGCCACATTCCAATGCTTTAAGTTCAGCTTCAGTGCATGATGCATAGCCAAGATTCTTTTGGAATCCTTTCACCCAGTTCCCCTTGTCATCCCGGATTACCCCACCACAAGCCGCATGACCGTTGTTCCTGACAGAACCAGCAACATCAACACGTATATAGCCACTTGGGGGGAGATCCCATCTGCAAAATTCTCTCGCTTGGATATGAAAAATCTGCCTTGTGAATTTTCCTCTATCTGTGCATTCCATTAGAGTGTGTAGACACCTGCTAATGATTTGCTGGGAGGTTGCCATATTTCCTCCAAAAGCCCGCTCACACCAGTTTTTCCATATAAGCCAGCACATAACACCAAAGGTTCTCGTCCAAGGCTACTGTGCAAATCGCCTTCTGCACGGGTTTGAGCTCGTATTTATCTTCCATCAGTCCTGCAAGCCACTAGAAATGAACATCCTATAATATATAGGGTCAATAATAGAAAGCCACATTCTTCTCACATGCTGATCCGTCTCTCAAAGTGTGTAATAGTGTTTCCTTACAAGAACACTCAAAAGGACACTCATGAGTTATATTTTGAGAATGTTTTACTCTAAGAGAATTCATAGGAAGTCTTTCTTGAAAAGCTTGTCACAGGAAGAATTTTGCTCTTTCAGGAATATCCCAGCGTCAGACCGAATGCCATTGAGGTTTAGGGATAGGTTGCGTCTTTTGTTTCCATATCCACTGATACGCTGTCTTGATGGTGAAGTTTCCATCAGGGGAATTGCACCAACAAAATCCGTCCTCTCTGCCCGGCGTTGGTGGATTAGTTGATTTAATCATGTCCACCACCTTCTTTAGAAGGAAGATATTCCACTTATGAACATCCTATTCACCACTAGCAGTAACAGATTGACTTATTTTCTCATCCTCTTGTAATAAATGCTGATTCCTTTCTACATACATCAAAAACGAATGATCAAGCTTTGTCCATTTCTCACCAAATTTAAATTAAGTTCCATAACTGTACGGGCCGAAAAAAATAGTAAATTAGCGAATCAATGTCGATCCTACGTAGACTCAAAACAATTGATTATTAAGCACTAAATGTGCTCTTTTTTTTTAAGTTGAGCAAGAAAAAAAATTGATTACTAATGAATGAGAAAAGTTAACTAAGATCTAAAAAAACAAGAACTTTCACACATATTACATTCAAGAGGTAAACAAACAATCTAGAGTCACTAATCCTTTATTTTCTTTTTAGATTTTATTCCCACTAAATTAATTATACTTTAACTTAATCAGCTAATCTGCTAATCTAGAGTCCTAGTGTATATAAATGCCTGTTGGTCCAATTAATTATGATATGCAATGTCTCACACAGATTAACTAGGTCCAGTTTATATCGGTAACACTCTTTAACTATGTGGAACTTTTAGGTATATGTCTATTCTAAAAGCAAATTAGATTAAAATTTAAATTAGATTAAAAATCTAATTCCACATTATTTAATTTCACGGTCTATTTAGAATTCTCTTCGTCGAGTTCAATTCTAAATTCCCCAAACATATTCAATGGTGGTCAATCGCTAAACAATAATCAATAAAAACAAGATTAAAAAAACTGAATTAAAATTAGGCATAACTAATAAGTGGGAAAAATATCTAAGTCACAAACAAGTTCATAATGCTCTAAATTATAAAAAAAAATTAGTCACACGTAGGTTCCATCAAAATCATCACAACTCAATGCCCAAATTCATAAAGGAAATTGGAAATAAGAAACCACAAATTGCTCAAGAAGCCTTAGATCCAGCGACAATGAAGCTCCAGTAACAACAGTCTCCCCGTGCGTTTTTCTTTTCTTCTCTCGCGTGATGATGAATTGTACCGTGTACGCAATTCTCCCTCCTGCAGCGTGCTGTACGTGTGTTTAATTGATAATGATGATCTCCAGTGCGGCACTCCTCTCTTGCTTCTATTTCCCTGTGTGTGATTAATAGTGTGTAGATGATTGAAAGAATTAGTTCTCCCCCTTTTTATATTATGCGCTCCTCCTTATATAAATTAGGTTGCCTCTATTGTTTCCTTTTTCTTGGTTGCACCGTAACGATGATTGATCCACTCATGAAGATTCATGTGTGTGGCGGCCAAAAGAAACAAAAAAAAACATTAATCAAATCAAATAAAGACAATAATAGTAATAAAAATAAATTGAAACTTGGTTTTTTACTTTCCTATTTTAATTCAAAACAATATATTTTAAAAGAAATCCTCAAATAATATATTAATTTGGTATCTTTTTAAATCACAACAAAATCTCTCAATTTTTTTGAATTGATGACTCCCTAGTTACAATAAAATATTTCTAAAAATCTACTAAATATGGGAAATCATACATCAACATGAATTATATCACAAAAGTGAACTTACACATGATTCCCACCCATTTGAGGTATGAGGTTGCTATTGTAAAATCCTTCCTCTAATCCATAATCAACCTCTAATAACCATTAAATTTAATTATTATACTGCTAACTATCATAGGTAAAAGAGTTTCCATATGATTACAACAATACTACTATCATAGTTAGAAAAAGGTTTTCCTAGAACTTCAATTGATTATCCATGATAGAAAAAGCGAACACATATTCCAACAACTAAACTATCATGGATAATTTACCCTAACTATGTTAAGAAAGGATTCCTCTAACATAGTTAGTAAAAATTCACCTAATTAACAAATGCCAATTGATTTAACCATGTTAGATAAGGAGCCTCCTAACATGGTCAATAAAAATCCACATTTAGAAACATTAACCTCACAACAATCAATCATTCCCCATAACCATGTTAGAAAAGATTCCTCTAACATGGTTATTGAACAAAACCCGTACACTAAATTGAATTTAAGCAATTATTAATACAGTTATCCAGAATTTAATATCAATCCAATACATAAACATGCGGAAGCGAATGCAAGCCTATATGTGGCAATATACAGCTCTAAAGATAACTCTACCGGCCAACTCACCGATTCATGTGAACCGATTTGGCCTCGTCCCATTTCCCTTCGCCCTAGTCAAGGCATGACCACCTGCAAAAATATAAATAACCACGGGGTGAGACAAACATATCTCAGTAACCACAACTCAACTCAATATAAGAGTGTGAGTGGGTTAGCAGAGCGCCTAAAGGGTACCACATAAAAATATTTATCACAAGTAATATATATATACCACCATATCATCAGAAGTATATTCAGATAATCATGCAGAACTTCGTAACTAAAAATCTTTTACAAACTCAAGGTATATCATTTTATAAAAGCAGTTCGAAATATATTTTACACAATCATCCATAACGTTCGCCCTGCGAAACGTTAGGTTGTCCCCTACAATTAGGTGGACCAAAGTGGAACTCGACGGGGATCTCAACCCGTACCCAGAACCACGGAGAAGTGGAACTCGATGAGGGCTACCCATACCCAGCACCACAACGGGGATAATGCTCGATGGGGGCTACCCATACCCAGCACACCGAAAGGTAGTACTCGATGGGGGCTACCCATACCCAGTACACCAATAATATAATTAGTCCCTGTGGGCCAACAGGGTACCTCATCACGTGATGGCAAAAGTATCCAGTGCATCGATGCTAACTACCACAACATATGCATCACAATCAGAAATACAATTTAACCAAAGCTAGGCACTTGGCCTTTTCCAATATTTCAAAAACCATATAATGCAACAGTTTCAAATCAATATATATCCTTTTAAAAAAATGATCATCACAACACATACCACTTTTCGAAGTACGTATTCCACATGACATTTTTATATAAAAATAATCAATGAAAATCATATCATACATATACCATCAAAATCCATGGTTGAAAAGGGAGTTTGAAATCCCTTACCAACAACGCACCCACACATAGAACAAGTAGAGGCGGTTACTAAATATTATAATAAAACTGGGTATATCTTCATATGAAAGTAAGTGGGATTTTAAAGGTACCCGATAGGCTATTTTATATAAACATACTATTTGAAATTCAACGAGTATGCTAATAGACGTATATATATAAAGGGATTTTTAAGAAAAATCCCGACTAACATCACACACAACCATATAGTGAGGTGAGAGTGGTTACCTGAACTGGTCAAAAACAGTAAATATACCATCACAATAATCAATTAGTCTAAATAAACATGTAGCACAAGGCAATTGCCCCAATCAAGCCAGAAATTCGAGGAATCAAACAAACCCTAGGATTTTCTATTGAAATTCAAGAACAAAGAGAAAAAGGAATCAAAGGGGATTACCCCATGTTACCTAGCTCCCCAGGCCGCCGAAATTCTCGCCGGAGATCGCCCAGATCAGCCCCAAGCGCCGCCACCAGTCGCCTCCTTCCTTTTCTTCTCTGCCCGACGAACACTCACGCGCGCGCACACACACACGCTCGTGACTGGAAGGAGGAAAGGAGAGGACCGGGGGTTGGGGGTTCAGTAGCTACAGCGGCGACGGCGGCCGTCGCCGCCCTCTCTCTCTCTCTTGCCGAGCCGAAGACGCAGAAGGAAAAGGAATCAGTGGAGGTGTGGGTGAGTTGTGTTTCTTATGTGTGTGTTTATCGTGTTTTTATGAGGGAGGGAGAGGGAAAAATTAAATAAAAGAAAGAAATAATTTAAATGGAAAGAAGAAAACTACTAATAGGTCCTCCAATAATCAACATAAGATACTCTTCTTTAAGATAAAACTTTCCTCTTTCATTCTAAAAATTTTCTTCAAATTTCCACTAATATTTTCTCCCACTAAGATCTCTTTTGGGTCCAAAAATAATTTCTCTAACTCTAATGTTCCCAAATTAAGGGACAAACTAGGTCTTTAAAAATTCCCAAAATACTTCATTTTCAGTAATTTTATTTATAACACTCTCAAAACTCCATAATTAATCCCCCTAATTAATTATTAAATCACCACTAATTCCTTCATCAAATTTTTGGGATGTTACAGCTATCAGAACAGTTGTTCCAAGCATCACCATGTAGTGTTGGAAAGCAAGCAAAACTTCCTCCGCTGCCAATTACGCCCTCCGGTTCTAATTATAAAATCAGGTTGCACTACAAAAAAACAACGAATTTCCGACAGAATTTACCGACGGAATTTCATTGGAAAATCAATTTTTCCGACTAATTTTCGCGGAAAAAATTTTCCAACGAAATTTTTTCCGTCGATAATTTATATTATTTTATAAATAAATTATTATTTTAATTTATAAATAATATATTAAAATATTATTATTACCGACGGAATTTTTGTCGGTAAATTTTTAATTTTTTTAAATTATATGCCACATGTCCCTCTTTATGGCTGCCACGTGTCGCTGTCGTGTGCCTCCACATGCTGCCGCGTGTCACCTTCACAAATTGTCTCCAATTATGGCAGAGCTGAGAATCGAACCCGCAACCTCTTACGCGCATGCTGATGTCTTAACCAGTTGAGCTATGAAGACCATGTGATATTATTTACAAACTATCATATTTATAATATTACATTATATTTAGTATTTTCAGTTTATATTTAAACTATAATAATAATTATAATTATTGTCATAAATTATTTTAATCATTATTTTACTATATATATTATTCAATTAAAATTATTTTTCATTTTTCTTACTAATATTTATTAAAAAATAATATATTTTCTAATAAAAAATTACAATTAAATTTATTAAAAATTTATATATATATATATACGTGTCAATGTTAATTTTTTATTAATATTTATTAAATATTATTTATTTATAAAATATTTTTAAAATAAATAAAGATAATATTTTATTTATAAAATAATATTTTAATATATTATTTATAAAATAAAATAATAATATAATTCATAATTACCGACTGAAATGTTCTGTCGGTAATAATAATATTTTAATATATTATTAATAAATTAAAATAATAATTTATTTATAAAATAATATAATTAATAAAATTACTCACGAAAATTTCGTCGGTAAATTCCATCTCTAATTACTTGTTTTTTGGGAAAATTCTAGAAAAAGACTCTCGAATTACCAAAAGGACACTTTGATACAGTGAATTTCGGAAATGACAAGTCAGTACAAATCCGTACAGTGACTGAATTGACCTTTAACAAATTTAAAGGAAAAGTCCAAAATGCCCCTGGTTCAATTTTTTTTTAATAATTGGCCGCCACCACCACCGGCGGTGGGCCCCACCTCGCCACAGCTTGGTGGCCTTACCAGCGGCGGCGGCGGCCAATTATTAAAAAAATAAATAAATAATTGAACCAGGGGCATTTTAGACTTTTCCTTTAAATTTATTAAAGGACAATTCAGTCACTGTACGGATTTGTACTGACTTGTCATTTCCGAAATTTCCTGTATCAAAGTGTCCTTTTGGTAATTCGAGAGTCTTTTTCTGGAATTTTCCCTTGTTTTTTTGTAGTGTTGACTTTTTAGGAAAAATTAAGGATACAAAATAAATCACTTTAAATTGTTTATATTTATATTTTTGTTAAACATTTCAATGAGCATGTTATGTGCATTCCAAAATATTATTGACACTAGAATAAACAATTTAACCATTGGCTTACTTGATGGTATAGGCTTATCTCTTAATTTTTCAAATTTAGTTATTCACCAAGTTTCAGTGCATAGAGTAATGAACTATAATTTCATTCAATAGATTTTGCTAATTTATCCAAAACCAGCAAAAAGGTGAAGCTGGGGGAGGGGATAGTGGTTAGGACTATCAACCTGCCGTGGAAAGAAATATAATCCTGATGAAGACCTAGGTCAGATCTGGACCTTCATCTCAGGCAGATGAATCTGGGAGGATTCGAGAGAGTTGGAAGCTGCTGTGGGAGGCAATGAGGGCTTCTCATGAAGAAGTATCACGGCCTTCTGGACAGCGGAAAGCAGATCACCAGCTTCTATGCTCGCATCCATGCCTAGAAGACCAGACACAACAACAACACTACTGGTGCAGTTACCCTAGACACTGAGGAGGAGGCTTAAAAGTGGGTTTAGTACATTTTAGATTTGTGATGATTGCGGAAGAAATGAAACCCTTAAGCGACAGCAAGATAATTACATCTTTCTAAACTTTTTTCCTATTATATTCCGATTCTTTCAGACATTGAAGACTCCTCGTATTTAATAGATTTGAGATACATTTTGATATATTTGAGGATGAGGAGTCATTATCACTAAATTAAAGGGACTTGTTTGATATTTTGAGTAGTTATTAATTTGGTACATTATTTTGGGGATTTCATTGTAAATATCATGATTTAAAGTAGGAATAGTTTAGTATGGAAGAAATAATAATTAATTTTAGTTTTGAAAGTGAAAAAAAACAAGAAGAAGAAGATTTCCATTTACTTGCTTTCTTTTTATTATTAGATATGTATTTCTTCTATTCTTTACACATCATAAGCACGCCATCGTTTATTCTAGACATTATTCATCTTTTTCTTCACTTTTCTTCATCACACCACCAGCTGCAACGTGAGAGAACAGGAGAAAGATGGAGAGAGAATCCACAGCAAGGCAGAGTAAGGATGGAAGGAACTCTGGTGCCGTCGCCGATTGTCTTCCTATTTGATTTTTTCTTCGGATGAACAAAAGCTGACGCAAGAGAGGAAGAGGAAGATGAAGCAACTTGAGGAGGAGGATTATTCGCTATGTTTTGTTCTCTTTTCTTTCCTTGTTTTGTAACTTGATGAATTTTGGGCTGTTTAACTTGTGCTGATTTGTGACTGACAATGAAAATGTGTGGCTAATTTGTTTTGGACTTGGAGTAGCTATGAATTGATTTAAGGATTAGAGCATGTTTGAACCTATTAGTTGTGTTTAATTTTAGTTTTGGTTACTTAAATCTTGTGTTACTTGTCTAATATATGCTTGATCACCATTTATTATGAATTGGGGGAATTTCGATTAGCCTTGGAAGATGGATCTTGATTGGACCTAGGATTGAGTAATGTGTGATTAGTATTTATTCTAATTTTTCAATAGGATAGGAATACACCTATTGGACCCATATAGTCCTATTAGGGTGAACTTAATTTTGAGTAGCTTAATTAGGAATAACAAGTGGAGTAGAACTTAAGAGGGGGATGTAAGTGATTAGGAGATCCTTATGTCTATTAATACTCTAGATTAACAAGCTAACTTTAAATGCAATTAATTTGGTAATTACATGCTCTATGAATTGAAAAGGGGATTAGTTATTCTAGGTTGCATCTTTTGCTATTTGAATTATTTAGTTTGTTTAATTTTATTTTACTTTCTTTTCACTTATTTGAATAAAAATTGGTTTTCTCAAATTAAACAAAATGTGAAATCAATGCTCAACTGAATTTGTGGTATAAGTTTTCGTGGCAACGATATTCGATTTACTCTTTATTACTTGACGGCCCGTACTCTTGCGGAAACGTAGGTTCATAATTTGTGCCTATCAGAAATACCGAGAACAAGATCAACATGATGTATTCTTTATGTAGAACTGGGTTCGATACCAATTTCCAATTCTTAAATTTTTCATAACCATTCCTTTAAGGGTTTGATACCAATTTCGACACCTCACGTAATATTGCTTAGGTAAAACATAATGTATGGTTGAAAGTTATAACATAATTAGATTAGATCATGCCTTATGATAACCCTTAATATTTATTAGATTTTTAGATATATTTTAGGGTAAAAGTGCCCCTAACAATTGTGCAATTAGCACCCTAAAGTATTTATTACATCCTGAAAATATTTTGAAGGGTGAAATTTCATCTTTAAACGACAGAACCCTAACCTCAGTTAACTTTATGGACATTTGTTATTGTTTTTATAAAATGACACATAGTAAATAACATTGCCACTTGTGTGTTAATAAAAAAGCTTGAGCTCTTAGAACCACGGACACAAATCATCTCCAAGACTAGATCAACACTAAATTCAAAAGCTAATCACTATTTTGCTTTCAAAAAGGGAAGAAAAGCATCGGACTTTTGTTTGTTGTAACTTCAAACAAGTCCAAACATTGTATTAATTCTCAAAATTATTTTTCAGTGATAAAATAAAGTAAAAAATAAGGATATCCAAGTAGTCAGTATCACATACAATACAAGAGTCATGAAAGAAATTCTTATAGCTTTAACTTTTGTTTGTTCTAACTTCAAACAAGTCATCAGCACTCTGCACCACATTGAATACAATGTAAGTGTTGCCCAATACCACAAATGAGACAAAACCAGTGCCATCCAACACAATTAAATGCATAAACATGGAGGTTCAGAGCAACACATTTAGAAATGAAGGATATAATAAGCCTGACTATTGAGTATTTTGCTACGTATAGTTCACACTACGTTCCATTTATTAGTCTATTAAGGTTTGATTATGTTGCTTTACTAATTCTATTGAATCTATGCTTTATGACTTCTCTTCCTCCAAATTCTAATTTAGGAACCTCATTTAGGAGCACCTTGAAGTCACATATTTAGCAAAAACGCGAAGCAGACTGTATACAGATGGTTTAGAAATTGAATGCTTCATCTATGCCAAGTTATTAACTTGGAAACAAATGAGAACTGACGAGTAGGGAAATAGCTGTTGAATATATTCGCAATAGCAAGAGCCAAAAAAAGAAAGTGAATTAAAAAGTTGGGGGTGAATTATAGGAACTGTCAACAGCCACAAGCCTAAAAATAGTATGAATTTACTGGGAGGAAATTTCGAGCATTTAATGTTTCCATTACTCCGATTTGATTATAAACAATACAAAGGAGAAAAATGGAGTATAAAATTAAACCTGTTTCCAGCAAAGAAAGCTAGGGACCATATACGAATAAGGAAGAGCCAGCAAAAAGGTTGGTGAAGAAAATAATGGAGCTGAGGGCACTATTTTTTCTTGTGAGACACGAGAAACAGGCTGCCATATTGAATGGACCACAAGACAGGTCTCTCTCTGCACTAATGACTAGAGAATTTCTTTTGGCTATTGCTTTCATTGTTGCCCTATTTATGGGAACTCGAGCATCATTATATTCTTTTTCTCTCATCTTTCAATACGTGTTATAAATGCACCATTCATCACGCTGATAGCCTAATGAGTAATTACACGTCCATATAAGTAAATATACACTCAATATTGTTTGAAAATTGGTTGAGAAAAAAAAGAAGATACAATGAGTATAAAATTACACTTCCTCCTGTCCTATTTATAAGAGCTCAGCCGCCAAATAACGCTTCTTAAGAAAACATGTAAAAGTTAGTTGAGAGCTATAAATATGTTTAAAAAATAACTGCTTTTTCAATATTACCCTTATTTATTATAAGACTAGAGAGAGAAATGTAAGTAGGAGTATTAATGAATACTATGAAAGAGAGTGTTAATAAGTATGGGTAAAATAGGAAAAATGGCATTAAATGATGACAGATTCCAAGGCGAGCTCTTATATTTTGGACCAAAACAATTCAAATTCTGGGCTCTTATAAATAGGACCGGAGGGAGTAATTTAGATTTCATTATGTCAATATGATCATTCTGTCACTCCCAAAATGCTTTAATATGCTTGGAATCCAAGTTGTAATAATTTGTGTGTTTGTTTCATACCGTTTCATAACCACCTTGGTTTGCTTTTCGATGTCGTCAGAGATCTTATGTTCATAGAGCATAGGGTATTCAGAATCTGTGTTGTTCAGAACAATTCAACAGACCTGAAAAATCTGGTTCTCATGGTTTTGCTTAAATGCTTGATGTTGACCCAGGGGTTCTGAGCTTGATTACTGGTAGGAAGAGGATGACGATTTCAAGTCATCAAATAATATTTGTTGACCCTTGATATGTTCACATGGAGGTCTTTACTCAACAAACGAGAGGCTGTATAAAGAATTAAGCTCACTGAAGGCGAGACAAATGGCTATCTGTTTATTTTATATGTAAGATCTACAAATAAGACCATATCCAGAAAACTAGCAAAATCATGTACATAGAAGGTATCTAAAAGTGAAGTCATATGGTATGATTTGTACAAATTGAGGGAGGGGCTGGGTTTTTCTTTTCTCAATGAACTTGATGGCTTCTTTCCTAAGTTCACTAGGTAACTGCAGGCAGATCCAATCCAGCAATGATTCCAAGTCTTTTGCAAAATCCAGCAAATACCAATCAAGTAGTTTTGGGATAGCAATCTTGGACGTTGAAATGAAAATTGCAGCCTGCAAGTACTCCCTTTTTGCAACTTCCAGCTGGTTTTCAACCTGTGATGCCGTATAAATTCTCACCTTCATTCAACAATATTTATGAATCAACACAAAGCCATAGACAAATGACTATGTACTAATTCAGAAAGGTATAGTTTGCATAAACTTACAGCAGGAGAGGACCAAGTTCCACAGGAGAGTGCAAATGTCACAAGAGGTTCTGACAGTTCCAGTCCAAATATGCTTCTTGCTGTCGTTTCATGATTCTTTGCTCCCTTCAGAAATGTCTGTATGAAATTTAGCAGCAAGAAGTTTGGTGAATGATTAGTCCTGTTCATAGATAAGCAGAATTTGAAATGAATAGGACTTACAAATTTCCATTGGTAAGGAAGTCTTAAGATGAAATGTTCGATAGTGTTTGCACTAAGCAAGTGTCCACCCACATTTACTGTCGCCTAAATAACAAGAAATTATCACAGAAATATTAAGTAAGCCTATGCTTTGTTATCCTGAATAGAGAATGCATGAATTACATTGCCATTATAACCAGAACGATATAGAAGCAGTCCACACCTTCCGCATCAGTGAAACAACCATTTCAGGACTCTCAGGAATGCCATTCTCTATGAAGGCCTGAAGAAAATTAGAATTTTAAATACCTTAATAATTGACAAAGGGAATTGGAGGAAAAAAGCATAGCATTGTGACAAACTTTTAATGTAAATGGACAAAAGAATAATAAAAAGTGAGAGTAAAAGAAAGTTTCAGATTCGGATAATACTAAGTGTTGTACTAATAGACAACTGACGTACGTTCATCATACAGGCATTATATATGTTGATCCAAAATGCAAGTTTCTCCTGGTGGTTGAGGTTTTCTACCTTGACTGAGGCTAGTTTCCTCAAAAGAATTCTGCACATTTTGCCACATCAGCACATTATCACTTCCAAATGAGACAAAAGCAATTGATAATCCAGTTTGGATAGCAGATAACATACTTTAATCTACACAGTAAAATCAAAGAATTTGCGGTTCGTTTTGGGTTGAAAGATCTTCCTTCAATTGCACATAGTTGATTATATGGACCGATATCCTGCTTCCCAAATCCCAAACAGGAACCATAAGGGTCCCATCCTTCAATGTAGTTGTGAGTTTTCAGAGTCAATGACGATGGCATGTCACCTGCGGGACTTGGATTCTTCACTGAACTCATTCTCATGAGGATGGTTGATAAGCACTTCAAAATATTTTCAGATATAATATTAGGATTGTCATCTCCCAGTTCATTTTCAGGTGGACTAGGATTCCCTACATCTGCCGTTGATTTGTTTTTCACCCTTATTTCTTGCTGCAATGATGAAAGCTTAAATTCATTGCCATAAAAAATTTCCCTCGCACCAACTCTGATCACAAAGATGATAATTAGTTACAAACCTGTCTCTTATGAGGATCCCAGCACCTCTGCCCTGATTTATTGTCAGTTGAAAGTTTCTTGATGGAAATTTTGGTTGTTTGGTTGTTACATGAAAATTGCTTGCTTCTCTTGAAAGAATTAGTGCGGAATACATTCTCCTTTCCTTGTTGATTCTCTGGCATGATAATCAATAAGCGCAAACCATCAGATTCCACTCTTGCACAAACCACGCTTAAGAAATGAACGCTCTAAATCTAAACTGATACAGATTAAGCTGAATCAGCAACCATAACAAAAAAACAAATGCTCACCTGGTAATGTTGTCGTGAGCCTAGATTTAGATGCTGTGGGGTTATTCATTGTATGGGAAGAAGACTTCAATTTGACCTGTCTTGGGCTTTCATTGTTTACATTAGCTGAAAGCTCCATTCTTCTCTTAGTCAATGACAAGTAGACAGCTTCCTGGTACAAATCCTGTCTGGATTGTACTACCTGCTCTTCAAGCCTAACAATTTCCTCTTCCAGAACTGCTACTTCAGCCAGAAGCGCTAGTATCTGCAAATATTTGAAATTCAGCATTTGGATGGCTGAACTAACATAACCCTTCTCCTCAAAATCCTTGAAAATCTAGCTTAGGTTGTTTAATTTGCTCTTCATATCAACTTTTAACAACTGATTGCTGTCATGCTTCTTTTATATTCTCTTAGCAAAAAACAGAAATTGTTTCTTTCCGAATTTGAGTGTTTTTCAAAAGAAAGAATCAAAAACTACAAACTACAAAGGGAGATATGTTGACTAACGCAGGGAGGGAGATACGGAGGAAGACGAGGCAGAGCTCCCAAAGGTCTGTTAAAAGCCCTCTCCAATGCTCTGTGGATGTTCTCTTCATGTCTAAGCTTCTTTTTCAGCTCATGAATCTGAAATGCGGAGTCTACAGCTCAGTTTTGGATAAAGACATAAAAAAAGGAAACCCAATAAAGAGATTGGAATGAAAGAAGGTCAATACATCTTGTTGCAATGCCGATATTCTGTCTTTACCGGAGGCTTTTCCACCTTCAATTTTATTAGCAGTGCCCTTTCGCAAGCTTCCCTGCATTTCTGCCTTTTCATTCAAGGCTAAGGAGGTCAGAATCCACCTATGCAAATAAATAACAATGGCAAAGATGAAATCCTAGAAGCTAAAAGCACGTATCAAATCATGTACAGCGAAAAACCAGGACAAGGGAGAAACTATAGCATCGGTTTTTCCCCTTTTAAATGCATGTATCTCCATTCAATAACGCTTACTTAATGAGAATTCAAGCAATCTCTCATAAAAGTGAGTTCACCGAAGCCGAAACCATATTTTCTGATTATAACTATTGGGCGGCGAAGAAAATTTAATAATCATTAATTTCGTTCACTGTACAAACCGTTTTTCGAAAAAAAGGCATACAATATAAATGCACTCTGTTTTGACTACACTAAAGAATGGCAAGTTTTGTTTTATTACTTTTCCAATTGCGACGGGAGCTTTCATAGGGCACAGTCTAGTTCTGGCTTTAGTGTTCATCTTTTCCAGCTCTCTTAAGTCTGCAACGACCGAATTATAAACTTAAATAACAAATTGCACATACAGCATCCATTACTCGGAACACAAAATCACCAAAACACTAAAGAATTATCCGGATAAAGATCGAACCTCAAACTTCAAATCTGTGAGATGTTCAGTGCAGTGATGTAGCAGAAAACACGAACTCGAACGCCATCGATATTAGCAAGCCTCAGCTAAAGCGATGCAAAATAGAAACGTGAGGATTAAAAATGATGGATGGCAAGAAGAAGAAGTGAAGGAATGGTAATGAAAAGGAAGGGAGAGAGGAGAGCGATAAGTTGGCACCGCATGGTGTGAGTGGGAAGAATATATATATATATATATGCACACACACACACACTATTTTAAATAATAATGAAGGAAGGAGGTGAGAGATAAGAGCGGGGTGGTTCAGTGACGGTTACTACAATTTGATTCGCCAAAATACGCTTTACGCTTTTTACTTTATTTTATGGTTTGAGCTTTGAGGCACTTGAATCAAAGAATTGAGCGGTAAATAGCGTGATTTTACTGGCGAGAAAGACAAATCACCTTGAATATGGACACTGTAGTGCCCAAACTCCAATCATCATGTCCTTTTCATTCACTTTTGAGTTTTTCTTTTTCTTCCTTAACTTAACACCACCGTCCCCACTCCTTTCCTCCTCTTTTTCTTTAGTAAATCGTGATAATATTGGGGAAATAAAAAAAAAAAAACCTTAAAACCTTTTATATATTGATTTATGTAAAGGATCTGCCTCTCTTCATCACGTCCTCTTCTCAACCACGTGAGATGTGACGGTGACTCCAAATCATAAACCGACGTTTCCTCCATTTTTAAATGTTTCTCTAAAGGAAAAGCAGATTAGTTAGTAATGATTGTGATTTATTTACTCTTCCAGCTAATCTCCCCTCATCTTCCTCAAATATTATATTCCCTCCGGTCCTAAATATAGAACATGTTTGAGAAGATGGGTTTGATCATAAATATAAGATATTTTTATAATTATTTATAATTTTTTTCTTAAATTATCCCTATTAATACTCTTAATAAACAAACATACAAGAGAGGATGGGTGGGGATAAAGGTAGATGATAGGGTACATTGGTAATATCATATGATTTTAATTAATTTAACTAACATCCTTAATCTAATTAAATTAAGTAAATTATTCTTATATTTAGAATAGGAGGTACTAAGTCATTCATCTCCGTTTAAAAAGCCCTTTAAAGCCCCCTTCCCATTATTCAATGTTGGCTTTTTTGGCTGTGCAACATTTTTTAATTCCCACAAGCTTGCTAGCCCATATTTAACCAGGTGTCAAATCTTAAAGTTTTTAACCATTAACAAAGTATTCATTTAATCATATTCATAAGTAATTTCCATATCACACTTGCCAAAAAAAAACATTTAAAATTCATTAACCATGCCTCAAACTTTAATAGTATCTTTTTAGCTTTGCACCTATATTTAAGGTAATAGCCATGGAAATAAAGTCAACAATGAATAATATGATTGTGCATTCATATGAACAATTTAATAGTATTCTCTTCGTCCCTATATATATGAGGTCTTTTTTTAAATGGTTTGTTCCTTTTTACAAGGTCATATTTGACATTGTTTGAGTAATAAATGCGTTTTTTTCTTATTTTACCCATACATTAATTTCCTTCACTCATTATCTTTCATCTTTTTTCTATAATTACTCTCTCTTTATTTTACTCATTCATAAATATGGGCAATAGGGCCATTTAAAAAAAGAGAGTATATTCCCAACATATTACATTTATTATTTTTAACTAATTTTAATTTAATTTTTAGGAAACTACAGTTTAGTTAAAAGAAACTTATATATAGGGAAATAGGAGTAATAATAATATGGTTTATAAATGAGATCAAAATAAATATTTTTTCTCTACCCTATAAACAGAACTAGAGGAGTATCTAGCTATCACTACTGCAGTGAATTAAGTGTCCATGGAATAATTAACATGATATTTTGTTACTATCCCTATTCGTTTATATATGTGTGATTGCTACATCTTCACTATGATTCATGCTTAGCTTGCCCTTGAAAAAACTCAACTACACCAACCTTCACCTAAAAGAGTTAGATTTATTATAAAAGACGAACAAACACAGCATATGTGAGAGAACTGGATTCCAAAGTTGAGGTCTAATTAAGCTTAATTAGTAGGTAACTCCTATGTTCCATGTTAACTTAACCAAAAACCGACATTAGAGGGTCTCGACTCCTTCCTACTAATAATCACACACATGTATATATCCCTTGCCAGTTGTACGTGTTTGATTCAAATTGGACACTTTGGAGATCATGACATGTACTCCTAAACCTTTCTCTCTTTCAATTTGTCTCTCAATTAAAAATACATGGGTTTCGTCGTTCATCAGAATTTGGAGTAATTAAGGCAGGATTTTAGAATAGGATTCGCTGGTTGGATCCTTTGTTGCTGGTTAATTACAAAGAAGAAGAAAACAAAGGAACAAACAGACCATTATTGTTTGACCAGTTATAAAATACATTTTAATGGATGAAGGGGGTGAATTAAATTATATTATATGACGATTGTAACAGGAACAGAGTTTGTTTGTTTGTTTTCTGTCACAACCAGCACTCTGCGGATTCTTCTCTTGTTGTCACATGGGATATCAACCTCAGTACTATCAAACGGACACGGCATATTTTTGAAATTTAAAGTGGTTACAACCTTAACAAATAAAATGCATATTCCTTTCTAGCTTAGTTTATCTATACAATTCCAAGATCGTTATACGCCAAGCCTAGCAATGTCAGTTGATTCATTGTGCGAAACTCCTGAATTTTAAAATAAGCCGAACTTACTAAAAATAAAAAATGAGTAAGGCAAATTATAAATAGTTAAATACACAGACATTGTTGCTGCTGGTATACGCGACAGAAGTTTGGTTGCTGCATCTTCTATATATTTCTTCTGACAAGAACTTGGTAACTAACACTAATAGCTTCTGGCTCCAGGAAGATCTCGTTCAAGCCTATTTGCAATAAGAAGCAAAACCGTGCCATACTGTATACATCGAAAACTTGGTTTTAATGCCTAATACCTAACGATCGAATTAGCTGTTCCAAGAAGCTCTCTTTTTTAAGTATTCGACATGGAAAAATAATAAAAAGAGACTTGTTTTTTCATACTTGGGATCAATGACGTATACTTACTTAATGGGTTTATGTTTTTATACTTTCTCTTCTTTACACCTCCACAAAGGAGGGTTTGGTTTGTACGAGCTCTAAATTTGTACGCTCTTTTGCTAGAATTCACATGATCCATTTGGTCATGCTCGTGGATTATGGTGACTACGAATCATTATATTGTGTACGTAACTATGTATTAGGTGTCTATTGGTTTCTTACGTCATTAAAAAACATTACGAGGGAAGAAGATAAACGACAATGGATGTAGTGGGGGGGACAACACGGGAGGTAATAATTGAATCTTGCACTTCTGATTATGTGACGGTTTCACGATGAGCACAGAGAAATTCTACTTTAGTTGAGCTGGAAAGTCGAGCCAGAATATTAGGAGTGTCTTCATAAATAGCAGGATCTTACCAGTCAGACCCACAAATGTCTCACACACACAGGTATCTAGTGGTATAATGGCATTTATATATCATTAATTCATTCATAAAATAGCTTAGATGGCCTCAATTGATGTAGGTAAAATATTGAAAGCAATTCACGGAAAGTGAACAGGTTCATATAGTAGATTTTGAGGGCAAATATCGATCCTTGCTTGTAGGAAAGGATTTCTCACTTGGTTATTAGTTTTGCAACAAGTGAGATGATGATGCTCTATATGTACGTAATCTCAGTACAAAAGGCATGCCATTAGCAGAAACATCACGTCTTCCAGATAATGTGAACCACAAGAAGCATCTTTATCGGTGTGGGGGCTAGTTTGACATGAAGTCATCAAGTGGAACTGGATGCTCATGCATCCAATATCTTTGTCCCACTCGCTTCCGAACTAATCACATCTGTTTTTTTTTTTTTTCCCTATATCTTTAAAGGTGAGTTTTGCATTTAACAGAAGAATTGCTGTAAACTTGTGAAGTAACCCTGAGGCTAATAGTTTAAATCCTAAAGCAATATCTCATTTATAAATAAGGATACTTATATCTATCATTTCCAATTCACCTTGTGGGGGGCCTCATGTATTGGGCCACCCTATTTTCTATATCTACAATTTATTGTTGTGATTGTACATGTAAACAACACATACAAGCTTCAACAGGACGCATTTCAGTTTTATCACGAGACATCATCCAATGATTTCGCACTCATTGGGGGTACTACATTGATTGTCCGTAACCAAATGCGCCCACCGAGTAATTTAGCCATTATTTACATCTAATTGTAGTCACATGGTGGGGATTAGAATTTAGGCATTAGTAAGAAGTACTCTATATATATATATATGGTAGCAGTGGCCACTGGCCAACAATGATGATGGTTCGAAAAGATACAGAAAATTAGCTTTAGCAACTTCATTATATTAGTATAAAGGTATTATGATTGAAAGCTGGCGAGTGAGGCATGTCCACGAGTTTCTGGAGTGTTGCTTTAGACAAAGGGAAAAGAAATAATGAGACTTTTTGTGGCTGCAGGCACTGGTAAAAGGTTAAAAGAAGATACATGCTAGAAATCAGATCCTTTTGTTTTGTTACTTTTTGATTTGGGGCAGCGACAAGCTTTATGCTGTGCCCTCCCTTTTCCTATTGGAATCATGAATAGTTTAGTGATGTCAACGGCAAATCTGTTTCACTGCAGGACTAATATTTGCGTGGGCAACAATAATTAAAGAGGAGAAGAACTGTTGTGGCCATTTCTGAAAAATTTAGTTCTACTTGGTCTCCAAACCACCAACTTTTTTTAAAATAAAATTACATCGTAATCAAAATGTGAAGACCTTTTTTATCTTGGTATTTGAGGCAATTTATTTGATACTTTGTCATGCTCTATATATGAAAACTTCTACCCACGGGGATTCGATTGCTGGTCCTGGGACTGACTCATTCCACTATACTCAACTCATTACATCTACTTTGCAGTTGCGGCAGAAAATTTTCCGATTGGAGATTAATCAAAGTGAGAATCTCCTAATTGTTTCATAGCAACTAGAAAGAGATTTTTTAACCAGAAAGAATTCAGTTCAGATGTAGGATACCTGTCCAGAAGTTTTCGGCTAGTATTTTTTGAATTATATGAAGTCAGTAAGCAAACAACGCATCCATGGATATTTGAACTCGAGTATTCAGGACAAAGCGAAATATTTGATGGGCTATAATTGGAGATACCATTGTTTCTGGTACAGAAGTTCCTAAAAATGGGAAATGCCCTACCTTTGATTTCAGTTTAAACTATTGATTTACGCAATTGGAAGCAACCAATTAGGTTAGACTTAATTGAGATAGGTAAATCAAGGGGACTCCCCCTCCAAGAACCGTATATGAGAATTTCATCTCGTACGGCTCAAACAGAAATACCCAATTGATTTGGAGGATGGTAAAATTGTCCATTAAATTTCATAATTTGGTAAAAATTGTCTGACAATTTTGACTTCCATAAAACTCAAATGGGTTTCAATAGTCTACCCAAAGAACTCACTCCCAACAATTTTTGTGGAATTGTCAATCTATAGAAGTGGGTTCCAACCTAACAAACAGCTCTATTTCTCACTTCCCACTCCAATTCCTGTTCCAAAGCCTCATTTCTATGCTGCCAGACGGGCAGTTAGATTTTAGATTGTACTTACCTGTTTATCCTAGTTTTTTCAACTTTGTGTTTGTTTGTAACTCTGGGCCGTGGGCCGCTTTCTTGCCAACAATTACCCGCAGCTGCCCAGATTTGCTGACAGAGAAAGAAAACAGGATAACCGATAAATTGGATGCTAAATCGCTAGAAAATGGCACATCGTATGAAGACGATGGTGGACAAATTATGGGATTGTCTCTGATCGAAAAAGAAATCAATATTACAATATTATTATTGATTCTTTAAAATTTAAAATGATGTAATTCACAAGTTCTAAATATCATAGTTCATTTTTAAACTTTATACAGCATATAAAATTAAAAATAAAGTGTTATTTTCCCTGTTTCCTACATGTCTAGGCTATTTATAAGATTTTTTCTCACTTGAGAAGATCCTTGACACCTTCAACCGAATTCAATGAAAAATGTAATTAAAGAATTTATGATGTCGAAATAGCTTAGCTGCAAGAATATAAATGTCTTACACCAGGTACAAGATATACATTTGAACATGGATTAGGTGGAGTGACAGTGATCAACCGCGATCTATAACCAGTTGTAAGAACATTTGGCTTTAATAATGGAAGAAAGTTGGGGAGTTACAGCGAGTCAGCAATGGTATTTACAAAATAGAATATTTTTTTACGACAGGATCTTAGGATAGCCTCTGTCAGTAACCTCAAAAACACATTACTGAGAGGAGGAAGTAGATCCAACCTCCATACGTCACATCAAAACCAGCTGGACTCACCAGCGGGTTGCAATGGAGAGGGCAGGCACGAATATTAACTCAATGAATCATCATATGATCCCAATGCATCAAGAATGCTATCCACCCAGCTGCCAAAAGGAGGAAGGTTTATATAAAACATATATATATATATATATATATATAAACATTATCACAGACACGCCAATCTAAACTTGGACCTGTAATTACCCTTCAATGCCTGGCTGCGATGGGTGGTACACTTTTTCAAACCCTAGTCTTTTAGCCATTGCAGCAGTAGTCTCACCGATGCATGCAACAGATCCAGTCCAATCGTATTCTGAAATAAGATTCTTCCAGGCACTGTTACAGCAGAATTCAAGAATTCAAGAATTAGGTAAATACCATAGAGATTCCAAAGAAGCTTAATCAACATATTTCTATTTTCTACAGTCCAAATAAGATAATAAAGCACATTACCATAATTTTTATTTAATATCAGAATTCATTAAAAATGCATGACCAGAGAAGGACGTTAAGAGACCGCCACTGACTTATTCTAGAAGTGGACATGTCATAAAGCAAATTAATTGTTCTGTTTTATTTGAAGTTAGTTCTGTTATCTATTTTCTGACTCAAATTAGGAGTCAGTTTAGAAAAATAAGGACCCTCAATGCTGTTAGGTGGTTCCAATGGTCATATCTGATACTACCTCTGATCCTAATTATAAACACTAGACAAGGGATTCTCTTTGATCCCAAACATAAAACCTCAATCCACTTTACCTTCCAAATTTGTAAGTGTTACCCCAAAGTATCCATATTGATTGATTGTACATAGTAAGGAGATTTCCATCATGGTGTAGTTACAATGCTCATGATTAAAAAGAGTAATTTGGAGAAACCAACATACATTTGTTATAAATAACAAACTTACGTTATTTTCTTGATTCCACAAATTAGTTACATATATTTTAGCCAGGAGGAAGTATTTTCCTACTGTTGCATTTAGTTTCAGATGTTTTGGAGATTTTTCCAGACTTAATTTAAATTCATTGTATTTTCTTCTTTATAAATTGGATAACAGCCTTCAAAGCTAGTCATCGAGAAATAAAAGTTCAGCTCCCCATTTTGGATATTCTCGTAAGTGATTGGCCATTAAAACAAGATTAGAAACTCACCGAATTGCAGATGGTGAAGCTACTGCAACAACAGGTATATCAAGTGCCTGCTTTAAAATTCCTTGATCAATGTGTCGAACTGGTACCTGCCACACATGCAATTACCAAGGAGCTAAATACATAGATCAGTCTAGTTATTTATCATCAGTCAATGTTAGCATAATACTCCATCTGGTCTTAATTATAAGATCGAGTTGACTTTTTTGGAGAAATTAAGGATGCAAAATAAATCACTTTAAATTATTTATAGTTATCTTTCTTCTTTCAAAACTAATTTATTTTACTTAAGAACAAACGTATAATCTAATTACATGCAGCATATGTTAAAATTTAGTGGTTTAATTTGATTCCTTAATCTCGGCAAAAAAAGTCAATTTGATTTTATAATTAGGACCAGAGGGAGTAATAGATTATGACCAACTCTGAGGAAAGCCATTTGCAATCTAAATTTTTTCAGGAATGACAAGAAAACATCTAGCAGATGCCAGAGGGATGTAAATGGACATATTTATGAAGCTGTGTAGTTCCTTCTATCACAAAATAAATAAACATGAGCCATGACTTTATGCAATTGTAACATGTTCCTACGAATTACAATGATTAATAGATCTCCAGAAAATTTCAACCCACTCAGCCATGAAACGATTTACCAGGACTTCAAGATCAGTAAAAGCAAGACTATGATATTTACAATCAATCCAGTCAGTTAATCACAAGAGAAATCAGAATATGAAATGCATCAATACCTGCAAGGAAGAAGTTAAATGCTGAATTATGTTTTCTCAATAAGGAATGGGGAATCAATGAAAAATAACTTACCGTTGTGTATGTATTCAACCTTGTAACCTCAAATCCACGGTTAGAAAGTCCTTCCTCTGATAATAAATATCAGAGAATTAATACACCACTATAACTATAAATAAAAAATAACTTTAAAATGGCAATATTATATGAAACTAATAAATTGCAGCCAAACATATTCACCTACCAATCTCATTGCTAGCTTTCACAGAAGCAGGGTACAACACAGTGCATTTGTTTCCATTCTTTGGAAGCTCTGTAGCCAAAACCTTCCCTGTCGCTGAAAGTTACCAGAAATACAAAGCGTATCACTTCCAGATCATTAAGGTTCAAATGCCAGCTAAGCAAATGAAAATTATTTCTCTTCAGAACAACTCCAATAGGAAAAAAGATCATCCATAAATCAAAATGCAGATTATGGCGTAAACCCGCTTTTCAGCTCTGTCCAATGTAATACTCGTGCACTTACACCTATACACAGAACAACCATCATAAAGCATATTTCCACTCTCCCCGGTCTACAAGTTCATGATATTTAACTGCTGCTCAACTAGGTAATATTCTCCATATTTATATTGGAAGTCATTGTCATGGTATGTTTTCATAAAATGTTTTAAACACTTTTTAAGAGTCAGACAGAAGCAAAATTGGGAGTAATACAGTGAGAATGCAAAAATTTATCTCAGCCTATGGTTAAGTACATGTCCAGATACCTTTTGAAGGTGAAAAGGCAACATCAAGTAATTGCTTTGATGGCAGTGAGGCTTCCTTGAAAACACTTGCAGTACCAGTCCCGACAACACCTATTTTGACATGAGGGGCCCCAGCAGCTCTAAATACCACAAATAAGACTAAGTCAAATCATCCAGAAAAAAAAAAATTCCACAAAATTAAAAATTGACCAGAAGTAAATTTAGTAAAACGAACAACCAAGTCAACTGTTTATAAAGCATATAAATGAGACCGGAGAAAAGGCATACATTTGCAACTTTGACGACTAATGAATTATAGCCAATAGATATTCAACTGGATTAATTGTTACATAATAACTTGCAATGGTTTTTAAGTACTTCACATATCATATATATTATCGAAAGCAAAACCAATAAATATACATTTTGAGGGGGATGAGTATTAAAACTTGCAGTAGAAAATTGAGGAAAAATATAAAGTCCCAAGAGAGGATCAACGATAAAAAATGCAATAAATTGGGAAAATGTAAAGAACTGTTTCATGTACAAGTGACTGTACATCAAACCTCACCTCCATGCCTCTAAGAAAACTGAACCTGCTTCAGGGGATGTTATCACAATCCAATCAAATGAATTATCTGCCATTATCGAGGAAAATGGCAAGAAATGAATAAGTAACAAGTGATAAGGCACATTACTAAATGCAAAACTCATGGATGAGTTGGCTATACAAGCATAAATGCCAAATTCCCCACGCTTTTTAGATTCTAATGAAGTGTGCCAAAAGCACACAGGCAAAACTCAATAGCAAAGAAGAAACATGAAAAGCCAAGTGGTAGAATTAGATCAGCTACAGCCCATTAATATATTCTACATGTTAAAGGATCAAGTTAAGTTTGTCTTTGATTGAATAATGGGTTAAATGCGTAAGTATCATCTGGCACAAGTATTAATAAACGGCATCTTGTATGCCAACTAAGTTTCAAAATTGAGCAAGATGGCCAACACCGTCAGATTTAGCAAAACGGCATTATGTTGGCATGGACGGGTATGGGCCATTTTGATCAATTTTGAAACTTAGTTGGCATACAAGATGCCGTTTATTAATACTTGTGCCAGATGATACTTACGCAATAGTCCATTGGCCAAAATAATATTAAACCCTTAAATAATTGATATCTCAGTCATAAAAACACGAAACCATTGTGGAGAAGGCACACGATATAAAATATAAAGTCTACAATAAAACTCACCAATTAATACAGAAGCAAGTCTATCCAAGTCAGGTCCGAAAGTGTGCTCAATGAGTGGAAACTCCAAACAATTGATTTTATATTTATTCTGCACTCAACATCAAACTACCCTTTAGTTTCATTTAACCTGAAAATCTTCTAAGAAAAAGCTTAACATTTTTAGTTATCATTTTAATTCCACTTGATGTTATTCTGGAAATGGTCCGGGTCAAAGAATTGATTGATCATGTTAGTGCATAAAATATTTTACCAAAATTTTCCCAATGGAAGGAGATAGGAAAAAGACAAAAATACAGTAAGAAAACAATATATAGGACAACGATTTGGATCATCTATCACCTAACATCCTAATCACAGAAACCTCAACGGCTCTATATAAAGGACTAACAATCTAAGAATTGACTCATTATCACTTCAGATATGCATTCAGGAATAATCCTAAAATTGTTAAGCAAAGTCCAAATAGAGATGAATTTTTTAATGGCCTCTGACTCTCTGTTCTCCGGGGAAAGAATGAAAGAAGAAACAAACACAAACTTACAAATAAAATAATAGTCTAAGACAAACAAGTGACCGTTTGTGCTAGAATGAGAGGCCACTCAAGCACAGTCGCCTAAGTTCACTTGGCTATCCTAACAAGCTTTTAAAGTTAACTCCCATCTGATGAAAAGGAATATCAGGAATTCAGAAAACGTAGAAGGACTCGGATATCATACAGGAGGTTAACATAACTAGGTCAAGTTTCAGAAGTTGAACGAGCATAAACTTCAAAGTTCATCCAGAACTAGTTTGTAAGTATAGTGACTTAAAACCAAGACAACACCTATCAGCACTGTGGCAAACTATTGTTATTTGCACTTCGACATGAGCTTTCCAGCGTAAAATAAATTGGAAAAAAGACATTATCAGAAGTAGTTTCTAATAATTTCAGGAACCTACATCATTGTCCATATATTTTGTCTTCATAATATATCCTTTCAACTTTTACTAGAACGTGCTTAAAGTTAATTCTAGCAAGTTGCAAAATAATTATTTGAAATGCCAGCAAAAGAAGCCATATGCAGCTATTAAAAATAGGAAACTGATCAAATGTACCATTCTTTTCCGCCTTTAATCAAACATCTAGAAGACAGAATATTAGTCAGTTACCATTTCAAAAAGAAAACGCGAATGTATTCTGGATAAGCCTAAGAGTAAACAGTGAAGAACAAGAAGAAGCAAGTACAATAAATGAGGGACACTACGGTGATGCCAGAAAATCAAACGCAGTACGGCAATCTAGAGGAACTAAATTGTTCATCAAAAAACGAAAAAAGAAAGTCGTTCATGGTGAACTAAAGAATGTCAGAGAAGTATATACCAGAGCACTGATAAGCTTGCCATTCTTGCCACGCTCTCTGGTAACAACGACCTTCGGGCTCAAATTCGAAGTCGACGGAGGAAGCGATTCCGTTGCAGGAACAGAAGCAAAACTGGAGAATGGAGGAGAAAGCAAGATTCGCCGGTGAAACAGAAGACGAGAAGGTGAGGACGAAGACGAGAATGGAGAGAGAGAAAGTGGAGCCATTGAAACGTGTTAGGCACAGAATGATGTTTTCGATGAAGGATGCCAGCTGTTATCTGATCAAGGCGAGGGGGGCTCATAATTAATTCCCTAATTTGGCATAAATATCTTAACGAATGCTTTTAATTAATGGTGAGATTAGGGCACCAAATAAAGCTCCAATCCAATGGGATGGAACCACGTGGCTTTACACGGTTAGGACCACCTGCTAATTGGCCATGGCGCGTGATAATTAACAGTGAGCGTAGATCTAAAGAGACGGAAAACTGGCTTTGGGGTTTAAAAAATAAAAATGATGATAAGTTCTTTTCGTTTTGATAATTTTGCGTCCTGATTTCCCTACCCAGCCCTAAGCTGCTGTGCACCCTTGGTCCCAACAGTTGACAGCTCATCCACCCTGAGCCTGCAGCCGAGAAATTATATAATCCTACTTCCATATAATATTCTACTCTAATTAATTAAGGGGTTAATATAATATTTGTCTCTTATTTATATATATCTTTCATTCATTGTCTTGGTAAAACTTTGGGTGTCCAAATATAAGGAACAAAAAATCAGACCGGACCGGCCGGTTCAACCGTGAACCGACCAGTGGTCCGGTCCGGTTGGCCTTTAAAACCGGTAGGGCCTTTGATCCGGTGAAAACCAGCCAACCCGGGGTTGAATCGGGTTGGCCTTTTTTTTAAAAAAAATAATACTTTTGTTTTATTATAATTCACTTAATTACTAATTTTCACTTCACTCAATTTTAAAAATTAGGAAACTATAATAATTTAAATGCTATTTTACTTGCATATACTTAATATTTAATTATTGTTACTCTTAATATTTATATTTTAGTCTGTGGATTGTAGAATAATATTTATTTTCACTTGTAATCAACTAATATTTTCTCTTTTTCCCTATATAGAAACATTAAAATATTCATATTTGATGAATTATGCATACCTATCCACATTTTGATATTAGTGATTATTAATGTCAATATCAATAAAATTTTATTATTTTAATATAACCGGTTTAACCCGGTCCGACCATTGATCATTGAACCAGTGCCTCGTTCGGTTCGATACCTGGTCCGGTTTTTTGAACCTTGTCCAAATATACTGTTTTAAGTTTTTACCGTGTAAACATCAAATCAATTTGTTCTAAAATTCGTGTCAACTGTAGACTGGTTAAACTTTTGACAACACTCAATCGATTTATATGTGAATTTTGTAGTCAAAGTTAATGTTTTGTAATCTTGTTAACCCACTTTTAAGTCTATGCTTATTATTCTTCTTTTGATAACACTCAATTGATTTATATGTGTATTTTGTAGAAATTTTCTTTGTGACTTGTGAGTATGATAATTTATGAATGTCAATGGATCTTATCATATTATACAAGAAATCTCACATTAATTAAATGAGGTCGAGATCAAAGGTGCATGATGTAAGAAGGGAGTTCTATAACGGACAAGGGAGTTCTATAACGGACTAAGTAATTTGATGGAAAAATAATCTTAACATACATAATATACCAACAATTAACGGATCATATTTCAATTGTTTAGATTTAAAACTAAAATATGTTTTCTGACAAAACAAACAAAAATGTATTTAAATGCTATTTTTATTATTCTCTATTTTAATTATTTAATACATTTTTATACCTATTTATTGGTAAAAGTCTGGCAAGTTTAAGTTTACAATACAAGTTCACTTCCTTATTATGTGTTTGTTTAAACTCATGAATTTGACCAACTTATAATAATCTTACTCCAATCTTTTCAAAATATAATTTCTGCTATTTTTAAAATTTATTTTCCGGCTTACAGAATTGAAAGTCAATACTTTATACCCATTAAAGTGGTTGATGAAACTTTTATTCAACTGTAAGTTGTGTTCATAAATATAGAATATACGTATAATGATTTTTTTCCCCCTCAAAATGTTCTCTCGTGGTTCACGCAACTCGGCTCATCCAAACTTAATTAAATTGGATATGCAAGAGAGAGTAGGAGAGATAGATAATCAAATTATGAGGGTATATTAATATTTTTATATTTTAATAACTTTATGAATAATGAAAATGCTAATTAAATTACAAAATAAACTATTGAAATTTGGGTTAGTTACATGTAACTTCTATGACCGTTAAAAATTTATTTGAAGGCCATTGATGCATTTCCCTCTTAAAATAAACTATCCTTAAATTACATCTTTTTATGTGGAATTGTATTCAAATTGAAGCAAATACACAAGTGCATATAAAATTAAAATCGACCTAAGATGAGCAAAGCCGATTCACTTATTTAGTGGTGGATATAATCCTTATCGTAGTAATGAACACCATAATACTCATCCATTCTGTGAAATCTACACGGTAGAATTACGATTTTAAGGTTTATCAGTTGAAAAATTTTAATAGATTTTTTAAAAATAAACCCATAGTTAAAATAATATCTCTATTTTATATTTTATATCATTATGATATTTTTTAAAAAATATGAATATGGGCCGGTCTACATTTGGCGTCTATCACTTGATTTTTCTTGGATCAAAATCCATCGCTTGATGATGAACAAACTTTTAGTAAACTCCGTTTTTTTTTTCCACCAAACTTTAAGTAAGCTTTCGAGCGATTATAGTAGTTTAATTTATCACATATGCATGTTTAAATATAAGGATGAGATAAAACATGAGAAAAAATTTAAGGAGTTTCTCTCACAAGTCACAACATTGGGAAAAAAACAAATTAAGCATGATTATTTTATTGGAGAAATATACGAAAACTCCCAATCATGCAAATGGCGTAATCATACTGAAAGTCACAAGATTAAGTGTAAAATTAAATTTTGTCACAGAATCAGTTAATTACCCTTAATTTTTAAAAAAATGAGATGAGAACATCAGTTTAACAAGTAACAATTTTGTTGGCCCAAAAGAAAAAAAAATTGGCAAAAAAAAAAAGTAAAAATTTTAACTTGACAAATGACAACAACAATTAAGGTAATAACAATTAGTTTCTAATTTCGTGCTGAACCTAAAACCACGCGAACAATTTAGCACATTACAACTTTAACTCATATAATAACGATAACAACAACAGACATTTGATCACTAAGTAATTAAATCATTCAATAAAAAGCTGAATCTCGTAATGGTCCGTATAAATTCAAGACTATTTTTTTGGTGATAATTCAAGCGTATATCTGATGATGCTGATCATTATCTGTTTTTCTCCCTTATTTTATGTTGTCAAGTAATTATTCTGCATATTAATTAATAGTTGTAATAATTAGTGTACGTGAGAGAGGCCAAGTTTTCCTGACCACGTTAAACGAATGAGAAGCGTTCTCAACGGCAGCATTGTCGTCATCATGCTAACAAATTCCCACCAGAAATTGCCAATAGTGGAAAAGTAAACGAAAGAATTAAAATACTTTTATTTACTTAAGATAGCGTCTTTCTTAGATTCCACGCGGCTCTTAAAGTATAGATTAGACCCTAGAGAGCTCATGTTCATTCAAACTCATGATTGTTTGTCAGTAGGCGGTTATATAAAGTAACCCTATTTATAATAAGCCAAATATAGAAATCAAATATAAAATTTATAACAAGTTTCAACTTCTAATTCACAGAAAATCATGTGTTAAGATGCACATTTAAATTTAGTAGTACTCCTTTATGAATTATAGACACGATTATATATTCATCACGAGTAATTTTTGAATGAATTTTACGGAAGATGAATTATTCTTCTATCAATAAATATTCACCTCCAGGCTAACGTGGCAGCAGATTTCTACTCAGCCAAGCAATCGCTCTCGGCCTTATCTGGCTTTCATGCTATTTCCAGCCATTCTTTTGATCTATTTGCATCCTGAATAAAGATTTTTATAAGCCTGCTCAGCTGAGCACTATTGTAAAGCTGAGACTGTCCCTTTGTGTGATCAAAAGCCAAAAGAAACTCCATTGATTATGAATTTATGATAATATTTATATTTCTTATATTGAGACAAAAGTCAGTATTTTTTTTTTAAAAAAAATGACTTAAGTTTATCTTTTAAATATTTGTTGGATAAAATTTAGTTTGTATTTAATAATTAAGTACGCTCTATGCAACGAGCATAGTAAAATTGTTGTTATTAAAAAAACAAGAAAAAGCAGAATGGGGGGAATTCGGAGAGATGAGATCATTATTCTCACAGAATAATTATTTTATAAATACACTATTACTAACATTAATGCAGGACAGACTGTTTGGCATGGGTCATACAATTCCTGTCTGTGACATCCTGTCGGTAGTGACTTAATGGGCGTTGCATTATTGGGGGTATATCAGGGTTGACACTTGTTTTTTTTTTTTTGGTAACTAGGGTTGAAACTTGACACAAGTGTTGTACTGCTTTTAAATTCCACAGTTCCATGCTTCTGGGTCTGGATATTTTGGGCAAACCCCTGCTGAAACTTCAGACAGCATAATTACACGAACATCCCCCCAAAAAAAATAAATTAATTAATTAAAAACTGCACATTCCAGCGCTGATTCGGGATAACTCAAAATACTATTGTTATATTTTTTTTAGTTGGGTCCGAAACACACTCTTATAAATGAAAAGGGTCGACTGGCCGCCTCAACTCATTTTGACTGCTTCAATTTCCAATGAACCGTTATAAGACGAAATAGGCACGTTCTTGAGGAATTTACCTGGTAAGGACTTAACTGCCCAGCTAATTCGAGAATCATTGGAGACTGAGTTCTTGATTGGAGCTATTCATTATAAACATGTTCATGATTGAAAAGCCAATTGTGAAGGCTCCAATATCCATTCCAAACATGTCACAGGGATGAGCTAGATTATAAAGTCTCAGCCTAATTCTACATGTGGCACGTAACCTCTCGTTGATATAGAGCTATAAACACAAAAGGTTCATGAAGAGAGACCTATGTTTGCCCCACATGTGAATTTCTTTCGACTAAACCTACACTAAAAGTGTTCATATTTGGTTAATGCATATGCAGTGAAACAGAGGTTAATAACCGAAAAGCTATAAAGGCAGCAGATATAGAAGCATAATTAGAAGATAATTATTCCAATGACCAAGTTTAAGTTACTCATTACTCCTCTATGTCTAAACAAATGACCAATTGAATCCCTAGCGTGCTACCTCAGGTTGTCAAAATTCAACTCCACTCCACAATTAGGAGGGATTCTTGAGATCTCAACAGATCAAGCAAGTTACAAGGGAGTTCTCCCATGGAACCGTGATACTGTTGTGTATGCTAACTCCAGCGTTCCATTTAGCTTACTTGTTGTTGGTGGCCTCCATACATGGGGTAAGACCCATATGCAGCAGCATATATTCTTGGGTCATGAGGTGGTGGCAAAGCATATCCATAACCATCATAAACAGGACCTCCATAATACGCCCCGTTCCAGTGATTGCCGCCAAAGTCCGCTCTGAACTGCTAGGAAACATTGCAAATATGCGATTTAATACATGAACTCTTAAACTGTAACAAAATACAAAACTCTCAAAATTCAGTGGTTTAAAAAAAATCAGAAAATGCTCCTTTAAAAAAGTCAAACACAGGTGCTGCAGGCAGCCAAGGACAAATTGAACTCTCAAACTTTATGTGATATAGTATAAAATAATGTGGTATTCCTATGTGGATTAATTATTGAATGAAACAAACTCCTTTAGATTAACAGGGGCGATGAAATGGCCATAAGAATGGGTGGAGGCATGCTTAAGAGATAGAGAGGGAAAAGGAGCATACCTGCTTATTTGCTGGATTGCGGCCCCAAGAAAGGCGAACTGTCTGCTTGCCAATCACCGTCCCATTTAGCTTCTGCAATGCCTCTTCAGCATTGTTCCTGTATATATGTCCAGAATGGCACTGAATTGTAATCATACCATCAAAGATATTTAGGAACATGTTATCAGTGGATCTTCATGTAATAGCGGGGATACCTGTTTGCAAATTGTACAAATCCACATCCCTTTCCAACAGGTATCTTGACAGATACTATCTCACCATACTGGGAGAATGGCTGCCTAAGATCATCATCTGTTACATTAGGGTCAAGTCCTCCAACAAATATCTGCAATGTATAACAGGTTAGCCATAGAACATTAGTGACAACAACAACAGCAACAACAAAGCCCCATTCCACTAGGTGGAGTTGGCTACATTAGTGACAATTGGCTCAAATCCAAATCTAGTGAAAAGGCCAAAGAGCTCACAGTTGTGTTTGTTGAATCTGCTTCAGATTGGTTGGATGTTCCATTTGACGCATGGCCTCCTATATCAAAGAACACTCATTCAATACCCCATTGGTAGAGAGAGACCCAAGATTTTCAAAGGTAATGCAATTGAAAAAAATTGATATATGCGTTGGAATACATAATTCAAAACTGATAACGTCTGTCAAACGATTTTTAATCAGATAAATTTCGGTACTGGAAGCTTGGGTACTTCTCACATTATTAGCAGCATTTTAATGTTGTCATTTCAAGTAATTCATTCATCTATAAAAACCTGGCAATATCACTCTGTAAATTTAAACCATCAGTTAAGTCATAAAACAGATACTTACATGAGTGAGGAAAATGCAAGTCTTATACATCAGTCACAATATAAACCAGAAACAAAAACAAATGAGGGTGAAGCATGTGTATCTTGCAGCATATTCTTAGGGAGACATGTTAGTCTCTTCATTTTTCTGTTAATAACTACAAATTCAGACTTCAGTAGCAAGGAGAATCATTCAGTACCTTGTTGGTAGCCAGATGATTTCCTAGGGGTTGCAGCACCAATACGCATTGGTCTGCTAGAACAATACGTACCATTCATTTCGGTCATAGCCTGAGACCTCTCATTATCGTCTCCAAACCTGACGAAGCCATACCCCTTTGAACGACCAGTATTGGCATCAAAAACAACTTTTGCAGCTTTGACAGAAGGATATCTACTAGCAAAAGTTTCGTGCAACATGCTATCTGTAACATCTGCAGCTAAGTCTCCTACAAAAATAGAAAGGTCGGGAGCATTATCCGAACGCTTGTCTCCTGTGCTAAATGTCGCCCAGTTCAGGCGAAAAGGTTGATCCGTATTGGGCATCAAAATGGAACCATAATTCTGTAAAACGTTTTCAGCCGTGGCATGGGAATAGAATTCCACAAATCCATAACCCTCTGATAGGCCATTATGCTTATTGCGAATAACCTTAATGGAAGAAATCTGCAAATACATATAATAGTAAGAATCAGTTGTTGGTCAATTGTTCATTGGTAAGGATGTATCTAAACTGCTTTAAAAAGCACAGGAACCACTGCCAGCCATAACAAACCAAGCTTTTAAACTCATGTTATTTTCACAGAAAATTGGATGGCAAAGACATAGCACAGGGGTTACTCTGAAAAGTCAAATTAGCCACCAGTGAAAGTTGTACATGTCCCTTCATCACTTAGGGCCAAGTCAATAGGGCATCCCCCTCTACTTTAATCATCACTACTAAAACAATTTAATTCTTTGAATGATCAAAAGTAAAAAAAAAAAAAAAACTCACCATGACTAAGAATTCAAACATGCACACACGAGCACAACCTCGAATTGCTCGCATATATAGTCTTTTAATAATATGAGGCAAATGCTGCCATGCAAGAGTAGTGTTGCATTTACAATAAGTTATACTGATAAAGAAAGATTAAAATTGGAATCTAGAATTTCATAAATATTAACTCTTCAATCTTTCTTTCTTTGCATATATATCTTATTAAGCATATCATATGACCTCTTCAATCTTTCGTTCCCTACCACATATAATGGATTTCTAATTTTAATTCAGCACATCCTATAACCTCTTGATAGTGATAGTTATCTACGACCCCGCTCCTCCCGTAGCCTATTTAACTAGAGAACAGAGAACTCACAGGTCCCCTAAACATCAAGTTTTGACCTTTTAATTAATACTACAATAAAAACACCCTCTAAACTGATAAAACAATTGTCTACTTCCGTCACTAACATTAATTAAATGCGGTCATTAAAACTTCCATTACAAAATCACATTTTTCTAAACACTGTCTCCCTACTTCCACATTAAGATTCAGAATCATAAGCTAAATCAAACCCATCAACGGATTGTACATTACGACATTAGAAACACCAAACCAGCCGTCAAAATCGTGTAATTCCAAATCAGGATGTTCCAGAGCATCCAATACATAACAACACACATCCAAGTTTTCATAAATAAAACCATATAAAAAGGAAGAAAGAAAGAAAGAAGAATGAGAAAAAGACCTCTCCGGTGGAAGCGAAACAGCCATGGAGATAATTCTCATCCATCCAATGATGTAAATCACCGACCCAGATCGTTTTGTTATCACCAGTAGATCCCTGATGCTGATACTGTTGTTGTTGTTGAGGGTGAGATACATGAGGTAATTGCTGGTACTGATGATGGTAAGGCATGTAGGGCTGAGGTGGCGGCGGCGGCCCATAATGCTGAGGTGGCAACATGTGATGCTGCATTACCATCGCCGCCACAGGGTATTGTATCGGCATCCACTGTTGCGGCAGCGCCACCGGCTGTATCGACGGCTGTGGCGGCGTTTGCTGCTGCCGTTGATTCTGCTCCGACGATTGCTGTTGTTGCGAATCAGAACCGTTCGATTGCATCTCAATTACCAGTTCAGTTCTTCCCTATTTCTAATGTATGGATTCAAATATTCAAGGACCGATAATGAATAAGAGCGGCCTTGTTTTGCGGAAAGGGATAGAGAGAGAGAAAGCTTTGAATCTGGATTTTTAGAGAGAGAGAGAGAGAGAGAGAGAGAGAGTGAATGAGAAGGGATCGCGGCGAGGGTGTGAGAGACTGAGAGAGAGGATGATTTATGTAAAGGATGACGGATTCATGGGTTGCCTTCGTAAACGCGGTTGTAGCTAAGACCGTTGGATTAAATGGAGGAGTTTGATCTTAACCGTTGGATCTTTTTAACGGGGATATGCAATCTTTGTTTTTTTTTTTTTTTTTTGGGCCATCAAGGGATATGCATTACACTGTTATGCTTCGCTTATATGTTCTCGTCAGGATCCGCCGCCAGCTTGTGCCGCTGGCTTCATCTATTTTCTCTCTTTTTATTTTTTTTTAAATTAAAAAAATTGTTCTCCGTATCACATGACATCTTATGGTTTTAATATTTTTATTTTAAAAAGTCATAACTGAATTGTACATTTTGCGTATTACTCGCAAAATTTGAACCGAGGCCTGTTATTGTCGGTTATATATAAATTATATTCTTATACGGATAATATAATTCTCTTAATAAATTTAATGAATATTTTGGTTTAAATATATGGATATGTAGATTTGGTTGTATAGATATAGATTATGGTTGCAATCACAATAAAGCTATACTAAATAAATAGTGGCGTGAAATTGACGAAATGTGAAATTTCCTTAGATTCATATTTGATATTTCTATCCAACTTTAATGGAATATATGACAATGGCCGATACACTTAGATTTTTTTTTTCCTAATATCAATATTTAAAATATTAATGCCATAAATTGGCAATATATATTAATATTAAGGCCATCAATTAGATACGTAGCTAAATTTTAAAAAGGGATAAATACAAATTTTGCCCCAGAATTATCTGCTAGGTAGCGTTTTGCCCCCGGAAGTTTTTTAGGACCAATTCCACCCCAGAAGTATGAAAAGTGTAGCAATGTCGCTTTGAACTAACGGGACTGTTAACAGACGCCAAGTAATGGTCAACTTCAGGATGAAGATAAACCATTTTTGCCAACGCACACCAAGGAAAACTTTCACGGCAAAAATGGTTTATCTTCATCCTGAAGTTGACCATAACGTGGCATCTGTTAACAACTCCGTTAGATTATGGTAACATTGCTACACTTTTGATACTTCGAGGTGAAATTGATCAAAAATAATTTTGAAGTAAAATCGCTACCCAACACATACTTTCAAGGCAAAATTGTTATTTAACCCTTTTAAATATTATTCAGATAGTATTTAGGTTATCATATGTTTACTACTCTCTCTCTCTCTTTCAAAATATAGGATTTATTTAGGTAGATAAGTTTGACCATAAATATAAGGCATTTTTCTAATATTTAGATATAAGACATTTTTCAAATTGTTCTTAACTTTTCCCAAACTATTTCTATTAAATCTTCTCAATAATAAACAAGCAAACAAGGGAGGGTGGGTTTATAAGTACTACCTCTGGTCCTAATTATAAGAGCCAATTGACTTTTTTTGGGAGATTAAGGAAGCAAATTAGACCCCTAAATCTTAATATATGCGAAATATAATTAGATTATATGATAGTTTATAAGTAAAATAACTTAATTTTGAGGAAAAAAGACAAATGTAAATAATTCATAGTGGTGTATTTTGAATCCTTAATTTTTTCAAAAAAGTCAACTAGCTTTTATAATTAGGACCGGAGGGAGTATATGGTTATGTTGTATTATTAATAACGTGGTTTTAATTAATTTAACTAACATCTTTAATCTAATTAAATAAAGTAAATAGGTTTTATATTTAGGATTTGAAGGATTATAAACTAAGAAGGCATTTCGGAGTAACCTCTGAGCTCTGATATATGCACGTGATATCATAATTTGGCCAAAGCCCCTGCAACCAAAAAAGAGTAACACATTGCCCAGGAGGGCTTAGTCCAGCGGTTGAAAAGGGATAGTTAAAGGCAAAGCCACTTCCTCCCTTCCGTCTTGGGATCGAACCCTGGGAAGTCGTCTTCCCTAAGGCGCACTCCGGATTAGTCGGTTCTCGAAGGGGCCGGACACCGGGGGCTTTAGCAAAAAAAAAAAAAAAGAGTAACACATTAAACAAAAAGGGGGGTAACACATCATATTTTAAATATAACATCTGTTTATTTGATATTTGATTTGAAGAGATTAAAAAAATTACTTAGTTATGTCATAATTATATCATATGTAATATAAGTAAAATGTTTTTTATATCATTAATCATTAAAATTATATAAAGTTTTACAAGTTAAATAAATTATATCATAAAAATTGATAAATATTAAAAATAAAATAAAAATGATATATATTTATGATCAAAATTCACTTTTTAAATATATCTTACACTCCATACGTTCCTAAATAGAAGACTTAATTGGTGAGATAAGTTTATTCTTAAATATAAGACATATTCCTATTTTTTTTTTAATTTTCCCTAAATTATCTCTAATGATATGCTCCCCAATAATAAACAAGTAAGAGATGGAGGGTTAGAATAAAGGTAAATAGTTAAGGTGTTTTATTAATATCTTGTGATTTTAGCTAACTAAACTAACAACCTTGATCTAATTAAATTAGGTAAATATGTCTTATATTTAAGAATTGAGAGAGTATTTAAGAGTAGATGGAATATAATCTTTGGCAAATTAACTGAGTTTATACACTATTTTATGTGCAGTTTTCTTTATAGCTTGTAATTTGTATATAGAGTAAATAAGCAAGGAAAAAATGCTGAATAGTTATTTTGAATAATACTATTAGTAATAAATTTAAAATAAAAGTATATAGTTATTATAATGGGGTAATTAATTACAGGTCCTGTGTAAGGGACTTAATTAAGATGAGGTCCCATAAAATCACCTAATTAATCTGAGGTCCCTACCAGAAAGTTGTTATGGCAGGCCAAAAAGTTGTTATTGCAGGTCGAAAAGTTGTTATTGCAGGCCAAAAAGTTGTTAGTGATTAAGCCTTCACTAACAACTTTTTGGCCTGCAATAACAACTTTTCGGCCTGCCATAACAACTTGTGGCCTGAAAATCACTCTTGGTCTGTAACAATTTGTGACATTGCGATAACAACTTTTTGACCTGTAATAACAACTTCGTGGGACCTCATATTAATTAGGTGATTTCGTGGGACCTCATCTTAATTAAATCCCTTACACGGGACCTGTGATTAATTACCCCTATTATAATTTATAAGTTGGTTTACTAACTTGTTAAGGAGTGATGCGATGTCCATTTCTAAGTACATTAATGAATTTTCAAATAAACAATAAAGTCAATCGTTCAAAATTTTATTTTATCGTTGACTAATTTTTGGAGTGTATATATGTATCTCCTTTTTTAATTGATAAGGAGAGTGAACGAAGAATAAGCATAATTTAAAATCCAGGTGATCCTAGTATGCATATTTTTTTTTTAAACAAAGGATTGGACCACACAATTTAGGTCTTGAAAAAATGGAAAGTAAGTGGTTGTTTTATTCTTCAAATTAGATGGTCACTACATTGCGGCACAATAAAGCATTAAAGCGTTGAATTTTAGTTATCAATGTACTCGACCAAGATGCTTGTCAGCAGAGCGCAGTTATTTGCCGATGATTAAATCCAGTCAGCATTTACTGTGTCTATTATGATTTGAAAATTAAACACGTCTTGTTTATATTTAGTTATTTACATCCCATGAAGCGGAGCTTCAAATTTTACTCATCCATCCATTAGGCAATTATTTATACGAATACCGTATATAGAGAAAATTACAATTTGTTATTGATCAACATACACATTAACGATCCTATAATTGGACTTAATACTAATTCATAATTATCGTTCTATTTTGGTCATCCTGAGAAATACCCACCTCCACGAAAAGGGCGCGTATCTCATCTTATCACAATGATTCTATAATTGGCTTTATTTTTGTTCCTATTTCGAAGGAAAAAAGTTATATGGGCTCCCTTTTTTCTAATAACAAAGGTGGAAAACCCGTTCTAACTCCCTACAGGCTACAGGATTGCTATCAGCAGATCTGCAAATTGCAATCCATATCATTAAATTACAAATCCACATGAAATAAAAAGAACACATTGTCATGTATGATTAGAAAACTTGATATAATGGAAATGAAGAACTAGATATGAGTATGGTCCTTAAAATATAATGCAAAGGCTCAGGAAATGAATAACAAAATGGGTTTCAGTGCAAAAAAAAATAAAAAAAACCAAAATGGGCCTTCTCCATCCCCATTGCCCCAAAGCTGAGGCCCGAGAGCATCCTTAGGGAAAGCGTCAGACTAACGGTCTGGAAATGAATATATCATGTATGGGTCCCACATAGCGCGCGACATTACAGACGCTGTAGGAAGCCGCAAAATTTCAGTTCCTATCTCTGAACCTATATATTGAAGCTAACCGTTGATGCTATTGATTTTATTTCCATGAATAAATTGTTTCGATCTTTCTTTCTTCGGCCAAGCAATGGTCCTGATCGTGATTCAAAAGAAGAATACGCCATTGTCATGTCCATCTCAGAATCGGCAAGTTTTTCCTTATGCTCTCTCATTCACGCTTTTCCATTTCTTTCTTGATCTCGTATTAGTTGTTGTTTACGTGAATGCTGTTTGATTCGAGGATTTTCTCGTCTCCATTATCGTTATGTACAGGATTTTTGGTGCTGGTTCTTGAAGCGAACTTGTTAAGATTCTCTTAATACAATCAGAGATTAATCTGATCGTAAAATCTGAATGTGCTCTGATAAGAATTCTGCTGGATTTCTGGACACAATTAAAATGGAGAGTGTTAGGACTATTCTAACTCGTACTTATCCTTATCCGCATAAACATTCTCGCCATGCTGTCATTGCCGTTGCCGTGGGTTGCCTTTTCTTTATTTCATCTGATAACATCCATACTCTTGTAGAGAAATTAGATAACAGTGTCAAATGGTGGACTATGTACGCTTGTCTTTTTGGTTTCTTTTATTTCTTTTCATCACCGTTTTTAGGGAAGACTATCCAGCCAAGCTATTCAAATTTCAGTCGATGGTGAGTTCTTTCCCCTTCCTGAGTTATTGCTATTTTGCTTTATATTTTCTCTAACAGATACAACTATAATGCTTACATGTTCTCGTTGTTACGAGAAGGAACTAACAGGTTTAACAGATCATTTGGTATATGCTGTGTAGGTATGTTTGCTGGATTTTAGTGGCAGCCGTGTATCATCTTCCTAGCTTTCAGTCAATGGGGGTTGACATGAGGATGAATCTCTCGTTGTTTCTAACAATTTATGTCTCTTCTATTTTATTTCTTGTAGTCTTCCACATTCTATTCCTTGGCCTCTGGTACGTTGGTCTTGTTTCACGTGTGGCTGGAAAAAGGCCAGAAATCTTGACCATTTTACAGAACTGCACTGTAAGTCTCTAGGAGACTCCCTAATTTTCGCAATCCCCAATATTGTTCTGATGACTTGTTTGGTATCAGGTGATTAGCGTGGCATGCTGTGTATATTATAGTCACTGTGGCAATCGTTCCATGTTGAGAGAAAGACAACTTGATCAAAGAAGTTCTATTTGGTTTTCTTTTGGGAATCAGGAAGGGAGAAACACGTGGCTCGCAAATTTTCTTAGGATGAATGAGTTGAAGGACGGGGTCTGCTCTTCCTGGTTTGCACCAGTAGGATCAGCAAATGATTATCCTCTTTTGTCCAAGTGGGTTATTTATGGCGAGGTACTTAATGATACTCTGGAACATACAGAACATGATATTCTACAACATAAATTCAAGTCAATACCGGTTTGTCCTACATTATGCGATCATATTGTTTTGTTGTTTTAGTTAGCTGGCAATGATTCATGCCACGGCTCATCAGATGAAATATCTCCCATTTACTCACTTTGGGCTACATTTATTGGACTTTACATTGCAAACTATGTTGTTTCAAGGTCAACGGGGTAAGCAGCTGTTTCTAGTTGATATTATAATGTGCTAAACTTGCAGTGAATGTTTTTTCTTCTATCTATAAAAATATGATTCAGATAAATGGAGTAATGAAATACTCGTAGTAGATTATCTATTAGTGTAGTGGACGTTATATTGTTAGCTTTCCAATAAGCCATTTCATGCCACATTATGTAAGTACATTTTACACTGTTTCATTTCACATTTATGCTATATGTCTGAAAAATTAACAGGTGGGATCTTTCTCATCATTTGCCAGTTAAAGAATATGAAAAGTTGAAAAGGAAAGAAATGAAGCCTGACTTTTTGGATATGGTTCCTTGGTATTCTGGGTATGTATTCAAAACTACCTTTTCCTAATTTATTTTTGATAAACGAATTAGTTGCTTACATGCTATCCACATTAAACCACGCAGAACATCAGCTGATTTATTCAAAACTGTATTTGACCTTTTGGTATCAGTAGCTGTCTTTGTTGGTCGTTTTGACATGCGTATGATGCAGGTACTTTTTCTTTTGTGGATCATCATAATATTGGAGAATATCTCATTTTAATTTATGGCTTAATGTCAAATAGGAAGTATCCATTATGCTGTAAATTCTAATATTATGAGGTTTAATAATTGTGTCATAAGAATATTTAGGCATCTTTGCAGTGGCTTGTGCTTAGTTACCCAAGTTGTTGCATTGGACTTAAACAGATTTTTTTTTAATGAAACCAGCAATCGCACAAATTACAACAATAGCAACAAAAGAAATAACCTCAAAAGCTCATCGATTCTCCTAAATACATTTTCATTCCCCACCTTTATAATAAATAGTGGAGGATGATGACCATAGATATGACAGAAGTTATCTAACTCAAAAGCCCACTTAGCCATAGCATCGGCTTACATATTTTTATCCCTGTACAAAAAATTAATCGCCACTAATTTTCTGTACAATCTAGAATGACATTGCTTATTAACTTTTGTCTTCTTTAGGAATAAAACAAAAGTTCAAAGCCTGAAAGGTCTATGCGCTTAAAAAACATTAGGAAAAAAAAAAAGCAATTCTGATTTCCAAATATGATATTGTCATGTTTGTAAATTGGTCTGAAGGAAGTGCCGTGCGATTGTTGGGTTCCAGATTCAGATTTAGTGATTTCCTTGCATAGTTATATTCTATAGGGAGCAAGTTGAGCTGTAACTCCATCAATGTTCAACTATATCTTATTTCTTTCATAGGCCTTGTCTTGTCATGAGAATTCTTTTTCATTTGTATATATGCTTGGATGTGACAAATCTCATTTCCATAAACAGGCAGCAATGAGCAAGGTTCATAATGGAGATCACCAGGGTGATCTTCTTTACGATCATTTCAGTGAGAAGGATGATTTTTGGTTTGACTTCATGGCTGATACTGGTGATGGTGGGAACTCGTCTTTTGCTGTTGCGCGGCTACTTGCTCAGCCCTTCATATGTCTAAGGAAAGGTGATTCTGTGCACACCTTGCCACGTGGAGAATTGCTACTTATTGGAGGTGATCTTGCGTAAGTTGGTGCAATTAATTTGTCGTGTCAATAATACTATATGGTCAGCTGTTACCCACTTTCATGGCAACAGCAAGTTGACACTATACGATCGTTGGAGGTCTGAATTCAATCAATGAATACAGAGTCTTTAGTTCTTACGTTTTTCTTGAACATTATTGTAGATGTTCATAAAGCCCCATATTATATTCATTTTACATGATTTTCTTGGACATAATTTCTTATGGGGTAATCAGAATGGACTATTCTTGCACCTGATCTTTAAACATTAGGAAGCTAAGAGCAATGCGGTCTTATAAGTTCTTAAATAAATTTAAGTTAAAATACCAATTTTTTTTAAAAGCAAATGCGGAACGAACTGTTGGACTAATGAGAAGGTCCGATTCTAGGACCTCGACATTGTACTTGCAAAGCCACTGCTACCATTCTTTGAAAGTTTCTGAAACCTAGCCTGATCTAGATTACTGGCTGGGAGAATTTTATGGCTTGTTTGACAGTCATTAGCATGTGATGGTGTCAAAATCCTATACAGATCATTGTTGACATTGAGTTTCTAATGGTATTTTCTTGAATAGAATGTATCATCCTGAATTCCTGGTGGGAGAGTACTTTAATTTTGAATGATGCACTGTTTTGATTGTCCATGATTTGAGGCATCGGATGAGTTCTATGCTCTATATACATGAAGTTTTTATGGCTACTTGAATATATTTTATTTAATGATTGTTTCCCACTGTGTTTTAGATATCCTAACCCGTCAGCATTCACTTATGAAAGGCGTCTCTTCACTCCTTTTGAGTATGCTCTCCAACCTCCTTCATGGTATAAACCGGAGCAGATAGCTGTAAACAAACCCGAGGTTCCTTTTGGGAATGCACTGAAGCAGTACAATGGACCTCAGTGTTTTATAATTCCTGGAAACCATGGTTTGTGTGCACCTTGACTTTAGCAACTCCGAGTTGTCTCTATTTACAGATGTCATGCAATAAATCATATTTTCCGCGCTGACATTCCCCATGTCTATGTTTCCTTTCATAGATCCTAAATTATGTTTCCATGTTTAATGCCAACATTATGTGGTAATCTTCATGGATTTACAGACTGGTTTGATGGGCTTTATACCTTTATGCGATATATATGTCATAAAAGTTGGTTAGGCGGGTGGTTCATGCCCCAGAAGAAGAGTTATTTTGCTTTGCAACTTCCTAAAAGATGGTGGGTTTTTGGGCTAGATCTAGCACTCCATGGTGATATTGATGCATACCAATTCAAATTCTTTTCAGAGCTTATAGCGGAGAAGGTATCCTCCATGCTCTCTTTATTATTTTGGTATGTTGGTGGAATATCAGGAATGTTTCATGGCAAATGGTTTCTTCAAGAAGTGGTCTTGATTCTCGCAAAATGGTCAATGCATTAGAAGGACCGATATTTTGAAAAAGGATACGTATCTGTATTAGATGCGCATTTGATACATAGATATTAATTAATAGCATACACCCTAATGTGATCATGTTTAATTTAAGGTTCAAGAGGATGACTCCGTGATCATAATGACGCATGAACCCAGTTGGCTTCTTAATTGGTACTGGAATGGTGTTTCTGGGAAGAGTGTTTCACATCTAATTTCTGATTATTTAAGAGGAAGATGTAAACTTAGAATGGCTGGGGACTTGCATCATTACATGCGTCATTCTTGCCTAAAATCAGAAGGACCAGTCCATGCTCAGCACCTACTCATAAATGGCTGCGGCGGAGCCTTTCTACATCCTACCCATGTCTTCGGTAATTTCAAAGAACTTGATGGGGTTTCTTATGAATGCAAAGCTGCATATCCTTCCTTTAAAGATTCAAGTAGGGTAAGTGGGATGTTAACAGCTGCTCACAACTTTCTTGCTCTGAATTGGTACCAACTTATTGATGTCTATCACCATTCTAGGACATGATTACATAACATGTTTGGTCTGGTGCAGATTGCTATGAGAAACATACCAAAATTTCGGAAGAAGAACTGGCAATTTGATGTTATTGGTGGAGTTATATATTTTGTACTGGTCTTTTCAATGTTTCCACAAGTGAGTTCTTCAGTTTCTTTGACGGCTATTTTGAGATGGCTCTCTTTTGAAAGTATATCTTTTAAGCTGATACTTCTTTGGTCCTATTTATTAGATCAAGTTGACTTTTTTGAGAAATTAAGGATGTAAAATAAATCAATTTAAATTGTTTGTATTTATCTTTTTTCCTTAAACTTAATTTATTTTACTTATAAATTAGCTTATAATCAAATTACATATAGCATATGTTAGTGTTCTAATTTGCTTTCTTAACTAAAAAAAAAGGACAAGAGGGAGTATTATATACCATTAATTTATGACTCTTTCCCTTGACTTGATTTATAGTGTGACCTCAATCACATCCTGCAAGATGATTCATTTTCTAGTCAATTGAGGAATTTCTTTTGTACGGTGGGGAATGGATTTTTATACATCTTGGAGCACTCTTATGCCTCACTAGTGGGAGCTACATTTTTGCTAATTGCGGCATATTTTTTTGTTCCACCCAAAGTGTCGTGGAAGAAACGAGCAATTATTGGAGTTCTTCATGTTACTGCTCACATAACTGCCGCTCTAATTCTTATGTTACTGATGGAAGTTTGTGTCGAGACCTGTATCAGACATAAATTACTGGCGACTTCCGGTAACGTTTCTGTTCTAGCTGGGTACAATTTGCTTTCATAGAATCTTTCTCACTTCTAAATATGATGTAATTTGTGTCTTTGATTTATTTATGCTTACTGCACGTTTCGTATCATCCAGGTTATCACGCTTTATATGAGTGGTATCAATCAATGGAAAGTGAGATTTTTCCGGATCCAACTGGCCTTCGATCTCGTATAGAACAATGGACATTTGGACTTTATCCAGCATGTATTAAGTATTTAATGTCTGCGTTTGATGTTCCAGAAGTAAGGAAATTTTCCGGGTTCCCTAGATCTCTGATTGTTATGACCCCGAGTATTATAATCATGGTGACTTGGTGAGTATTTTCTCAGGTCATGGCTGTCACGCGACACCATATTTGCAAGAAAGGAATGAAGTCAGTTTGTCGAGGAGGCACTGTGATATATTATGCTTCTGTCTTCCTGTACTTTTGGGTCTTATCAACCCCAGTTGTTTCCTTTGTGTTTGGGAGCTATCTGTACATTTGCATTAACTGGCTTCATCTCCACTTCGATGAAGCTTTCTCGTCCCTAAGAATTGCTAATTACAAGTCATTCACAAGATTTCATATCAATTCCGTTGGCGACCTTGAAGTTTTCACTCTTGCAGTTGACAAGGTAAAAAACTAATATATGTGTTTGTGTGTGTGTATATATAATCTTCCTTAACTGATTTATGGTAGGTGAGACTTTGAGTTGGTACTTTTTGGGTCAGTCAGCACCGTCATTCATATTAGTTTTCATAGTTTTAATTTATAGGGAAAAGAGTGACACACCCCTCGTTTATATAGGCTTGTTTATATTGCTTGCTCTCTATCCTCTCAACGCCTCTTGGCGAAGAAGACAATTCGTTGAATGAAATAAATTGTGTTCCTGTAAAATGTTGGGCGGCTTTCTAAGAGTGTTCCAATATATAAGGCTCTCACTAACTGGGGTTCAAGGAAGACATATGTACGTAGTCTTACCTGGTAAGCAAATAGAATGTTTGCAAGCTATATAGATTGAAGTCCCAAAATAGCCTTGCTATTTAAGCTAGAGTTACTGTTCTAAACTTGAGAAATGAGCTGATCATGACTACTAAGCAATACAACTTTGAGTGTTACTGTTCTAAACTGCTGGGTGTGTAGAATGATAATTTGCTGCGCCGCTGTTTGCTTAGCTGGTATCACTCTCGAGCCATCTAATTTAACCTTCTAGAACACAATGATAAAATGACCAGCTCTAGATTCTGTCAAATTAAAATCTATGATAACTTTTTGAGCTTTTTGCGGAACATTGATTTGCAGGTTCCAAAGGAGTGGAAACTAGACCCTGATTGGGTTAGAGAACCAATAGATGCAGAGCAGTTGAGCTATTTGAGAAGGTATCCCAGCAAATGGAGGGCAGCTACAGCCCAGATGGACCCTGTGCAGACCGTTAAAATTATTGACCATTTCGTTATTGAGAAAACGGACAAGAATAATAGGGGAAAGCAAACAGAATCGTCAGCTAAAGATCCTCTTCAGTGATCTTGTTCTCTGCAGTCTGGGATGGACTCAAACAATCGGTTCCATTCATCAGTGAGCTCGTGTAGCAGCATTTACCCAAAACAATAGACAAAAGATAGCACAACAGCAGGTTATACAAGTCACTAGTGATTAAAAAATTTTGAGTATTAGTTTGAAGAGTGAGTAGTAATTAATCAAAGCAGTTTTACAGAGAATGATAGAAATTTATCCTACTGCATTAATAAATCTCATCACCTGCAACATTTACTTGAAGAAAATGATCAACTTATCGTATCTTTCTATAATGTATTGAGAAAAATAATCTTTCAAATGTGAAAGTTAAGCTCTTCCTACATAAAAAATATTTCAGATGATAATGTTAACATGTGGAATAACGTCAAATTATTGGCTGCACGATCAATGATAAATTACTATGGATCGATCCTCTACAATATTGTAAAATGTGCAATAAGAAACCAAGCGTCAAAGAGAAAGCTATTTTAGATTTTTAGAATGAAAGAGAGGAGAGAACGGTCAACTCTTCAATTTATTCTCAGAGAAGGATGTGCTAGCAGGAAAGTTCATTCTTATGCGTTAAAAATTTCCAGGGGTAAAAGAGAGCTGAGATCCAGTGTCACTTGTACACGAAATTTTTTTCTTTTTTCATTCTGTAGTATTACAGATAATCGTACATCAAATATTCTATCTCAAAATTAAAATTACATTACATTTTATTGGATTACATCAATCGTCATTCTACTGGGGCAAGGAGGGGGAAGTATAACATTTGCCCCTCTTTACTCATTTTGACTCCACTAGTTAAAAGCTCCAGTTACGAGGAAAAGGAGAAAAAAGTGGAGTTTTAGAATCTTACCATCAAGTCACTGCTGTTAATTCAAGCATCAGAAAACTGCTCATAAGATGATTAGACGAACAATCTGCCCCAAAAACCGAAATGACTTTGTCGCTTCTTTTAAGCATCTGTTCTTTTCATCTCGAGTCCAATGCTGCATTGATCAAATCAGAATAAAAAATAAGAAATACAAGGCATGGAAACATTGATGATTGATGCCAAAACCAAATGAAAAGTATTCTTAAATATTGACCTCGCTAAGCACATTAAGCTTCTCCCGGACCTCTTTCAGTAATTCTGATGCATCTCCTTCCCATCTGTAGAACTCCAGCTCCTTCCCTTCCAGGAGCTTTTCAGAAACCTAAAAGAAGCAATGACAAAGAAAACATGGTAAAGCAAATCCTTGATGAAAATGTGATGTTTCCATGATTAAAATCTCCCATAGAAGAAAATAAGATACAGTCTTAAATTCAATTCAGGGTTTTAGGACCAACTATAATAATTGGAATGATCAAATAAAGACATCAAGGGACGGCTGACATGTTTTGGTTAAACAAGTGAAACATTCTGAGTAAAACCTCTAAGCTAAGAGAAGATCTGACAGAGTCAGTAAAAGACCACCAACAAAATCTCAGATTCACAATAATAATCTGGGAGGAGTCTTATCCGTACCTTTCTTGCTATCACTTGACCGCCTGCTATATGTGAAAAATATATATTATACAAATGACAGAGAAACAATGGAGCACTATTCTCAGCAAGCTCCCCCAAATATTTGGCATAAGAAAGTCCTGGAGAGCTGGGATCGGGAATTGCAAATCCTTGTTGGCTAAACCATTCCAGATCTTTTGACAGGCTTTCCGATCGTTCCAATCCAGTCTTCCTGAAATAGGCATCTGAAATACATGAAAAAAGGGGTTCCCCTGAGGTTTAGACGTCCAAGGAAATGATTGACGAGCTAATTATTCAGTCACAGTTACTTCAAATAGCCTTATCTGCAAGGCATTATTATCGAGTACCCCAGAGTAGTAATTCACAGGTTCACCAAGTTCACTTTCGTATTTGCTCTCTAAACTGATATAATGTACTACATTTATCATCGAATCCTTGTGCAAAGCTATTCAGAAATCAGGTTAATATAAGATTTCAGCTCATTTAAACTCACACTGTCAGTAATATACTATGATATTGGTCACTGATACTTTCTTTGCTAGATAAAATTTGTAAATAATTAATTTCAGAGTGAAACAATTCCAAAACTATAAATTAAGCGTCCCAAAACCAACGTGTTATCGAGTTTCTAATTAAAGAACGCTCAAATAGGCTAATAAAATTAGCGGAGGCTAAAGCAGCAAAGTTGTTGCATTGCATATGAAATTCTCAGCAAGTCATGGACAAATCATACAAATTCCTTTACCGGTATCAAAAGTTGGGAGTTAGGAACAAGAAACTTACAAGAAACGTCACTGGATTCATCAACGATGCGTTCGACGGTGGTGAAAACGAGCTTGCTATCAACCAGATACTTGAGGAATCCCTCCGTACTAGGCTTCCACGTTTCATCTTCACCGCCATTATCTTCTCCATCTGAAGTTTCTAAGCTCTTGCTATTGTCAGCACCATCGTCGCTCTTCTCGTCGTCAGAGCATTTCTTGCCATTAATGTTGCGAAGTCTCATGGCGACGAACCTCATTTCTTCAGTAATTCCAGTGCTCTCTCCAGGATAAAGCTTTCTGTATCTCTTTCGTTTCTTTAGAACCGGAGGAGCATTATTCACCGATATCAGCGGAGAAGACGAAGTAACAGCTGTGGAATTGGTAGAATCACAGCAGATAATTGAGCTCTGAAAGTTCCTCATCTTCTTCATGGTTGAAATTGAAACTGTGGACACCTTCAATTGCACAGAGTAAGGTGATGAAGACGGAAGCCGCAGACGAAGAAGAGGCTCCGGCGATAAATTCGCCGCTAACCACATCGCTGCAGAAATTGCCTACTCTGCGTTCGCTGTCTCACTCGATTGGGTTAGCAATAGCAAGCATTTCAAACGGAAGGTAAATATCCTTTTCCCTTTATGTTTTTGTAACGTTTTTTATTCTCTTTGGCGGAAAAAAAAAAAAAAACCACTGGACCCATAGCAGCTAGTAGTAGCATCTGTCTTCATCCGGTAAATCAACCTAATGTGACCTAACTTAGTTAGAATACATAAGGCCATTCGAGCGGCCCAACCAGATAAATGCCTTTAAAAGCAATATTTTTTATTCACAAAGGATGTTTTCATAAATATAGTATTTAGTTGACTTTTTTAAAAAAATTTAAGAAAATTAAATAAGTTACTTATGAATTGATTTGCTGGAATTTTTTTCTCTAAACTACTTCTTAAATTATAGGCTAACATATAATCTGATAATACACATAATACGTTATGATTAAGTGGCTCGTTTCGCTTCCTTAATCTCCAAAAACAATCAACCAGTTCTTATATATATTATTTAGAAACGGAGGAATAGCAATTACAAACTCATCTCTTCATAGGTACTCCCTCCGTCCCTTATTATAAGAGTCAAAGAGGTAAAATTACACATATTAAGAAAGTGGTTGAGAGAAATAAATATGTCATAAATAATTTTGTTTTCTCAAGTTTGCCCTTATTTATGTAAGAGAGAGAAATGTGATAATAGTGTTATAAATGAATATGAAAGAGAATCTGAATAGAGAGAATAATGATAGGTAAAATGGGAAAAAACTCATTAAATGATTTGACAAATTGTGTTTGACTCTTATAAAAAGGGACAAAACCATTCAAATTTTTTGCTCTTATATATAGGGAGGGAGGGAGTATAAATCTAACAAACAACAAGTCAACAAGATTAAAGGCTCATAATTGCTAATTTATTGACAATTAACAAACAAGTCAACAAGATTAAAGGCTCATAATTGCTAATTTATTGACAATACAATAGTATAAAAAATTGCACATTTTACCCTTTGCATTGAATGAACAAAAGGTAAAATTAAATTAACAGTTTACGATAGAAACAAGACTTGCACAGTGATTATTATTTAAAAGACAGGTGGAAAGAGAGTAAATTGCCAATGGTTACTGCGTAGTCGTATATTAATTTTGTCTCCTGTTGTATGTACAGTGTAATGATTCACAACCCCAAGGGCTAGCAACAACGTCTCCTAGAAGTAGAATATACAGGAGTGGAATTTTCAAATAAAAGAGAGCACGGAATGGAAAATATATACAAGTTTGGCAAGCCCAAATCTAATAGAAGACTTGCACAAAAGCTGCCCCAGCTCTTGTTCCCAAAGCTACAGTCAGGCGCATGTTTGACGTCCAAAAGCTTCACAAAACATACGCTCATGCAAGCTATCCAGTCTGTAATCCTCGAGCTTGTACAAGTATTTACAGGAACTCTATCAAAAATGTCTCAAGTATAGTAGCCTTTTAATTTCCGTAAAAACTCTAATGTCTCTTTGTAAGAGGGGTCAATGCGGCTCACTGGTTTGCAGGAATTTACATGATCCTTTGACTCCAAAACCTGCTTCAAAATTCCAAGATAATAAACGAAAAAACTCTTAAAAGCTCAGATGTTTGCCTAATCTAATCTCAATACACAAGAGATACAAGGAACTTAGTTTGACTTGGGGAAAATGCATTTTACTGCGGTTCATTTGTCATTCATTCAGTTTAAATACATCTATCCAATTGCAAACCTTGTGGTTGTCCTTTCTTAAAAAGGATGAGTTAACCGAAGTGCAATACTTTTCCAAAACCAAAATTAAATTTTCTTTGTCATTCCAGACAAGGGAGATAACAAACTCTAAATTTTCTGTGTCATTCCAGACAAGGTAAATAACAAACCCACATCTATTGACTTACTTCTACGATGGAACATAGAATGTCATGCTAACTTTAATCCTTTCAGATGTGACACAATTGTTTCAACCCTATGTCATTTTGACACATCTAGAAAATCAGGGTTAAACATCATATTGCTGTAACATGTCCTACTGAATTAACAAATGTAATTAGACAAGGGAAATGCAGTGGTGGTCAACAGCTGAAACTAAAAGAAACATGGCATATACAGGTGAATGTTGTCCAGCACTTTTTTAGTACATGGACACTTTTTTCCTGATGATTGTTAAGAGTAACTGCGCAGTGCAGTCAAAGCCAAGCCCAAGACAGTACTATAAAAATGCTTTTTCTTTTTTTCCGTGGGACTGGTAATATTCGAACATTACTAAGATGAATGTCCAAAGCCACTCAGTGAATGATGAGCAAAATGAAACATTTTCAGCAGTCTTTCAAGCAGGCTAAGAATGAATTTTAGTACTACAACAACAACCACCAAGCCTTATCCCACTAGGTGGGGTCGGCTACATGAATCGCACGACGCCATTGTGCTCTTAGTACTACGTAAGCAGAATAGATATATTCCAGGCACCACAGAGACAATGTCATAAACGCTGGCACTCTACTTTTTGTGAGATTAAAAACTAAGGAATTTGTGTGATTACTTTTTTTCCATTCTAGTCAATGAAGTTATGATTTCACAATATACTCACCACTAGTTCGCCAAATCCAGGATATGCCGATTCAATAGGGACAATTTCCGCTCGAAAGGCCCATCCACCATAGCCTTCAACAATAGGAGTTACTTTGGTCTGCTAAATCAGTCATTAGCCATTCATACTCACAAATAAACACAAGCAGAATAACTATATAAAACGAACTAAATCATTGACCACCTCACAAAAGCTGAGCACATCAAGCTTCCCTTTCTTATGAAGCTGACGAATATAATCATTGAGCTCTATTAATCTTGAAGACCCGCGTCTTAGCTCTCCTACCTATGAAACATTAAGAATAAAATGCTGAAAAAATCTTTTAAATACAGAAATTATCAGAATGAGAAATAATCTATAAAATCAACATTTGCAGTTAAATATATGCCGGCAACTTCACACTAAGTCACTAACCGACGGAGCAGGACGGAGCACAATTCCCATTCGCCAAGGTACATCAGCAAGTTTGCTACCAAAGTGTGGGCAGCTATAGAACACCTAAAACCCAAATTGAAACATTAAGAATAAAGTAACTGCAAGAAAATTTTATAACAAATTAGAAATCATGCAATTGAGGAGACAGGACTTACAATTCCAATGGTATTATTCACAAGGTGATCAAAATTTTCCTCCATTGCCTTATACAGAATTTGCTTCACAATCAGGCCGCCCATACTGCATACAACAGAAAACTGTATATATTAAATCATGAAGCGTACAGACAAAGTATAGTTTGATTGCTATTTGATTCAACCATAGGATCTCAAAAACTTCAGCAAATGCATTTAGAACAAAAATGTATAGAAATTGGTTTGTTGAATAAAAGGACTTCAAGAAAATGGCGAATCATAAAAGGGCCAAAATTTTTATTATCCAAATAATACTCAGCAGAACCCTCCTTCTATGAAAAGTAAGCAGATAAATAAATAAAAGCCCTTGGGAAAATACATAGATTAATAAACAGGCTATAGCATTACGTTGAACCATGCATCACATGAGATTTCAATGTTCATAATATGAAAAAATTAATATACATATAAGTATTTTCTTCTTAATATAAAATACAGTACTGTATTAAACTATATAATAGATAAATCTATGAACCACAAAAGAAGTGACTATTTTCCCAAAACAGAAAAAGACAAATTATAAAATGTAATTAATATAGTAAGCCTCCAATTATATAATTATTATTTTTTAATTCTTGAAACTGACAATTAAATGTTCTATCAATAAGTTAAAATTCTAATAGCAGTTTGTAAAGTAGTTATTTTAACTTCTTGCTTTTTTTCCCTTTTCACTAACTATACATTGCGGACAACTTCAACATTTTTCAACTCCTCGTCTACAAAGTAAATACTTGATTGAGTTCTTGAAATTTTCTCTCCATCATTCCATACATTTTCTCTTTACTTAACGGCCTCAAAAAAGATTTGTTTAAACCAATTCGCTTTCTTCAAATATAACAAAAATAACTAATCTTATTGTGTTGGTCCATGAGTCAATAATCCCTCCAAAAATAACAAAAACAAAGTCCATAATAATAGATCAAGGCCGACAAAGAAGATTGAGGATACTACTCATTCACTATTTTGTACAGTTCTACTTGTTCATTGTAATTAAAGACAGATATATTTGACAGTCAATAAGTTATCCCGTAAAGCATGAATCACTTAAACAGTCAAATGATACATCCAAAAGAGTACAGCAATGAGTATACTGAAAGCTAGCAAGAAATGGATGCACGTATGTACCTCCTATGTATGATACTAACCTGTGAGTTACAAAAATAACAGGTCGATCCCCAATCCCTGCAGCAACAAGCTTCTCCAATAACATTGAACTAACTTCCTAAAAATTTACGGAAGGCAACAAACCAAAATGAAAATTGAGAGGAAAGAAACAAGATAGAGGTGAGAGAGGTAGAAAAAGCCAGGCAACCATAACTATGCCGCAGGGAAGGAGAGGGTGAGGATGGGGAATTATTCATTGTTATTCGCTACTCATTTCAGACTGAAACACATAAACTGGAGAACTGAAATTGAAGGAACAGATGGGAGGAGATAGAAACTAGCTCAGAACTTATAATTCCACCAAACAGGTTCAAAAATAAAACTTCCTAAAGTCAGATTACAGCATGGATCATTAAGTAACCAGATTACTGGAGTGATGACCAAACAATGAAGCCCACACGTTCGTTTGAAGCAAAAGTATTTGCCATACCTCAGAGCTGCCAAAGAAGCTAAGGATCATTCATCTAGACCCATGGAAACTAAATTCGTGGCAGATAACCCTCAAAGAACCATGTATCAGTTTTTCCTACATTTTTTCCTAATGAAATAAGAACTTCATGGAACTAAAGCAGCAATCGCCAGTGGTGCAAGATAATGCAAGTCCCAAATTGCAATAGCACTCGAAATGAAATTTTTCTGCAACCCCCAATTAAAGGCTCAAAATATGCTGCTCAGCATTGCAGCACATCATACTATGCTTCTTTCCTTAATCTATTAATATAAGACACTGCATGAAACATGGGGAAAAGTTCTAACCTGAAGAGGCAGGGTAGCTCCAGACCACTGTGTGAGATTAGTCTACATAAAGCCATAAAATAATGATTTCTCAGCAAGACTGACTCTACAAAAGCTACTGGATCTCACATTTTAAAAAAAAAATACAAAAATTGCAAGATTGATGAGACAAACCTTGTATTTGATGGTAAACAAACGGGCATCAGGAAAATCATTAGAGAGCCATTCACCAGGCCAGAAGGTTCCAAGCTTTCCTGTCTCCTGATCAATCTTCTCAACCAAGTTAGACTTAGCCGAGGACTTGTCTTCAGCTAGGCGCCAAGTCTTGAAAGGCCCACCACGAAGGCCATGGACAAAAACTACATCGAATGGAGGGTACTTTTCATCTGAGCTTCTTTTATCAAAGTAATTAGTATTATACAAGGTTTTTCTATCGTCCTCATTATCAGCAGTGGCCACAGACATGTCTTTTAATCTTACATCCTCTTGATCCATTTCCCCAGGACACTTCCAGTGGGGAAGATGAGGATTTATCAAGAGTATGGAGTCACCATAACGAGGACATAACCTCTTATTGGTTTGTACACCAGTGTCAGAATGGTTATTGCACAATATATTTAGGAGTGCTGCCCTGGCATAACTTTGAATTTTTAGATCACTGCATCCTGAGATCCTCCCCTTAGCACAATTATCAAGCCATTTACACCAAGTTTCATCTTTTATGATTTCCTTTTGGACTTTGGGAAGGATTGAAAGGATGTTCAACAATCTACATGCATGCCTCCGGATATGAGCCGTAGGTGGAACTCTAACACGGAATGATTCATTTGTATCTGATACAGATGGCTCCCGATCAGCATTTGAAATCTGTTCCCGCCCCTCATGGGCTCTAGATGCATCATATGCTTCTAGAGCTGCCAATATCTCATAATCATCACCCAGCAAAAAGCGCCTCAGCAAACACAAAATCCCCAAATCAACAATTTTGTCTTGACATGAAGAGTCTTCGACACAAACTTCAGTTAGAGCTTTAATTCCTTTCAGCGTTACAGAGGCAAAATCTGCAGCATCTAGTTTAGGTAGATTATCTTTCTTTAAATTTTTTAATGGTCCTACAAAAGGTTCCAGAGAAAGAAAATCTGCCAGTGGAAAAGAATCCTTAGAATCAAAATCAGTTCCCATTTGCTTAACTGCTAGATAAACAGCAGCACTGGCTAACTGATTTGCAACTTGTGCAGCAGACGAAATGCTTGAATTATTAATTGAAGTCTGCCAATTATCATAGGTAAAATTACGTTAAACTTTCGAATGAAGTTGCAACAGCACATATGTGACATCTTCAACTCATCTTATCAGAAAACAGAGAGGAACAAAAGCACGCACATACCAATGTAAAATGAAATCAAAACTAAGCCAATTCTACATTAGAATGAGGAACAAAAATGGTTTATACCTTCACTTTATTGTTTTTAGGTTGACTGGCTCCTTTATCATTTGTATTCTTGATGGAACTCAGGACTTCAGTTAGCAGCATGGCTAACCATCCTTGAGAAACTGCAGATGTTGGTCCATGGTCTTCAAGGATCCGAGAGAGAATCTTTATAGCTGAAGATCGTAAAGCATCAGAAGACAATTTTCCAAAAACCCAGGAAAGAAGAATACCTGACCACTTCTGACTCTCTTCTAGAGATAAATGGGGCTCTTTGGTGCACAGTAGTTCTAATACTTTTGCGACTGCTTCTTGCACCTGATTATGCTTCGTGGTCTGCTTGGAAATGTCTCTCATCAAATTAAGGCCCTTCTCCATCACTGTCATCTGTGCACTGGAACTTCTCTCAACAGATAACACAAAGGCAGATAAGGCAACCTTAGCCAGGGAAATGTCTTCATGTTTACATGCCTGAGAAATAGTAGAAAGAAGACTGGAACTCCAATCAGAAACAGAATCATTCAAAGGGATATTGCGATCTTCTAATAACAACCGTGCCACCAAACTTGCATGCCATTTCACAGATCTCTCAGGTGCTGCCAGAGCAGACATGATGGCATCTCCATCTTGATCCAGCTCCTGTATAGAACATCTATTTACCTCTGATGCTAATGCCCAATTCGCTAATGCCCACGTAGCAAAAGGAACAGCAACATGTTCACAAAGTAAATCATCCCAGAGACCAGGAACAACAGCAGAAACCATATTTGCTTGTGTTAATGAATTGTCACCCTTATTTTCTGACAGGATAGTTTTAAGAGTATGAAGCATTGGTGCTACTGCATGACTCGAATCGCAATTATCCAATTTCATGAACATGCTGGTCCTTGAAAGCCCTAAACCTATGGTACCATCAATTATCTTGATCCCAATCCCTTTACTTCCTCCCCCACCATCTTTGTCATCTTCACTTTCCCGTGGTTCATCCAAATGCAAACCACCTTCCTCAATAACTTGCAAGACAACAGCAATATCTCTCAGTTCAGCATTTCCTGGCAACTGTGGTTTAAAAGAAACATCTTCCGCATTGTCACAACTGGAAGTGACTATATCCATAATGGCAGCCACAAGCAGGCTCCTACCTTTTAAAGAATCAGAAATATCAAATGAACTTCGTCTTGAATGCTGCAGCAGCAAAAAAAGTATTGATGTTGCTAATGTAAAAACTAGAATAGAAATTATCAATAGTGCCGCAAGTGGCTTTAGCATTATTATAATAAATTTAACTCATGCAAAAAAAAAAAACAATGTTTGAATGCATTACTCACACAAATTATAATAAAACTGCGACACCACACCACAGGAGTACTTTCTATGAGATTAGAGGACTGTTTAAACTTTACAAAGCTAAAATTATATGCATGAACAGCCAAGGTAATACTTCGGTAACACATAAGTCAGGTGGTTACCAATAAATTCCATACAGAAATCATTGACTTTGCAAACAATAAATTTCAGCTTCAATGAAGGGATGTTGATTGGACAATTTCGTGTCACCATCGTTTGATATGCATTTTCTAGATTTAGTTTTTAATGCTAGGCTTTTGTGAGGGAGAAAAAGAAGTTACAATGTTTGACATAAAGTAAGCAACCAAATCAATATCGAAGGATCATAAATTATAAAGTTAAATAAATAATCACTACAGTCACTAGTAACCATATACTTCAGAGTTTAGAGACAATATGACGCACGTCGCAAGAAACTCAGGAGACAAGTTTTTTCATCAAATAAAATTGATTGTTCAGTTTGCCAATGCAAATCCTAACCTACGAGTTCAAGCATTGTATCATGAATTTTTAAATTTAAAGAGGCCGGCTAACTAGAAAGAAATACCTTCTTGGATTTTTGAGGCTGACAAGAAAAAATAAACCTGAGAAGATTTGGAATGGCATGAGGTCGCCCAAGCACATCAGCTGATACATTAGGATCAGCAATCAAGTAAGCGAGCGCTCTCGCTGACTCTGCTTGAGTGCCACCTCCATCTTTGGCTACAGCCACCGACTCAAGTAACCAATCAACCACGAAACCGCCACCAGCACTGACGATAGCAGCCCTACGGACAGAATTTGCAGCTGCAATATCAGCAAGAAACGACGCAACACGAATTTCGAAACCAGAGCGAACCTCATGGTTAGCCGAAGACAAAACCGACGTCAGTGAATGCCAGAGAACTGAGGCGGCCACACCGGTTTGTTTGAGGCGATGGAAAAGCTTCTGGTAGGAGTCTTGAGACTTGTTTATCGCTTGTTCAACTGTATCATGTAGGTTATTAGAAGCTTCGTCATCGGATTGCCGTTGACGGTGGTGATCCGATAAAAGAAAAGCTACGGAGGCCACGAGAGCGGAGACGACAGTGGCAGAAGCAAAGATGAAAGAACTGCGAGAGAAAGATGAGGTAGGGGGGGAGAGGAGAGGACCAGAAAGATGATGAGGTACTTGTTGCGTGACTATCTGAGCATTTTGTCCATTGTCAGGTGTTTTGACAGGTTTCGTCGATGAAGAAATATAGAGAGGATGAAACAAGCGACAATTGATTCTGGAAGTCAAAAAGAATCGATACATTGTTTTGTTTTAGCAAGAATTATTGTCATTCCTCCGTGGTGATTGGCAGAATGCTTTTTCTGGCAAGCAAGCCTAAAGATGATCAAAAGAATTTAAGAAAACAAGGAAGAGTTAACAAGGAAAAGAAAAAGAATCCTGTCAAATAAAGAAAGAGAAGCTAGGAGAAAATCCTGTCTTCCCCAGCCTGTGTAAATTTTTCTCTCAGAGATCAGAAGTTGTGATTTTGCAGGCGAGGATGGCGGGACCAAGGTCGTGGTAATACGAACATGAAAATAAAGAAGGCGAGTCACGGAATTGAAGAAATGGAATTATCTGGCAGGAATATGCTAAGCTTTCTTCGCCTACATCCAGACCGGGTAAGTAGCAAGGAAAATTGCTTAGGTTGGCAGATAAATATAAGGTCTCAAAACTATAAGCAATACTAAATTACTAGTAGATCAAAAGAAGTTGAACTAGAATAATGTAATTGTGAAATTATCTGTAGGTAAAAAAAAATTGTGAAATTATCTCCTTCCACATGCTGATAGATAAAAGAAACAATATTGACAAGTTATAAGGAGGAGTATCTTCGTTAAAAAGCTGGAATGTCTTAATCGACAACTGTTTTTGTTATTAATAAGTAATATCTATATATTCAAAACACCTGAATCAACAATTAAATTAGATAAAACTATATTAATGATTGTCACAAAATGTATCAACAACCAATTGACGATGGTAACTGTGGACGCAATTATATGCCTAGGATAGCATGAAGAATCGCAAAGCCCAACTTGACACATCTTGGTAAGCCTAACCATGGTAGAGAGGTGGCACATCTGAAGTATCACACTTAAAGATTACCTCTCATACTACATGACGCCACATAGTTACCAAGGTCCCTGGGGTCAATTACCAACGGTTATACCCTAGCGGCATTCAAACCCCGATGAATCCACAACTAACCTCTAAATGCAAAAGCACGAAGGCACGGCCCCTAAGTTTAGAAGGAACATGCCTCCCTCAAAGAAGGGAGACAAGTGTGCTCGAAAAACCCTAGTGAACCACTCTCAGAAATTCTCAGGCTCTTAATTCCTCTAAAAAGCTGTCTATTACTTTCATTCTTTATTTGCTTGTCATGGTTGTACCTAGACACGATCATCCTATATCCCTTGTAATTACCGTTGCTAGTGACCCATAAATCAATCAAAAGATTATCTTTCTCTTATTCCTTTTCCTCACCGAATTCGGTACAAATAGTAACTTGGTGATTTCACAATTATATTGTATTGTGCATGTGTCTTAGGGCCTATTTGATATGATGGAATTGAGAGATGTGGAAATGGAAATTGAAGAGGATTCCATAAGAGTGTGTATTTGGCACAATTTTAGGGCCTTAGAGTTGACTTCAATGTAGAATCTAAATGGGCTCAATTCCACCATTTGCTTCCACAAAAAGTGCCTAGTTTTGTAATTCCATGTCCACATTTCCATCTGTTGCCATCCTCGAAAATCTCTCCATAAATCATCTTCTTCCCTACCCACCATCACCAGACCTTCTTCCACACTCAACACCGCTGACCTTCTTCCCTAGCCGCTGTCCACCTTCTCACCCAATGGCAAAGAAGCTGGTCATCGACGCCGTGTGTGGTGGTTGTCGACCAGGGTAAATTCTTAAGATCTTCAAGTTGATATCTCAAAGATATGTGCAAAAAAAATTTGTGGACGCAAATATTTTCATGTAAAATTGACGTAGTAATTTTTAGTTTCTCTTTCTTTGTGAAATTTGTATTCTCTTTCAGTTTTGCGAAAGTGTCGTCGCATATGTTAATCTTTTCTTATTGAGTTGTCAGGGGGCTTGATTCATACTTTATGATATGCAATGTCACGGGTCTGTGTTAGGAATTCATAGATTTTAGTTTGCCTAAAAATTGAATCTTACCTGAAAAATTGAATCTTGATGGAAAATTTGAATTGTACAAGTAAAGAGGAAGGGTGGTCTGGATAGGATCTTTTTTAATTTAGGAGGGTTTTTTTGGTCTTTTTGTATAAATTTTAGGCCTCATTTCTATGACATGCAAACATATTTTTAAAATCCATCTTCATATCCATATGGACCATATCCATCAAAATCAATTCCACCGTATCAAACAGGCCATTAATGAATTTGTAAATAATTTTAAGATTTCAAAGGACCATACAGTATTATTTTGTATTTCTGATACCTGTACACAATTTTCCCTGTATAGTAATGGGACGGATTCTTAAAAACAAACCCGGCCCAATATAAGAAACAAAGCCCAAAAGCATATAACACTGGTGTTTCTAAATGATCTCGGTTCCTTTAAAAAAGCAGAGCGCAGCTGGAGTTGGAGTATCAACGAGGAAATCTTGCCGGAAAAGAAACTAGAAGCCATCTTCCAGATTTGAGGTCAAAGTGAGAGATTTTTGGTATGGAGAGACTACAGAGGATGTTTGCAGGTGCAGGTGGTGCACTGGGCCACCCACCACCTGATTCGCCGACACTTGATTCTTCCGAGCAGGTTTATATTTCCTCGCTGGCCCTTCTCAAAATGCTCAAACACGGTTAGTTTTCTTCGCATGCCTTTACGTCTTTTGAATCTCATAACTGTATTCGAACTTAGATGAATTCGGAGAAATTTGAGTTTTGAGCTGGGATAAATTTATATTCCAGGAGTGATTAGGGTTTTTGAATTCCCCTTTCCCTTTTTCTTACGCATGGAACGGATTTTAATTTTTAAATCCTTGTAACGAATATCGTGGACTTCTGTTTGTGTTTGCTGTTTAGCTTTTGTATGGTGAATTTGATGTGATTTTTAGGAAGAGCTGGTGTTCCCATGGAAGTTATGGGTTTGATGCTTGGGGAGTTTGTGGATGAGTATACCGTCCGCGTTGTAGATGTCTTTGCGATGCCACAAAGTGGTACTGGTGTTAGTGTTGAAGCCGTCGATCATGTTTTTCAGACTAATATGCTTGATATGCTGAAACAGACTGGAAGGTATTTATCGTTTTTAATCTAATTTGCTTCTTATCGTTGCTGAAGTAGGAATGTAGCTTTCTGAATCCTTTAATTCGGAATTTCCTTGTGATTGAATTCTATTTGTTCATTACTTAAGATTTTGGGTAACTTCTTATTATTGTTTCTATCTCTGTTTTCTTTTGGGCAAGAGTCTTGTTTTACTTGCCGACAATTTTCAGTATAGAATAGGTTTTAGTATTCAAAATCCTTACTTGTATGCATACAAGAACCTTAATTTTACATCCTTTATTTATTAACTCATTGAATTGGCCATTTTGATGCTAATCACGTCATTTAGTCGATAAATGAGGTTCCTTTTATATTCTTTAACATAGAATTGTAAGGATTACTTAGTATAAAATATCATGTTATAGTCGATGAGGGTGGTTTTCTGGTTGATTTGATTTTCTAATATGGAATGAAATTGCATTTTTGGAAAAAAATTGCCTTTACTGGAATTTATGACTAGTTTATTACTAATGTTTAAAAATATTAAAAATGTAGGTTTATGGTTTGTTGCTGTCCTAGAGTTAAGATTTTAGAAGCTAAAGCTGTTTATGTAGTTGCTGCATTTTCAATTGTGTTTCAAATAATCACTTTTGGTTAAAAAATCTTTTAGATGCGAGACAAGTACTAGAAAGACTTCCTTATTTGAAGCAATTTAGTTTACATTCACACATGCCCTACTTCTCCTTGCCTTGCTGCACCTGCAACTCAGAGTTAACCTCTTCTACTACTGAATTGTTCAGAAAGGAAGAGAAAAAGAAACCCCTCCTCAGCTGCTCAAGCTGGGGCCTGCTCATAATACTCACGTCTCCCCTTCCTCTTTTCTTGCGTTCCTCCTATTCATTTTTTTCTTTTGTACTTCTGTTTTCCAGCAGCTGGATCACCCTACTGCTCATTTTCTATGACAGCTCACTTATGCTTTTGATAATATAATTTCATAGTCAGTACTTATTGCACTGTCGATTATGTGGACATGATAAATCTTTGTAATGGTTTTTCAGGCCAGAGATGGTTGTGGGGTGGTATCATTCACATCCTGGTTTTGGTTGTTGGCTTTCTGGAGTGGACATTAATACACAACAGGTTACACCTTGTCTTTATCCAGTACTACTTTTATGTTGTATGCTGTTTTGATATTGCTAGGGCATTGAACCAGAAAGGGGGAACAATGATGTTAAACTTATGCAGAGTGTTGATGCATATATTGATGGTATACTTTATGTACTGCAGAGTTTTGAGGCTTTAAATCAACGTGCTGTGGCTGTGGTGGTGGATCCTATTCAGAGTGTTAAAGGCAAGGTTGTAATTGATGCATTTCGGCTGATCAATCCACAAACAATGATGTTGGGTCAGGAACCAAGGCAGACAACATCTAACCTGGGGCATCTGAATAAACCATCTATTCAAGTGAGTGTTAAACAAATATCTCTCAGAAGTGAAACTTCTGCATAATTTATTTGGCTTTCTTCACCTGATTTTGACATCTTTTAATTTCCCCTTTTGTAGGCTCTTATCCATGGTTTGAATCGACACTATTACTCCATAGCCATCAATTATAGAAAGAATGAGCTTGAAGAGAAGATGTTACTAAACCTCCACAAAAAGAAATGGACTGATGGTTTGACTCTCAGGCGTTTTGATGCCCATTCCAAAACTAACGAACAGACTGTTCAGGTAAGTCGAGTTTTTGTAACATGAATTGAAAATAGGTGCAGCTTATTATTACTTTTTATAATATTTTCGCCCTACTTTGTCCCTTTCACCCATATGGGATGAGGTCATGCATTATTTGGTCAAATGTGTGCGGAGGTGTTCCTAATGGTCGTTTGGGACATTTTGTTCTGCAATGGTCGAGAGCTATCTTATTTTAAATTATAATTATGATGGAAGTAGTGTTAAAGGCCTAAAGCTCTTTGCGGGATCAATTATTGTAGGTACAATTGCAGTCAGGTTCCAAGTAAGGGATTTAATTTTAGATATGTCCTAAGGAGTTGTCAGTGACAACAATTGACAACTGAAATAACCTTTGTTAATCAGTGAAAAAGTTGTCAATGGGCCTATCTGAAATTAAATCTCTTATTTGGGATTAGAGTGCAATTGTCCCATTATTGTACTCTTGTAGCCTGTCATTTAAGTAATTCATGGTATTGATACAAATGATGCGCTTGATTGATTGATTGCATATTATTGATTTATATCAGGAAATGCTGAATTTAGCTGTCAAGTACAACAAGGCGGTGCAGGAGGAAGATGAGTTGCCACCTGAGAAGCTGGCAATTGCTAACGTGGGAAGGCAAGATGCGAAAAAACATCTTGAAGAGCATGTTTCCAATTTGATGTCTTCAAACATAGTTCAGACTTTGGGAATGATGCTTGACACAGTTGTGTTTTAGAGTCTGTCATCTGTGATGCTGATTATACTTCTGGCACTCAAATGTATTCAAAGAGCACTTTCATGTTTGTCGGCAGAAACTCTGTTTATCATCGTTCTCTGCTTCATACAATGTGAGCGGTTCAGGTGGAGGGATGGATTGCATATTGTACGTGGATATTGATATTTTATTATTTGTTAGTCGTAATTGACTGTGAACTTAATGGAATTTTCGTAGAATGAGAATGAACAGGTCTCCGATCAATCATAACCGATGAGAATTAATTATGCCTTTTTTCCCCCTGCTAAATGATTGATGACTGATACAGATTTCAAAGCTTTGCGCCTTGTTGCCTGTAGCTAACTCGTAGCTAACTCGCCTCTACAATAAAGTGAAAGAAGGAAATCGCAAAGATAATCGAAATCTTGTGTGATTTAATAAATTGTCCAAATAAGTTTGATATAGTAATTATTTTTTGAAGTGGCCAGATGAGATGTGCTCATTAGCTTTTCTGTCTTTCTCCACCGTTCCTAGTTCTTTCTGGCACCTTGATCCCAGCACCAGCTGTTCAAGCTTTGCAAACTCAGAAGTTCTTTTTTTTTTAAAATTATTATTTATTCAAAAAAAATCTTTGTTCAAATTTTCTTTCCTTCTCTTTTATACTGAACGTTTTACATTTTGCATCATGATTTATCCTCTACATCCGGGAATGACTCTCTTACACATACATTTCTTCTCCCCTCGTCTCGTGCCACGAGTTACATCGCGAATTTATTCCTTACGTGGACGTACAAGAAGTATAAACTCTGCTTAACTTCAACGAAAGCTAAATAACTTTAGGCATCTTTTGTACCCTGCTGCTTTTTACGCCACAGCCATGAATCAGAAGGTGACTTGGGCAGGGGTGGCAGTAACACAGCTTTCCGGCAGAGACCAAATGGCCATCCCTCGCAATGACAAAGTTCCAGAATAATAGAGCGCCTCCAATACTCAGAGAGATCAACTTCGTTGAAGCTTGAACATGGTGAGAAGTTTGTCCTCACAGAATAAAAATGCTCTCCACTCATAACACTCGAGCGACATGAGAAACAACTTTTGACCGATAAAAATTCTTCCTTTTCATCATCGTCGACGTCTTCCTTTTCATTTGGCGCCACCATCTGAGTTATAAACAGCTCTTTAGTCTCTGGAGAGTAAACCCAGGAAAAGCTGTCTCCCGTGACGACGCTTGGTTTGTGCTTCTGTCTCTCCATTGCCCGGCTTTTAACAGCTGAAACAACTACCTGAAAAATCAAGGAGAAAGAAGCATAATCATAGAATTCGCATCAGGAAGAAATTATCAAGGTTGATCGATGAGGTAATTAAGCGTACTTCTTGTTCCTCATCAAAATCGTTGTTTAGGAACTCTTCATCGAGGCTTGCAGTGGAAAGCCGTCCACGGAAAGTACGGCAATGGGAAAATACGTCCTTCAATGTTGCTGCAAGACATCTGTATCTCTTAGGAGTTGTATGGTTTGGAGGATCTTCATGGTAGAACACGCCCATGATTAAGGTTTTGGTGATCAATTTGTCAATATGATGATATATACGGTAACTATTTGAAACCTGTATATTCACGCTTATGTTGATGTCTTAATTGACCCGCTTTTTTGATAGTGGCCTCACAGCGCACTGGTATAGTGATATCACTAACACTATCCGTCCTTTAAGGTAAAGATAAGTCAAAAGAAGGGCTCTAAGACATTTCAACTAATAGCAATAAATTTCAATCGGGATTTTATTGCTATATTTGACTGCCTTGATGGAGCTTGTTTCCTTGTGCAAATTGTGGAACTTGTCCAAGAGATACTACAACACTTTAAGCTAAAGTCATGGTTCAAAAGACGTACCACCCAACTGATACTCCGCTTACATTAATTTTCTTAATTGGCTGTCTCCGATTGAAGCTAATACTTAAAAACAACAGCGTCGGCAAAATCTTTTTTCGCATCTTATAGATGTGGACTCGCATGATTTCAGGGCATTATGTCAAGTTACCCAAACGAAATTTTCTGGCGCTAGACAAGACGGAAACTTTTCCAGAAGCGTCCACGTGTAATGCCTGTTCTAAGATCTATTATTGGCTTATTGTACGTCTACCCGAAGCTACTCAGAATTATTGCAAGAAATTTCCAACTACATCCGAATTTAATAATTTATAAACAAGGTTAAAGCTGCGGGTTAATATCACAGTCAATTCATTATCATAAAGGAGTAACGAACAGTAATAACTTCTTTTTATTGATCAAATAAGACGTTTCCAAAGGCAGAAGCTGATAACTAGATATTAATAATTGATCGTACATCAGCAAAGATGCTTGTACAATTCCCCTATTCAAACTTCATAAAGATGGGTGTGCTTCCCCACTTTAGTTCCTGACACAGTGACACTGTTATTCTGTTATCTTTGGTGGTGAAAAAATTGCCAGAGCCACACATGAGAGGAAAAGAATAATACCCCCAAAAACCCATTTCTAAAACCATTATCTCTGCTAAACTGAGGGTCTGTACTAAATCTGAAAATTTTCAACAAAGAATATATGTTCTCCAACCCTTGCAATTTGTCCACAAGTGAAATCCTCCAATGGAAAAGAAGAGAGGTCTAAAAATCTTCCAATTGCTATATATTCCAACAGACTAACTTCTTGGAAATAAGTCATAACTCACCGGAGGCATGGAAATAATCATGGAAACAGAAACTTCAATGGTTCTCCTTAGTTGGCAGATCTTTGAAGTTGCTGAGATGTGAGAGAAATCAAAGACTGTAGCTTAGCAACGGCCGAGGTCTTATCAGGCGGGCATTTCGAGAGAGAAATGTTCAAAGAATGAAGAGCCTCATCAAGTTTTCCAGCAGCCAAGGCAGCACATCCAGCTTTATAAGCTTCGTCTGCCTCACGTACATCATATTGAGCCATCAAAAAAGCACCACAACTCTGGTTCGGCGTAGAGAGATTGGAAGATTCTAGAAGAGATGTGGCACGTGCGTATTCAAGATTGGAAATAGCCGAATCGATCTCCGCCATTAGAGCCTCAGGTGTCGCCGCTATTACCATCTTCACGCCATCGTAGACACTCCAAGAGGGCTTGCCTTCTCCGGAACCCATATTACAAGCTAGGAATGTGAAATTGAAGTCGTATTTTCCAAAACAATCCGATCGATCGATATGATTTTTTTGAGTTGTACTGCAGATTTCAAAAACCCTTGCCCAATCAAGATTTTTTAATTCTGGTTTCAGATGGTACAATTTCTTGTCAAATTCTCATGTTGGGATTGCCGATCGGGGGACTATAAAATGACCCCAAATTACTATCTAAGACATCAGTCGGAGTACGAAGCAGGAGAATATGAAGAAACGAGACATTCGAAAAAGATGTTGATGATCGTTGCTTAAATCTTGGAAGACCCAAAAAAATCATACCGCATCCGCTTAGGGCCGTGAATTTCAAGTCCCAGAGATTATGTGAATGAACTACTGGATATTAGCCTTGCGGATCACACAAAACACATCGTATGGTCCTTCACAAGCCACAGCACCGAATGCAAGAACCTACCAGTAAAACGGTCTTCTGGTGAGTAGTTTCTTTCTACACAGGTTCAGCCTCAGGAGCCAGGTCTCTGATCTTGTTTTTACTTAAAAATAAAAGTAAATTCTTCTTTATGAATGTTCCACGTCCCAGTCCAGGATCTTGGTTTGTTATCTTTATTTTGCGCGAGGATCTGAACGCTATGAACGTGCAATATCTTGAATTGTAAAAAACTGCAACTAGTAATAACTTATAACCTAATAAAGTGTAGCTTCCAAATTGAAATATGGTTCCAATTTTTTCTCCCGTTTGTTGTGTATTACTATTAGTTTCGGAAAGGGATACAAATATTTCTGTCATGTCTGAATTTTTGACCGGTAGGAAATTTAGTAGTTGAACCCCGGAACGATTATCACCAGTGTATTCCCGTAATTGTCCTTGGTAGAAACATTTTATGACATTAAAGTTAAACAAATGACAGATGGTTTGTTCTGTATTCAATAACTGACATGGGCGCCAAGAACAAAGAGTTGGCACCAATACATTCACCTTTGAAGATGTATCTTAGACGAGATATCCAATCACATAAAAAAATGTTGGCAAAACCGTAGCTTTGAAATTATCCTTCAGCTTCGGAAAAGCAGATGACCATAAGTCTGGTCGCTATAATGAACTGGATCACATAACTCTTACTTAGGATGGATAATGTAAAAGAGAACATAAATCACGGAAAACCAATGATTCATTATCATGCCGGGTTAAGAGGGGTACACTAAACCAACGAAAAAACGCATTGTAAAATACTCTCTCCGATCCTAATTATAAGAGTCAGTTAATTTTTTTAGAAAAATTAATGATGCAAAATACACCACTTTAAATTGTTTATATTTGTCTTTTTTCCTCATAACTAAGTTATTTTACTTATAAACTATCATATAATCTAATTACATGTCACATATATTAAGATTTAGGTTTCTAATTTGCTTTCTTAATCTCCCCAAAAAAGTCAACTGACTCTTATAATTAGAACCGGAGGTAGTATGTCGAAAGGTGAAGTTCACTTAAACATGAACACTCACAGTTGTAGTGTACCTAGCTTAGGTCTAGGTACTGTATATTCCATCCTAATAAGTTCCCCATCAACATCACCATGAAGAATTATCATCAGCAAGGGTTCAACATCCCAGAGGACAATGAATAATGTGATCAGATAGTTCACAACAGAACAACTTTCTTATATGTCAAATCACCTTGCCTCAGTGCTGGACTTGCCTTGGGAGAATATCCGTGCTCTGAAGAGGTGTGCCTATCAAAATTCGTGTCTAAACCTAAATGACCATCAATTTCTTAATGATTCCCCCACCCTCCAAAACCCCCCCAAAAAATAGAACCAGTGGAAGGGACAGAAAGGATCTATCCTATTTCGTTTCTTTAACAAAGAACGTGATGAAGAATAAAAGTGTGATGGCAGATATCCATGATAAAGGCTTTGCCTGCTAGCTTTCTGTGCCTGTAGTCTACAAAGTAACTCCGGTTTATCATAATACCTCCAGTGTTGGTTGATTAAATCATGCCCCAACCACTCCAGAGGCCCATGGAACAATCACTGGTGCAGATGGGTGGGAATTTCGGTACCATTCAGGATACTTATCCTTAAAATTTAGTCGTGGCTTCTCAGCCTGGCATCAGATCATCAGGAAGACTATATTAGCCCGAGGAGAAACTAGAGGAAATAAGATCAGGAAGAATAAGTAGGCCAAACCAGAAGTTACATTTGTAAAAACCAAGACGGATGGAATAAAAAATATCAAGGCATTGCAATTATGTAGATAAGAGGATCATCAGGTAGAACTCACATATTTCAGCCAGCACTCTTGATGTTTGTGCTGATAGATATCCGGAGAATAACAACCAAACTCAGATGGGCAATAAACCCAAATATTACATTTCCGTTCACCTTCTTTGGCATTTTTCGCTTGGTCCAAGCAAGCCTGACAGCAATCAGCCGCACTGTCTTTGTGATGGGTAAGACCCCATCTCACTGCCACACCATCATAATCTGTGTGAAGTTCGGCATGGCACTCTGGAGGCATGGGCCTGCCAGGAAGAATTTCTTCCTCTGAAACGAATGCATACTCGGTTAATATAAAGAATAAATTTTTGAGTCACCAAATATATGCACATTTCTAGCACCCATATCTAGGATTAGCATGCATGTTTCCCCACCCAGGCAAACCAATCTAGTGCCAAACTTTCCGCAGAACATATATTGCAGCTGAACTATCAGACAGGGTAATAGAGAGATACTTCAAGATGGGGGAAAAACTTTGACAAGAATCTTATATTACCAAAATCTACTTCACCCTCAGGTTTATCATCATGTTCGTCGTTAGCAACTTCAATAGGTAACCAGAGGCCAATTTCTTCAGAAAGCACAGGCCAATCAAACTCCAGAGCTCTTGCTAGCATCCCTAGGAAGTAGAAACAGTTACTAGTAATATGAAAAGACATGTTAAGGATTCGAAAGAGTCAACAACCAACTAGAAGTTCAGCCTTGGGGCCTCGAGTGGCCCCTTAACTGTGCAAACAGGCTATGAAAACAAAACTATTCATGGTCGTACCTGCCTCTTTATTAGCAATGGTGGAGTTAGAAGCCGATCTCACAAGAGCCTTAGCTTCTTTCAGTCTTTCCTCACGCCAACTTTCAACTGCTTCTGTAATGTTTAAAAGTAACACCACCAAAAGGAGAGAGAGAGAGAGAATCAGTGTCAAAACCACACAAGCAAAAAAACTGCCAAATTCTAGCAACTTAGTATTCATATAACAACTGAATTTAGTATAGAAAATTCAACAACTGTCCATATTTCAAGGGAAATGTTGGATTAGAGTGCCCAGCTCTCCATAAAATGAACATTTTTTAATGCCAGAAACATTACACTGGCCACGTCAATGAATGGTTGACTGCTCTTCAAAGAATAACTATGAAGTCTGGACTCATAATATGGGTCAGGTACAATAAGATACACACGCAGGGACAATTTCAAATATAAGAGTTCCTCTATTTGGCATTTTTTTGCCTTCCACCTCACTTCTCAGTTTCACCTTTTCTTTCTCCTTAAAATTACTCATGGGTACATATTTAAGAACAAACTATTGCGTAAGGTGCACGAAACATAATAATCTGGACTCATAATACAGGTCAGGTACAATAAGATACAGACGTAAGGACCAATTCCTATATAAGAGTTCCTCTATTTGGCATTTCTTTGTTTTCCACCTCACTTCTCAGTTTCACTTTTTTTCTCCTTAAAATTATTCATGGGTAAAGGTGCATATTTAGGAACAAACTATTGTATAAGGTGCACAAAACATAATAATCTTTTGCGAGGTGCAAATATAGTCACAATGAAATAAAATTGTTGCAAATATGATAAGTCTATTAACTTACCTTAATGCCCGGCTAACTTTTACAAAGTGGAGCGCACAAATATGTTGGACATTTGGAAAAATTAACAGATTAACCATATTTGCATATTTATTTCATTATGACTACGTTTGCACCTCACAAAAAATTATTATGTTTCGTACACCTAACACAATAGTTTGTTCCTAAATCTGCACCTTTACCCATTACTCATTCTTTATTGCCACTCTGCACACTCAAAAACTAGCATGGCATCAGTCAGCCACTCAGCAAGGATGAAAGCCAAACAAGCAGAGTAAAAGCCAGATAGTGCTGTGAAGTAAACCAGAGATTCAAAGCAGCACAGGATTCTGTGGCAAAGGACAAACCACACCATCCACTCTCCTCTCTCCAGGTCCAACTTTCAAATGTAGCAACTCAACCTGAATCTCACCTGCCAACTAAACAAGAAAACAACTCCAGTGTAGAACTGTCCGGCTGAAGTGTCACAACCATACCCAATTACAATAAGCCATGTCCTGGTGGCCAGAGCAAATCTTTTCTCAGAAAAATTTGCCGGATGAACCATTCGATGTGCATATCCGATTTGGATTAAATCCTCAATACTATCACTATAGCCAGCATGAAGCATCCAGGTATCCATGATAACTACTTATTAATCTCTGCACATTTTTTTGTGTGGAGGGTAGGGTGGGCTACCTTTTGAAAAGGAAAAGGTGAGAAAGTTTTTGCCCAGGTGGAAGGCAACATTATTTGCAATCAGCCTTATTTGTATAATTTTCATGCCATGTTAAGGTATGACAAAAATGGAGAATCCTCCATGCCTCCACTATCAAACTTCTGGATTAATTTCAAATCACAAACCCATTAAAGATCAAGGATCAAGCACCAGAGGACCTCAAATCTCTCAAACACTGGTAGTTAAGGTAATGTTTGAAAGCTTTCATACAGAAAGAGACCCAGACTAGTGTGTTATTTACTAAATGAAATATCAGAAATGTGTTTCAAACAAAATCAAATGATCCCGCTACCCCAACACAAAAGGGAAAAAAGGAAGACTAAATTTCAAGCAAATCAAAGATTCTCTGCTCAAGTTCAAATTATAATGAGGAAAGAAAGGCTGCTAGTATACCTTACTAGAGCATTTTCTCACTAAGCATAACCTAGCAGCAAGGGTTTTTCCTTGTTTTAGCTCGACCTGAGACTTACACAAAGCCACTATGATGTCCTCTTAAATAAGCATAGCTAGTTTAATTATTGAATGACAAAATTTAAATCTATTAAACAAGCTAGCAAGGAAGAAAAATGCCATGCAGTAATTATGTGGTGCACGCTAGAATCATCATCTTCCCACACAAGCAACCAACCCGGTCCCTTCCATAAGAAAAATGTTTGCCATGAAATGTCAACAGGCTTAGTACAAAGACCATTCACCGAAAGTGAGAGCATCGATTCTATCACCAGTTCAAAGTACCAAATTCGACAAGTTTCAAAATGGGCATATTCTATATCTACTTGTCAAGAATAATCTTATTCTTTCGACTTGAAATTTACATTAGTGATACACTCACCTCGCTCCGTGGTAATTTTCTGGGTAGTGTTCTTATCACTAGAATTCAAGCTCTTTAGCCTCTGCAATATCTCATCTGTTATTTTCTGTCTTAAATGCTGAGGCAACTGAGACGCCCTCTCTTCTCCTGATAACTCCCCTTCTAGTGCCTTCACCTTTTGGGACAATGGTTTTAGAATAAATTAACTTCTGTTCAATTCAAGAGGAAGAGATAGCTCGAGTTAAGTATAAATGGTTCTTACCCATTTAACCAGCTCCTGGGGTTTATATGCCTTACGGATTCGGATTGACTCCTCCATTCTCTGAATCTGATCCGAGGTATACGGGACAACTGGAAAAACAATAAATTCAAAATTCAATCGAATAGAGGGATTTGAAGTTTTAGCATTAAAAAAGTAAAGCAAGCTGTTAATCCGAAGCAGGAGTGAGTTTCAAGTTACGGAAACCACCAAATCAGAGGACAACTATAAGGAAGAAAATTAAAATGCAAATCCAAAAATATCCACAAAATTTCAAGCAGAAACCTATTTCAATACTTTACTCTATTAGGAGAAACACGGAGAGAACAAAGGCAACCACTAATGCAGTAGATGCCATAAAACAATTCAGTCATCATAAACTTTTTTGGCTAGTCAATCCAATCTAAAGATGAAAACTTACTGTTTCGAGAAACGTTCCCGGAGTAGATATAAAGAGAGGCATAAAGAGTGCGAAGAAAGTAGAGAGCAACCGCAATGTTGAAAAAGCAAACTATGATAGTCGTTTTCTTGTACGAACAAACCCACTTCCCTCTTCCTTGAAGAGCCCACTCAATTCTCGCCATAGCCCTCTCGCTTGCCCTTCTTCTTTATCCTCATCCCACCATTGCCCACTTTGTCTCACTCTCTCTCTCTCCTTCTTCAAAAAAAGGGCAGTGATTCTAAGATTTGAAGATTTGAATCTGAAATTGCCCTCGCCCCAAATAGATCGATGAATCACAAGACGCTCAGAATGATAACTTCACCGCCAAACTGTGATTCGTTAATAATATCGGACGAGTCGAGTCGCGGCAACGTGATTATTCTTGCTCTGTTAGCACCACTAATTGAATCTAATAATCGTGGTTAAGAAAAAGTAATCACTGTTTTGCAAATTGCTAATCGCATTTTTTTTAACAAAACATTGGTCATTGGATCATGCTTGTGCTAACGTGGCGCTTTTTGTGAATAGATGTTGGGATTAGGTGCTGCACTCAATCATTTCGGTGGTTCCATCGTCATTGATGATGGCGATGATGCTAAAGTGCGCTTGTGATTGGCGCGTCTCCGCCGACGAAGGCTAACATGAGCCTGTGTTCTTCACCAATGTATTTTTCCTGTCAGTATGCAATTTCGAATTTTGTTCCAATCGTTTTTGCCTGCCTCACCCCCAATGCAATGCGCACCCCTGTGCCTTTGCCAAGGGGCATGCGTTTTTTCTCTACGTATATCATATGGTATTTGGCCCAACAATTATTTAATTTAAACGTAACACATTTTTAAAATATTCATCCTCCTATCCCTCCAAGTTCCAATTTAATCAAATAATTTATAAAGTTTATGAACTTCTTAAAAGCTTGACCTCTCTTCAATGAAATGATTTGTTTCTTCTCATTTATTAAGACGTTCTCTTTCATCGTTGTTTTTTTTTTTCCAATTTTGCACAATTTAAACTCACATATTCCCACCCCCCCCCCCCCCAATTTTGCACAATTTAAACTCACGTATATCCTCAAATATATGAATGTCAAGCTCAGCCTGATTCTTACCTAATTCTTTTCTTCATGTTCATTGTCCGTGTCTCCTCTTTACCTCTAATTAAAGGTGAATGCACATATCACCTCTAACCAATCACACGTAAATAACTTTTGCAGAGATTATTGCAAGGTTCAAGAAGTTGGATCGGGCATCGACTCGGCCTAGAAATTGGGTCAGGGGTTCAACCGAGCATCAACTAGTGGTCGAACCAGCCACAGTAAAATAATACTCCCTCCGTTCCTAATTATAAGAGCCAGTTGACTTTTTTTAGGGAGATTAAGGAAGCAAATTAGACCCCTAAATCTTAATATATGTGACATGTAACTAGATTATATGATAGTTTATAAGTAAAATAACTTAGTGTTGAGGAAAAAAGACAAATATAAACAATTTAAAGTGGTGAATTTTGCATCCTTAATTTTTCCAAAAAAGTCAACTGGCTCTTATAATTAGGACCGGAGGGAGTATAATTTAATAATTAATAACATAACACACTAACATTAATCAACATTAATGTCAAAATATAAGAAAATCCTTGTAACCTAAAAGAAGGGGATCTATAAGATTCTAGAGAGGATGAATGTCAAAACAGAGGAGAATAGAAGAAAGCGTGAGAGGTGAAGAACTAGAGAGGATGAATCAACCGTTAACAGAAGCAAGAGAGAAAATGCAAAGAAATAAAGAAAATCCCATTAGGTGAACCTCTCACCATAAAAGCAATTTATGAGATTCTACAAACACATACCAATCAAAACTTCAAGATGCCGCACAAAACCAACACTTTCATGATTAGAAATTGAGGGAGAATACCTTCAGAAATAGAGTTGCATTGCTTAAGAGCATTAAGGGTAGATTGGAAATGAGGAAAAGCCACAAGCTGCACAGCCTTGTTAAACTGATTCAAGTCGGAAACAGGGTTGCGAGCCTAGCCTGAAGCGGATTTAGGAAGATGAATGTGTGTGTTTGAAATGAAATTTGAGGGCACCATCAATCTAAAATAAATGTGTGATGAATCATGGAAAACTTCAAAACTCATTGTCGATCTGTGTTCTGCGATATCAGTGGCCGCTATCACCCCTCTTTATGGCTGTCACCCCTCCCCCTTCTCGTCGTCACCGTTGATTAGGGCAAGAACCTTGAAGTTTGAAGTCATTTTGGAGGAAGGATCTCGAATTCTCGATTTTGCTTGCCTCAAAATATGAATTAGTGGAAAACTTTTTTTTCATTTCTGCTTCTCCTAAACCACACTGTTCAGTGACAAGAGGGCAATTTCTCCTAAACATTCCTGGGTTGATTCCTCCATCGGGTGAAGGGTGAATCAACTCGCTCTCCCCTCGAGGTCGGTGGTTTCCAGTTCAACCGCGCCCGGGCCCAATCGGGTTTTTAAACCATGGATTATTGTGAGATGATGATGCTGTATGTCTACTTTTTTATGTGTAATAGTGACTTTTTATGTATGATATTTAGGGTGTAATGATATATTATGTCTACTATCTTACAATAATGATATTTTTTACTAGCAATAATAATGATGTTATATGTATACTTCTTGAGCGTGATAATAATAGAATAAAATTTTATCTTGCTTGGTGGCTGGAAAAATCAATCAATGACTAGATATTGTGGTTATACCTTATGGTCATAACTACGATTTTGAGTTGACATTCAAGTACTTACATTGTTTATCTTTGTGAATCATCACAGTTTTTCTCCGCATAAGTATGAGATTAATTGACAACCAGTGATGTTATGAAGTATGATTATTTGGTGGATTTGTACACATGACATCAATCAATATAATTCTTTAAATCCCGTAGTAACACCGTTAAGAAGCTGTTAACTTCAATTCAATCATCTAAATTCGATTCTAACACCGTTAAGAAGCCGTTTAATGACCATTTATACTCCAATGTTCGACTCATAATTATGAATGTCATTTATCATGACCCTTAGTAATCTAGTGATTAATTACTCCGTTAAGAAGCCGTTTAATGACCATTCATACTCCAATGTTCGACTCATAATTATGAATGTCATTTATCATGACCCTTAGTAATCTAGTGATTAATTACTCAACCGTTCACGTTTCAATGTTCGATTCATGATTATGAGTGGCATTTATCATGGCCCTTCATATTCTAACAATTGATTACTCTATACACAACTTATATTGTGGGCTTATTTCTCACTCAATATGATGATTTTTCTTCTTCAAGCAGCTTTTTTTCTGTCTTCATGTTCTTACTTCTCGGTATTTATTTACTTTCTCTTTTTCATATACATGATTATACGAAGGTTGATGCCTTGATTCCTTGAAACGGGTATGATTGATTTTGTTCTCTTCCTCTAATCTTTTTAGAATTATTACTTTATTGTTTTTCTTCCTTTTTTATTTATGATAATAGGAGAATTGACGTGAACATACGTCATTTTTCTATTTATTTATGTTTTGATCAATCATTTCTCCTTCTTTTTTCTTGATTATGTGTTTTCTTTCTCTTTTTCAAATATGAATATGAATATATATGAGTATCCCCCTTTCCTTTTTGTGGTTTATAAGAAGATTGATACCCACAAAAATGTATGGCATTTTCTCTTTTTATTTTCTCCGCTTTTTATTGAAGTTTTCACTTCTGTATTTCTCTTCTATTTTAATCATATATATAGGTGAGTAATTTTTTTAACTTATATTCACACACTCTTTTTGAATTCACAGTGGACTTCTTGCTTCATGTAATCTATTTTAAGTGATCTTCTTTTCATGACATCTAGATTGATATTCAATCTAGAATGATTGTTATATTTTCTTAACAATTTTAAAATAAAGCCCCTGTATCTCAACAATTCTAATTTAATTTAATTTTCTTTAGAATTCTACTCCAGTGTTTATCTACTTATTTTAGAAATCCAAAGACTAGCAATGTATTGTGAAGACGTTAGATGAAAATATTTTGTGGAAAACCTTAAAAACCAGGCTTGGTATACAACACTACTTAGCAATGATGGATTCAGATGCCTTGAAAAAAATATAGTCTCCTCTTACGAAAGTTTGAAGTGCTTACTTATGATTGTCTTATTTTTTATAAACACAAAACATGGCCTTTTTAATAATTTTTTAGTGGAATGTGAAAGGACTTGGTAGAAATATTTGGGATTCCCAAATCAATAATCATGAACTTTTAATATTGTATGAACTTTTTATGAAAGGGATTGTTATAGGAATGTGTAAGGGGTTGTTAAATAAATCAAATAAATTTTATTTAAGATTATATAAAATATGAAAAGATTTGGTTTGATTTTTTGAAGATTGCACTATCTTATTGCAATGAATGTGAAAAGTTGTGACTATAACCTTCAGGCTTCTCATACCTTTAATTACTAATTAATCTTCAATAGAATATGAATGAATTGTTGAATAAAAAGGATATGGTAGCAATATTGGGGCTCTTCAAATCAACAATAATGAACTTTTAATTTTTGTATAAATATGTTATGAATGAGTTAAATAAATTTTGTTTAACTGCTATAAAGAATATGAAAATGTTTTGTTCGATTTTTTTGAAGATTGTACTCTCTTATTTAAACGTATTGAAAGGTTGTGACTAATATCTTTAATTATTAATTAATCATTCAAGGGTTAAAGATAAAAAATATACATGTGATTTTGTCAAAAGTTCATACAGCACTAAATGTTTTTTTAACCAAAAATACACATGAACTTTAAAATTGGGTCGAAAATTACATTTACAGTTATATTCCAAAAGGAAGCGCTTGGTGTTGGCCGAACCTCTTTACAAAATCATGTGTATTTTTGGTCCAATTTGAAAGTTCATGTGTATTTTTGATCCAATTTGAAAGTTCATATGTATTTGTGGAAAAAAGAAACATTTGGTGCTGGATAAACTTTTGACAAAATCACATGTGTATTTTTGACCCTTAACCCATCATTCAATGTAATGTGAAATGAGTTGTCGAATAAAATTTGTTTTTTAAATATAACACTCTCCTATTCAAGATGATGAGTGTTAGACATTTTAACTTCAAAATATAACACTACTTAGCAATAATCTTTGTCATCATTGACATCCTCAGTCATATCATGATGATTGTTAGATATTTTAACTTCAAATGAAGAATCAAGAATGGAGCTTGAGAATCAGAAATTAGCAAGGAAGAAGCTGCGGGAAGAGGCACTGGATAGCTTTTGCATGCACAAATATTTATAACCAACATACACCATGAAGGAAGAAGCCAAGAGAAGGGAATGGATTCCACTGTTGGGAAGGGGAAGCATTTAGCTGTAAGAAGAATTCGAAAGGAATTGCTGGAACGTTCAATATTTGTTCTTTATTTTTTCCCCACTGATGCATACGTTTTAACATTAAAATCAATGTATCAATAACTCCACAAAATCAATTCATATTCCATAAATATTTACTATTCCACAAATATTCAATGCATACGTTACTGATACGTACGTTTTGCATGCACAAATATTTACTATTCCACTGAATCAGTGGGTTTTTTTAAAAAAATTTCCCATTACAATAACAGAATCACCATATTCTTCACCGTTACTAAGGAATTTACAAGGTATACTGATGAAATGTGCTATCAATGAATTACAAGTAAGGTGACTAGTCAAGATTCGTATATAAAATCCATTATATCACACGCACCTGACCACATAAATATTCAATAAAATTCCTTTTATAGTTCAATTTCTTTATTAAAGTGTATATTTGATTGAAAATAGTACTGATATTACCATATAGATTGATTACAAACTAATTGAAAAAACGTTGAGAAGTTGAGAACAAGTCCAGAAAACATGTAGAGACTATTGAGACATTTCAAAAGTAAAAGTCTTCATCTCGTTAGATGGACGTTGTACTAGACGCCTGTTTGGGTAACCAAAACCTAGGTTCTGGAGAATAGCTTCTGAAAAAAAAGCTGATTTTGAAAAAGCTGAAAAAAAGCTGAAAAAATAGCTTTTGATGAATGAGAGTGTTTGGATGGTTGTTGTGAGAATAGCTTTTTTTATGTGTAAATTACTAAAAAGGATATAAGTTTAATGTGTTGGGAAAGAGAGAGAATAAGGGCATTTTAGGTATTTCAATATGACATGTGTAATGATGGTGTTTTCTGTCTCGTAATTCGCGTAAAAGCTGAAAAAAGTAGTTGCCTGTTTGGATTAGCTTTTAGAGAATAGCTTCTGGGAAAAAAGCTGATGTTTAGAAAAAGTAGCTTTTGTAAAACTGAGAGTGTTTGGATGGTTGTTGTGAGAATAGCTTTTTCTGTGTAAATTACTAAAAAGGACATAAGTTTAATGTGTTGGGAAAGAGAGAGAATAAGGGCATTTTAGGTATTTCAATATGACATGTGTAATGATGGCTTTTTTTTTACCTTGTACTTTGTGCAGAAGGAGAAAATTGTAGCTTATTCAAAACCTAGGTTTTGGCAACCAAAACCTAGGTTTCCAATCCAAAATAGCTTTTCATATTTTTTCAAGTGTTTGGGTTACCTTTTTTAAAACCTAGGTTTTGAGTCTAAACCTAGGTTTTAAAACCTAGGTTTTGAGTCCAAACCTAGGTTATCAGAAAAAAGTGTTTGGCTACCATTTCAAACCTAGGTTTTAAAACCTAGGTTTGGTAACAAAACCTAGGTTTTCTTAAGAAAACAAACAGGCCCTAAATTGCTATTGAGGTTAAGATCACCTGGCACCCGCCAACTAATTAATGGATCAAGAGTTGTACTAGACAAAGGCAATTACTCAGTCTAGAATCTCTTCATTTAATTCTTCCTCCATTTACCCCAATTTAATTAAAATTATGTCGTTTCATTAAAAAACAATATAAGATAATTAGTTTACCTATAAAATATAAAGCATTATTTTCAGTAAATTTGTTAGATCATTCTTTTTTTTAAAAAAATAAAATGACATGGTTTTAGTTAAGTGGAGGTAAGTTGATAGAAAATTAAGTGGAAAGATTCTCTAACCCGACAACTACTGTACAGTGTCGATCACACACACACACTCGCTGGGCTTAACTCAATATTTCACTCAAAAACTTTAAGCAAGGGAAAACACAAATAAAATCCAAGAAATGCCCGCAAAACTTCAAGCAAATACTTATACCAATGAAGTATCGATCCCCATATCATTCTATCATGCATTTAATTTTTGTTAACAAAAATTACGGGCCACTTCTTAAAATTTAGCGAGCCTTTTTCCTGAATTTAGGGAGGGGAGGGGAGCCGAAAGCCTGTATAACCTTTGTTGCTTTGTCCTCATATTTGCACGTTGATTGTAGGTTGTCTTAATTCAATAGTTAATTGAATTCAATAGTCAAATTAGAAATCACACAACATAAAATCACTTGTCATTCTTAAACTCAATAGTTAATTGTAGGTTGTCTTAATATAAACGTTAATTTCTTACACATAATTTTATTATATGGTCCCTATTTGTACCAAATTTTTTTTTTAAATGCTACCAAGTGTGGTCATACAAGATACTGTGATCCAACGTCAATTCACTAACTAACCATCAATGTAGTAATAATGTGGGGACTGTTTTTTCCCGCCCATGAAATCAATATACGGGATGGGTTCTTTAAGTTTGACAAAAGATATGGATTTTTTTTAATCAATAGAACGACTTACCCATGCACATTATATAAATATATATATATATATATATATAACCAAACACCTCAGTACGATTTTAATTTGATTCAGCATCTTAAAAAATTAGTTTGCAAATAAAAAAAAATTATCTCATGTTTCTTTGTTTTTTTTAAAGTTGAAAAGAATTATCTGTTAGTTAATTTCTTTAATGTACCTAATAAGATTAAAATCTTCACATCAGATATAATGTATTTTTTCTTGTGATTACCAAGTCACGTAAACCATGTAACCTTATTTTCCACTTCATCTCTTACTTGTTTATCATTAAAAAATATTAAAGAGATAATTTAAAAAAAGTTAAAAAAAAGAAAGAAAGAAGGAGTTCATTTTAAAACAATTTCACCTATTGGAGGGAGTATAATAAAAGGACTTACACGTCACTCAAGCGCCCAAAACCAAGGAAAGGGTAAATCGTGCCTATCTCGTGAACGTGGCACAAGATTGGTTTTTTGACTTTTTGTGCATCCCCTCGAGTAAGAGTTAAGACCAAGTAAAAATGAAAAATAATAATCTTTGGAAGGCCAAATCCTGTGTTGCAAGCGTGGGGTGCCTCTCCGTCCTGTAAATTTCACCTCTGGAAAAAATCCCCTTCCAAATTTGGTTCAAGGTCGACAGCCTCCAAACCAGTTCAAGAACACCCAACTTCGATTCCAACACTATCTTCGTCTTCCGATTTCAAAAACTGCGATCAAATCACCACCTCGTGCGAAGAGAGTCCGTATTGACCTTTTAAAGCTACTTCATTTTAATGCAATCTGAATCCCCTTCTGTCGAGGAATTCGTCTTCTCAGCTCTGTAATGGGTAGAAATTAAATGCTTTGTGTTCTGCTGTAGAGGATTATTTCATTTATTGCTGGGAAAAGAAAGAGGAAAATGTGGGGATTTGGGGGTAGGTTCTACTGGGGGAGAAATCAAGTAATAGAGAAAGCTGAAGGGATAGTTGTGGTATTCGCATGGATGTCAAGCGACGAGAGGCACTTGAATAGATACGTAGACCTTTACTCATCTATAGGATGGAATTCACTCATCTGCCATTCCCAATTTCTCAATATGTGAGTTCCTATTTGCTAATTCCGAAGTTAACGACTAATCGTTCACTTATATCTGGCGTGATTGAGCTTGATTGACCGTATATCAGCTGTACCTTGTATATATATTCTTTTGTCGGAAAAATGAATGCTGGTGATAATTGAAATTCTTATTACAAGATCGATAGTTTTGTTATATGAAAATGTCATGATTGTTGGTCAATGGTTCTTCCTGCCATCTGGATATTTTCATGGGAGTAATCATATATTTGAGCCGTCAACCTTATTACCCATCGAAGCTATATTTCCCTGTGTTCTGCTTCTATATAATTGCTTATATTTTATCTTCAATTTTCGTTGACCCATTCTCTAAGGGATTTTCTGGGAGCATGATAAACTAATGCATTGTTCTCTTGCTTTGTATTGTAGGTTTTTCCCTGAGAAAGCCACTAGTCTTGCTGCTAACATACTCGACGAACTTGTTAAGGTTAGTTTTATCGTAGCTCTCCTGTTTCTAGGCAAACAAATCTTTGTTCAGGTCGCCTGAAAAGTAGTTTCAAGTGGAATATAACTGAGATATTTTTTCAACTCTCTGTCATACTTTTACATTTTTGTAGTCTAGTAAAAAATTGACTCATTTGTTGAAGCTTATGAAATTGTCTCTCCATGCATGTCAATGTGCAGGTGCTGAGGATCAGACCTTGCCCCATAGTGTTTGCGTCTTTTTCAGGGGGTGCAAAAGCTTGTATGTTTGAGGTTCTTCAGGTATTTGGTTCTATACTCTGCTGCCTCGATCTTCCCTGTTTCCTTATAAGAGTATATAATAATGTGATGCTATTTTTGGTTATTGGTAAATTTTTTCTAGCATCATAGTGCAATAAATCTGACTTCTGACAATTTTAATTTCCCTTTGATTACAGATTATTGAGGGGAAGTGTGAAGGACATAACATGGTATGTCTTTTCTATCTGCTTGAATTACATATATTATATTGTTGAAGACCAAAGTCAAATATTCTGTATATATCATTGGTTAATTTGTCCTGTATTTCCCTGTGCAAAGTATTTTACTCAGTTTCCTGTAACAAGGATTTCTATATCTAGGATGGTGGCTTTTTGTCCTTATAACATTTTTGTCTTACTGATGGTTAAACTTTTAAACCAATTCAACTTTGCAGGTTGACTACCAGCTTGTCAGAGATTCTATTTCTGGCTATATTTATGATTCCAGTCCAGTTGATTTCACCAGTGATTTGGGTGTTCGATTTCTTTTACACCCATCTGTTTTGAAAATGTCCCGTCCACCAAAGTTTGCTTCATGGATTGCAAATGGCATTGCATCTGGTCTTGATGCTCTCTTCCTCAGCAGGTTTGAATCACAGCGTGCTGAGTATTGGCAAACTCTTTATTCCACTATTGTAAGTGGTCAATAATAAACAACATAGGTTTTATGCCTCTTGTTTCTGTTGGGATTTGTGAATTTTCTGCTTATTGTGTTGTATTCTGTTGCAGAGGATGCAGGCCCCATATCTCATTTTCTGTTCAGAAAATGACGATCTTGCTCCTTTTCAAGATATTTCAAATTTTGTCCAACGACTAAAAGACCTTGGCTGTGATGTTAAAATGGTGAAATGGGATTCCACTCCTCATGTAGGTAAGCATCCACTGTCTGCACTTATTTGTGAAAAGATCATACTTGACGGAGCAGTTCCTGGTCGAACTGTGAAAATTATATCATGATTTATCCTTAGAGATAAAGTAGCATTCTTTAATAATATTTATGTATGTTTGGATGTCAATAGAACTAATTGCTTGAATGTTTTAGTGGGAAAAGGCATTATGCTTATTAGTCCCATACTCCCATACAGTGAAATTGTTTAAATTTACATTTTACATCAGATTAACATAATGGCAGGGACAAGTAACCTGCTGAATACTTATCATATTTTTTTGGTTAGTGTCAACTTCAACTAAACTGAGAGGCAAAAGCCGACAGATGATGGCATCATGTAACCTCAGTGTGGTTACAAGGGGTCAAGTGACCTGCATTTTTGTAAAACTGTAATGAGAACAGTAGCTAGGCCTCCCTCATTTTGTTATTGTATTTGATTCCTCCTGAATTTTTCACAGGTCATTATCGATTTCATCCAATTGATTACAAAGCTGCGGTCACCGAGATCCTTGGCAAGGCAGCTGCAATTTATATTTCCAGAAAAAGACCAACTGGAGATGAGCGACTGGGTGTGGAGGGAACAAAAGATGAAATCATAGATCCAGTCAGGAATTTTAGGAAAGCTGCAATGACTTCAACCAGTTTCCAGGGATTTGCTGTTGCTTCTGATGATTTGTTGTCTAGTTCAATGAATTATTACGAGGGCAAGGGTGTTGGTTCAGTACCAGATGAACGCAAGGAAGGCTTAATTCATTTACCCAGCCGCCCTGGCATCAATGCTCACGGGGTTCTTGGCCAAGCCTTGTTTGATATATGTGTTCCTAAGGATGTTGAAGATTGGGATGTCAAATCAAACTCCAAAATTGCACGATCCTTTGCTGGTACAAGGAGGCATGCCTCTTTTAATCCTATAAAATGCATACGGCGCTCGAGGTTGTAGATAATTGATTAGTTGCTCCGGACACAGGTTGATTTCGAGCTATGAAGGTGATGTTGTGTTCAAACTTGGGGCAAAATCTTTGGCCCTGGCAGTTTCACCAAGGCCCAGACTTGTGCACTACCTAAAATTAGAGGCTGAAAGGGTGAAATCTTTAACTATGATCTGTTTGTTTTCTATTAGCAGAGTACAACGTTATGGGTCGAGCAGCTCATCACTTTGGAATATGAATTGAACAGCTACTTCACCGGAGAAAATATATTTTGTTTGATATCACTTGACTTGACTGTGTCTGTTCCATGCGAGTTGATCAAGTACTTTTGAAAAGTGTAATATATTAAAATATTAATGACAACTCTTGTGCTGCTCACTATCCAACATTCTTGATTCAAGAGTCTAAATAACAGGATTCAGATTCCTCGCTCAATATCCCATTTTCATTCTCAGATAAAAAAATAATGGTCGGGATTTAATATTTTTTAACCTTGTTATTATAATTATATAATATTACATGAAAATAAATTGTTCAAATTGTTAATTTATTATTATATGTATCTACGTTGCCACCCCAGCAAGTCAGCGACTAGTCAAATTTTCATTAATATCTTAAGTCCAGATGGAACATTAAAATGGGAAAACGCATGTTCTGTTTTGTGACATTCAACAACGTCGGTCGCCTTTTAGAGTTGACAGTGAGAGCTGAGCTATTGCATTGCTCCGAAGGCAATGTGTTGAGATAATTTTTAAAACATAAGCACAGAAATCCCAAATCCACTAAATGGGACAATTATATTTACGTCCCAAGTAAGAGATTTAATTTCAGAGAGGTTTTAAAGAATTGTCAATGACAACTATTGACAACTGAAATAACCTTGGTTAATAAGTGAAAAAGTTGTCAATAAACCTCTGTGATATTAAATTTCTTACTTGGGACTTAAGTACAATTGTCCCAATCTAAATTATGATGATTGACCAGCAACCAAAATGAACAGCTAAAAGGCTTGTGTCACATGCAAACAACCAAAAACTTGAACTGCATGCTATTTAAACTAGTTTGTAGAAAAAATTACTTTAACTAGATCCTATATTTAGATATAGAATGAGTATAAAACTCTCTATTCCTAAATATAAAACGTATTTTCTTAATTTGATTAGATTAAGGTTGCTAGTCAAGTTAGTTAAAATCACATGATATTACTAAAACACTATAACATTCACTTAACTTTATTCCCACATTCCTTCTCTTATTTGTTTATTATTTTGGAACATCATTAGGAATGATTCAAGAAAAATTTGCGAAAAATATAAAGATGTTTTATATTTAGGAACAAACTCACATTCCAAATAGGCCTTATACTCCCTCATGTTCTAAATATAAGGCCTATTTAACTAATTTGATTATATTAAGGATGTTAGTTAAATTAATTAAAAGCACATTATGTTATCAAAAATCTATAACCATCTATCTTTATTCCCATTCCCCTTTATTGTTTAATTATTATTAAGGAATATCAATAAGGATAATTTGATAAATGATTAAAAAAAATTGAAAATATGTCTTATATTTAGCATAAAACTTATATCCACAAATATTTCTTATATTTATTTAAAACCGGAGGAGTATTTAGTAACAAGTTTACTTTCCAAACAGGTATAAATGTGGGTACAAATGTTGCAATAGAAGGAACAAGCGGAAGACTAGGCCTTTCGTCGGAGGTAACCTATCGGAGGTAAATACCAGAAGAGAGGCAAGACATAACATAAGTTGAACTGGAAGAAGGAGAAGAAGAACGGACAATTGGCTTCGAATCCAGTGAAGCGAAACAGAGTGAGGATGAAGATTCTGGTAACAGGCGCATCCGGTTACCTTGGGGGAAGGCTCTGTAATGCCTTGCTACACAAAGGGTTCTCAATTAGGGTCCTCGTGAGGCCAACCAGTGATCTCTCTTCCCTTACTTCACCCGCCGATGCCGGTGACCTTGAAATCGTCTACGGTGATGTCACTGACTACGATTCTCTCCTCTCTGCTTGCTCCGGCTGCCACGTCATCTTCCACTTAGCTGCTCTCGTTGAGCCTTGGCTTCCTGATCCCTCCAAATTCTTCTCTGTATGTGCCCAACCTTTCATTTTCTCTGTATATACATTTCCGATGACTGAATTTAATTTTCTTTTTATCTTATTAGGTTAATGTTGGTGGGTTGAAAAATTTATTGGAGGCGGTGAAGCAGACGAAGACTGTGGAGAAAATTATTTACACTTCGTCGTTTTTTGCACTGGGACCAACTGATGGAAGCATTGCCGAGGAGAATCAAGTGGGAATGAGTTTTGATTTTTTTGATTTCTCGCCTGAGTTATACTCTGAATATGTGATTATGAGTTCCTTTTTACTATGCTTGTGTATTGTTCTCGGAAATTGAATTGTAATTACAGGTCCATCATGAAAAGTTTTTCTGCACGGAATATGAGAAATCAAAGGTTGCTGCCGATAAAATTGCAATGCAAGCTGTGTCCGAGGGTATACCATTAGTGCCGGTTTATCCCGGGGTTATCTATGGGCCTGGCAAAGTCACAGCAGGAAATATTGTTTGTAAGCTGGTACCATTTCTGTTTCTTTACTCTCGTTTTACTTATAGCAATGCCGGTTTTTTTTCTTGGTTTTATCAGATGAGGATGACGATCTCCTGCTTCTGTTGTTCTTAATTCTTACGTATGTGTTTTACCTAGCAAGTATTATAAACACTTGGACTAGGGTGACACTTTCTGGTTGGAGTTCTTATTCAATGGTTCACTCATGTGAAATATGTAGCAAAAGCAATTTGTGGAGCTTATAACCTTGAGTCTAAGGGTGCAAGTGGATTCCAATTTATTGCTTTCCCATGTTGCTTTCTCTTTAAATCCAATTTTAGCTGTTTTCAACTTGTGTTGTTTATCTATTAATGTAAAATCAACTTCTAGTTTGTAGTTCAGGTCCCTAATCATATGTTCATCAGTTCACTTTCTACCTTTAGTTTAATACATAAAATTAATGGAGAAGTGGCTGAGATTAGGTTTAATGAAGAAAAGCAATAAACAGCATCTTCTATGTTGGGTTAGGCTGATGATTTATGCATTACAGATTTTAGGGTGAGTTGTAAGTCTTAAATATTTCCATACTGCAAGCCAAACTAATGGGGAAGAGGACGTCTCACTGAAATTAGGATCAGCTTGGTCGGGAAAGTGACAATGAATTGGTTGAAAAACTTGTATGATTTTTTTTTTTTTTTGGTTTCCTTTCATGCCCAACTTCCTGCTCGCCCTTAATTTCACACCTTGCTTTCTCTTCTTCCTGTCTTAGTATATAATGAGGCGTTAATTTCTCTTTTATTACTTTTAACATGCAGTATTTTTTTAGTGGAGCAATGCCTCTTTTTCTTTTATAGCAGTCTCCCTCCTTTTTTTTTTTAATAACCACTACATCTTCTTTCAATGGTTCAGATTTGGTGTTTATAAAATCATTATTGAAAATCAATTAAAATATATTTTATATAAATTCAAATCTGAACCATGAAAGAAGATCTAGTGGTTATTAAGAAAAAAAAGGAAAGAAAAGGATATTAAGAAAAATGAGGCATTTCTCCCCCATTTTTTTACTGGCAAAGTAGTAAAATAAGTGTATTCATAAATGATATTATGACTTCTGACGTCTTTCATTTGTTAATGCTAATTCTTTATATAGCACTGGTGGTATGATTTATCGTGACCTCTTTGTTTTCAACCTCATTAACATTTTACATCTTACTGAAAAACCTCTTTTATGCCGCCACACTTCAGATAACAGAACGTTTTAATGGCCGATTACCTGGTTACATAGGCTACGGAAATGATAGATTTTCTTTTAGCCATGTTGATGACGTAGTGGAAGGACACATTGCGGTAATGAGAAAAGGGCAACCTGGTAACAGGTATCTGCTAACAGGTGAAAATGCATCATTTTCACATGTTTTTGATATAGCTGCAGTCATCACTAATACAAAAAGACCATTTGTCAATATCCCTCTGTGGGTGATTGAAGCATATGGCTGGTTATCTGTTTTATTCTGCCGAATCACTGGAAAGCTTCCCCTCATCAGTCCACCAGTAAGTTTCATGATTCAAACTGAAAAAGAATGATGACCTCCTTTCCATATTTGATCAGACTTCTCCTTCGATGTTGTTCGGTTATAATGTCCATTCCTCAATCTTGTTGCAGACAGTTAGTGTTTTAAGACATCGATGGGAGTATTCCTGTGATAAAGCCAAACTGGAGTTGGATTATAGACCCAGAAGTTTGAAAGATGGACTAGCAGAGGTGATCCCATGGTTGAAGAACTCGGGCTTCATAAGCTTCTAGTTGGAAGATTCAAACTCTCTTTGTTCAGCTGGAAATGTTACCTCAGTGCTTTACAATTGAACTAGTTTTATTTCAGACTTGGACAAATGGAAATTTTTTTATTGATTCTTTAGGCTTGAACGCTCAATCCTCTCCTTATCGCATCGGGATAGTAACTACGTACCTCATAAAAAGGAAAGAAGATTTCAGTCCCTTGCTTGTTGGCAATCTTTGAGACAGGGCCATCCAGTCTGGTTCTTCTAGGCAAAACATTCAAAGCATGGCGAAGAATTGCTTTGGCAGATGAGTGGATCATGATGAGGAATGGTATTCTGCAGAGTATATTGACACCTGAAGCAGGGTCCTGTGGTAGATGGAAAGGAGTCTTTGTAAAACCCTCAATTTATTTTCGCTCTATGGATATTACTATAATATAGAGAAGAAATATAACAAAATAAAATATTTTGTTGATATTGTTTCTCACAATTTAATTCAAAATGTGAATCGTATTTCGTCATGAATATAAAATTTCAAAAAAATAACATTACGCTTATCATTCCCTAAAAAATGCTTCAAATAACTAAGGAGACTTCTTGTCTACTGGTTTTGATTAATCTTCATAAAATTCTTAGGAGAAATCTTAGATAATTGGTTTGGTCAATCCTAACCAAGTTGTCTCTATTTTTCATCGGAGATATTACGACAAAATATGAGTGATATTAAATGAATAAATTTTAACTAATAATGTCCAACTACTATTTAAGCAGAAAACATTTTCAATCCCTGCAATAGAATTATTTGAGAAAATCTGTGTAGATATATATATATATATATTATAAGAGAAACTTCACATGAACAAAATTATGTGAGAATTTGCACAGATACAATAATTTTTCTGAACACCCATGTCATATAAATATCATCACTAAGACAAGTTAAGGTGTTTCCTGTGGATCTACAATCAATAGAAATTTATACATAATTTCTTGGATGTTCACAGAATTCAGCACATAACCATAATATATGGCATTTCTTATATATTTTAATCAAACCAGTAAGAATAATATATTACATTCAAAATCAGTTTAGAAATAGAAGAATTAAATGAACAAGAAAGAAAGAAGAGAAGAAGAACAAGAAATTAAAGAATCAAACAGGGCGGTATCATTTAATAAGAAAACTCTTTACATTCAAAACCATTTTAAAAATACTATAACGTAGGCAGTGAAATATCATTCAATAAGAAAACTCTTACTTTTTACAGCAATATCATTGCCTTCTTTTCTTTCCCATAACTTTTGTTTTCTTTCTTACTTTAAAACAAAATATAATAGCATGTGTATATATAGGCATTTCACTTCTTACCTTTCACTCTTATTATTTATGTATTCATTAATTTCTCATCCTTTTAATTTCTTTTTCTCCAAATGAAGCCATTCAAAATTATCCATGGCTTTATTTATTATTTTTACCATGTAAATATTAATCATTATCCTTTCCTAACTTATTCTCTAAGTCGGCCTTTTAATATCTATTCATCCATTATCCTTTACATTAAATGGAATATTATCTTCTTCTAATCCTTATTTATTTCCTAAGTCACCTGAACTTTATCCATTTCAACTTCTCTACGAAGTCACTAATGATGTCATCTGTCATCTTATCAAAACATCATTTATCTCCTATATTCACATGTCAAAATATACAAAGCTACATACATATATATATATATATATATAATAATAATTAAAAAATATCTACAACTTATTAATAATATTTAGAAATGTATAATTTTTTAGGATGTCACAGTCTTGGTTGCTCATAACTGATTGGGACGCATTTGTCCATTCTATGTGGTTACCATTTGATAATTCATAATTGAATCATGGAAAACTTAACCGCTTGTGACAACCCAATCGGTCTAGTGTTCACTCACTTTTTTGTATGCTTCTTGCCGATATCAAACTAGGCTTGGTCTGTGTGTTTTCTGGAGTGCTTTCATTTTAACATGCATATAGGGTAGTGTAACTGTTTCTTTGGTTTTTTTTTTTTTTTAAAAAAAATTCCGGTGCCAAAACGCAATATGCTTGGCCGGGTTCCAATTTAATTGCTCATCACATTCTTCCATTTTTGGCTGCAGCGACTAGTTGTTTAACCTTGTGTATTTATAGTCTGAGTGGACACGAAGGTTTATATGTTTCTAAAAGGCCTAGCAGGTTCTTTTTGTCTTCAACTGACCCTCTGTCCCGGCTTAATTCTTGTATTGTGGGTTGTGACTTTTTGTCCGGGTTGTCTTAGAATTTGTTATTTCAGTTTTAACTGTGACTATGTATGACTGATATATTGCTTGAAAAATATTTTTGGGAGGTTAAGGTATATATATATATATATATATATATTTTACCAAAATGTTTAGGTATACTTTTAATTTTTTATGTTTGTATTGAGTCTACTTTTAGTCCCTTAAGTTTGAAAAGTATACTTTTAATTATTTTCAACTAACATCATTAGTTTCATTTAATAGAAATTGTTAACCTTAAAAATATAGATTATGATTCTATAGTTAAATGCTAATAAAAATGGTTAAATTTTAATAAATATGAAAAATTATATTAAAGAATTAAAATTTAAACTTATTGTCAAAATTTAACAACAGAAAAATCGTTTAGATTTTTTTGAGTCAATATTTTTAGTTAAGTGGAACTAACATGTTAATAAAAAAATATTAAAAATGTAATTTTTAAATTTAAAGAAAAAATAAATTTGATCAAAATATAAAGGATTTACCCATACATACAACAAAGTGCCATTTCGGCCTCAAAGATGGGTCTGTTTTAACATCGAAGGGTTGGACCAGGAATAAATCTGATAGGAAAGGCGGCCCATGAGCCCACAATCAGAGGAAGCTGCCTCCAGCCCAGCTAGAGACTGGCCGTGCTTGTTCTCTGAGGGCTGTGTGTACTGTGTAATAATTGGCGTTTACAATCACAGACAATCCCTCGAGAACATGTGGCTTAGGTGGCAGCTCTTTCGCCCTGCTTTCCTCAGAACCTTTTATTAGTTCAGACTCGCATATGGGCACATGTGAGAATTATCATTTGTGCTTCCTTTGTTAAATCATTTGTCTATGCACGATTTTGATTGCCGGCATTGTATTTCACACTCTCAGATAAAAAGTTATTATTTCATTTTTGTGTCCATTTTAATAAGAAATTTGTTTATTATCTTTTTAAAAACTAAACAAATGATCATAATAATTGATTTTACTTTTAACAATCAATAATTGGTTTTTTTTTATCAAATAATTGGTTAATAATAAGCTAACATTTATTTTTAATAAGAAATATCAATCCATCAATTTTATATAACTTACCAAACACATTTTTTTTTACCAAATACCAAACACATTTATAATCCATGGTAAGACGAGATTATTTCGTCAATAAGAAGATTCAAGAGAAAAACATAATAAAGCAAAAGGACCATGATGTCGTTATACCAGTTAGGTTAGCCGGTGAACAAGAGTGATTATTGATGAGTGCTAGTCAAAGACAATGGCTAATAATTCAACACTTGATGGAATGCTGCAAAGAGACAGTGAAAATGACCAGGTTTACGGCGCAGGGATTTTGAGCGAAGGAAACGAAGTGTTTTTCATACTTTTATCATCGTCTTTATCATTGTTTTTGGAAGACAAAAAAAAAAAAAAAAAAGTGAGGAAAAGGCACATATAGAGAGATTGCTCATTTTGGAGCTATATTCCTTCTCTCTCTTTCTCTCCAACCTCTTCCTTTATCAACTATGGAATTTTTTCAGGACGTCGGGATCCGAGTTTTTCGATCACACACAACAATGTAATTCAACTTTTCTCCATATTTCATTGCACGATTTATGTTCTTACCTTTTCCTTCTCTTTCTGTAAATCTCCCTTGTTCTCTCCTCCTTTTTGACTTCCGTGGTTTTGTTATCTCGCTTGCAAAGGGGGAAATTCATTGATTAGGATTTCGGTTTCACGCTTTAATCTCAAGCGTTGGTATCCTGATTGTCCGACTTAGAATTTGGTATTTTATTCCACATTTTCGTATTTCTCACAATTTTTGTTCTGAACTATGATCGATCAACGATGTTCGTTGTTTCTATTTCGGCCAATTTGCATTGACAATGACTATTGATTTCATTGTTCACATCGCTTGACAATACGAGTCAGAATTTCCTGTCATTGTTCGGAGATTGTGTTGTTTCCGTACGTATTCGAGGAATGAAAGCTCGATTAGAATTTAAGTTGGGAGTAAGTGGAAATAGATGATTAGAGTAATGCATTTTTTGTTTCTTTGTTCAGGATTTCGTTACACTAAAGCATGGAGGACTAGAGCTATACGCATTTTTTTTTTTGCAGTAGGTCATATTGGCATTTGAGGTTGAGTGGCGTCTACAATGTCAACCAAGAGTGAGAGTGAACACCACACAGTCCCCCTGTCGGTGCTCCTGAAGCGTGAATCAGCCAGCGAGAAAGTTGTTAAACCTGAAATTCAGCACGGTGAAGCAAACCAGAGCAAAAAGGGAGAGGACTTCACGCTACTAAAAAGGGAATGCCAGAGGGTGGTGGGGGACGGGGTGTCGAAATATTCTGTTTTCGCAGTATGTTACTTTCATCCTGTTCTTTTAGATGAAAAACATGGCTTTTCATCACTTATTCATGGATAGATTTCTTGATATGTGTTAGATCAATTTGTGGTGTCTTCTTTTACGTAACCCTTTATTATTCTATGGCATTGACGTTATATGCTAAAGATCGCAACTGACGACTAAATCTGCTTAATTTACTTATCTAAGTGACTTGAGCAGGTTGACTAGGTAGTTTTTTTATATTCATTATGCTATCTTTTCTTTTTCTTGTTTGGTCTATATTTGATACTTAGCTCTATTTTCTCTGCAATTTGTAACCCAGTTAACTGAGGAATAAATGTTAGCGAATGCAAATTGCATATGATATCTTCATCAGCTACCATCTTCATTATGCAGTTATCGTTATCATTAAGCTTTCATTTGTGCTTATGAAATTAATTATACTTTCATTTCTTATTTGTTGATGGTTCAACATATTAGTGAACTTGGCTCACCAGAAGAATCTTTAGCTATCAGTGTATTGAACTTTTTTGTCTCAGTGAGACATCTCTTATTTCCTAGAACCTGTAGTTTTTTTTCTTTTCTTTTTTTCGGTAAGGCTAGAACCTGTAGTTTTGTTCTTCTCTTGTTAGTTGCTTTTTTCCTCCCTCTAATCTAGAATTTTGCAGCTATTTGATGGACACAATGGATCTGCTGCTGCTATTTATGCCAAGGAGAATCTCCTAAATAATATTTTAAGTGCGATTCCTTCAGATCTTTACAGAGATGAGTGGATAGCAGCTTTGCCTCGGGCTTTAGTTGCAGGCTTTGTAAAAACCGATAAAGATTTTCAAGAGACAGGTACAACTGTCATATTATTCGCATTGCTCCCATCTTTATTATCACCAAATGTACTTGTCATTACTGATCGCTTGGAGCTGCTGAGGGTCAAATGTTAAACCTGAAGAAGGGATAATTCTTTTTTTTTTTTTTGGTGTAAATAAGAAAGAATAATTCTGATGGAGAGGGTTACATACAACTTTGTGAAATCTCTGAAATATGTATAAACTTCTGTTAGATAGAATTGCCTACCTGTGTGGAAATTATCATTGATAATTTAATATGCTTTTTAATGATATCAATTTGAAGATGTTGATTGTATATGGTTATGAATGAGAAAATTGCAATAAGAAACAGTAAAGATTTCTTTATCTTTGCTGGTTAATGCAAGACTTTTCCCACTGTGCTGGCAAAAAAAATAAAAGGACTTTTCTCACTGGATATGGACCTGTGCTTGTTGCTGGCAGAAGATCTAACTAGCTTTTATTTTTTTATGCTACCATGTCTTGAGTATGCAAATTGATCAAGGTAACTAAATTTCTGCATTTTTCACATTTTAAACAAAACTTCTTAAAAAATCATGTCAGGTTCGCGGGGCAATTTCTGGAGATTCATACTTTCTGTGTTGAAGCCAGTTTGTGGGCAGCATTCTGTGAAATCTTAGTTACGAGCATGATTTGGACTGTTCTCCTTTCAATTTAGAACAGGACCTGACACTTAGCTTAGGTTCCACCTGGGATTCTGCATATGTTTATAGTAGATCCATTAGGGAGTACTTGTCCAACTCCGTGCTGTCTGTAAGGTTATATTTTTCACATTTCAGTGGGCTGTTTAATAGGTTTCATTAGTAGATTGATGAAATTGGTCCTTGAGTAAAGCATTATAAACTGTTGTCCTTGAAGAGGCTTAAATTTGTAGTGATTGATGAGAATTATTAAAGCTATTTAAGGTTCCGCGACGGATAGTTCTTTTACTTATTTCATTTCTGCAGCTAGAACATCAGGAACAACTGTGACCTTTGTGATTATAGAAGGATGGGTTGTCACGGTTGCATCTGTTGGTGATTCCCAATGCATACTTGAACCTTCTGAAGGTGGGCTTTATTACCTTTCAGCAGATCATAGGCTGGACGCCAATGAAGAGGAGTAAGTTATATAGATGCGATGCTTTTGTTGAACCGTTTTTTGGATTTGCTTCATTAAAGCTTAGCCTCACCCGTTGTCTTCCTTTTATTAGGGTGACACGTATAACAAGTAGTGGGGGAGGAGTTAGTCGGCTAAATACTGGTGGAGGTGCAGAGGTACATCTTCTTTGACTATGATCCTTTCTTTCCTCTGATATTTTGGCCGTGTCAACAGGCTACAATACTTTGTCTAAAAAAGACACTCACGACACACCAGCAGTGGGACTGCTAATGCTTTGATCTGAGGCTTCTAGTTGATGCTATTTTTGGCACAACTAGTCTTGTTCAGTTGTAGTTACTTTGATAAATTTAAAAGCAACAACTCATAGGGTACGCCATAGAATCAAAATTCAAGTATACTCTTATTGATTACGATTTAAGATACTTGATGATATGGAACAACGTTTCTACCATACAATACTTATTTGACATATCATCAATGTTTTATACTCCCTTCGGTCCTAATTATAGGATTATGTTGACTTTTTTTTGTGTGGAGAAATTAAGGATGTAAAATTAATCACTTTAAAATGTCTCTATATTTATCATTTTTTCTTAAAATTTAGTTATCTTACCTCTAAACTAACACATAATCTAATTACATATAACATATATTAAAATTAAGTGGTTTATTTCGCTTTCTTAATCTCCATAAAAAAAGTCAACTTGATCTTATAATTAAGACTGGAGGGAGTAATATTTTGAGCTATGAAAAATCTGTGTTTCTCATTTTAAAATCATACTGATTATATATTTATTTATTATATTGCTTTGTAATTTTACCAATAATTATTTCTTAAAGGTTTTTTTTTTTTTTTTTGCCAAGGGTTTCTTAAAGGGTTTTGCTTTTATCTGTTTGTACATTTGTTCACCATATGGTGTGTGGCAGTGCTCATTGAGAACTCTTGATACTAGCATCTAAGCGATTGCTCATGTAACCATTTGAACATATCAGTTTTATATACATCCACCTTTACTAAAAAAAATGACATTTTACGCCTAACTAGCAGAATTATGCTGTAGGTTGGTCCTTTGAGATGTTGGCCCGGTGGCTTGTGTCTTTCAAGATCCATTGGTGATATGGATGTTGGACCATTCATTGTTCCTGTACCTTACGTAAAGCAAGTGAAGGTTGACACTACCTTCTTTTACCCATAATGATTTTGTATTATTGTTGATTTGTTATTTTTCACTTGCCTCTCTTCATTCGCTCACTTTAATTTATATAAGTACTTCCTCTGCTTATGCAGCTTTCCTCATCTGGAGGCAGACTTATCATCTGCAGTGATGGTGTATGGGATGCTCTATCTGCGGAAACAGCCCTTGATTGTTGTCGTGGGATGTCACCAGAAGTTGCAGCACCGCACATAGTTAAAGTATGATTTTTGTTCATCTCTCGCCCCCCCCCCCCCTCTAATTGTAAACAGTTTGCTTGTTTTCATGTTGGTTGGTTAATCTCATCGTGATTTCAACACCATTATTTAAGATCCGCAATCTGCTTTAATATGTCATATCGTTGCACTGATTGCTTATTACTACCCTTCATTCCATTTTCTTTTTTTAACTCTAGGAAGCGGTACAAGCAAAAGGACTTAAAGATGATACAACCTGCATTGTTGTTGATATTTTACCCCCAGAGAAACCACCTGCTCCTCCTTCGGCACAAGCTAGGAGACCAATGAAAGGAATGTTCAAATCCATGTTTCAGAGAAAGTCTGCAGAATCATCTTCATATAATGAAAAGGATTATATGGAGCCTGATGTGGTATTGGAGCTGTATGAGGAAGGATCCGCGTTGCTTTCAAAGAGGTTGGTTGTGTGGCAAGCATTGAAGTTAGCTGTATGCTCCATGTTGTTTCTCCTGACGCTAAAACCTTTTTGTCTGTAATGCAGGTTGCACACAAAATATCCACTCTGCAACATGTTCAAGCTGTTTATATGTGCAATCTGTCAAGATGATATGAAGCCTGGGGAGGGTATATCAATACACGAAGGAGCATCCAACCCAGGAAAATTGCGTCCCTGGGATGGCCCATTCCTTTGTCGAAGTTGCCAAAACAAAAAAGAAGCCATGGAAGGGAAAAGAAAAATAGGTGATATTATGACCCTTTCTTTCACACACACACACGTATTTTTATTTTCTACCTTGAGAGTTGAGATAGACTTAAATTAATTTTTTCTTTGATATTTTACTTTCAGATAGACGTCGCAGTGGGGATGACTAATAAACCGCATGTATATTTGCATTGAGAGAGAGCTAATGATTCTTCACATGATGGGGGGATTGAACTTCCGAACAGTGACTTCCCTATGTTGTCTTGGGGGCTTTTCAAGATTTTGGATCTATTTGAAATTACACGTCAAAATTGATGTGAATTTTCCTCTTTTTCCCAGTGCTTCTGAGTTAGAAGATTCTCAATTGCATGTTATACGATTTCTGACTTGGAGGAGTGGAATAGCAACCACCCAAGCGTTGTGGAAGGTTGTGTTAACTGCAGCGTACAATACTACAATAGGAATATAGGATGTTGGAGGTAATTTGTTCTTTTCTATAACTAATTAATTATTCTGGGCCGAATCCGCTCATTTATATACGGGTCCTTTGGAGTTTGGAATCATGATTCGGATTTTAAAAGAAGGTAAAAGAAAGGGCTTTTGTTGTAATGTGTTGTAGGGAATTCTATCCCACGCAAGCTTGGAAGTGTGTTGAGCCGTTTAAATGATTATTTTGTAGTGGCATTATATTTTTGTTTGTTGCTGAACGAACATCAGCCCCTGTAATATAAAATTTCTCCATTACATTTTCACCCGATTTAGCCGGATTATATTTTCCTCACATTAACTTTTGTAATATAAACGTTTCTTAATTTTACGTGTATTTGATGCATGCGAAGGGACAGAGATTGTGAATAGCGTTTACAACCATTTGATGTATTCGTGTATGCACCAATAATTAGGGGTGTTCATCAATTTGATTTGTTTGGTGCTGTCAGGCAATGTCAAATTAATCAAGTTACCCCAGGAAGACACGGATAAATTGGGTGGGGCATTAGATTCATGGTCTCGCCCCGCGGCATGCTTGCATATATAAGTGCTTATACCATATTTCAGCAACTACAAGAGGTTTTGTACCCAGAAAAAAGAAAGTACAAGGGTTACAGAAGTAGGACGTGTTCCTAATTCTAGTAATCTTTTTCTTATACACAAAAGCCAAAACTGTGAGATGCCTTTTCACATGATTACATTCCATTGATCACAAAGATGTGCTTCTCATCTTAATCTACGTCAATCAAATTTATTTTAAATGTGCAGATTTAATTTAATTTATTTTGATATTTTTAACAAATTTTTATTTTAGTGAATATAAAATAAAAAATAAAATTAATCTTATAACTGTCATTTCTTAAAAAATTAAACTTATCTTTGAAAAAGTGGGTATTCCAAAATTTTAAATCTGGACCATTCATATCAAATTTTAGACGGTCCAGATTATGTTTCAACGATGAGAATCTATTGTTCATCACTCAGTGAATCGGACCTGGATTTTCACCACCATGCTTGTATAACAGTATTAGTAGCTTGTACCTTTTTCCCTTGAAGAAAAAGTGAGTTGCCCTGTGACTTTTACAGTGACCATGAACAATGTGTGAATACTGAATACGGTGCACTGTACCCTTTTTTAAATATTCATAATCTATCATCACTTTTTTTTTTTTTTAATTTGGATGGCAACACGGTGGGATCCAATCCCAGATTTAGTGCTACAAAGGGCATATCTTATATTACTAGACTTAAAAGTTTTTGCCATCCATCTTCACTTTCCAAGTGGCTACCGGCTCTTTATGACGTCTATCCGCATTTATGTCCAGTTTATAGGTCACAATTATATCATATAAGTATCCAAATAATTTGTTTGTATGCAATAATCTTTTTCTATATTATTACAGAGTAAGCTTATATATAAACGTACTGAACACGAATAATTATGAAATGTTATCTTTGAACTTTAAAAAGGTTGGAAAAATTCATTAAAAAATCATTCACTTTTATATTGACAGAAATAATTGTATTGTATGTCGAGATATATAGAAAGTTGGGAAGCACTTAACTCAAACTTTTTAACATTAATTTTACGAATCATTCTTACTCGTTATTAGGCCAAACTATTATCCAATATAAAATTTTGATATAGACTGGCTCACACTGTATATTTTAACATATATATATATATATTAACATGTGTGTGAAATAGATGAAACGTAAGAAAGGGTAGAAACAAGGAAAATTGCAAAATTTAAATACTAACTATTTCATTAGTCACATTAAGGTTTAACTATCTAGATTGGGTTAGATCATATCACATAAGTGTCTATATAACAATTGTTTTATTTCTGAAAAAGAAAACAACAAGCCAAACATAGAATTGAATGGGTACTGATTGAGAAAGAAAAGAACAAAGCGAGGGGAGGTGAAGATGATGCAGAGAATCCAACCACATAATGGATGCATGATGAAGAGAGTGGGAGGATAACCAAAAGTACAAAATTCCTTTATACGTTGGATGGACCACCTTAACCCTATACACGTGCGTGTGGGTCTCTTCTCTCTACGTCTTCATTCCAGTCAATCCTTGCTCTTGGGCTTACCCCACTTGTTTTGGAATTTGAGGTTATAATTTTTGCTTTCGAGCTTCCCTCATTTTTCAATGGTCAAGGTGGGTTCGTTCCCGAAAATAATTTTTTAGATGAGTTAAACGTGGTAAGCTATTTTATGGTTCATCTAATAAACTTAAGCATTTTTCTGAATAAATCTTACACCTTAAAATTTTTTGTGACACAATTGACAAAAGTATTAAGTTTTATCAAGAGAAGTCTTTTACTTTCTCACTTTTTGACTTAAAGAGAACTTTTGTTCATAAAGTATTTTTTAGGAGTAATTTTAACTTCGTTATTAATTCCAAAAAGATGTTATAAGTGAACGCATTTATCATCATATAATATTTTTCTAGTAACAAGTTAATGGTGTTGGACATATAATATTGTTAGATGAACCACAAAACACTTTAGAGTGCTAAACATTTTGAAAAAAATACTTCAACGTATCAGATGAAATACAAAAAACTTTAAGATCATAGACGCATCTATAAAAATGATTCATTGTATTTAACGCATATTAACCCCTTTTTAATTTGAGGAATGAACATCAACGATATAGAATTATAAGTAAGATTGAATCTGCGATCTTCATTTCGTATGAGAAGTCTTATGTCATTAAATTGCAATGTTATTGTTATTGTTATTGTTGGCTTGCCCCACTCTCTTCTATGTTCTTAATATAAGTGGGTCAAATTAATCTTATATTGAGTGCATGAGGCAGTATTTCACCTTTTTATCTTATATTGAGTGCATGAGGCAGTATTTCACCTTTTTGATTTGCATCATCATTGATCATTCCTTCGAGCTGTATCAACCTGAACGCTCATCATCCTAAATAGTTGCATTTATGTATAAATAAATATGTCTTCCTATGTCCCCCATCATTCAATAATCAAATCAAAGCTTTGAATATATCGTTCCATTAGATTGACAATATATTTTAGATATGATTATCCATCTCATCCAACAACAAAAAGGAAGTGGCATCATTTTCAACACCAAAAGTCGAAGGACTTTTCCTGACTGACATAAAACCCACCTTGTCTTAAATTAATTGATTAATAATTAAGTAGCAACGTTAGACGATCATTTAACCTGCTTACGAGTGTGCACACGAGGAACGAACCCAACGACAACGAAAGAAGGAGATAACTTCTCTCTCGAGCTGCATATGAATTCAAAGATTCCTTTTTGAAAACGGGGTTCATTTTTCTTCCATCATTGTGCTCGTGGCACCTTAATTCTTTCACTGGGGACCCCTCCTTTTTGCATAAACCACTCCAAAATAAAGACATATTTCTAAAGTGAAGTCCGCCGTGCCAATCCCCATCTTCCTTTGGTGGCCAAGTTTGGATTTTTCTTACCTCATTTCCAAAATCAGTACCAGCAATTGCTGTGTACGACTTGACCTGGACCTACCATAGCAACAACTCTTTTTGACACACCAAAATGCTATGTATTTTACTTTATCTTCTCACCCTACAGTAGCTTTTTAGGGTCACCGCCAATCACCCTTGTGGATAGTGGTGGTAGTAGTAACCAAGTGTGAAGAAAAAACAACTCAGTGATACTACTCCATAAAATCTAAAATATCGTACGCAGGTAAGTTTTCTTCAGAAGATATTCAAACAAGACATTCCAAGTCCGATTAAGGTTTGACAAAGACTCTTTTGCTCTCTCTCTCCCCCCTCTGCTTTTCCAATCCTTTTATCCCTCCCAAAGCTTGGTTAATATCCATACATATAGGAAAAGAGAATCTCTCCTACCAAAAAGAAGAAGAAGAAAAGATTGTAGAGCGAGAACGTCAGACACTGCATCAAATCTTGTTAGTGTTAGGGGGGAAATCATAGTCATGGAAAAGCATCAGCGCCAAAATTACTCAGACAAGGATGTGGAAAAGATAATTGAAGGCCAATCAGCAAAGCAATCATCATCTACAGAGTCCCCTGCTTCTGCATCCTCCTCTCCTTCTCACGAATTCTCATTTTCTGTTTCTCTATACTCTTCTTCTTCCTCTGCCACAAACCCTGTTTGTACTCATAAATCTGCAACTTCACCTAATTCGTTTGCACTTGATTTATCTCCTGCCGATGACATTTTCTTCCATGGCCACTTGCTTCCTCTTCACTTCCTATCCCACCTCTCTACTTCGCCTCGTTCTTCCACCAATTCCATGGACAGTTTCACTCTTCCCATCACAGAATCAACCCAAGATGAAACACCCATCAAGGAAGATCTCTATGGAAGCAACATGGCCTTGGACAACAATGAAGAAGTCAACACTGACAACAATGGAGGAACAAAGGAAGAAGAAGAAGGAAGAAGCAAGTCCAAGTCTTTTTCATTGTTCCGGATAAGAGGGCGAAAAGGGTGTGAAGTCAGAGATAAAGAAGATGCAGAGAAGCAGAAAAAGAAACAAAGGTTTCAGGTTGTCCATGTGCTGAAGAAGTACTTAAAAATGGTGCAACCATTAATGTCAGGTTTTGCAGCTAGAAGACAGAGAATTGGAGTCCGTGGACAGAGTTATTCATATTCAGAGCATTTGAGTTTCAGAAATAAGTCAGAATCGGGAGGAAAAAGAGGAGAATATTCAGCACCAGCATCAATAAGAACATCTCCAAGTAATAGTGGTCTCCTCCTTCCTCCTTTGGCTCTTCCTCCTGCTAATGATAGTACCATGGAAGAATTGCAGGCTGCCATTCAAGCGGCAATAGCTCACTGCAAAAACTCAATTGCAAAAGAAGAGAAACTCAAATGCTAAGGGAGGAAGATACAAGAACCCATTAAAAAAAAAAATCGTACTTGTATTTACTTTTATATTATTGTTCTCATATCTTCATGATTAGGTAATAATCTGGGACAAAAAAAAAAAATGTTCTGTTGGATTCTTGTCAACTGGGATGCTTGGATAACTAAGAATTATTATCTGCGTTTTGTAGTTTTTGCCATTCAATCTGCATTGATTTTTCTTCCTTTGATAAGACACCGTTTGCTATTTTTCTCACATTATCGTACTGATTAGCCAGACATGCGTCAGGAATTTGTTGTAATTCTGAATAGCCTAAGATAGCTCTGACATTCCCCAGCAAGTTCAGTACAGTTTTTGGGATGATCTAATTTTCTTAATTTTAATATCATTAAATTTCCCTCTTCTTGCTGTTTTCTGTGTGTTAGAAATCATATGGAACGCATTCGAACCAGACATGATAGATTTGGATCGAATAATGTGGGTTATATGCTGTCACAATCGTGTCCGAATCATAAGATGGATCACATCCTTGTAGGAAAGGCTACAACTGTCAGTGATTTGTAAAGGGCTTGACCAAGTTCATCATCATAAGACTCAATGGTTAAAAAAACACAAGGCATCAAACACTTGATAGATGATTCCAAACAAATATGAATGTAGATGAAAGAAGATCAAATAATTTCAGATGGAGCCCCCACACGTGGGGGTGATGAAGAATGAACGTGAAAGCAGAACCATTTCTTCCTTTTTCTTACCTTTCGATCAGAATAGAAAGCCCAATTCTATACGCACATGCACGTGAGCGCCTGCCAAATTTTTCCAACATTTGAACTGAATACAACAACAACAAAGCCTTATCCCATTAAGTGGGGTCGGTTACATGGATCGTACGACGCCATTGTGCTCTATCAAGTAACCAAATCAAGATTTGAACTGAATATCTGTTATAATTTACCTGGTTTTAAATCATTAGTCTTAGTGTTTATAGTTTTATAAGAATATAATGAGTTTACTTAACGTTGTGAAGTAGTGAGACCAAACCTCGTAAGATCAGAAAATTCAGAATTAAACTCCTGGTTAAAATTTTTTAGACTAAAACCAATATTTTTAAAGAATTAAAGAGACTATAAAGGAGACTCACAACCTGACACTTACAATGAGTTTCTCATATTATTGGGCCTTACGGTCATCAGTATAAATTATTATTAAATACCAATATAGGCGCTGAAAAACTCAAAACGACTCACAGAATTCTCACAATGATCCTTTTTATAACTTTTTCCTTTTGAATACATTATCCAGAATTCATGGCCCAGAGAGCCCATGAGCAAGAAAAAAAATATCATCAGTAGGGTTGTAAAGTGGGCCCATCCCACATATCCCGACGCGTGTCTGTTGGGTGGTGTTGGGCTTCTGGGCAAACGGGGAGCTAGATTTCTGTTCCTTAATTCGGTCCAATCATAAATGTTCTCACAATTACATTTTTTTCCTTGTATTAAAATATATCTAATATTGATATGTAAACTTTAAAAGGTGAAAACTAATCTGTGATTACTTGATCTTCATAATTAAGAAAAATAAAAATAAATTTCAGTTTTGGGCCAATTTTAACAAGATATTGCTTCCTTAGAATCACAATTCATATCCAAGTTTATGCAAGTCAGTATAAAACTCCCTTCTTATGTCTATTTTATATATAGTAAATTAGTTAAAGAAATTGATTTTACAGACACGCAACAAGTCATTTTTTTATAAACATTTTTAAGAAAAGGTTTAGATTCATGCACAACCTAAGGGCATGTCTCCTAACTCATGATTAATTGGAACCTGTTCTTGTGGACTCTAGAGCATGTTAAGCAAGCCATTTTTTTTATTCACACAGGTAGGTTTCGTCCAACATCACTTAATTGTGGAGATGACTTCCCAAATGTCGCGACTGGAACCACAACTAACTGGTATTCTCTAGGAATCGAAAACTTACAAATATGATTGAATGTCCAACTCTTTAACCAGATAAATGATGGGTTTCCCAGCAAGTCATTTGCAATCAGGACTTGTGGTCAACTTCAATGTATTGATTATCCATCAACATCATTTTTGAAGAATTAGATGACTTTAAAAGGAGAAGTTAGCTAGGAAAAAGAGAGAAGAAGAAGATGAAGCATTAAATTAGTTGATTTTTTTTTTTTATAATTTAATAACAAACATGAACATGAGTGTGATTATTTTTGTTACACATGCATTTTCTTATTAAAAACAATCAAATTAAAAAACACCACTTCCTCTTTTCTTAATCATAACTTATTTTAGATTTTATAAGATTATATGTTAGTTTATACGTCAAATAAACTAGTTTAGAGAAAAATTCGGACAAATCAATTATAAATAACTTATTTAACTTTTGTATTATTCTTTAAAAAAATTAATTAAATACTATATTTTGAAAACGGAGGGAGTATTAAGTAATTCTACCAATTAAAGTTTAAACTCCAGTTTGTTGTATTGTGCAGGATACGGGCAAGTAAGGCAGCTCGGCACACATTCCAATTTTAAAAGTGAAATTCATAAAAAAAAGTCATTTTTTAAACAGCTAATCCAAACTTAAATATCATAAGTTAAGTTAGATTGAAAATAAGTCACTTTTTTAACCATTAATCCAAACACATCTGGCGCTTGCACAAGATGAAAACATGATCGGCGCCAACAAGTTTCACAAACTCACATGGATTGCATTACTCACCGCTAATCATTAGATATGGCTCCGTCCAATTGTCAACCCCCCCCCCCCCCCAACAGGAGCTCCGTCCAATTGTATGGAACAAATGAGTTGTACAGCACGAATATCACTCGTATATTATGATTTTATTATTACATGTATCAATTGTTGATTTATAATACTCCTTCATACTGTCCCTAATATATTACTCATTTGGGAGTTAATGTTGTCAATGTTTTTAAAAAGGGTAAAGATACAAAAATGCACATATAGTTTGTTCTAAAGTGTACCTAACACCGTGAAGTTTTTTTTTTTTTGGATCAAAAGTGCCCATGTAGTTACCAAATCCATGACGTCAATATACATTAACGGCGTTAAGTTTTTCAACGTTAGGGAAAATAAAAGGTACAAAAATACCCATAAAGTATAGTCAGAAGTGCACCCAACACCGTGAAGTTTTTTTTTGTTGCTAAAAAACATCCACATAGTTACCAAAATAGTTCCTTGAGTGAATATGCTACTACTTTACACATGTTAGGCAGGAGAAATATATAACAGGGGTGTGAATTTTGTATTTCAATAAAATATTTTTCAAAAGTGTAAGTTCAAAAGCAATTTTAAAAAACAGATAGGAAAGAAAGAGTATTGAAATCTTAGGCAAATCGTTTGCATTCTCCAATGCACATATATATCAATTGATAAAGGAAGATTGAAGCATGGAATTACAGAGAAAAATTTGAGCTACAAGTATTTATCTGGGACTTTGAATCTTCATACTCCGTGTCTCTAAATTTCTGTGAGGTTAAGTATTTATCATATACTCTATTTGATCTGCAAACATTTGCCTAAGATTTCAATACTTTTTTTTTCTTATCTATTTTTGAAAATTGATTTTGAATTTAAAGTTTTGAAAAATATTTTATTGAAATACTAAATGCACCCCCTATTTTTCATGCCTAACAAGTGGAAAGTAACGGCATAGGCAATGAGGAAACCATTTTGGTAACTATGTGAACACTTTTTGGCAAAAAAAAAGTCCGCGGTGTTGGGTGCACTTCGGAACAAACTTCATGGATATTTTTGCACTTTTTATTTTTCCTAACGTTGAAAAGCTTAATTCCATTAGTGTATATTGACGGCATGGGCATTTTTGACCCATTTTGGTAACTACGTAGGCATTTTTTGGCAAAAAAATAAAAAATAAAAAATTTTGCGCAGTGTTGGGTACACCTTAGACCAAACTACATAGACATTTTTACAACTTTACCCTTTTAAAAACTACTCTATAATATTCCCTCGACAATATTAAATATGAGAGATTCAATGAACTGAGGAGATAATTGGAGTCTCTTAGTATTAGATAAAACATGTCATGTTAACTTACATTTCACTTTTAATTCTTAAACTTTTAATTGATTTTGGTTCTGGTCCTTAAACTTTAAAATTAGTGGTTTTAATCTTTGAATTTTCACTCAATCTTGGTTTTGGTCCATAAACTTTATGTCGATGAACTCTGTGTCTTTTATAACCATTCAAAGTTCAGGGATTAAAACCAAAATTAAGTGAAAATTTGAGGACCAAACCACCGGTAATAAAATTCGGGGACCAAAATCAAAATTGAGTTAAAATTTTAAGACTAAAATCACTAATTTTAAAGTTCATTATCAAAACCAAAATTAAGTAAAA